>CM029653.1:33743977-34943977 GCA_017311315.1 Dendrocalamus latiflorus | reverse complement strand
CCATCTATGCGCGGGATGTTTCCCACAGCCACTACGCAGCTCGGGCTTCTACTTCCCGCAACGTAGGACAGCTGGGAAACTTCACCCCCCCATTGGTGTCCCTTCAGGCCCCCTTGCCATAGCGTAGCCCCTTCAATCCCCTACCAGTGAGATGATTCCGGGGTTTCGATAAATTTACTTAGCCAAGTTGTATTTTACAGACTTGTGGTTGTACTTTTTTACACAGGAGGTCATGACAAGATTTGGTCCTTAGTGGTATCTGGGCGGTCTACCACTAACCCACTTTGTGCATCCACTGCACCACACTCACACCCTCAAACCAATCCGCCCAGATATTTAAGCAAGTTGGGGATTTTGGGAGTATAAAATAATCATATTCAAATATATACCAGTCATTCCCACCATGACTGTCCAAACCAATTTCTCATGATTAAAAATGACAATGATGCTTGGGGCATTTCAGCGCCCCGGGTATTTATGCAGTATTAAGCATGACATATATTTACGGACTTATTTTTGAAAGGTTAACATTATAATTTTGCTAAGGCGACAAGGTTCACATATTCAAGTATTTCAAAGGAGGTGTAACGTTGTTCAAGGCAAACAATAGGCATATAACTAGAGTCTTAAATTAAACATGGTTTTGCATATAAAATAACAGCATGCAATTTGATAATTTAAATCAAAGTAATTTGCAGAAAATGTAGGTTCAACATGATCAAAGTATTGACTCGCCTGGCGCGGTTTACCGCGGTCTTGAGCTCACACAAAGTTGCCTCATGCGATGATCTTTAATTTATGATCTTCATTGATCTCGCTCCCGCTCGACCCGTAGAATCTTTAGGCTCCAATTTCTAATTACGCGATACACGACTGAATCCAAGTACAAGCAAATTACTCAGAAGATCCAAATAAATCCGAATAAACTCAACTTTTGTATTATTATGAGTTAATGGGTGATCTGAGTGGCTTAAGGCAAAGCCGATGGTAGAATACGATAACTTGATCTTTTTATTAATACTCTTTTATTATTTTTGCATTTATCAAAGAAGTTCCATAAATTAGGTTAGGCCTATGGTTCGGTGTACGAGTTTAGTTGAGCATTGTTTCTGTTGAGCGTTAATCTTCAGGGCATATGTTATATTTGCGATGTATAATAAATTTTTTTTAGATTACCGAATTAATCTTGAGTCCAGTTTTATTGCATTTTATGGTACACCATTTTATGTATCTTTAGCTATTACTTGGCATAGTGTTAGTTGAATTAGGATCCATTTACACTGGTCCTAACTTGCTATATTCAATTATGTCCCACATTATTACTTACTAAATCTAACATTAAGATTTTAATTAATGGTACCATTATTGTTTTGCCTATACTTTAGTTATTAGTAGGCTTAGTTTTATTTTTAGTTTGAATTTATTTATCTCACAAGGCTTATTATACGAGTTCATATATTAATATAGCTTCTTAATTAAATCTACCAAGGAGATTGGTTTGTTAAATGTTAGTGCATATATTATGATTAAGGGTAATCTTTTTGAGTATTTAACCAAAGCCATATTTAGTTATTATTGCTTTGCATTAATAATTAGCCTTGTTATGTTTTAAACCATGCCATGGTTAATTCTATAACATTTACTAGTATGCCACGGTTTAGGATTTATTTCTTTAGACCATACTCATTTGTTAAGTCATCATTTCATGTGAGCATAACCTAAACAAGATTATGGCTACACTCCTCACTATGCCTCTAATTGATAATTGAGTCTCATTAAATATTCAAGCTATGGTTATTGCTTATAAAATAAATAACCAGATATTACATCTTATTTTTATTCTGATTTTACATCCAAATAAGCTTTATTAGTGTTCCAAGATTATTCCCCAAATTTTCCTGATTTTTATTAGTTACCATGAGCTACAGAAAATGAAATAAAAAGGAAAAGGGAGCAGGCTCACGGGTCGAACCGGGGACCTGAGGGCGCTCTGTGCTCAGCGCTGGCCCGGCTAGCCAGTTGGGCTGTGGGTGTTTTCCTGATGGAGACGGATGACCGAAGGAGATAAGTAGCCAGGGGGCAGAACAGAGGAGGTCGGGGCGGCTTGCGGGCGGCGGTGCCGGCGGCGAGGGGTGGCCGGAGAGGTACGGGGAAGTGCTGAAATGGAACGCCGGAGTTGAGGGGGTGCCGAAGGTGGTGGCGTCGGAGACCGGAAAGAACCGAGGCGGACCGGCGGCGAGCGGTGACGGCGACGTGGGAAGGAGCTTCGACACCGGCGAGGTACGGTCAATGGGAGCTCGGCCAAGGGCAGGAGTGGGTTCACGGTGGTCTGGGGGTGGCTCGGGTGCGAAGAATCGAGCTCTAGCGGCGTCGATTGACGGGGAGGGTGGCCGCCGGAGCTGAGAAAGATTAGCGGCGCCGGCGGTGGAGAAGGCGTTAAAATTCAATTGCTTAGAGGGGGAGGAAGTTTGGAGCGTGGGGAAGACGAGAACGTGTTCGGTGGCTTTTATAGACGCACGAGCAAGACCGGCATCGGGAGGCTTGCCCGTGCAGTCCCATCGGCAGGCGGCGGAGCAGGCGGCAGGCCAGAGCAAAAAATCCCGCTGCGGATTTGTCATGATGGCGCTGTGCCGCGCGTGCTGGGCAAAGGGAAGACGGCCTGCGCACACGATGAGACCGGGCGGAGCAGTGCGGGGAAAAAGAGGGGCGGCAGCAGGGGGTAGGTTGGCGTAGTTGATCCCTCGGTAGGAGGCGGCGGTGCACAATGGTCCGGACGGGGCGCCCGCCGGTCCGAGCGCGAGGCGGTGCGGGCTGGGCTGCAGAGGCGGAGCGCGAGGGAACGGAGCCACTGCGGCCTGGGAAGGAAATGGAAGGAGAGGCGAAGGGGAGAAGAAAAACAGTAGCAGGGAGGGGCCGCTCGGGCAGAGGAGAGGTGGCCCGGCCGGTCGGGAAAGGCGTGCGGGATAGTGGGGGTTGGGCTGGGCCGACTGGCCTGGTCTGACCCCCCTTTGTTTTTTTATTTACTTATTTATTTTCATATGTACCTTTCCTTTTTAGCCAATATTGTGCATGTATATATATATATATATATATATATATATATATATATATATATATTACTGCCCCTTGTAGTTCTTGTCTTTATAAATTTTTTGTATTTTAATTCAAAGTTCCTCCTCCTTCCATGAATCGTCTTTTAAAATTTATTTCCCTATTAGTTGAATATGTTTGTTCCTTTCTTGCGTTTCTTTATTTTTATTTTTGGAACCTTAACCAAATTTTCAAATGTAGACCACAAACTCCAAATTCAAATAAAACGCACTGCACAATAACCCAAAAACTTCATATTTCCGAATTTAAATTTTCAGGATGTTACATAGACCATGTATGACTTTCAAACAAACTCAACTTTATGTTTTTTCTGTGTTTGTCAATATACTCATCAAGGGGGAGATTGAGAGACTATGTGGAAGTGTCCTCATGTTTGTGATGAGTAATTGACGCTTGGTTTGGAAAGTTTGAGTTTGGTTTGATCGGTTCGCGCCAAGTTGGTGCTCGGTGCAGTTTGGTTCGGTTGGACCTGGTCGAACGCGGTCGAAGGTGTTTAGGACGGTTGTGCTTTTTCTCGATCGGTCGTTCGGGCTTTTTCATGTATGAGTACGTTTTGTTAATGCTAATGATGATTATGTTGTTTCGTGCGGTGCTATGTGATGGTTTGCTTGTCTGTGTGACTGCAGGACTTTGGAGCTAGGTCATGGTGAGGCGAGGAGGACCGGGACTAGGCACAGAAGGTGTTGAGATCCAGATGGTCGGTGATGCCGAAGATGATCGAAGCTGCTGAGGTGGTTGCGAGTCGGGAGACGAGGAACCAGAGCTAGAGCTACCGGTGGTGGACATGACGGGCGGCGGCAAGGTGGATCGAGACTAGGCTCAGGGAGGAGCTGAGGTCCAGATGGTCAGGATGCCGGGTGCGGTCGTGTGCAGCAGAGCAGACCGGGACTAGACTCAAGGAGGAGTCGAGGTCCAGACGGTCAAGGTACTGGTTGCGGGAAGCTTCCGGGAAGGTGCTTGAGGGTAATTTGGAGAATTGACTCAAGTTTGGGAGAAATGACTGTTTCCCTCCATTTCTTGTGTTGACCTTGACTCTTGCCTCATGTGGTGTGTGAGGTTGGGAGTGGAAGGTGTATGCCACTTCTTGAATTCCCTCTTGTGGTGTGAGCTTCATCTATTTAGTAGGTGTGTTCTGGAGAGGGTAATGCAAGAAAAGAGAGCGTGTGTGGTCTCAGCATGCTTGAGCAGTAGGAGAGGGAGTGCTCTCAGTGTGTGCATGTGTGTTCCTGAGAAGCATGTAGTGAGATGAATTAAACCCCTTCTAAATTGCGTATGGGGACGATGTAAACATTCATCTCTGTGATTCAATATGATTTGATTTCTCCCTAAGTCTTGCTCTTAGTTTCTACTCTTTGTTGTTCTCTCTGTATTCTTTAGCTTTGAGCTTGTTCTTTGTTAAGAAGCTGCAAAATGAAATCATTTGCTCTGTGATGGGAAAATCCTCAAGTCCACTTGGTCATTCATTTCCCAAGAGCGAAAGTTAGTTTGAAAATGTATTATGCATTTTCCTCTTGCGGCATCACTTCCTCTGTTTCTACAAAAACTAAGGTTTACTGTTTTGGAGAGCAGAGGATGTTGGAGTTCTTGATTTCCCTTCAAAAGATTGCTTTCTGATTTGTGTCTTCTTGTCCTAAGGCTGTCTCCTGCTATGTTTGAGAATCCCTTGATCAATGGATATGCAAATCGCAAGCAAATTCATCATTTGGTCTCATTTTCAGGTTCTTGCTCTATATGTGATAATTTCAGGTGAAAACTTCTCCCTGTGCTCATTTTCTGTTTCTGAAATCGAGTGGCTATTTGGATTAAAGTAATGTTCAATTATTCTAAAAAGAGCAGCATTTTCTCTTCAATTTCCTTGTTTTTCGGCTGTGAACGGTGACTACTGTGCTGAAAATATTCAGACTGCCTTCTGCCGAACAACTCCTTTCATTTTCGGCTGCAGCTCTGTTTTCAGTTTGTGCTCTTTCAGTCCCTGCATGCTGCTTTCGGCCAGCAGTAGCTTATGGCTGCAATCTGAATTTTTCTGCATTGTTTGGTCTGCATTTCATTGCTTTTCGGCTGCTGTCTTCTGTCTGCATTTTGGTCTGCAAAAACAGCAATCGGCTGCAGCTTTTGTGCTCTATTTCAGATTTCAGTTTGCTGCAGTATTCAGTATTTTCGGCTGACTGTTTTCAGACCTTTTCTAGTTGATTTCGGCCAGCAGCAGCCTGCTGTGTTTTCTGCATTTCGTGTCTCTTTTCTCTGCAGGTTTCAGTGTTCTTGCTGCTGTTTTTGCTGCTGAATTTACTCTGTTTTCAGTCTTGTAAATCTGCAGCATGCTGATCTTTTGACCCTCTCCTCCAGCCCAGTTTATGAAACTTTTATTTTCTGCAGTCCTGTGTTCAGTTTTTGCTGTCCTCCTTTCAGGCTTTCGGGCATGCCTAAATCTTTTGATATGTTTAGTTTCTCGGCAATTTCAGATTGCGCAGTTTCTAAGTTGGTTTGAATTCTTTTAGTGAAAGCCAGTCTCTGTCCGAAATGGTTGTTTAGAAAGTAATCTTGTCAGGCTGTTAGCATTTCTTCAGTGAGCTTTTTCTCGCTTGGTTTCCACAGCCTGCTTCTTTATGTTGCCTTGTTTGCTGATTTTTCTCAGGATGTCAGTGAGCATGAACATGTCTTCTTCATAGCTTCTATAACTATCAGAGAAGAAGTTTGTGGATACTTAGGGGCGATTTGTGAAGGCACCATTCACCCCCCCCCCCCTCTGTTGCCATTTCCGATCCTACACTTCCATGAACACATATGGGGATAGGTTGGTGATGCTACGACAAAGATTGCTTTGAAGTGGACTTGGGGTGTGAAATTGGACCTTGGTCCATGGCTCGATGAGGTCTGACGGTGGACCGAAGATGGTGATCCTGCAACCGATGACCAACCTGCCGATCGCCAGGTGTGACATCTTTTGTTTGTGAGCTCATGGGGTGGTGTGCGTGTTGGGCAAGCGGTTTCGCTTTTGTATGGGGTACTGACTATCTCCGGGCCATGTACTTGTTGTTTTGTAAATAAAAAAATGTGGAATGCTCATGCTATGGCCGTCTCATTTCGCCCACTATGTTAGGAATAGGTACTTGAAGAAGACTAGCTCCTTGTACCAAATCGGCTCCTCCATCGGAGACTCCAGCACTAGGGATGGGCGGAGGAGTCATTGCATTTCTAGGTGGAGTGGTGTGCGGACCCACACATCCCAACTAGGGAGTATGTAAAAATCGAGAGTTCAGACGAAGAGTAGGGCATTTCCTATGCCATCCTGCGCACTGTGCATGCTCCTTGTAAGGATTATGTTCCAACGAATGTGATTTAAAATAGTGCTACTGCGGTTACATGACGTGCATTTGTTTTGTTGAGGGGCTTTGAAGGTCCGAGTCTTAGTACTGGTGTGGAAGTCGGTGCGACTGACTGGGCTAGCGGTTGAATGTGTGGAAAGACAAAGTCAGTTACACAAGCGTGGATGAAGTCTAGGGGTTAAGGCAAGGACCGATACACAAGCTCTCCATCCTCCACCCTTCAGATGAGCGTGGATGGAGTCGACGCCCACCCTTTGAATGGGTGTCGACGGTTAGGTCAAAGACCAATATGCGCATGCTCCGCCCCTCACCCTTTGGAACTGCATTGATGAAGTCAACGATTAGGATGAAGACCGATACATACGCGTTCCGTTCCCTGCCCTTTGGAACTACACCAACGAAGTTGGCAATTAGGACGAAGACTGATACATGCACGCTCCATCCCCTACCCTTCGGACGGGCATCGACGAAGTTAGCTGTTAGGGTGAAGACCGATACGCGTGCACTCCGTCCCCCACCCTTCAGAATTGCGTCGACGAAGTCGGCCATCAGGACGAAGACCTATGCACGCGCACTCCATCCCCTACCCTTCGCGAAACTGCCTTGACGAAGTCCATAGGTAGGACGAAGAACGATACGTGCGCACTCCGTCCCACACCCTTCATACATGTGTCAACGAAGTCAACAGTTAAGGCGAAGACCAATACACGTGTGCTCCATCGCCCATCCTTCGGAACTGTGTGGACAAAGTCGGCGGTTAGGATGAAGACCGATACGCGCGTGCTCCATCCCCACCCTTCGGATGGGCGTCGAAGAAGTTGGTGGTTAGGGCGATGATTGATACGCACGTGCTCTGTCTCCCACCCTTCGAAACTACATTAATGAAGTCACCAGTTAGGATGAAGATTGATACGCGTTTGCTCCATCCCTACCCTTCGGAACTACGTCGACAAAGTCGGCGGGTAGGATGAGGTCAGTTATGCGTGCGCTACATCCCCCACTCTTTGGATGGGCATCGATGAAGTCGACATTTAGGACAAAAACCAATATGTGTGCACTCTATCCCCTACACTTTGGAACTGCATCGACGAAGTTGACAGTTAGGTCGAAGACCGATACACACGCGCTCCGTGCCCCCCTTTGGATGGATGTCGATGAAGTCAGTGGGTAGAACGAAGATCGACACCCTTCGGAACTGCGTTGATGAAGTCAACGGTTAGGACAAAGACTGATATTCGCGTGCTCCGTCCCCCACCCTTTGGACGGGTGTTGACAAAGTCGGCGGTTAGGACGAGGTCGGTTACGTGCGCGATCTATCCCCCACCCTTCGGACGGGCTTGGATGAAGTCAACGGTTAGGTCTAAGATAGATACACGCACGCTCCATCCCCCACCCTTCGGACGGGCGTCGATGAAGTCAGTGGTTAATACTTGGGACCTAAACGCAACAGTTGGAGTCATGCACTGCTTGCCTCCGACCATGGGAACTGTATCCCTGAACACGGCGGTAGGGGTCATGCATTGCCTGCTTCTGTCCTTGGGAACTATATCCCTAAATGCGGCGGTAGGGGTCGTGTACTTTCTTAATCACTTCATGGGTTCGACCGGAGTCGACACGACACCTGTGTGCTCGCGCGGGGTCCGTGGGCTCCACACTCTTATTTAAACTCTGCATGGACTTAGTCCACATAGACCATGGCCCCACTTGCCATTCTATAGTGTTTTTCTTAAATAAAATAAATAGAAAATAAATTAAAACCTAGTTGGACCCACCTGTCAACCGTTGCATTTTCCTTAAGAGCAAGATACTACATTATCCACACCTGACCAAGGCAAGTCTTTATAATTGATTATGTTGAATCTAGTTATCAAATACAATTATTTTTGCTTTCAAGTACAAGTTGCATGCTTATTATTTTATTTAATTAAATTTTATGTTAAATATTGATTCCTTAGTTATACCATGCAATTGCTGCTTACTAGTCCCCTTGATTGTTGATATTCCCTTTGCCATGTCACGTTAGGATACTTATAGTAGTAATAACTCTACCATTAGTTAAGCTTTACCAGATTATGGTTGTGCTTAGAAATTCTTTAGTGGTGAAATTGAACACAATACAAACATTGCCAACTAAAACTTGCGACATGATAATGGGAGTGGTAACATGGGTTTCCACTGGAAACAGGAAGATGTTCTATAAAATGGTGGAGATTCGAATGAGTGGTTAGTATGAGACCAGTGCAGGGATTGCACATATTGAATAAAGTAATCGTGCAGCGATTGCACATTTTGAATGAAATAGCTGTGCAAGGACTACACGAGATCTAGATTTGTTGGTTTGTCTCGTCTGAATTGATTAAGGATCGAATCTTGTACTACTCTTTTCTACACCCCAATTGTGCAACCACGTGTCAAGTATGGGATTGATCTGGCCAACTAATTTGCTTAGTTTCAGTATGGACTCCTGCGCATTAGATTGGCAGGTGAATTTTTGGATTTCTATTATAATTATTCTGGGAGTGACCATCCTAGTCTCTGCCCCCTGTGGATTTCTTTTAACATGAAGGGTCGTAGACTCCCTAATAATGGGGTCCCTCATTAAAAACATGCCTGGGAAGGGAACGATATGGGGGTGAGGCATAACCTGGGAAAGGAGCGGTCACTACCGTCAGTGTTAGGGGGTTTCACCCTAGAGTGGGAGGAAATATTCAGACTAAGCATTGTAGAAGTCTTGTTATGATTTTCTCAGTCGTACGTCTATGGAAGCGTGTAATGGCCAACATTATGAGTTAATCGTATCTTGTGGGTAAAATTGTACAGTCTATACAGAGTGTCATAATATATTTGAATAGTCGTACCCCTAGTCATAGGCAAAGTATAGAAATGCCACACTTGCGTAGTTTTCGCAAAATAATGGTTGTTGGATGATGGTGATTATAGATGACTGTATGAGGAAATGGATATGGTATATTGGTATGAAAGTAGAATTTGTTTGGTGATCATAAAATAGATATGGTATCTTGATATGGAAATTGATGTGGTATTTTTGTATAAAAATGGATAATGGAAGCGAAGAGAATTCGCTATCATGATAAATTTGACTTGAAATTGGACATTTAGTTTTAGTAAAAATGGCTAAGTCATATATTTGAAAACTAGCTATAGTATGATATTTGCCAATTTGGCTTCATGCTAAAATAAACATAAGACCTTCTCTTGGTTAAGCCTTGCATGTAGATATATCCATATACACCTGCATTTTGATGTAAGGACTTGCTGGGTATTTTTTTGTACTCATGGTTGCTTAATGCGTGAATTTAGATGACGAAAGCGATAACCTAGTGTACAGATATTTCTACGCCTCCGGCTAGGACATTGAAAATGATGGCTAAGACTAGATTTAGCCCCAATCTATTGGTTGTGGCAAATCATGAAGGCTCCTTTGGTTTATTTACTTTCCACTGCTTTATATGAACAATCTCATTTGACCTGTCGGCTTGTTCTGCAAAACTTGATCATAAAATCTATCTATAACTGTCTATGTAATATTAAGTACTCCTTTTTATTTATACACACATATGGATGTAATATTTACAATTGTTATATTGTGTGAGCTAGCTACTAATTCAGGGATTAACTAATAATACACAGAAGATTCAGATTGCCAAATCTGGATAGCTACATCAAACTGGAGAGTGGGCAGAAGTATTCTGTAGGGCTCACCTAGAACTGAGCCACATTTCTTATTCTATTCAACTTTCAGTATAATCAGATGAAATCTTGTAGGATTGGGCGATCCAATCCACGGAAGAGGAACAATTCTGGACACTTTCAAAAGCAGCAATTTTGTTACCATGGTTTACAACACTGAAAAATAAATGGTACAAATTAGAGGACTAAGCTTCAATTTATGACTTCAGCAAAGGACAAGTGGAAATAGTTTGTTAAGTACTTAAGTACAAGGTCAATAACGCGTAAAACCGTTCAGAGGTCCTTGTTACACAAACACCACAACTACCTGTACGATTTTGCTGAGCGTATGATGAGATGTCAGCATCAGTTCGCTTCAGAGAAACAGCATCAACTCCATGGATGTTATGTCATCCCCATGTATCTGCTTGCATGAAAACGGCCTCCTCCTTAATTCATATGGCTAAGTCATAAATATCAATACTGGTGGCCGATGTACAGTGGTGATAGGCAGTTTATCGAAGGTTTGGAGAATGCCGGATTGGATGATACACATTACCAGATTGGAGAGCTTCAGTTTGTTCTCCTTTAATGTTAGCTTTCTAATGCAGAAAGCTCAACCTCCTTGGTGCAAGGACGGTATGCTGCGAAGCTGCTGTCATTCGCAAAGATCCAGGATTGAAGCAAGTAACTCCTGTATATTTGAAGGCCTTCTGCTCACTCTTGTCACCCAATACTATCTGAAAAAGTTTTGAAAAGGGAAGAATGAGCATAACACATCCCAAACTTCTGTTGATAGTGGTGAATTGGTAATAGTTATACAGCAGAAAGTATACTTATGATTTGAGCATGTTCAAGCAAATAAATGAGCACAGAAGCAGATTCATTGAAACTACAGTCGGAAAACATTTCAAGGTGTGCATAGGCTATTTTCTAAATGACATACCGTGTGAGGAGTTGGATACAGCCGAAGGCAATGATCATAGTTCCATATGACAGGTTGAAATGTTAGAGGCAATGGATAAAGATGACTCTGATGGGTGACAGTTGCCAGTGGCGGAGAGAAGGGGGGGCTGAGGGGGGCCTGGCACCCCCCAACCAAACAGAGTAATGCACACATACAGTAGCTAGTAGTGCACCCTTTTGTCCCTCACAAGAATAAAGAACATCGAATTAATGAAGCAAGTTTTTCTAGGACATCATCGTCCAATGCCAAACAGAGTTTTAGTCAGGTTAAGTGATAATGCATTAGTCAGGTGCAGCTGCTTGTCTTATTCACATTGCCCTCCAAAAGGATGAATACATTAATTAAAGCAAGGTTTCCTAGCTAGAACATTGCCTAATTAGTGTCAAGCAAAGTCCTGGTGACCTCAAGTTCTAGCTAGCTAGTCATATTAGTAAGGACAAGCTAGGTCTTAATTGAAGCGCTTTCTCATATGGGGTTGAGCATTATTCAGTTGGCTAGGGTGGGTTGATTAACAAGTTGGGTGGGTTTTAGTCAGATGTTAGTACGAAGTTAGGATTATTTTTAATATGAGATATTGGTTCCCTTTGATCTGATGGATGTGATTTTAATCGGATGGCCTATTACCTCATTAGGTTACATGTTAGAGGGTAATAGATCACACGTTACCTGAAGTTATCACCAGAAACTTGGACAGTCACTGTACACTTCAATTTTGATGTCTATACACAGAATCGGATGGCATATCACAGTCACTGGATACTTGCTGTTAGCACCATATATGTCGACCCGAATTACTCTGGGGTTGAGTATACTGTTGTATCACAAGCTGTTCAATCTCAATTTCAGTATGAATATATAGCAAAGATGAGAGTGCGCTAGCCAGGAAAAGAGTAGCCATTCGCTCTTTCTGCGCATGCCTTGAGTAGAGACAGCATAGCAGGGCACAAGCATGGCAGCTAGGCAAAGAAAAGAAAAGCAAAGGAAAGGAACATGACCCGGAACGGAAGCCATGCAAAACCACTGCAACCACCGAGAGATGTTTTCAAGTTATGAAACTTGCGAAGACACGACTTCGAAGTACAATGTTGCCCCCCCTATATCCAATTCCTGGCTCCGCCCCTGACAGTTGCCACCAGCTGAAAGAAAAAGGATTGGTTAATTTCTCAACAGGATATTCTCACAGAGCTAACAAAGAAAAGTTAAATTAATATGCTCAAAAGGGTCACTTGTTTCTTCCATTGTTGGTGGAATCAGACATGACCGCTGCATCCTGTAAAGGAGATCTTGCCGGAAAAACACGATTTCTGGTGTATAAAACTTCACACTGGAAAATCATAGCTCTTACTGGATGGAGATAGAACAGATGGTATGACAAATATGCAAACTTCAATGTTGTCTTAATCATGATAAGTCGATATGGATTGATGATATAGTTTGTACTAGACATTCTTTGCAAATCTACCACTATATACTAGTCTCAGTGGGTAGTGACTATATGAGGCTTTTTCCAAGACTTGACTGAAATGTCAGTGGATAACAGTGAAGATAGAATCAGGCAAGTTCAGAAAATAAACCAAATGAAGATAATGCCTAGTACAAAAGTATCATGCGTGCAACATGCATTACAATGGCAACTAAAAAAACCCGGTATGAACATCAGTAGACTAGTATTGGTATGGTGATTAAGCCTCTTCATGTACCTAATGCCATTGTGCATCATGATCATGATATTGTGTATAGATATCTCAGGAGAATGAGTACAGCTGTATGAGTAAACACGATAGCTACAGGACACCAACAGCTTAGTCTGAATCATGTTGCGACTGCTGACGTTATGCTAAATTTGGACTAGTAAAAGATGATAACAATTAGGGACGTAGCATAATTTCCAACATCAAATTCAAAGGAAATAGCAGTATCGTCCCCTCTTTTTGAAGGCCTTATTCAGCTACATAATTCAGATTTTTAAATTTGAAGATGTAATAATTTCACACCAAAAAGATCTATCCCTGTTTTTGCATGTGGTGTTTATAGCGTCATATCAACCACTGGCACCATTTAGAATTTTAGATGATGACACAAGGCACTGCTTTCGTGTCAAACCTGCAGGGCTTGCTTGTGAATATTGCATTTGGGATGTGCTTCTGAAGTTCCTCAGTTAGATATTTCAGGAGTGCACACCTTGGGAGAGGGGCCTACAAATTTGCTTCAAGTAAGATAAAACAGCATATCAAGTGTTGGAGAAGAAAAGACATCTCATTCTGGCTATCTGGGAAACTAGACTGACAGTATTTATGGTGAACAAGCTTATTCATAATCCTATCAAAGGAACTGTTCCTTGATTATGATGATGATGGGACATAAAAAAGAATAGACTAAGTCAGATTTAATTCATTAGTGGAATTGACAAAATTGGATATTAGAGCAAGCACTACATGTGGGTATGAGCAGTTAACAACTAAAAGCATATAATTGAGTTTTACAGTACCTGCATCATCAGGACCAGGAATGAATAAAAAACGACTATGTTCCGTTAACCTAGATCGAGCTGCGATCATCTCGCCAAGCTTCCGAAACTGCAATCTACATGAAGTTACATAGTTAAAACCTTGTCTTGGATTGAAATGGCAAAAACAAAATGTTAGAGTAATCCTGTGTGTGTTATGTGTCAATTTTCAGCATTTAGACTTCAGTTTTCAGGGCTTTTATACTGCATTAACAAGGCAGTTAGTACTGCATGTGTAACTGGCCATTTAGGCCTTATTGCTATAAATAGAACAGGAAGAAGAAACAGAAAAGCTGCAGCTTGATCGCAGCACAAACTTGTGTCCAGTTCTCTATCAATTGGTATCAGAGCTTGCCTTGGCCCTGGGCAAATGTCTGCGCCCGTTCCCGGCGGGTCCCGCAGCCCGTGTCGCCAGAACCGACGCCGTTCGCCTACGCCGCCGCCAAGACAACCGCGACACCGTGAGCATGGTGGACGCGAAGTTGTCGTCGAGCGAGTGGTCAAGGAAGTCGGCAGCGGAAAGTACCCGACGCTCACGCGAACAAACTACGCCGAGTGGAGCCTCATGAAGGTGATGCTGCAAGCTCGAGGGCTCTGGGACACGATCGAGTATGGCGCCGACAACTTCCAGGAAGATCGCATGGCGCTGGAGGCCATCCTCCACGCCGTGCCCCCGGAGATGATGTCCGGTCTCGCCATCAAGCGGACCGCGCAGGAGGCGTGGGAGGCGATCCGAGCCATGCGCGTCGGGAGTGACCGCGTACGGAAGGGCAAGGCACAGCAGCCGAGGAAGGAATTCGAGGCCATCTCATTCCGCGACGGGGAAAATGTCGACGACTTCATGCTGCGCCTCTCCGATCTCGTCACCAGCCTTGCCACACTCGGAGAATCAATCGACGAATCAAAGGTAGTCGAGAAATTTTTACGTGTTGTGCCGCCCAAGTTCTCGCAGATCACGCTGTCGATCGAGACTCTACTCGACATCTCCGAGCTGTCGCTGGAGGAAGTCACCGGGTGTCTGAAGGCGGCAGAAGACCACCTCGAGTCGCTGGAGCCGCCACGAGCACCCAGCAAGCTCTACCTCACTGAGGAGCAGTGGGTGGAGCGGATGAAAGATCGCCAGCCAAGCGAGGGCTCCACCAAGTCCGGCCGCAGCGGTGGCAGGAGCCGTTGGCGGCCGCAAGCGCCGCGGAACAAGAGTAGTGGTGGCGGCGCCGATTTAAAGGAAGTGCCACACGATGATAAGTGCCGAAATTGCGGGCGGCGTGGCCATTGGGCCAGGGACTGCCGACAGCCCAAGAAGGAGCGGGCCTATCTGGCCCAGGCAGAGGAGGCGGATGAAGAGCCAGCACTTCTCATGGCTCAAGCCAGCATCGCCGCACCACTCCACATCGACGAGCCACGAGCGCAGGCACTTCTCGACGTCAGCGACGGCGGCGACCACCTGGAAGGGTGGTACCTTGACACCTGCGCCACAAATCACATGACAGGCCGCTGCGACGTCTTCGTCGAGCTCGACCGCGCGGTGGCTAGCATCGTCAAGTTCGGCGATGGCTCCCTCGTCGACATCCGCGGATGCGGCACCGTGCTTTTCGCCGGCAAGAATGGAGAGCACAAAGCATTCAGCAGTGTCTACTATATTCCGCAGCTGAGGAACTCCATCCTTAGCGTCCGGCAGATCGACGAGAGCGGCTCGCGCATTCTGATTGAGGATGGCGTGTTGCGGATTTGGGACCAGCAGCGTCGTCTCCTCGCTGAGGTCAAGCGAGGCCGAAATCGCCTCTACGTGCTTCGTCCAGAGGTCACTCACCCGATCTGCCTCGCCGCACGCCACGACGAAGACGCCTAGCGCTGGCACGACCGTTTCGGTCACACCAACTTCAACTCGCTGGAGCATATGAGCCGCCGTGGACTGGTGCGTGGGCTGCTGCGGCTGGAACACGTAGAGCAGCTCTACGACACCTGTGTCGTCACCAAGCACCGGCGTGCGGCATTCCCGAAGCAATCCAAGTACCGCGTGCAGGAGCCGCTCGGACTCGTCCACGGCGACCTCTGCGGCCCCATAACGCCGGCGACACTGGGCAGGAGGCGTCATTTCCTGCTGCTAGTTGATGACGCCACCCGGTACATGTTTTTCGCGCTCCTCACGGCCAAGAGTGGGGCGCCTGACGCGATCAAGAGGATCCAGGCAGCGGCGGAGCTCCAGAGCAAGCGGCGGCTGCGCATTTTCCGCACGGACAACGGTGGCGAGTTCACGTCTCTGGAGTTTGCCGCCTATTGTGCTGACCAAGGAATGCAGCGCCACTTCTCCGTGCCCTACGCCCCGTAGCAGGACGGCGTCGTCGAGCGGCGGAATCAGACTGTGGTGTCCATGGCACGCGCGTTGCTAAAGTAGGGGGGCATGCTAGCCGAATTTTGGGGGAGGCAGTGACTACGGCGGTGTTCCTCCTCAACCGATCCTCCACCAAAAGCCTCGTCGGGAAAACGCCCTATGAGGCGTGGCACGGACGCAAGCCAGCGGTCCAATTTCTCCGTACCTTCGGCTGCCTGGCATACGTGAAGGAGCAGGGTCATCTTCGCAAGCTCGACGACCGTAGCACCCCTGTTGTCTTCATCGGCTACGAGAAGAGGATGAAAGCGTATCGCTTTCTGGACCCGATGACGCAGCGCATGCACATCACCCGCGACGTCGTGTTTGACGAGGATCACGGCTGGAATTGGGCGGCGGAGAACTGTGACAGCACGCATCCTGCCAACGACTTCACCATCGAGTATACCTTCGCCCATGTTGAGACTGCTGCGATTCTTGTGCCGAGTGATTGGGGAGACGAGCCTATCTAGCCAGCGCAGGGAGCTCGGACTCCTTCACCGCCAGCTCCAGCATCACCCACAGCAGCCATTCCAAGCACTCCGGCGACAACAACTCCCATTTCGACCCCACCTGTGCCGGAATTCGTCTCACTACCAACGAACGACTCCGCCAGGCTCGACGCAGCGCACAGCGACACACCGGTGCAGTACCACATCGTGGAAAATCTGATCGGGGGTGAAGCTACGCCGCCAGGGTTCGCATTACGGGAACTGGATGATGCTGAACTGCATTTGGCAAGCGCGGGCGAGCCATGCTCGTTTGCCAAGGCTGAACAAGACGAGGCGTGGCACGCGACCATGCGTGAGGAGATTGACATTGTTGAACGGGACAAGACATGGGAGCTCGTCAATCTGCCGCACGGTCACCGCCCGATCGGTCTCAAGTGGCTTTTCAAGCTGAAGAAGAACGAGGCCGGTGTGGTGATCAAACACAAGGCATGGCTTGTTGCGAGGGGTTTCGTCCAGCAGGCCGGCATTGACTTCGACGAAGTGTTTGCTCCCATTGCCCGCATGGCGTCCATTCGGTTGCTGCTCACTGTTGTTGCCCAGGAGGGGTGGCCTGTCCACCACATGGATGTGAAATCTGCATTCCTCAACGGAGAACTGAAGGAGGTGTACGTGAAGCAGTCACCGGGGTTTATCGCCGCCGGAGAAGGGAAGGTCCTGAGGCTGCGTAAAGCACTCTATGGCCTGCGCCCGGCGCCGCGGGATTAGAACGCGAAGCTCGACCATACACTCAAGAATCTCGGTTTCAAGCAGAGTGAACACGAGCATGCTGTCTACTGGCACGGCCGTAGTAGCACGACCCTGCTCGTCGGGGTTTATGTGGACGATTTGATCATTACCGGGTCATCCATGGAGGCGATGGAGGAATTCAAGGGTGAGATGAAGATCAAATTCTAGATGAGTGATCTTGGTTTGCTATCATTTTATCTCGGAATTGAAGTGCAGCAGGGCAACAACGGCATCAGTCTTGGCCAGGCACACTACACCGCACGGATTCTGAAATTAAGCGGCATGGAAGGTTGCAATCCAGCTCACACTCCAATGGAGAGGCTCAAGCTCAATCGAGACAGCATGGCCATGGAGGTAGACGCCACGGAGTATTGGCGCATCGTCGGCAGTCTCCGCTACCTCGTCCACACACGACCAGATCTGGCTTTCGCCGTTGGTTTTGTGAGTCGTTTTATGGAGCGGCCAATGGAGGAGCACATGGCAGCCGTGAAGCGTATCCTCCGCTACGTCGCCGGCACAATTTACTACGAACTACACTATGGGCGGAAGGATGGAGAGGCACGGCTGATCGGTTACAGCGACCACGTCGGCGACATCGACACAAAAAAGAGCACGAGCGGCACGCTGTTCTTCTTGGGTAACAGTCTGGTGAGTTGGCAATCACTCAAGCAAAAGGTGGTGGCACTGTCATCTTGTGAGGCGGAGTATGTAGCTATCACTACTGCCGCGACGCAAGGACTTTGGTTAGCTCGGTTACTTGGTGAACTCCATGGGAGACAAACCGAGATGGTCGAGCTGAAGGTGGATAGCAAGTCCGCTTTGGCACTGAGCAAGAACCCGGTCTTCCACGAACGCAGCAAGCACATCAACCTTCGTTACCATTTCATCAGAGGGTGCATGGAGGATGGGAGCGTCAGCGCTGATTTCATCGGTACCAAGGACCAACTCGCTGACATTTAACAAAGGCACTTGGGCGAGTTAAATTCTAAGAGCTACATGCAAGAATTGGAATGGTCCGAATAAATTCAGAGTTAGCACACAAGTAGGGGGTATTGTTAGAGTAATCCTGTGTGTGTCATGTGTCAGTTTTCAGCATTTAGACTTTAGTTTTCAGCATGCATTTAGACTTCAGTTTTTAGCATTTAGACTTCAGTTTTCAGGGCTTTTATACTGCATTAACAAGGCAGTTAGTACTGCATGTGTAACTGGCCATTTAGGCCTTATTGCTATAAATAGAACAGGAAGAAGAAACAGAAAGCTGCAGCTTGATCGCAGCACAAACTTGTGTCCAGTTTTCTATCACAAAACACAACCTCTGATTATCTCCCATGGAGAGCAAAAGTCAGACCTGAGCTCTTCAAATGAATTGAATGCAACATTGGAGGGCCGAGAGCAGAAATTGCCCATAAAAACAAAGAGAGAAGGAACCACTTTCACGCTATCATAACCATCAAGAACAACACCTAACTTCTCCAGTCTTTTCTACGAGATAACACATTCGAACATCCTGTGAGTAGGACTCAATAATAAAAGCTACACAATATTAAGAACTAAGAGCAAATATAAATACCTCAGAATTGTCCAGTCAAACATCCAAAAGTATGACAAACATGTCATTCACGGCCTTCTTTTCTAGTGATGATAATCTTAGCTGTTTCATACCAATGTAACAAAGATCATCAATATGTTTTTGACAGTACCTAATTATTCAACACGTAGAACAGAATTATTGATCATACTGTTTCTTCAGTTGGTGTGACACCTCCACCAAAGAAATCAAGCCCCACAAGCAGTGAAAGTCATGCTTCCCTGTCCTCTAAGGGAGGAAACCCACATGTATTTACCTGCACATGATTGGAACATAACCACATTCAAGAGATATAATACAGGAAAGAGCTGAACATTTTCTAGACGAGAATTACAGACCTGGAAAATGCCATTTGAAAGCAATTCCCCTTCTGCGATAATTACAGTGTTTTCAACAAAGAAACCTGAAGTGATTTTGTGTTCTATGTTATGGAAAGTGGTCACACTTTTCTGAATAAGCAAGAAATTTATATGGATCAAACAAAAATTTCCATATAGAATGTGAATCACTGTTGTAAATATGATTAGTGTTCTATAGTATCCTGTGTAAATTGAGAGGATCTTTTTTATAACCTCCATAAGTGGCCAAAGGAACTTTACAATTGACAAACACTTTCATTTGGGAGAGGAAAGACACAAATCTCTATTTATAGATAGGTAACATAACAACGTGTTCTCAGGATATAGCATTCAAGAAGTCAATTGGCACTGCTCCAGTAAGATCCTCCAAATAGAATGGTGTTCCTCCAACTGCGATATGACCCCCCCCCCCACATAATCCATCTCCATCCAGTGCACCCAATTAGAGATTGTATAGAAGTTATCTACATGAAAAAAACTGTGTAGGTAATTTCATATACAAAGACTAAATTTGGGGAACAAAAGAGGCTGAACAAGGATTCCTCAGGGAAAGTACCAAGTATTGGACTAAAGTGAACTGGGATCACATAAATCAATCCACAAGAAGAGAAACACAACATAAAACAAGAGAATTAGAGAAATACCTCACAACTCCCATCTTCAGTCATAACAGTGTCAAAAGCCGACTTGGAGAAATATTTATCATGAGCAAGCCTCTGAAGCAGCACTTGATACCTGTCCCTGTAAAGGGCAGCTTTATCTCCAGCTTCTCCATGGATGACTAATCTGCCGGTATGCCTATATACACAGTATAATCGGATTTAGCATCTACAAATAGAAGATTTGAGGGTCATCATAATCACTACCTCTAGCTTCTCAGTGAAATGCTTGTTAAAAATATCCAGACAATACACTATTTTAGCAAGTCATGTGTTCTAGCATCAAAGAGAGTTTTATGTGTCATACTGAAATACATGGCACTTCCTAGTAAGAAAACAAGTTAATTTTGTAAAATCCATTCAATCCTCATGGCCAAGATAACCAATTGACGAACTATAGTCAAGCACAATTTCTTGAATACAAAAAATGTTAGAAAAGACAGGCAAATGACGAAGATAATCAAATAATAAGAGACATAGATTTAACGTGGAAAACCCAAATGGGGGTTAAAAAACACAGGAGCGCAAAGACAATGACCAACTATTTGAGGACTGTTACAAAGCTGGGGATCTTTTATATTATTAAAGCGATAAAAAAGAAGCCACTACGTTCGCTCTCAATGGCTAGAAATTCCCACATTAATAGGTGAAAAAAAGAGAAATATCTACACCGTCGATTGTAATGGGTCCAAATTATAACAGTCTAGAATAAAAGAGTCCATGTCAAGTACAATTCATAAATAACTAAAATTCGGAATAAAAATAAAATGAAACTAGCAAGTTGATTTCCAAATGAATACCTAAGTAAAATCCCTAAATAAATTTAATTCGGAATAATAATTAAACAAAAATTAGCAATTAGATTTGTATACGAATTTCAACAAAAATAACTAAAATTCAGAATAAAAAATAAAATAAAATTAGAAATTTGACTTTGAGATGATTTCCATAGTAAAACCCCTAAATAACCGAAATTTAGAATAAAAATAAAATATAATTATCAATTTGATTTTGATATGAATTCCAAAGTAAAATCTTTAAATAACAGTAACTCAGAATAAAAATTAAGAAAAATAGCAATTGGATTTGTATAAAAATTCTAACAAAAAATAATTGAGATCCAAAATAAAGAATAAAAAGAAAATTTGCAATTTGATTTCCATAAGAATTTCAAAGTAAAATACCTAAGTAAGTAAAATTTGGAATAAATTAAATAAAATTAGTAATTTGATTTGTATACGAACTCCAATAAAAAATAACTAAAATTTTGAATAAAATAAAAGTCATAACAAGGACAGCACGAATGGTGTTTGAGGAGATCACAAAAGAGTGCAATGGCGTCGATCTGTCCAGCAAGAAGACATTGACTCATGCAGAAGCGGAGAGCTGAGGTGGTGGCGGTGAGGATAAAGACAATATAGTACTGCTGACCTTAGCCGTTCGATGAGGACAATGCTATGCTGCTCACTGAAGCTGTTGAAGAGAAAGACTAGTGTTTAAGGAGTAAAGGGTTGTGACGATGGATGGTTAGTATCAGCGTTGTTGAAGAAGTCAGTGGCCAAAGAAGCTCGATAATAGGAAACCCTGACAAAGAGGAGATGAAGTTTTGCATTGAAGATGACATATAGACGATATGCAGCCATCGGGTACCTAGGAGTGTGCCATCGTTGGCGATAAGCACAGCGACACCGGTAACGGCAAGAAGATTCTCCATATTATTAGATAGCGATTAAAACAGACAAGTTGACATTAATGAGGAAGCCACAACATTGAGTTGACCAATGTTGAAGAAGAAGAGTGACTGACATGGGAGAAAAAGACATCAAGCACGTACAACATCATGCATGTGTATATACATGCATGCATCTGCACATATAGAAACATGAGCGTACAGAAGAAGAGCAAAAAGCTCGGAGTAGAGATGGCGCAGCTAAAGGGAATAGGCTCAGGGCTACCTAAGAGAGTGACGGGTGTCCCCATTAGGGATCGGCGACGGTTGCACGCGTATGCGTGTTTGATGTCGCAACAGTCAGCATTAAACAATAATTAAAGAAAAGTAGAAAATAACTATGTGATAGAGTATTACATTGGAAGGGGTAACAACTGAAAGGGATCGATCAAGAAGTAGACTTGATGTTGAAGGTTGATCAAGAGATAGAAGACACACGGTTCGATGGGGTAACCGACGTGTAAGGGAAGATAAGTTCAAAGTGGTCGACCATGATGCATCGATGTATACGTGAGTAAGGTACTCTAATATATGTCAATTAATAAGATAATTTGTTGCATACATAATTAATGTAATGCTTGAGATTAAATAGAGATACATGTGCATACATATATTTTGAGAAAAAAGTAACTAATAAAGGAAGAATAGAAGCATGCAACTATATAATCCATGCATGACGGAGAGTAGTTACATTTACAAGAACCCCAACAACTTATTATGCTCAATAATCTTCTTCCATCAAAGCTCATACATCAATTATGTTCCTCAAGTTACATTTTCCTTCAAGTTTCTATTATCATTTTCAATATTTATAATGTCTTAAAAATCTAAATAACCTATAATATATGTAAATATATTCTCACATATCTAAGTTATATAATTTAATACTATAAACTTTAAAACAAATCTAACCGCACCATCATGCTAGTTTTATATGGGGGTACAAAAAGAATACTATTCCGTACCATTGTGCTGGCCCGAGCGGACACAAACATCCTTCCATCTTCATCATCAAAATTCGGATCACAAATCAACAAAAAAAAGATCTATATTTAAAACATTTTTCTAGCATTAAGAAAGAAAAGGTTTTCTTTTTAAAAAAATGTACCTTGGAAATCTATGCACTACATCCATTCTGCAAATTAGCAATCCCTCATCGAAATTCATTCCAGACTCAGGCCAATCGCTAGTGAAATAGCTCCCTATTCCCAAAAGATAGGCATTTCGCCCCCCCCCCCCCCCCCCCCACCACCCGACCGTCACCTTCCAAAACGACGACTTCAGCATTCAAGTTGGAAATTAGCAATTTTCAACCACAATTCAACAGTGAAGCGCCAAAAAGAAAGAGCAATTTCTCAAGACCCCAGGCCCAATTGCCTAGATCTACAAGGAAGCAGCGGCACCCACTTACTCGTAGAACGCTTTCTTGATTGGATCGTAGTGGAACCGCGGCACGACGAACGCGTCCACCACCCGAAGCGCCGACCGAGCACTGGTGGCCGCCGGCGATGCCGCGTCGACCGCCTCACCCGCCTCGACGAGCAGCGCCATGACGCGCCGGACCTCGTCGCGGTCCAGGATCGACGACTGCACTGCACGCACTCACACAGGATCACAAACATAAAACGAAGCCACAAAGAGGAGAGGAGGCAACGCCGTGTAGACCTAGGGCACACAGAGAGAGAGAGAGAGAGTAGTTACGCGGTTCCTTGTCGAGGAGGTCGAGGGCGTCGTCGTCGGCGTCGGGGAAGCGGGAGAGGAAGCGGTAGCTGATACTTGCGCTGCAGCTTCTTGCGCGTGGCCGCCGACGGCGCCGCCATGGGAGAAGGGGGAAACGCGAGCGGGGAGCATATGTGGCGGGAAAGGAGGGTTGGGTCTGGGGAAGTGGCGGGACAAATTTGTCATGGTGGTGGCGCCAGCGTCCTGGGCTCAAGAGAAACGGCTTCGATGTCGAAGCCACTCTAAAAATCCAAAAGAATAGGGTTAATATCGCAGCGCTCTAGGCCCATCCTCTTGTTGGTGGTTTGGGCCGTGAAGATAGTAGATATAGTTTAGGCCTAACGTTGCCTTCGGGATAATTCAGGGCCCATGTAAAAGCACAATTAATGGGCTTTTCAGTTAGGCCTGTGACATATCCAAGTGAAGAAAATGGAGCACATCTGCAGATCCAATACATGTGTACTACTTGAAGTTGAGCTGAGGCCTGGCTGCTTTGAGTGACAGATATTTCTTGGCACAGATGACGCCATGATGGGACTAAAGATTCCATCTGTCTGGCCTTTTAAAAATTTCAAAATCCATTGGATGTGTTGGATGACAAATGGAAAAAGGAGGCTAGGATTCTATACGGCCTGCTTATCAAAACAGTTTTGCGTGGACTTCCACTCGTACTGATACCGTCACTCTGGTCCCAGGCTTGGCTTTTAACACAGAAAAGTCAAACGGACCACATAATTTCCATGAAATTCCCATTTGCTATAGAAAACATGTTCGGCTCCGCTGCCCATCGCAGCAGCTACTTCTGGGTATGCCCCAGACAATCCATTTTTCAGAGCATGAGTCGCTGCCAACACATCATCCTTTCTCAATAGATGGTACACGCTGAAGGCAGCGCATGCCGGCAAGTGTAGCACATGCGAGATCCTCTGCACCATCAGCTGAAGCGTACATGCCCGCTTCATTATTGGAGAATAAAAAGCCTGATCCTTCCCGAAAAAGCGTAGCGATTTTGTCCTAATCCACTCGTCCTGCAAAATTACGAACACTTTTTGCTCGGGAACTTTGATCGATCTGGCTTATTAACGCCGATAGGAAAATCGCAAAATTTGCGTAAATAAAGTTGAAGAAGATGACACGTAGCGACCGAGCGCGCATGGAATTTCTTCTCTTCTTCCTAGCGAAACACCGCACGTCCGCACCATCACTTGACCCACCTCAGGCCGCTCGCCGCGCCGACGCGTGCCCGCGGGAGCGCGCACACGTGTGCGACGCCGCGCTGAGCGGCCGCACGGAGCCCGGAGCCGGCGCCTGCTCCTCTCCCAAATCCACGTCCCCGTCGCGCCGGGCCCCAACCGACGTCGCGCACACGCCGCTCTCCACTTGCCCCTGTCCCCTGCTTTCCCCTCGATCAATCGGACTCCCTCCGCGCGGCCGTCGCTGTCGGGGAACCGCCCCGCCCGCGAAAGAGGAAAGATGGTAGTTAGCGTGGCCGCGACCGGCTCGGACAGAGCCGAGCCGCTCCACTCACCTTCTTCACCTCCCGCTACGTCCGCGACCCACTCCCCCGCTCAGCCCACTATGCTACTACAAGTAGTAGCAACGGTTACTTCTTTTCCACTTATAATTTATATCATATATCTTCTCACAAATAAATAATAGAGACAATTTCCGTATCACTATTTTAAAGTGATTCATCGAATAATTTTTAAAATAACTTATTAATATTTAATTTATTTATATTAAGATAAAAATTCTAAACTATAATCGTAAACCATAACCTTCCATTATTACGTAGCACCACATTAGAACCCACCGGAACCACCACTACGCCTTCCATTATTAGTAGCACCACATCAGCACGCCAACCGAGCCCCACGGGAACCCGGCCTTTCTGCCCGTCGCGTGCAGGGGAGCCGCTGTAGTGTGTGAGGGCTGAGGAGGAGGAGCGGCGGCCATGGTGCTCTCGCACGCGAGCTCCAGCCAGGACGATCCCGTGCACTGCACCTTCGCGTCGCGCTACGTCCGCGAGGAACTGCCGCGGTGACGATCGACCGGCCGCGACTCTACCGGCCACACTGCGATCGGGCGAGTGTTGCTGATTCGGTGGGTGTTATTTGGCTGCAGGTTCCGGATGCCGGAGCGGTCGATCCCGCGGGAGGCGGCGTACCAGATCATCAACGACGAGCTGATGCTGGACGGCAACCCGCGGCTGAACCTGGCGTCGTTCGTCACCACGTGGATGGAGCCCGAGTGCGACAAGCTCATCATGGGATCCATCAACAAGAACTACGTCGACATGGACGAGTACCCCGTCACCACCGAGCTCCAGGTCCGAACCATGGGATCATCGCTTCTCAGCTTTCGAGCATGTCACTTAGTATCTACCAAACGGGAGTATGGGACAAGTCCCAACATCTTCATATGTTCAAGGGGGTATTTTTAGGACATGACTTTCCTAGAATAGAAGTATCTCAAGTCACAACGTTTGGGGGTTCTGGCACAAAAAATCTTCCCTGATCTACCAGCAATGATTTTTAACAAATATCATATTTGATTGAAACTTTGGAGGTCTCACTGGTAAAGAGAATTTCACAAGATGAATCAGGTGCATACATGGTAGACATGATTTTCTGGGCAAGCTAGAAAACTGATTGGAAAAAGGTATCCATCAGGATGCAGAGCTGCGGACTACCTGATGTTGCTTACAGTCGTAACCTGAACATGGTTAATCCACACTATGAAAATTTTCAGTGTGGACAAAAGGAATGTCGAGAGTTTCAATTTCTTGTGTATTACATGATAAATGTTGCTGTGCACAGGAAGCATACATGTTATCACAATCACTACCTCACATGATAAAAATACGCTACTACAAGCACCATGCGGTCTCTTCACTTTTACACTTCTAGCTTGAATTTGGTACGCTTGATCCATCGACTGTTTTATGGTCCACTGTGGCACAGTCCACGCAGTCTCCTTGAAATCAGCATTTGCTGACTGTATATAGAGCAATAATAATAACCACCAAGCTGGTTGGCTTCAACAACGGACAGATGATAGCGGTTCATTCCAAATAGTTGGGTTGTGGATTAGTTACAACAAGGATGGTTTTTAGGTGTGTTTAGACTTGTCTAGGCTAGTAACTAATTATGCTGGACAGTATTCAGCAAGTTGCTGATCACAACAGCAAACACTTTTGACTGAATGTAGATATCAACTTATTTAAATCTTTTCCTTGTATTCAAATCACAAAAATTGAAGATTTAACTAATTATACACCCCCCCCCCATGCATAACATTTTACAAAACCTTATTTTGTTTGTAGTTGAAAACTGAACTGTATTAACAAATTGTCAGTCAGCGTTGAATATATTTATTATTAAAAAGTAAACCTACCGGCTATTTATTGACTTTGAGCAGGAAATACTTTTTCATTATGTGCCTGCTTGTTACTTGTTTATATACTGCTATTTTTTGTTGTTGATTTGATCATTACATTCCGTTGCATTGTGCATTTGCTTATTACGTGTGTGTACTTTGGCAGAACCGTTGCGTAAATATGATAGCTCACCTGTTCAATGGACCAATTAAGGAGGATGAGACAGCTATTGGAGTTGGAACAGTGGGATCCTCAGAAGCAATTATGCTTGCAGGTTTGGCATTCAAGAGGAAGTGGCAAAATAAAAGGAAGGAGCAGGGGAAGCCATGTGACAAACCCAACATTGTTACTGGCGCTAATGTTCAGGTATTTGTTGTTGATTGTCAGGTGAAATGTTCAGATCTTAACCATTGTAAGTACCTGAAAGAGGCCTCAGGTAATTTCTCATGTTCCTAGGTTTGCTGGGAGAAATTCGCAAGATATTTTGAAGTAGAATTGAAGGAGGTTAAGTTATGTGAAGGATATTATGTTATGGATCCTGTGAAGGCTGTTGAAATGGTGGATGAGAACACTGTATGTGTTGCAGCCATCTTGGGCTCTACTCTCACTGGAGAGTTTGAAGATGTTAAGTTATTGAACAATCTTCTTATGGAAAAGAACAAGGAAACTGGGTATGCGTTTTATCTGTAGTCAAATCAATTATCTCCTCAATGCAACCATAATAGTTTATTAGTCTAGTTGCATCGATTTATGTATGCTTTGGGTTCTCTGTGGAGGCCGATCATTATGAATAGGTACGGTAGCAAATCATGTTGACTTCTTCTGACCAGACTGCATAGCTACCCACTGCTTGACTTGCTCACTGCCTGTTCGCCAGCTCTATGTGCAAAAATGGTTATGTTCAAATTGCTGATGTATTCCTGAAAATGAAATCACCCTGAAAATTATTGCTGCAAAACAGAGCAATGAAACACAGTTAGCATAAATTGGCTCCAGCTTTTTTCAAGACATTTACCCTTATACATACGATCCAGGTGGGATGTGCCAATCCACGTTGATGCTGCAAGTGGAGGATTTATAGCTCCTTTTCTTTACCCTGAGCTTGAATGGGACTTCAGGCTACCACTGGTGAAGAGTATCAATGTTAGTGGGCACAAGTATGGCCTTGTGTATGCTGGTGTTGGTTGGGTCATTTGGCGGAGCAAAGAGGATTTGCCTGAAGAACTCATTTTCCATATAAACTATCTAGGGACAGATCAGCCCACATTCACGCTAAACTTCTCCAAAGGTTAACATTGTGTTAACAGTTCATCATGATGCTTTTATTCTTTGTTGTGTTACAATAAACTAAGTGCATGCATCGTATTTTTGTGCAGGTTCTAGTCAGATAATTGCGCAATACTATCAGCTGATACGCCTAGGCTTCGAGGTACCTGCCCCAGTTTTCATTCTATTCTTCCCTGCAGAGTGCAGACTGCGAAATATTTGGAGTCCGACCTAATTTCCTCATGTGCAAGTTATAAACATGATTGACGGATGCAATACTCAGTCACTAAGAACCGTTACCTTTCTGCAGGGATACAAGGACATCATGGAAACTTGCAACGAGAATGCAGCGATACTGAGGGAAGGCATAGAGGCGACCGGTCGATTCGACATTCTCTCGAAGGAGACCGGCGTGCCCTTGGTTGCTTTCTCGCTCAAGGACAGCACCGGATTCACCGTGTTCGACATCTCTGAGAACCTGAGGAGGTTCGGCTGGATCGTGCCGGCCTACACCATGCCTCCGAACGCTGAGCACGTGTCCGTCCTTCGCGTCGTCATCAGGGAGGACTTAAGCCGAAGCCTCGCCGAGCGGCTCGTCTCCGACATCAAGAAGATCCTGCAGGAGCTGGATGCGCACGCAGCCCACGTCGTAAAGATCACCAGCGCCACAGCCACGCAATCAGGTGACGATGTAGTGACCAAGAAGAGCGCCCTGGAGATCGAGAGGGAGATCACCACGTACTGGAGGAACCTGGTGAAGAAGAAGAAGACCGGAGTCTGCTGATGTGAAAGGCATGCGAGACGCCACCTTGACACCTTCACTTCTGTCTACGTATCTATATGTGAACTGTGTGAATACCTGCTTCCTCCGTGCTCGAATTCCACTCCCTTTCGGCTTGCTAGATATCAGTATGCCGGGTCTGTACAGGTCTACAGGACACCTCTCGGGTTTATGTATTTGCTGTATCCTTAGTTGTTACATTCGAAATGGTGTATTCTGCGGCATCTGCCGTTGCGATCTGGTCGTTTCTGTCTAGGTGGCATTGTTCAGAACAAGAATAAGGTATGCTAGCTTGTGCCTGGGCTTGGCACCTTATAAATGCTTGAGTGTGTAGTATAATGCCATACTGGTACATATGATTGGTATTGCTGTCACTGTGACGTAAGACAATAATCTTTGAGACTGTTTTGTATCCGGTCCCAAGATGGATGGTTCAGATTAGCGCAAAACACCTAATTACCTGGGCGGATTGTTGACAACTCTTGAGTCCAGACTTTAGAGCAGAGACTCCCAGCTGCGGGCCCCGCCGGAGAGTGATAGCGCCAGCAGTCCAGTACTCCAGCACAACCGGCCAGACAAGTGCTGATCGGTTCGGCTGAAAAGCTCATGGCTTATAGCTGAAAACACTGTAGCTGACTGAAAAAAACACTGTAGTTGACAGAGACTTATTTAGCATAATTAAATTTAAAAAAATTAAAAATATAAAAAATATGTTAACCCATTACGTATAATACAAACAAATACGGGAAAAAAAGAACCGGCAAAAAAGCTCAACAAAAAACCAAAAGTTCAGAAAAAGACGAAACTTATGAATAGTGAAAAATAAGCCAGAAGCCGAAGCCGAGTTGATCAGGGCGCCGAATTTGACAATACTAAGCTTTGTATTTATAAAACTAGCTGTATATATATTATATTTGTAAAAATGACACTTCTGCGGTTTGGTGGGCGGGCGACAGCGCCGACGAGGTGACACGTGGCACTTGCCGCCTCGTGAGCAGACGGCAGGCATATATCACCCGCCTACGGGACGGCAGGTGATTAAGCTGGCTAATTAGCTGGCTTAATAATTGTTTAAATTTGTAATTTTATATTACACTTGTTTGAATTTTTAAATATAACAAATGAGATCAAAAAATTACAAAATTCTATGCCCAGACTTCTGACATAACGTACTTTATTGTGTAATTTTTTTACAATTTTATCCACTCTGAATATTGCTCAAAAATTCGTACGATTTCGATATTTGTAGGAATTGTTACATATAGTAAACGAACCCTAAAAATTATAAAATTTTATGTGGAGCCTTTTAACATAGTCGACCTAATTGTGTATTTTTCTTAGGAATTTTATATCCTCCAAATTTGTCATGTTAAGTCATGATAATTTAATCGTAATTAACCTAAATAAACATGACAAATTTGGACCACATAAAATTTCAAATAAGATTATACAATAACTACAACTATATTGGAAGGCTTCACATAAAAATACATAATTTTGAAGTCGTTTGCTATATGTAAAAACTCATACAAATATTGAAATTTTATGAACTTTTGAGTAACATTCACAACGGATAAAATTACTCAAAAATTACACTGTTAAGTACGTTGTGTCAGAAGACTGTACATAAATTTTTGTAACTTTTTGAGCTCATTTGATATATTTAAAAATTCAAACAAACTCTAAGCGAAAAAATTAGACAATATAATTAAGCCGGCTAATTATCCATTGTTGCGTGTCATCTCGCCAGCGCTGCCGCCCGCCCATCAGACGGCAGAAGTGTCATTTTTATAAATACAGTATATATACGGTTAGTTTTATAAATACCGTACACAGCAGTATAAAATTGGCCTTTGTCTCCACAACCGGCCAGGATGTAGCTTTCACACGTACATGATAGGATAGGACTACAACTTGAATGAACTAGCCTCATAGGCGCGGCGTCACGCCGTGCCAGCCACCGTGTTTACGGAAGTAAAAGAGACGATAATTCGTGAGAAGTTTTTTAAAAAAAATCGAGGGCAAACGCGTATTTTCGGAAAAGCCAAAGGGTCTTTTCGTAAAAAATTGAGGACATGTACGTAACTAATTGAGGACCCGTACGTATTTTAGAAAACTGCGGGGCGCTATCCCGCAAAAAAACTGACAGGGACCTTTTTGCGAGAACCAAGGACCTTTACGTAATTCAGACAAACACAGGGACATTTTTGCAAAAAGGGTCCCCCGACCGTACCGAGATTCCCCCGCCACGCGCCAGCTGGAGCGCGCGCAAGGGCGACGTGGCGGGGCTCTCCGCACGGCAATCTCCGGGAAATAATGGCTTTAGATACATCACGAATTTTCTCAGAGGATGCACTACGGGAAATGTGGATCACATATGCATCTGCCCATCTTTTTTGACGGAAGGGGATACTACTCTTCACTCGGTGGAGCGATTACGGTCGTCGAACATTAAATGCGTTGCAAAGTATGGCTCCTGAGTCCTGACATGTCAAATTGAACATCATATAAAAAAGCTCCTATTTAATATTATAATAAATCATTGCTGTTATAATAATCTTGTTTCCGTATCCGAGTTCGTATACGCGTACGCGTTCTTGCCGTGAATACGAATACACATATGAGTGGCTTTTGTGTCCGTGTGTGGAGTAGTTATCCGAGTCGGAGTTTTGTTACCGTATGGAACTTGGAGTCAGGGTATGTGTGGGCTTTATAAAGCCATGCAAGGCTTGTAACGTGAGTTGTGGTGTGCAAGTCTGGAGAGGAGTAGAAGCAATGTATGCAACGAGAAGTAGGGAAGCTTTCAAGGAGTAGAGAAAATAAAGAAGAGAGGGAGTGTGCTTCGGGAAAACAATTTGTTCGCGTGAGTGTGTTTTGTTGTCCCTCGCATACGAAAGCAAGGTGCTGCGTACTACGAACGGGAAAACAAGCAGAAGTTTGCATGCGTGTTCACGTACAGGGTCAGGCGAGGTGTTCGGCTCCCGTCAAGGCTTCCGTAAAGTTGTAACAAGTGGTATCAGAGCATGGGTCACAAGGCGAAGGCTCAGGGTGGGTTGATCTCCCTCCAGTACCCTCTCCTGACGGTCGACAACTACCCGGTGTGGGCAATGAAGATGAAGCAAACATGCGCGCCCAGGGAGTCTGGTGTGCAGTCGATCCGAAGGGGAAGGACAAAGAGGTGGACGAGAACGTAGATCAAGCGGCTTTGGCCCTCATCTACCAGGTGGTGCCAGACACGATGATGCATCAACTCATCGGCAAGGAGACGGCACGAGAAGCGTGGGAGACGCTTCAGACGATGCACGAAGGAGTTGATCGTGTCAAGGAGGTGCGGCTCCAGAATTTGCGGAGCGAGTTCGAGGATCTGAAGATGGAAGAAAACCAGTCGGTGGATGAGTTCGCCGGCAAGCTGAGTTCGTTGTTTAATCAGATTAACTCTCTTGGCGACAAGATGGAGGAATTTGTGGCGGTGAAGAAGTACTTGTGCGTGCTTTCGGAGAAGTACATACCTGTTGTTACAACACTTATGTACTCCCCCGATCTGGACAAGAAGAAGATAGAGGAGATCACCAGATCTCTCAAGGCACATGAGGAGTTATTGAAGGGGTTTCAATCGCGCAAGGAGCAAGGATCTCACAACGAGCAGGCATTGCTAGTAAGGGGAGATCCAAGAGATGGTCGTGGCTCTTCATACAACCGCGGGAGGTGGCGCGGTCGTGGTGGCCAGAGTGGTCGAGGCGGCAGGGGTGGCCGTGGAGACATTGCTGGGCAAGGAGGTGGTGTGAGATCCTATGATTTGTCACATGTCAAGTGCTTTGAATGTGGCGAATATGGGCACTACGCGATAAGATGCCGCAGCAACAAAAAGTGCTTCAACTGTAACGAGCTTGGGCACTTTGCTTTGGATTGCAAGAGCAAGAAAAAGGATGGGGAAGTGAACCTTACCAAAGACGAAGAAGAAGATGACGGAGAGCTAGTACTTCTCTCCTCATATGTTGAAAAGGAGTCGGTCATGGTGGAACTGAATGAGGAGAACATAGTTCCAAAACTATGCACGAATGAAGGAAGCCATGATCACACAGATCAATGGTACTTGGATAATGGAGCAAGCAACCACATGACGGGAGATCGTTCCATGTTCCACAAGCTCGACGAGAAGGTTTGGGGCAAGGTCAAGGTTGGCGACGGCTCCACGGTGGAGATAAAGGGTAAAGGGATGATGATGCTGCAATGCAGGAACGGAGATAAGAAATTGTTGACAGGAATCTATTATACCAAGTCTATGCAACAACATACTAAGTCTCGGGCAGATGACGGAGAGAGGATGCAAGGTGGTGCTGAAGGATGAGTTCTTGCGAGTGTATGACAAGAACAGAAATTTGTTGATGAAGGCGAAGAGATCTCCAAATCGGTTGTACAAGATTCCTTTGAACACTTGTAAACAGGTTTGGGTGGAGAGAGGCACAGATGGACGAGGTGCAGAGGCAGCAGGAGACAAGCCTAGCGCACATGAAGACGTAACAAGGAAAGAGATCGAGTCAGCAAAAAAGCAAGATGAGGCAAAATGCATGGTTGTAACGAGGAACGACCCTAGAAGAGCATGCACCAAGCATGCAGTGGTCGTAGCGAGCGGTGCAGGAGATGCGCACAAGCATGCAACCAACTCTGAAGGAGCACATGCAGGCGGAGAGAAGCGGAGCGATGGTTCGGGTGGTCGGCATAGACCACATGCAGCAGGCATGGTTGTAGCGAGCAGAGCCTCGGGAGGAGCTCTCACGCGGGCAGCAGAAGGAAGTCGGAGATGGGTCCCGAGGTGGCGAGAGGAAGCACAGCTTAGAGGACAGTGGTCGAAAGCAATGGCACACGACAATGATAGGAGGTGCTTATGGAGGAAGTAGGAGCAAGTGCTCTAGTCCAGGCAGGCATGCAAGGAAGAAACGGAAGCAAGAGAGAAGATCGACATGATAAGATAGAGAAACAAGATTAAGGAGGTGATTGTTATAATAATCTTGTTTCCGTATCCGAGTTCGTATACGCGTACGCGTTCTTGCCGTGAATACGAATACGTATACGAGTGGCTTTTGTGTCCGTGTGTGGAGTAGTTGTCCAAGTCGGAGTTTTGTTACTGTATGGAACTTGGAGTCAGGGTATGTGTGGGCTTTATAAAGCCATGCAAGGCTTGTAACGTGAGTTGTGGTGTGCAAGTTTGGAGAGGAGTAGAAGCAATGTATGCAACGAGAAGTAGGGAAGCTTTCAAGTAGTAGAGAAAATAAAGAAGAGAGGGAGTGTGCTTCGGGAAAACAATTTGTTCGCGTGAGTGTGTTTTGTTGTCCCTCGCATACGAAAGCAAGGCGCTGCGTACTACGAACGGGAAAACAAGCAGAAGTCTGCGTGCGTGTTCACATAGAGGGTCAGGCGAGGTGTTCGGCTCCCGTCGAGGCTTCCATAAAGTTGTAACAATTGCAATATTTTTTAAGTAGTTATTCGAATTTGTAAAAAACTGCACTCTGTTTGGGTTATTTGCCTCGACCACAGAAGGTAGTCAGAAGCGTGAACTACGATCGGTAGTCGGTAGTTCGATCTGCAGTTGTAGACTTTGCGATCGGTAGTCGTAGGCTTTGCGATCGGTAGTCGTAAGCTTTGCGATCGATAGTCGTGGGTTTTGCGATCGGTTGCTAAAGGCCTCACGGTCCGTACTCGTAGGCTTCGAGTGCTTCAATTCTTGTATCCTTCAAAGTACCTCAAGTACTTGTGCCTGACCGGTTGGGGTCAGTGGTCGGATCACCCTAGGGCTAGTGATCTGAGTAGCCGTGGATTGACCAGATAGTGGGTTTTCGACCAGCTCTGATCTTTGATGTTTTTGAGTCGCGAGTTGAGTTTGATGGATCTAGATTGTTGTATGTGTGCACAAGGGGCTATTGTTTGGTCCTAAGCTTAGGATCAACGACTTGGTTGCATACATTTTGCATGGTGATGACTTTGTGTATTGTGTGGTGTTATGTGATGGTTTGCGTATTTGTGTTGGCTGTAAGACTTCAGAGCTTATTCGTGGCGAGGTGTTGGAGGAACGGGACTAGGCACAGAGTGGTGTTGAGGTCTAGAACGGTAAAGGAGACGCCGAAGATGACCAAAGCTATATGGGGTGGTTGAAAGCTAGGATGATGAGGAACTAGAGCGGGAGCTGCCGGTGGTGGACATGACGGACAACGGCAAGGTGGATCAGGACTAGGCTCAGGAAAGAGCTGAGGTCCTATGTGGTCAAGGAAGTCGGGTGCTTGTCATATGCAAAGGGAAACTTCGTGGAAAACGGTAGAGGGACATTTTGGTAAATTGCCCAATATGGAAAGTGACGGTGTGTGAAACCACAACGTTGACCCTAAGTGGTTTAGCTCTTGTATATGAGAAAGTAAAATTCGTTGTTATGTGGGGTTAATGGGTTTTCCCTATTGTGATAGTGGATTGGATCCTCTAAAAGTTAGGTGGCTAGTTACCCACCTATAAAAGGGGATTAGTATGGAGACAAATAGGGGGATTTATCTAACCCATCTCTCTTGTGCCTTCTTGTTAGGGTTAGGGTTCTAAGAGTTGAGCACTTCGTGTGCTTTTTGTCCTCCTAGGTGGAGTGGCTGTGAAACCAACCATCTCAAGTAAGCAATACATCAATCTTTGAGTATCTTCTTGGATCTATCTTGTCTTGATTGATTTACTCTTGTTCGGTTGGTTTTGATATCTCCTCTTACCTCTTTGTGATCTTGCTGTACCAAGGATATGAATGAGATGGAGATGAGTTTGTGAAATCAATCTCAAATTATTCAAGCACCTCAATAGCAAGTTCATCAAGAAACCCTGTTTTGCCTAATTCATGGCATCTTCATGCGATTTCTAGTTCAAGGGTTTTTGGGTCGTGTTCTTTGGTGCTTTGGCCTACTGTGACATGTGGGAATTCATCGATTGCCATCTCAGCCATCATCTACCCACGAGCGGGTTGTATTCATCAATTGGGGTTTTGGCTCTATTTTCGTGCACTTTTCTTTCATTTGCAAAAGGTCATAACTTTGACAACTATTCTCTAGATCATTGAATGGGATATATTCCTATGACCTCAGGTAATTCTTGTATGAAATTTCACAGCTTTTGAATCGGTCAATCAAAAGTTATGTGGATTGTAATCTAGTGGTCGTGCTGAAAACCCTATTCATTTTGATCGTAGTACCGCAGTCACTAGCTTTTGACCACTTTGGTTTTCGATCACTCACGGTCATTGGCCACGCCGGTCGTATTTCAACTTGTTTTGACTATACTGGTTTTCGACCATTCACTGGTCGTCGACTATTCAAGTCATGTTTCGACCACTCTCAGATCATCAACCACGATGGTTTTGGACTACTCACCGGTCTTCAGTCACGTAGGTTTTTTACCACTCTGGTCTTGTTTTAACTTGCTTTGACTATACTGGTTTTTGACCATTCACTGGTTGTCTACTATTCAAGTCGTGTTACGACCACTCAGGTTTTAAACTCTCATTGGTCGTCGACCACTTGTAAGTTCAAGCTCCATTAAATTGGTTTTGGTGATAATGATAAATCTAATTATGAGACTAATTGTAACATCCCAAATTTTTGCTAAAATAAAAATAATTAAATAAATAATAAAAATGGAATGAAATAAAACCTTAAATTAAAATAAGTATTTTTGTGCCCAAAATTTCTTTTTGGATTTGCCCTGAATTTCTGTTTTTGAAAAAGTTGAATTTGAAAAGTATTTTAGAAAGAAACCCAAAAATAATATTAGATAATATGATATTTTGATTTTATATAAAAATTCTATGTCAAATTAAAAATTTGGAGTTATTTGAATTTTATTTGGTTCCCTGGATTTTTCTGAGTTTGAAAATATATTTTGGAAATTAAAAAGTATTTTAAAGTATGAAAATTAAATACCAACATTAGTTGGAAACAATTTTATTTAGTCCAAAATGTCCCCAGGAGATTCTAGGAATTTTTATGGAATTTTTTGAGGTCATTTGGTATTTTTCTGAGCTTATTTGGATTTTATAAGCTTTTTCTGAAAAGGAAAAATCAAAAATCAAAATTAAATAAAACCCCCTCCCCTCCGGCCGCCACGTGGATGGTCAGATGACCGCCCACGTCGCCCCATCCCCGCCGCCCGGGATCCCGCCTCCTCCTCCCCATCGGCCGACGCGTGGCAGCCCGGATGCCGGCCACGTCGCCCCCGCTCGATCCCGCCTTGGCCCCCTCCGGGCCGTCCGATCCCCCACGCGGCGCCATCCGGCCGCCCGCGCCTTGCCCCGCTCCTCTCTCTCTCGCTGCGCCTCGGCCCCACCTGTCGGCTCCATCTCTCTCCCTCCTTCTCTCGCTGCCACCCCGGGCCCACCCGTCAGGCCCCTTCTTCCTCCCTGGCTGTCTTCCTCGCGCGCGCGCCTGCCTCCGCAACCGCCGGCCCCGCCCGACCCGGTCGCCACCCCGCCTTCTCCTCGGCCACGCCGCCCACCTACGTGCGCCGCACGCGCCGCGCCCACTTCCCCGCCTTCTCAGCGCCCCATCTCCCCCACTTCTTCCGCAACCGCCGCCGCCCCCACCTCTCTCCGGCGAGACATTCCCGCGCCGCCGTTGTCCCCTGACCCCCTATAAAAGCCCCCTCGGCTCCGCCTCCTCCCACCGCACCTCGCTCCACCCTCCTTACGCCCCCTCCGCCACCCGAGAGCGCCGGCACCGTGCTCCCTCTTCCCGAGCGCTGCCCGCCGCTCCGACGAGCGATTCCGGCCGCCTCGCTCCTCCTCGAGCCTCGCCGTCAGCCTCTCCGGCTTCCTCGCCTCGCCGCCGTGCCCGTGCGCCTCTTCACCGGCCTCGAGCGCCACCGAGCCGCCGCCGCGCCGGGAGACACGAGCGCGCCGCCGCTTCTGCTCGCCGCCGGCCGCCTTCGGTCATCCGCGGTGAGCTTGCGCCCCTCCCCCGAGTTCCCCTCGGCCCACTCTCCCCGTTGCGCCACTCGCCGCCGGCCACCGCCCGCCGGAGCTCCGCCGTCGCCGCCACCCCGTGCGCCACCCCGGCCACCCTGCCACGTCGGCGTCCCCGTGCCCACGTGGCTGGTGACGCAGCGCCACGCCAGCGCCACCTCGGCACCTCCCCGCCCGGTCAGCTCCACCCCGCCACCTCAGCACCTCCCTCCTTCCGTGGGCTCGGTCCATGGACCAGGCCCACCTGTCAGTGGGGTTTACCCCAGGCTGACGTCAGCTGGCGCAATAATTCCCATTTTCCAGTAGGAAAATAATTCGGCCGAATATTAAATTCCTTGCTGACGCAATAATCCAGATTTTCCTTTAGGAAAATAATTCCAAAAATCCTCTCTTTTTCTATTTTCTCTCTTTTCAAATTTCCCGGAGCCCGTTCTCCCTCGTTTTAACTCCGATTTGGCCCATTCAAATTTCTAAATTCATCAAAAATTACCCTCTATCCATTTCTAGCCTCAATTCGAATATTTGAATTTAATTTGAATTTATTTGAATTTGGTGGGTTATTTTGACGTGTAGACTTCGACGATTCGGGAAATTTCTTCGACGAAGATTCAAGCCAAGTTGAAGAGCAAGGCAAGTCACCCTCCTTGATCATGTTGATCCCAGAATTGCAAATAAAATTATGTTGATTTAAATTATATTGCATGCATATTTCTATTCAACATATTTCAATTCAATTTTAAATTTAGTTATTGCCTAATTGTTAATTCCTCCTTTGAATTTGAATTCCTCAATATCTTGTCACCCTAGATTCAAACTCTAGTTAATACATTAGTGTTGGCTAGAGAAATTTATTTCAACTGCTTAGACTGCTTAGATATAATATTTGTTTTGGGATATCTTTCACATAAAATGACAAACTCTTTCACATAAAATGATACGCTTTTATTATGAACTCTTGACTTTGATGAGTCAATGAGGTTTTTGAAACTATTTTGAAAATAAATGTAAAGCTGGTTTAGACTTAGGCAATTGGTTAGAGTGGTGGGTGCAGGCATGCCCTGTTGGTTGGAGCCGCAGTGGTTGATTGTCGTGCACGGGGGTATGTGGTTGGGCCTGAGTCAATTAAGGACCGGTCTGTGAGCTACTGTTGCAAAGCCCTAATCGTACTACCACATGGCTGGTATGGGACAGCTCTGGCTGAATAATTTGTGAAGTCCCAATCTGAGTCGAGTCGTAGGTTGAAAGTGAGCGTGGTTGGTGCCATGTGAAGTCTCACTTGGGCGAGCGTGGTTAAGCCATGAGAAGTCTCGTCTAGGCTCAAGAGGGGGTCCCGGTCTGGTGGATTCCTTACTGGGGTGAAACCTTAGAGTTGGCTCGACCAGGTTGAAGGCTTTGCATTGTAAAGGCCTTGTCACGACTCCTCGCCGCACACCTAAGGAAGTGTGTAATAGCTTGGCAATATGGGATAATCGTGTCTTGTGGGTAAAGCTGTACAACCTCTGCAGAGTGTATAATCTATCCTGGATAGCCGTGCCCACGGTCATGGGCATGCTGAGTAAAAGTTTTTCATGGATTAGTTTTTGCTTTTCAAAATGTTTTCGAAAACCTTGTGGATGGATGGAATCTACGAGAGATGAAAACCTTGTGGGTAGATGGAACCCATGAGAGGATGATAACTTGTGGATGGATGGAATCCACGAGTGTTTGGAAACGTGTGGATGGATGGAATCCATACGTGATCTTTTGGAAAAGATGGTCCGGGTGTGATGCCCGTGGATAGGTTGGTGTATGGTCGGAGCCTGCACTGACGGTATTAATTTCTAACTCAAGTAATGTTTTTACTTACTGTATTAAATTCAGCATTTTCAATCTACTTACTGTATTTCTAAATGCTGTTTTATGCAAACTAACCCTATAAGCCTTCCGTTGAAGCCTTTATCATTATGTTGCATTTTCCCGGGTGACCTGCTGAGTACAAGTTTGTACTCACGTTGCTTTTTCCACACAGAGAAGGAAGACGTCAACTACGGTGAAGGTCTGGACGAATAGGCCGCGTCTTACTGTCGTTTGCCTGTGGGCAGGCTTGGGCTTCGCTATTTATCAGTTTGCTTCCGCAGTTATTTCCTTTATTTATTTTGCCAATGAGCATTGATGTAAGACTTGGCCATAAGGCCGTACCCTTTATTTAATATATTGAGTCATTTGTGCTTGATTATTATCTTTGTTGTGACTGTGTGCACTAGCTGATCCTGGACTAGTGCGATTTACACAGAGGATCCAGGAGTCGTTACTCCGGGTTCCGACACTAATTTATTTATTGATTATGATATTGCTTATTGTCATTTGGATGAAAAGGTGAAAATCATAAGAGGTATGCATTCGACATCATATTCTTATATCTTAGTGCATTCCTCGGATCCAAAATATAGATTACACTCCACAAATAGTCAAACATGAATATGTGCATATGTCTTTATTATACATTCTAGTGTGCACACATTTAGAGAGAGTTCACTCTATGTCTTGAGATTTTATTACTATTGATCCACGTGCATCTTTCCACATATTAAGAATCTTTATTTTGAAACATATCCCTTAAGTATATATATAGCTTGTGTAGTTCATATATACTCATGATCGGGTTGTCATTTGGTTCGTCCATTATGTGTTAATGGTTGGATGACTAATGATAACCGGATGAGTAAACTTTACTTAAAAAGTTTATCCTAGAGTATACAAGTATTGTTTACATGTTGTATACACAAAATTCAATTTCTATCTCATTATTTGTTGAGATTATCATGAAACCTTTTAAAAACCTTGGTCAAGAAACTGCATGGAAAACTCGTCAAGGGAAAAAGAGTACAATCCACCCAATTTCATTTGGTTTTCAGGACTTTATTCTTTGGGTACTTAATCTTCATGATCAAGATTTATTAGCGGGCTTGAGAGAATTCTCCCCCTGAATTCTGCACTTCTCTAAATCTCATCATTCCAATTCCACGCACGCATCTTTCAAAGCCAGATGCGGGGAGTGACTTAGTGAATAAATCTGCGAGATTTTCACATGACTTAGTATGCAGTACTTTAATCTCGTACATCTTTTGCAATTCATGTGCATAGAAGAACTTGGAGTTGATATGCTTTGTGAGATGACTCTTCACATAGCCCGTTTGTACTTGTGCAACGCAAGCTGCATTATCTTCATAGATAATCGTGAGGGTTTGCACAATGTTCATCCCACATGACTGCTGGATGTGGTGAACCATTCATCGGAGCCAAGCGCACTCTCGTGCGGCTTCATACAGAGCTATAATTTCTGAGTGGTTCGTCGAAATAGCTACCAGGCTTTGCTTGGACGATTTCCAATAAATTGCAGTTCCACCACACAGGAATATATAGTCAGTTTGTGACTTTGCGGTATGCGGGTTAGACAAGTACTCAGCATCTGCATAGCCAATCAAGTTAAGATCTTGATTCTTTCTGTAAAATAATCCAAGGTCCTTGCTTACTTAGAGGTATCAGAAGATGTCCTTTATGCCCTGCCAATGCCTTTTGGTGGGCTCTACACTGAACCTTGCTAACAGGTTCACGGCAAATACAATGTCTAGTCTAGTACAGTTTGCTAAGTACATGAGTGCTCGCACTGCACTCAAGTATGGGAATTCCGGTCCCAGGACTTCCTCCCCCTCTTCCCTAGGTCGGAAAGGATATTTTTCTTGCTGTAAAGACCTCCCGATCATTGGTACTTTCGATGTGAATGCCTTCTCAAAGCCAAACGTTTCAAGTACATTCTGAGTGTATGTCGACTGATGTACCAAGATTCCTTCAGGGACATGCTCAAGCTGCAGGCCTAAACAAAACTTGATCTTACCCAAATCTTTCATTTCAAATTCTGACTCCAAGTAGGAGCTTGCTTCTTTTATGTCTTCTGCTGTCCCGATGATGTTCAGATCATCTACATACACAGAAATTATATAGAATTCATTTTGAGATCGCCGTATAAATACACAAGGACAGTCTTCATTGTTCGTGTAGCCTTTCTTGCAGAGAAAGTCGCTTAAATGATTATACCACATTCTTCCAGATTGTTTCAGTTCATACAGTGACGTTTTGAGTTTCACACGGTACATATTTATGTTTGCTCTGTCTTGGTTCGGGAGAGGGATTCTTTCAGGGACTCTCATACAGATTTTCGAATCCAAGTTACCGTAAAGGTATGCAATCACAACATCCATCAATTTTATTTCTAAGTTCAAGTTCACTGTCATTGAGATCAAATATCTAAAGGTGATTCCACTCATGACTGGGGAGTATGTTTCTTCATAATCAACTCCAGGACATTGAGTGAAACCTTATGCTACCAGCCTTGCTTTGTATCTCACTACTTCGTTTCTTTCATTTCTCTTTCGAACAAATACCCACTTGTGCCCAACAGGGTGTATATAGGGAGGCATGCGGCATACGGGTCCAAACACCTCTCTTTTGTTCAGAGATAGCAATTCAGTTGCTATTGCCTTCTTCCAATCTTCTCAATCTGATCTTTTCTTACATTCAGCGAGCGATACAGGCTCGGGATCAAGATCGATGATTGTGGCAATTTTCTTTGCGAAGTAGATATCGATATTGGATGTTGTCCTATTCAGGAACTCTCCCGTGTGCACATAATTTATAGATATTTCTTCATGAGTTGCTTCTTCTAGAGCGATTGCTTCTTCTGGAGCTTCACCTTTTGCATCGCTTCTTTCAATTGCGGTGGCAAGTCCCTTTAGTTTTTCGGCTCCGATGTGTACGCACACATCCATGCCGATGGGGATATTCAGATCCGGTATGCCCTTTTCTAAAGGTGTCATACTTGTGTCAGGTCTCAACTGGCTCCCCTTCTCATTCTAGGGAACTTCAATGATCGGCTGTGATAAGTCCTTCTTATCCTTTTTCACCGGGCGTCCCCGATTACTTTGGACTTGCTAATGCTTGCAAGTCGATGATCTTCTGGACTTCTTTTTCAGTTTCACTAGTGCGCGGGTCGTGTGCATGAATTCTCGTGGCTTCCCACGTAATTTTCCGACATTTTTCATCAAGGGTTGATTTCCTCCTCCTAATGACGGGAAATTATCCTCATCAAAAATGCAGTCAGCAAAGTGGGCAGTATGCAAATCTCCCGTCATGGATTCCAAATACCTGATTATGGATGCAGTCTCATAACCAACGTATATCCCAATCTTACGAAGAGGGCCCATCGCAGTACGTTGCAGAGGTGGTATAGGTATATAAACCTTACATCCAAACCTCCTAAAATGTGAAATTTTTTGTGGTGACCCTTGCGCTAGTTGCATAGGTGAATGGACGTTGTAGGCCGAAGGTCTAAGGTTAATTAGATTCGCTGCATGAAGGACTGCGTGTCCCCAACATGTAGCTGGTAAATTAGTTTTATGCAAGAGGGGTCAGGCAATAAATTTAATTCTTTTAATTAAAGCCTCTGTCAAACCATTCTGGGTATGGACATGCGATACCGAATGCTCAACTGCAATTCCCATCGCCATGCAATAATCATCAAATGCATTTGAAGTAAATTCGCCGGCGTTGTCCATTCTGATGGACTTGATATGATGATCAGAAAATACATTTCTGATGCGAATGATCTGCGAGATCAATTTTACAAAAGCGTGGTTTCTTGTGGACAACAAACGCACATATGACCACTTTGATTAAGCATCAATGAGCACCATGAAATACTTAAATGGCCCTGAGATGGGCTGAATGGGACCGCAAATGTCTCCCTGGATGCATTCCAGGAATGCAGGGACTTCATCCTTCACTTTCAGAGTGGAGGGTCTAGTTATTTGTTTCCCGGTGGCACATGCAGGTCACACAAAATCTTCATAATTTGGGAAATTCTTCACATTAATATTATGCTCATGCGAGTTATTTATTATGTTTCCCATCATCCTAAGACCTGGGTGGCCTAATCTATCATGCCAGAGACAGAAGAGTTCAGTGCTTCTAAATACTGTCTTCAGGACAGTGTACGCAGCAGGCGCCTTAATGTTGGTATAATATAGCTCAGTTTCTAGTGAAGGAAGTTTTTCTAATACCCTTTTGCCATTTTCTTCGCGCTTCGTGATGAGCAGGTATTCCTTACCGTACTCTTTGTCAGTCTCAACGTGGAAACCATTGGCACGAATATCCTTAAAACTTAGGAGAGTTATAGTCGATTCTAGGTACAATAAGGCTTCTTCAATGACCAAAGTCGTGCCCATTGGAAGTATAATTGTGGCTATTCCGGAACCAATTATACATGCATCACTTCCGGCGATTGTCGTAAGGCTGCCGGTGCTCTTACGGATCGACTGGAAATACTTAGTCTCTCTTAAGATAGTATTCGTTGTGCCGCTGTCGGCAAGGCATACTTCCTCCATAGGGCGCCACACGTGTTCTAATATAATGTATTTAATTAACATGTATTAGAAGGCATTCAACACATAAAATATGCCAATATCAGAACATAACATGCCATCATAAACTGAATAAATGAATGTATTATTCCAAAATCATCCAACCATTATGAGAAAGCAAATCCTAAAGCACCATCCATGCAAGTTCTAAACTTGTCCATTTAACACAAAATAAATGACAATTAATGTCTAATGTATTCTGTGCATTAGACGAAATCAACTAGAAAATCATCGACTTCTTCGGCTATCTTTTCAGGAGTGATGTTCTCTTCAAGAGAGATCACGGCTTTGGCTGCCTCTAAGTCATAAGAGGGTGCTGCTGCTGGGATGGGATCAACATCCATCAACTCAGGCAGCTGCTCAATATGCTCCCCTCGGCTGTTGCAAAGTGAGCTTCAGGCTGCCCTTTGCCATTCTTCTTTTGAGCTTGGTGGGCATCAATGACATGTTGCGGTTCTTTGCATATCCGCGACCAATGCCCCCACTTGCCACACTTGTAGCAACCCTGGTTCTGCTGGCCATAGGTCTTGCCACTCTTCTTAGCCTTTTTGTCGTTTGGAGCATCTGATTTGCCTTTTCTGGGCAATGATCTTACCCTTCTTCCCCCTTCTCTTCATCAAGGGCTTTCGCACCTTGTAGCTGCTAGCGTTGGCTTCACGGCTAGGAGAGCTACCTGGTGGCTGAGTGACGTAATTCTTGCGGAGAACTTCATCCTGAGCCTACGCCACTTGCATCATATCAATCAATTCGGTGTACTCCTTGTAGCCGTCTTGACGATAGTTGCGGGCGGTTTGTACAGCACTGGGGTGAAAGGTGGACAGGGTCTTCTCGATCTTCTGCTCATCTGTGATCTGCTTGCCACAGAGTTGAAGATTAGTACAAATCCTGTGCAAGACAGAATTGTACTCTCCGACCGTCTTAAAGTTGGCAAATCTCAGTCTGATCCACTCCTACTCTGCTTGAGGAAGAATGGTGTACTTGAGCCTCTCAAACCGCTTCTTTAGTGCGGTCGAGAGTGCTAGCGCGCTCTTCTCCGCCATTTACTCGTTCTTGAGAGTTGGGCAGAGGTGGTGCCTGAGAAAATGAAGTGCCTGATCATTCTCCTCAGGTGTGGGTTGAGCGTCTTTCTGTCCGCTTAATCCAATAGCTGCGCGGAGCTTCCGGCCCCCAAGCACAATCTCGACATCGGATGCCCATGTCAGATAGCTTTGGCCATGCTCGGCCAGCACCTCGAACTCACGGTTCGTGATGCCAGTCATCTACATGTGTATGAACGAAATAAGTTTACTTCAGGTAAACATGCATGGAATAATTTACTGCAGGTAAATAAATGATACAAAAGGTTCTCATAATGTTTCATAATTTTCTGTGCATTTTCTATAATTTTACTGCTAATTTCAGTGATTAAAAGCAATTTAAACAATTACAATTAATCAAAACAGTACATAAATACAGAAAATACAGAGAATAATAATGGCAGAAATAAATAAGTTTCAAATGCTAAAAATAATTCAAAATTCAGATTCCTGAGGCTCTTTTATGCTAGAATATAAAATTTCAGCAAATTCTGTAATTCCAGAGGGTTTATACGCAAATTTTCAGTTCAGAGAAAAATTTACGCAATTTTCTGATCTACAAAGGGGTTTCCTGCAAAAATCTGGACCCATACGTAAATCCAAGGACCTATCGGTAATTTTCGAAATTACCGAGACCTTTCTGCAAAATTTCAGGACTTATACGCAAATTTTAGGGCTCTTTGGTAATTTTCATATTCTATGGGGGGTTTTCTGCGCTTTTCCGCCCCTCCACCGGCCGAGCCTCTTTTTTTTTCTTTCGGCCCACCCGACATCGGCCCATGTGGCCCGTTCGGCCGCTTGGCCCACCCGGCATCAGCCTGCTTTGCCCACCCGGCTGGTTCCGTGGCGGCGGCTAAGGCCCGGGCGTGCGCTCGGGTGGGCGAGGCGAGGGGCAGACCGGTGGCCCGAGCGGAGCAGGCGGAGGCTGCCGGCCGGCGGTCAGGCGAGGTGGCGGCGCCGATTTTTCTACCGGGCGACCCGGGTGGCGCGTAGCTCGGGCCGAAGCGGCTATCCGACGGCGGCTGTTCGGCGGCTATGGGGCACAAAGGCGGGCGCTGGGTGCCATGCAACGGCGGACCAGTGAGGCGGGGACGGCCGGGTGTCGTGCGGCGCCGGTCCTGGTGGCCGGCGGAAGGCGGCGTTGCTACGAGCAGCGGCGGCGAGCGTGGACCTCGAGCTGCGCACGCGGAAGAGGAAGAGCCGGCTTCGGGCCGGCAGCCGGTGCGGCGGCATGCGAGGGTCGCGCGTGGAGGAGCCAAGGGCCACCGGTTCGGCGCCGAAGCCGCTTCGGGCGGCGGCGATTTCTGCGTGGGTTTCGAGGCAACGAGGCCGGCGGCTGCGGGCTGCAGTCGGGGAACGGCGCACAGCTACGGGCCGTGGTCGAGGAATCGGGCGGCGGCGCTTTTGCGGTGACCTTGGCCGGCTGTTGACCATGTGCATGCCGGCGTAGGTGCACGGCTGCCGGTGGCGGCTTCAGGCCGTCGATCTCCTCGCGTATGCAAAGCCATCATATGAGTTGTTTTTTTCATGCAATGGCTGAACAAAGAAAGCGACATTTTCTTTTCTTGCGTAATGATCATGCAGAATCAAACAAATCCATGCAGATTTTTTCGTTTCTAATCTACAGTACAATCAACATCTACCCCGTTTCGCAATCTACCGATCAACATTGTGCCGGCGACTTCAGGTCTGCTCGCGGTAGATTATGGCGGATTTGCACCGTAGATATTCAATATAGAACGCGAAAAGAAAATACATATTCAAAGCGATCTAGAAAATTCAATCTGTGCTTCGATGATTACCTTCGTTCACCGGAGCGAAGTCGTGCTGATAACGTGTTGAGGAACCGTCGCTGGCGACCAGTCCGAGCGATTCCTCTGCTTAGAACAAGAACGAATCAATCACAGAATCACAGAAGAATAGATTTAACACAGAGAGGTAGAGAGAACTCCTGGTCTTTCTTTATTGCTTTCAATTGCATCAGGTGTACATAATTGGCAGGTATAGGTCCATATTTATAGCCTACAGTAGGGTGCCCATATTGGGCCAGGACTCCTGGTCCTGGGCCCAGGTTTCTCAACAGTGGAGACGTTGGCTTCCGCGGTCGCCTGATGGGGACCAGACATTCATTCGTGTGTTTTCGCTGTGAAAAATCGGGAGGCGTCATGTAAAAGGATCAGAAACTGCCCAATCATGCTCGAGCGAGATGACTTTCGCCTGTGCCATTTTGCCAGTCGTCGCGTTGCTCTCTCTTTCTTTGAGCCGTGGGTAAATCGGGCTCAGGTGTGGGGGGCAGAGTGGAACTGTGATGCTAAGGGTATATAACGATAGAGTAACATAAGTTGTCTATAAGAGGTACTATATAGGGTTTTTACTGAGTTGAATGATAGAGAAAGAGAAAGATAAAAGAGAAGGAGGTCGATTATAATTCTATAAACGGTCGAAACACGTGAAAATAGCCTGATATAGACGATTTTCGTGCCATTTTATCAATATTGTCTGTATTTTACAGACAAACAACTTACAGATAATCTATTATAAAATACATCTTTAATACTATCTATAGATAATATAGAAAAATATACATAGACAGCAGCTATCTATTCACTGTACATACCATAAGGGCGGCCGCCTCCGTTAGACCGTCAGTGTGCCGGGTGAGCTAGTAGGGGTCGCTGCAAGGGCTTAGCACGGTGCGTACGTGCATTTGCGCAGCGTGTGTGGCAAAATCCGAGGTGCGTCCCATCACGTGCACGTACTGGCCGCGACCATTACTGCGCGATCTTCTTGCCCTGCGACCGCGATCTAGTACACCGAAGGACGTGCCGTCGCCCACTGGCCGCCGTGTATGCGAGTAACTGCATGCGATGCAATGCTGCAGCGTATTGTTGTTAATGTTCCGTCCTAGGTAGGCTGCTAAGTAGCTAGCGTAGCACCAGTACCAGTGTACCGCCAGTATGTTATGCCTTAGGGTTTTAGGCTTTACTCATTAGAACTTCTACTTCTAATTTTAACTTTTTTACTTTCATTCTTTTCTGACGATATGTTTTTTAGTTTTTTATTTTTTTCATTGTCTATGGTGATATAATTTTTTTTTATTTTTTAAATTTAATTACGCTGAAAAATCTATCAGTAGCTATAGTACATTTTCAATCGCTACAGTGCAAAATAAACTATAAATCAGGAATTTTAAGCCCAAATAAGCACCACTAGTACTCTCATTCGGAATATATCATGCACACGCAAAATGGTTAATCGGGGACTAGTGGTTTGAGCTCAAGTGTGTCTAATATGTTAGTGATTCTTAAACTAGACTAGAAAGGTGAGACTAATAATATCCGTGGAACACACAAATATGGGCTCAATTCAACTTAACCAACATACCCAGATTAGAGAAAATGGCTAGGACCTCTCTTCTCATCTAAAGCTCACACGTGCCATGTGTGTATATGCTCGCACTTTTGACCCATAGGTATGTGTAGCCGTAAGGGTTGGCTTAATGCTCGTGGATACAAATCGGCTTAAGCCTGCTCCTACTCAGAATAGATCATGCACACGCAACAAACCTGCTTATACTTTTGTTTTCCGCTTAATGCAAAATGATTAACCAGGTGTTAGTGATTTGGACTCAAGTGGTCTTATATATTGGTAATTCTCAAACTAGACTAGCAAAACGAGGCTAATCATCTCCCTCGTGTGCACGTACATGGGCCAGATCACATAGGCTCAATTCAACTCGTACTGGGTTGGGTCATCGCACATTAGGGCATCTCCAATGGGTCTATAGCAGCTATCTACAAGAGAGTCTATGTCATCAACTGTCCTACGTGGAAGATATTAAATGAAGAAAGAGAACGCAGCTCTCTACAGCTCTAGAGATAGTCTATAGCGCCAAACGAGGCAGCCTCCATAAATTCTGTGTGTGCATGTAAGTATCAAATAGCTATCCTTATAGATAGTTCTTTAGAATGCTAACTTTAGTGTGTACTATATAGATGATGTGGAAGTCTTATAGTTAGTTGCTAACTATAACCATTGGAGATGCCCTTAGGGCGTCTCCAACAGCTGGCTATTTAGTTAGCTAGATCTGATGTGGCAAGGAAAAAGTAGGAGAGAGAGTAGTCACTAGCGACGAGCAAATAGCTGATCTATTTCACGTAGTCCAAGAACATGAAAGAGGAGCATGTGGGTCCAACAGTATAAAATAGTCTTTGCTTTTGTCTCTCACCTCCACGTCAGCTAACTATATAGCTAGTACTAGCTATTACCATTGCGGACGCCCTTAGTAACGTTCGGCGTGAAGACGCTAGCTACGGCGGTATCCAAGCCCGTCGCAGGGCTAGAGATCTTGTTCACCGCGTCGGATGGATCTGGTCTACTACTCCTACATACAATCCTACATACAGTTACTGTGTCTAGATTAAATGAAACAGTGGAGCAACCTATTCCCCCGGCCAAAGACTGCGAAACTAATACTAATTTGCTTACTTTGTTAGGTTGCTACTGCTATGCTAATGCTCAAGAAAAGATCAAACCTCAAAAAATCCACAAATGTGGTCATACATGTAATCCTATTCACACCAGTAAAACTGAACAACGACCGAAGTGCATTATCACCCATTCATCGTACGTGCTGGAAGTCGATATTTGTCACTACCACAACTAGTGTAAATGACTGCCTGTGCTTCGACAGGGGACACAGCAGGAGGGTCAATAATTTCACTCTGTTGTCAATAAAAATACCTTGTTCCACGCCGTTTCGAAAAATAAAAAATCACTTCTACAGGTCAATCGTCCCCATGGCATAGCTCTTTCTTGAACTGATCTGCCCGGCGCACGTCCGTCAAACAAGCGGCCATGTGATGTGAGGGCATATACAATAATTTCTCTTTTAAAATTCTCTAAAGTTTTTATCTCACACACTCTTACTATTTACATTATTTTATATTATTTTCATCATAACTTCCTGTCTCACACACTCTAACTATTTACATTGGTTTACGGCATCTCTCGCATAAGAGCAAGTACAATAGAAGAGGTGACTGCCACCTCTAGGACTAGCCACATAAGCAAAAAGAGTACATGTGGCTCATGTGGAGGTAGCTAATACAATAAGTTGAGTAGATGTTACCTCTACTAAATCACTCAAGCATTTAATATTTCGCTAGAGGCGACCCTAACCCTTATTGTACTTGCTCTAAGAACTAGCATCGCCTCCAAGTCCTCGTATGATGTGCTAGAGGTCACCTCTTGCATGAGGGGCAGCTTGCCTCTCTCTCCTCTTGTCTCTCTCTTCCACATAGGATTGTGTTGACGTGGATTTCGTTAGAGGCGACCTAGTAAGCATCATTGTACTTGCTCTAAGAGATAGCTTAATCACCAACCGATTGCTGGGTAGACGATAGGTGGCTGTCGTCTTGTAGCCAGACGGTAGGGCACCTACCGTCTGCTGGCCGGACGGCAGACGTCACGTTCGAAGCGATGTCATCCAATGACTGAACGATAGAAATACTATTTTTATCAATACCACACTATTTTTTAAAATATTTTTGCTTCCTACGGCTCCTAGCAATAGGATGGGGGCCGTGGCCGTCCTGTCTCGAGCGTTCCCGTCCGTCTGATCGCCTGCGCAGAGCCTGTGATTGATGTGCATGGCTTCAATAACTGCTGTGGCCGTGGGTGACCGACACCTCGCAATATGCCACACCGACGTGACAAGTGTGACGCCACCGTGTACCCCCGGCTCGAACGATGGGCAGCACGGTCGCATGGCCGATAGCCCGGTACACACGAATCTAAGAAAACACTGTAGATGCGTTGCTTCGTTTAGTCGTTCGTACATGTAGATCAGTACATCACACCACTACTAGCTCTGTATTGCATCAGAGATAGCCTCTGGCTCCAACCAACAGTAGTCCGTGTAGTTCGGCCGGGTAAACAAGATAAGCCCAAAGTGACCTGCGTGCTCGCTTACATTACATGCACCCACCCATCTGTGCGGTGCAGGAGCTAAGCGTGGAGTAACAGCCCGGCCGGACAAGCACATGAGCTGCTGCAGAGGCCTCGGGTGCAGCTGAACTGGCCGGGGCAAAACAGAAGGAAGGATTGTTCATCGTTGCTACAAGTTGGATGCGTTCGCTCAGCCCTCGGGGGCGTGTGCAGGGAGCAGCTGCGGCCGCTCAGAGAGGCAGGCAAGCAACGAGAGCGAGCAGCGAGCGCAGGCCAGGCACGGCGCGTTGACGCGGCGGTGGTGGCGGCACCGGCAAGGGGCGTGGGAACGTACTGGTGTGGCCGTGTGGGCCGCCTGGCCGGCCGTGGATAGGGACACGATGGGAATTTAGGATGCCTTGCTTATAATTCCTATCTGACACTCGTAACAGCTACTAGGTAGGCATTGGTGCCAGTATGTTTCTGTATTTGCACATTGATTTGGCAGCAGTCATGTTTTCAAGTACCTTGGTCCTTTTGGAACAGTATTTGAACGAAGATTAACCTTTTATTTTCTTCAGTAAAATCAGGTGCATGGTCTTTTCCAGGGCTCTTCTACGGTACCCGGAATAAATATCCGTCCTCTATTCTTTTTATCCAATAGGCTAAATTAGTTAGGATTTTTTTACCAGCATAGATGCTATTAGCAGTATAATCTCCAAAAAAGAGGGGTAAAATGGTAAGAAAACACATGGCGCAGCAGTAAATTCCGCAACTCCTATGGGCTAAGTTGGTTCCATTACCAATCTAAGTAAGTCATTGTTCACGGTCGCCTACTCCCATTCCCATCGATCGATTTATACCAGCAGCAGCAGCCAAAACACTAGGTAGTAAACAGAGGTTGCTACATCTCCTGTTCACCATACGTTTAGTTCGATTTTACCACTCAGAAAACAAGTTAGAAACGTGATGCGAACGACAGAGAAGGATAGGGCCATTGCAAACGATTTGCCGAGTCAGAAGTTCTTCCATGCACAGCTCTTGCCGTGGGAGTTTCTTTTACCTTTGTACTCAAGATAGAAGATCTTCAGTGATGCTAACAGAGAAGGTATCATCATCAAGGTAAAATACAATAGGAATGGTGAGACTTCGTACAAATGTAGAGTCCACCTTCTTTTCCATTCTTTTCCCTGATGGAGGAAGCCAAGCAGGCATGAGGCATCCTCCTCCTACACTTCTTCAGGTAGCCAATAGTACACGCATTAATGTATGAGATGTATATAGTACACCCATTCTCTTGGCATCAAAAAGACATCTACAGAAGTCAGCAAGTCATATGATGCCAGAAGATAACAAACACCGGTAAACATCAGTCACATCCCCCATGCTCAAACGAGAGAGCACCCTGCACGGAAGAAGCAAACTAGAAGCATATAGGACCCGTTTGACACAGCTCTAGCTCTGAGATCTATACTGGATCTGTAGTTTGTTGACTAAATTAAAGTGATTTAAATATTTTTATTTAATATATAATATAAATGAAATGAGTCATGTAAATGCACTTAACATGCCTGCAACTCTAGATCCAGGATTTCCTAGAGCTACAGATGACCAGCTCTAGAGCTCTGACAAGGGGCCATAATGTTTTGTATGACGACTCCGATAGCAGCTACACCTCTTCCTGATGCGAAGGCGGGGGTGGAGGTGCCGGTGATTGGGGCATCTGCTGCTGCTCTTCAGATTTGTTGTTGACTTTAATCTTGAGCAGGCGCTCAACGAGCTGCAGCGCACGAGCTTCGTCGTTGCCGGTCGCGGCGTAGAGCTCTGTCCTGGCGCGGTGGCTAGGGGTGAGGCAGTGTCGCAAGGAAGGGCGAGGCGGCAGTGGAGCAGGAAATGGCGACGCGACGGCGGGAAAGGGATGGGCAAGCCAGCGGCGGCACAGGCAAGGGTGAGCTGGCGACGGCCACGACCTCCGTGGCGGCGACGGGGCAGGGAATGATGCATTGATTGAAACCGATGAGTTGTTTACAGACTGCGTTAATACGACAAACTGTGTTAATACAGATTGTCTATAATACCTTTTAAAAAAATTTACAAATAAAAATTAACTATATTTTTATAAATTAATGATCAGATTTTACATAAATCTGCTATCATATTTCTACTGCTAGAATGCACCGTAAAATTTTCCCTTCTTCAATGAGATGAAATGATGGACAGTGCAGCTGTGTAGGACCTCTACTTCGCACATGAGCAGAACTACAGAAGAGTCCCTTTTGCCACGGAAGGAACTGCTTAGCAAGGTACCACTACTAGCTAGTATGCACAAACGAGGATAGTTTTGTAATAGGCACCACTGTACACACAAACGAGGATAGTTTTGTAATAGGCACCACTGTACACGCATGGGGCGAGTGAATCCATCCCATACAGACCTGGCTAATGACCCTGCTAGGCCGGCACGGCACGGCCTGATGGAGGCACGACTTGTTTTAGCATGGCTCGTTATGGTTCGCTAAATAAATATATCATACCGTGTCGGCCCACGGGCTGCGGTTTGAGCCCAGGCATAGCCTACGTCTGGCCGTGCCGTGTCGGCACGGGCACGGTTGGCCTGTTAAGGGGGGAATTCAGAAAATTATAGAAAATTAAGAAAAAAATTATAAAAAATATAGACATTGCTAATCATCAAGATATTTATTTTCAATGATATAATGAGCTTTATTAACTTGTTAAATTACATAGGATGGCTACCTCATTAAAAACTTTACCAAATAAACACTCAACTTGAGAAAAGCTTGGTAAAGAAAAAAGAGTACAGCCTATAAAGCTCACTATTGACTATATCTGAAGAAAAATATTAAAAATCCTATCATTACTATCTAGATATAAATTCTCAAAAGATTCTTCTAAGTCTCTATTCTCTGCAGTATGTTGGAGTCTTGATTCAACTTGTTCCCAGTCTTTAACGGTCAGAAGGATTTCGACCATCTTGTTTGAGTGACTTGTTTGTCACTTCTCAGTTATTCTTCTAGATAGACTGAAGACTGACTCCGAGGAGACCGTAGAGACAGGAACAGTCAACACATCCCGCGCTAATATGGATAGCACTATATATGTTACTTTTTAGGGTTTGCCACTATGATAGGATGTTCAACTCTTACTCGAAACTAATACTATCACTGTTGAGATAGCTTGATAGGTCTCCAGTGCTTTATCGCCTTCCTCCTCTTGACTAATGTGTACCTACACGAGAATCTCTAGAGAAAGAATCAAGAATCTTACCCTATTGCATAGTCTCCCTAGAGGTGCTAGGAGCTACTGGGAGTCTTTCCAAACGCGTTGACCCAAACTTATTTTTGTATTTCTCGTACACCTCGTATAATTTATCATTAACTACTCTATAGTATGTAGAATAATCTAAACCGGTAGCATCACTTAAAAGTTGTAATACATTTATAAATCCTTAGAGTTTGGCCTTAGAATCCAAAAGGTGAATGCATATAAACTAGTAATTTCCCTCTAATGTTTTAAAAACTTAGTTTTCATGGCAACTACAACATCCTGTAATACATGATCGTTTTCAAAAGCCTTTAGGTGAGTGGCAATTTCAAAAATGTTATGAACAATTAGAGAAAAATAATTTATGGGGCCCATTTTCTATATTAAAAAAATTCCTACAAAATAGTATGCTTATTTGAATTTTGAGTAAAATTCAGAAGGGATAAAATTATAGAAACATTATATAATCAAGTACACTTTGTCAGGAGGCTTCACAAAAAAATTCATAAGTTTTTTAGCTCATGTGTTATATTTAAAAATTTCCATATGCAGTACACCTAAATGAATTCGTGAATTAGGAATAAATTAATACAAATTCACATAGATGAACGTGCATCATCGGCCACATGTCACTCCTTGGTTCATCCCATGCGGTGATCGTGCGGTGCAAATGATATTTTTGTAAATTTCATGCGATGGGTGCTGGTCTTACTAATACAACGTAAAACAGAGCCAGTATGGCTAAAAACTCATTCTAGCACGTCTAGTACATTTTTGAGGGAAAACTGGATCTAAGCACCTACTTTATGTACTAGAGATTAGATAAAAGGAAATTACAAAGTGTTTGTCGCAAACGAAAAAGGAAATTACAAAGTGTTAGAAACTAGAAAGCCTATTCCCCGTGCTAAATTTCTTGTTATCATTGTCAGTAAGCTGTAATTCCTCGAGGAAACTCCTTCAACATGAAGCAAGGCTAAATTACTGAGAAACATTCGATCATTTCTACTACTAGAAGTACTTGATAAGTGTTTTTATTCAGACTTGTTGGTAGCACCAATCAAGTCTCGAGTGCCGTGGACGTATTCATTCCAAAAACTACATGTATCTCACTTAATTCTGGCAGAAATCAGAAAAATTTCATGAGTTACAAACGTGGGAGTGCTCAAGTAAATTTGGAAGCTTTTCTTGAAAGAAACCAAAAGGATAAACTAAAAGACAGCATCACAACTACATTTGTCTCATTTCTCGACACAAACATTTCTTCCCGAGTTCTGATGCTTCTAGTGAAATGAATTTCTCCATTCCATTTTCGTCCCAACACCTGAGACAAAAACTATACGCTCCCCAAGAAATACGCACATCTTCGATGATCGAGCACACACAAAGCAGCTAGCAAGCAAGCTGCAAGAAGCAGCACCTGCACCCCCAGCTTTCTGATAAAGAGCATTGGCGCTACGCACGAAAGGGGAAAGATACGTAGCCGTCGATAATGATTAACAAAATTATTAGCCCCCCTTTCACGGCCCTGGCCGCATCCACAGTTACTCTTATGTGACAGTGTCTGAAAAGATGCCATATCAACTGAAACTATCATATAAAGTTTTATTCTTTTATAAAACATATAGTTTCAAGTAGTGGCTCTAACTACTTACAGTCTTTTTCTTTTTTCTCAAGTGATGGGGTTGGTCGACCGCTTTTTTTCTCCACCAAGCCCATGCAATCCCTTTTTCTTCTCTCTCCCTAGACCACTTATTTTCTCCACCAAGCACCCACACCTTGCAGAAGCTCCTCTGACACTTTGCACGCCATCGTATCTGAACCTAAGTGGACCTATGAGGCATCCACTCAAAGCATTCCATTGTGGATGGCCTAATGCACCATTGCGTCGCACTTGCCATGCCCTCCTCTTCCTTCTTTCTTTAACACCAGGAATCCAAACGTTCCCAGGCCTCACCAGTTTTTTTTCATAATCCTGCCTTTGATTCAATCTCCCCTATGAGTCCTTCGCATATCTGGCGTTGTAGCTATTTTTTTAAATTTAGTCTTTAAACGTTCGTTTTTGCAAATCTAACTCATCACTTGGCTCGGCAGTAGTGGCAAGTGTCGTCTGCCATGCTACCACTGTTCAACCAGTAAATACCGAGCTAGAGGAGCTCGATAGGATGACATGACGAGCTAGCCAGCCATGATTGTGTTTAATTAGTGTTAATTATGCAATATGATGCTTAATTAGTGTTAATCATGCTTAAATTAATCACGGTAATCCTCCTCCCGAGCTGTGGTTGCTTGGTAGATCCTACCAAGCTGCGGTGGCTTGGTAGGTGACACGTAAGCTTAGGAAGAGGGCTTGATATGCAAAACAGACGTTTAGAAGCAAATTATTTTTTAAAAAAATTAGTGTTTGACGCGAGAAATCGCTTGTGTATTTCTAGCCCCGGGTTATAGGGTGCGGGTATGCTAGCGTACTAAAGTACATAAAAATAGATAAACACAACAAAAGATAGGAAAAACATGTATTTTATTCATTCATTTGAGAAGAACAAAATTACAGATCCCTTTATATATATACACACCATAATTTCAAATACATCAATTCCATCTAAATTCGGGTATATTTTTTGAAAATATCGGTTTTAGGGTATATACCCATCTATAACAATTCAAATGAAATGTATAAGTTTGAAAAAATATACTCAAATTCAAAGTTTTGAACGAATTTAGATCACATATTTTGTTGATTATATATATAATTAGCATATACCTACAATCAAACTATCATGAAAAAAGGCAACTACAATTCGAAATTTAGTTCAAACTTGTTTGAACTAGTTAGTAAACTAGTTAAACTTGACATCCAAGAAATTTTAAAAATTTTCGTATACAATACATACCTATTTTATACTATGGTGCTCTGTAATCTGCTTTGCATAGCAGATATAACATAGACGATATGGTGTGCTGATTCCCGGGGCCTCGAATGGCCCTCGGTTAATTACATCCGCAGGGTAACCCCCAGAAAACCTCTGATTAAGCTGTGTATTGGTCATCGTCTTCAGTCTTTGTTTTATATTCCTCATGTAAGGGATGAATAATTGATGAACGCATGGGCGTTGGCATTATCCATAGTCTCATCAGTCTATGGGGCCATTGATAGTGTGGTCACACTTTACCACGCCCTCCCATGCCATTCAACCTCATCGGTATCAAACGGACATAACAGAAGTGATTTGAAGTATGCATGATTAACGTTTAGCATGACCAATCTGACAACAATGGCGGCTAGAACTGGTGTCATAGGTATAGCCTGAGTGGAAGAATTAGTAGAGAAGGCCACGGGGGTCAAGTATTAATGTGATTGACAATCATAGGAAACCGTCCATGATCGAGATTCACCATAGTCAAAACCCGCCAAGAAACGTCTGTAGTCGGAATCCACCGTGGTCAAAATCCATCAAGAGATGCCCGTGGTCAAAATCCATGGTGGTTGAAACCTATCAGAAGTGCTTAGTGGTCGAGCATTGCTGTGATCAAACTCGTCGAGAAATCTCCGTGGTCAAAAGTCACATGGTCGAAACCCATCGAAAGACCACCGTGGTCAAAAGCCATCGAAAAACAACCGTAGTCAAAACCCATCAAAAGGCAGTCGTGGTCGAAAACCACTAGAAGACAGCCATGGTTGAAACCCACCATGGTCGAAACCCATTGGAAGGCAATCTTGGTTGAAACCCACTGTAGTTAAAACCCATTGAAAGGCAGCCGTGGTCGAAACCCAGCAGAAGACAGCCGTGGTCGAAACCCATCGGAAGGCAGCCGTGGTGGAAAACCTATCGGAAGGCAGCCGTGGTTGAAACCCACTGTGGTCGAAACCCATCGGAAGACTGCCGTGGTTAAAAATTCACTGTGGTCGAAAGCCATCGGAAGACTGCCATGGTCGAAACCCACCGTGATTGGAACCCATCGGAAGACAGCCGTGGTCGAAATCCACGTGGTCGAAGGGAGTACTCATTGGAGTATTGAAGCACCGTGATCGTAGATCTGCAGCTGAAAAAGTATGCGTACAACAGGTGGTCAGAGAGGCTCAACTCTGGCACGTGTCATACGCGTCCATCTTCGGGAGGTGGTCGTAGGCGTCTGTCTTTTGGAAGTAATCAGAGTCTTCGGCTCCAGCACGTGGTCATAGCGGTCGACAATTGTATTCGTCCTTGGAAGCGGTCGGAGGCTTCGGCTCCAGCAAGCTATCGTAGATGGCTAATGGTCGTAGGCGTCCTTGGAAGCGGTTGGAGGCGTCCGGCTCTAGCAAGCGATCGTAGATGGCTGATGGTCGTAGGCGTCCGTCTTTGGAAGCGATCGGAGGCTTCGGCTTCGAAAAACGATCATAGATGGCCGACAGTCCTATTCGTCATGGTCGTCGCTCGTTGTATGTATCTTAACTAGCTGCAAAAGAAAGATAGGAGAGATTGTTTTTACCGTTCTCAACATGGGAGGCCATGATCGTTTCCTTGGGACATTCTATGGCTTCTTCTTCTCTGCTTCTATCCTTCTTCTCACCTCTGCTTTCCATCCGTGGGTGTTTGGCCTTGTGATTGCCCCTGCGTCCACCTCTACGTTTGCATCCGGGGGTGTGCCTTCGCCTCGCGGGTCCTTCTGCGCATTCGCCTCTGCGTCTGCATTCCGGGATATCCTCTTTTCTCCTTCTTCTTGCGTCCGCTTCTGCCTCTCCTTTTATAGGCTAGGGCGGGGGCTCTAGGTGCCGTATACGGCTCCAACACGGTGTTGGTTGCACCGTTAAAATCAGAGATAAGATTTCAATTGAGATAAGATTCTTGATTTGGCTACGGATTATTTGCCTTCCGGGACTTTGCTTTCATGTCGGAGATTTGTTAAACATTATCTCCAATTGGATGAGGATACAATGTGATCATATCTCCGTTGCGGAGACGATGCACCCAGAGTCCATCTCTTCCCTCTATCCTGATTGTACTGGTCAACGTGATCGATACGTGGTCGATACGACGAGATTGCCTACTCCAGCGATCGAAAACATAGTTGTACTGGTCAACGTGTTCGATAGCACGGTTGATACAACGAGACTACCTAGTCGTGTTGGTAAAAAACTCATCAAACAATTAGCTACAGTGATATGAGAAGGATTCTGCCCTGCCTGCGCCCTTTTGGCGGGTGACTCATGGAATGAGGCTTCCTTGTCCCCTCTTGTGTGTTTCCATCCGTGTCCCCTCAATCAAACGGCTGGGAAATGGCCACGTGGCAAAAATAACAGCTCATATAATTTTTCTTCTCACTCTTGTGATATTATTTTGATATTTTTTATTACTGCTAATAAGTTTTATTTATATCTTTTAAAATAGTAATTAATTATATTAATAAGTTTTAGTTATATTTTTTAAAATAGTAATTAATTACTATTTTAAAAGATATAAATAAAGTTTATTTATATAATTAATTACTATTTTAAAAGATATAAATAAAGTTTATTAACAGTAATAAAAAACATCAAAATAAGATCATAAGATTGATAAGAAAAATTATGTGAGTTGTTATTTTTACCATGTAGCTGTTTTTCAACTGTTTGATTGAGGGACATGGAGGGAAGCCCCATTCTGACTCATGTAGGCTCGTCAAACCGCTATCTCGTGCGTGGTCAAACCCCGAGTATCCCTCCTAGCCAGGCTAGCCTGGCTAGTCTCCATAATCGCACACCCACAAAGGCAGCTAGCCTCGCTATATTGCTGCTTCTATAAAACCTCGTTAGTCTCGCGAGTTGGTGTTTGCGTTTTTGGTTGGGGTTTTGTTGGTTCTGATCGGTGCGATGGAGCTGGGGCTGAGCCTGGGGGAGGCGGCCGTGCCGGATGCCGGGAGGCCGGAGCTGGTGCTTGGGCTTGCGGTGGGGGTCGGGGCAGGGAGGGGAGAGGAGGGCGACAGGGGGAGGAGGGAGGCGGCGGTGGGAGCGAGGAGGTGGGCGGCCGCAGCCTCGCCGGAGCCGTCGGTGAGGCTCAGCCTCGTGTTGAGACTTGGGCTCCGGTGGCCTTGCGAGAGCGGTGAGTGGGTTCTGTTGTTTGTTTAGCTGCTCTTGCTTTGCATGTGTGAAATGGTGTCGTGAGTCGTGACTGTGCCGTTCTTGTTTCTTGGCAGGGCATTCCGAGGCGTCGGCGTGCGGGTTCGATGTGAACCGGGCGCCCTCGGTGGCGGCGGGCGCGGCAGGGATGGACGAGGAGGAGGATGGGCAGGGTGACCCGGCCGCGGCGGCCTTGTCTGCGTCACCCAACGACAGCGCGGGCTCCTTCCCATTGGAGCTCTCCGCGCACGGTCTCCGGGGCCCCGCCGAGACGGCGGCGCGGGCCGGCGGCGAGCGGGCCTCACTCGCGAGCGACGACGACGAGGGCCCGTCTGCGCGCAAGAAGCTGCGCCTCTCCAAGGAGCAGTCCGCGCTCCTTGAGGAGAGCTTCAAGGAGCACAGCACCCTTAACCCCGTAGGCATCCATGAAAAATCAAAGCTCACTTTTCACTGCTCAGTACACTTGTGTTCCTTCCTCGTTCTTGATCTTGACGTTGATTCTTCTTCTCACCGTCGGCGAGCAGAAGCAGAAGGTGGCGCTGGCGAAGCAGCTCAACCTCCGTCCCCGCCAAGTGGAAGTATGGTTCCAGAACCGCAGAGCCAGGTGCATGCATAGAAGTTTTCTTCTCCTATTCCTGGGCTAAAATCCTATCCACGTGCAACGCTAACCTTTTCTGCTCCGGCGATGCGCACAGGACGAAGCTTAAGCAGATGGAGGTGGACTGCGAGCACCTGAAGCGCTGCTGCGAGACGCTCACGGAGGAGAACCGGAGGCTGCACAAGGAGCTCGCCGAGCTGCGCGCGCTCAAGACGGCGCACCCCTTCTACATGCACCTCCCCGCTACCACCCTCTCCATGTGCCCCTCCTGCGAGCGCGTCGCCTCCACCTCGGCCCCCACCGCCGCACCAACCACAGCTAGCAACACCGCCGTGGCCGTGCCCGAGCATCGGCCGTTGTCCTTTGCCGCGCTGTTCGCGGCGCCCCGCAGCTTCCCGCTTGTCGCGCAGCCACAGCCGCGGCCGCCGGCGCCGGCGAGCAACTGTTTGTAAATACGCGCCGTTTCTCGGCTTGTTTAGTTGGTTGTGAGAATTTTTGGGGTTTTCCGAGGCCGTCCGTTGCCGTTACGTGGACGGCTGGGATGCTGGGAGAGGAAAATTCTGGGATAGAGTTAACCGTGATTTGTTCTCTGTTTTTTAAGAAGATGAGTGTTAATCCGTTAGTCATGTTAATCTGTTAATGGTTTGTTTAGGGAGTGAGGTAAAGAGGTTAGTTTCATTTTTTTAGGGCGTTCGGAATAACAGTGTTTTACTATATATTTATGAAGCGCAATTGCTTTTGTTGCTCGCGTTCGTACTACAGCGCAGATTTTGCGAAATTATATGATGCTTTCCGAGTCCCAAGCAGTGGTTTTTTTAGATATACTACTTCTGTTTACACGTCACTCATGAAGGTTGAAACTTGAAACCCAATGACAAACCACACGGCAAATTTTGCCTGAACAATCTAGTGAAATCTTGAAAGTCATTTTAGGCTCGTTCGTATTGATATCTTAATATGAACGGGTCCTAATTAGTTTGAGCACCAAATTAACATGAAAACCATTTCTCAATCCATTACACGATGTCGAGTTTCATTAAACTTTTCACATGTATTAATAAACCGTAAAATCAAATTAGAAGAAAAAAGAGCCGTCTATTCCTGTTGGAATAGGTTACTCCCCCTAGTCACAAAAGGAATTCATTTTGGACATAGATATGATCTACAAAAATACAACTTTGATTACTACTCATTTATATTGAAACATATTTATAAAACCTAATAAAATTATAATATTATGAAAGTATTTTTTGTGACAAATTTACATGAATCATTTTCATATGTCCAATCTAAATATTCAAAAAACATATTGATAGCCAAAATTTACTATACTTGATTGCACATACCCAAAATGACTTTCTTTTGTAATTGAAGAGTGTCATCTTTATCTATGCTGTTCTAAAAATAAACATTTTAGGATGTGTACACAAAAATATTTAGATTTTTGCATGCAAATAATATTAGTAGATTTGCACCGGAAGTACTTCCACATCATTTATAAACAAATTTTTGCTCCACTAAACATTGTATGGAGGGATATGTTTGCAGGCTTAAATGAGAAACCTCATGTCCTCTACTCCCTCCAAAAGGAAACCTCATTGCAGAGTTTAGCTATGTTTCATCCCTAGTGATTGGCAAAATGGACCTTGGATGCTACATTTTCTACTGCATTTGCAAACATTTCTGAAGCACAAAGAAATCAATGGTCATAAGATGTATAAATTGGAGATTGACCTCCCTCATATTGTCATCTTGTAGTGAGTGTGGTCAACTGGCCATGGACCCATGGTACGGCCTGCTCCTTTTTTAGTCCACCAGGTGATTAAGCAACCGTGATTTACCTAGATACTGCTGCTAAGCATGTTTATACTTTATCGACATTTGCGTATTTTTTTTCAGCTTATGATTTATGCTTATAGTTTCTTTTGAATAAGTAAATAAGACAGTCTTTCTGTTGTATTTTCAAAACGGTTTGTTAGGACAATCTTTTTAAATTGACTTATCGATATTTGGTTTGTTAACATAAATATTTACGTTAGAACCAAAAGTTATTAATTGAAACCATAAACCATTAGTCGTAATAAAAAAAGATCACACCAAATTAGGCATGTGTAGGACTGACCAGTGACCAGTGGACAAAGCTTTCTCTGAGTCCCATTTATTGTTCCTTGCAGACGAGAGAAAGGCACAGTTTGCCCCCTACAAGTTGTCTGAACTCGTTACGAACATATTTGATGGCTCATCACTGTGGAAAGGTTCAGCAACCATGCATCCTGCTGCACGCTGCATAGGAGTAACTGTTCTCATCTTCTTCTAGTATCATTTTGTTTCTGAAAGGAAGTGGAGTAGCTCCTCTTCTACATACATAAACAAATGGAGTAGTTGAAAACACGAATTTGGAGTAACTCATCAATTTACCCATTCAACAGATAATGATAAACTCAACAAAAACTGATCTGTTTACTGCAAAATTCCCGTGAACTTCTTACGATAGGACAGGTTTGCGCTAAGCTGTCGCGGAATTGGGCAACTGGGGCAACACCCATTGCTATCAGATGGCGGTGGCGATCAGGAAACATCTCCCGGCATGGTGATGAGCAGAGGAGACGCGGAGCATGGGGGCCTTGCTGCAGTGCTCCGGGAGGCAGACTTATGATGAAGCTGCAGATTGCGTCTTGTCTGTCACACTGGCTGTCCTCTTCTATGTTCCCCTACTATACCACCTTCTGTTAATGTGCATCTTAAACCTAGCACACTCGCCTCTGCCTCCGACTGTTCGATTGGATTTGTGGCCATCAACACATTGTCTTCTAGTTGGCCTTGGATCTCCTGGTATTGGTACGTCTCAAAATTTGGAGTGCCTAGAAATATGAAAATTTTAAAACTTTTCGATGCGTTTTAGCGTTACTTGAAATTTCTGGATTTTCGTTTGAGAGCTTTGATTGGATTTTGTGATTAACCAAATAAATAAAGATAAAAATAGAATATAGGATTAAGAGCCATGCAATTGGAAATCGAGTTAAAAAAATTGAATTCAAAATTCAAATTCAAAATAAAAAATCAGAAACTTCAATCTGGCCAGGCCCATTTCCTTCTTTTCCTTCCTCTCTTTTTTCTTCTTCCTTTTTCTCCTCGGACCATCAGCCCAGCCCACTCTTCTCTTTCTCTTCCCCTCTCTTGGGCGTGCACTGTGCGCATGACCTGCACCCGCCACCCGCGCCGCATGCACGGCCCCCACCTGGGCCCACCACTCATGCGCTCCACGTCACCGGCTCTGCACACGCATGTCGTGGCCATCCTGTGTGGCCAGCGCAGCGCCATGCCGCGCGGCCCTCGCTGCCATGCCTCCCCTGTGCTTGCATAGCATCCGTCGTCCCCCACGGGATATTTAAGTCGACTGGCCTTCTCTCCTCTCCTTTCCCCCTCACCCCTCCTCAGTCCCTCTCACACTTCGCCATTGTGCCTAGCAAGCTCGAAATTGATCGTCACTCAACCCGCAGCTCTGGCCGCCGCTTCCTCTCTCCATTCTGGCCATTCCAGCGAGCTTCTCCCAAAACCACCCACTTCACCGCGTGTTCCACATCCCCAATTGATAATACCCTGGGCCAATTTTTGATTCCCTTTGCCAAAGATTATCACGACACCGTCTTCCCCAATCCGACCAAACCGACTGCCACCATTGCCATTTTTTGCTTCGATGAACCTCCCTCCAATTACCTTGAAAGGGAGCATCTCCTCACCACCCTCTTCCTTCCTCAACCATCAATTTGGGCTCCCCCTCACCCAGGTACCACCCCCACATCAACCTTACCGCGCCACCCCCAACTCAAGCCACCAGCCTGCCTTGGTTCCTCCCACCTCCACCACCAACCATGTCGATGAGTTCTCTCCATCCATATCCAGCTCGTGCTTCCCCCCAAATTCTTCCCTCTCCATCTTGGCCACTAGCATCCCCATCTCCTCCCCTTTTTCGACTGCCGTGCACCGCCCCTAGCTCGTTGTGGTGCACGCTCGGTCGCAACATCACCTTTTCTAGCTACCTTCACCCCTCAACAACCCATTTTGGTCACCATTGTTACCTCTTCGGCCATCGCTTGCCATCGCCACCACCATAAGAGCCGGTGCACCGGCTCCTCTTTTTAGCCCCGTAATGCCCTCTCCGTCTCTGTTTCTCTCTCTCATTAAATGATGGGTGGGCCCAATTCAATTAAGTTTTAATTAAGGCAATTAGTAAATTAGTACGATCAATTTCAAAATTCAAAATAATTAGGAAAATTTAAAAAATATAATTTAGTTATAAATAAAAATAAGGATAACATTAATTATGGAATTAGAATAAGGATTTATTCTAATTGGGGCATTGGGCTCATGATTGCTGCAAGAAGAAAAGGGAAGAGGCACATCTGGTGCAGAATACCGACAATGAGCCATCTCCCTTGATGGCCCAAGTAACGGCAGTGGAAGAGGACGTCGTCTAGGCGCTCGCCAAGCCAGAACACATCGGCGGGAAGGTCCTCCTTAACGAGGAGTGTGCCATATCGGTCTTCCCCAACAAAGAGCATGAGGTGACCACCTGGTTTCTCGACACCAGAGCATCCGATCACATGACAAGATCTGACACAGCGTTCTCTGAACTCGATCATGGGATCACTGGCTCGGTCAAGTTCAGAGACAACTCGGTGGTCGAAATCCATGGGCATGGCACCATGCTGTTCGCGGTAAAAGGGAACCGACATCGTGTCCTCACCAATGTGTACTTCATCCCATGACTTCAGAGCAATATTATCAGTGTTGGCCAGCTCGATGAGGGTGACTGCAGTGTGCTGATTGAAGATGACATCCTGTGCGTTCGTGATCGACAACACAACCTCATCGCCAAGGTGAAGAGATCAACAAATTGTCTGTACAATATCGCTCTAAGCATTGTACACCCAGTCGGTTTGAGCTTATAGGTCGACAACGAGGTGTGGTGCTGGCATGCCTGCTTTGGGCACCTCAACTTTGATGCTCCTCACGTGAACCACGTCGATCAAATCTATGACGGTGCCTCGCCAGTAAACAACGGTGTGCTCCTTTTCCTCAGGAGGCTAAGAGCCGTGCCAATGACCACCTTGACTTAGTGCACAGCGACCTGTGCGGACCCATCATGCCAGTGACACATGGAGGCAAGCGCTATTTCCTCTTGCTCATCGATGACATGAGTCATTACATGTGGCTCATTCTCCTCCAAGGTAAGGACGAGGCTAAAGGCACAATCAAGAAGTTCTAGGCCGCGGTGAAAACTGAGATTGGTTGCAAGCTGCACACCCTTCGCACTGACTGTAGGGGAGAGTTCACCTCTGCTGACTTCATCGAGTACTGCGCCGAGCAAGGGGTACACCGGTAGCTCATGACACCGTACTCACCCCAGCAAAACGGTGTCGTTGAACGCCGGAATCAGATGGCAATGGTGAGGTGCACCCTCCAGGACCGGAAGGTGCCCAGCAAATTCTAGGGGGATGCCATAACAATGGCTATCTACATCCTGAATTGCTCTCTCACAAGCAACGTGAGTGGGAAGACCCCCTATGAAGCCTGGCATGGTGTGAAGCCAGCCGTGCACTTCCTTTGAACTTTTGGTTACATAGGACATGTGAAAGCCATGCGGCCACACGCTGGCAAGTTGGATGACAGGAGCTCTCCCATGGTCTTCATCGGCTATGATGACTGCTCCAAGGCGTACTAGATGTTCAACCCCTCATCTGGCCGAGTGCACATCTCCAGGGACGTCGTCTTCGACGAGGGGAGGAGCTGGGACTGGGAGCACTCTGAACAAGCCAGCGGCCATGACAACTTCACCGTGGCCTACTCTATACTGGTGGTAAGACATGAAGGTACCAGCGTCACCAGTTCGACCACGGCAACGGGTGAGCACCCTAGTTCGACCACAGCAACGGGTGAGCATTCCACTGCTTCGACCTTAAGCACTGGTATGGCCACAAGCAATTTTGCATCCCTGCATTGACCATTTCATCGGACATTGACCTCGATGATGAAGGAGCTCCTTGGAGGTTCCGGATGGTGCAAGACTGCATCGATGATGTCCCTCCACATGAGCTCAATTCCGACGAATTGCACATGCTGACAATGGAGGAGCTAGCCTTTGTCACCGAGGCTCAGGCTGACCAAGGATGGTGGATGGCGATCCAGAAAGAGATGAACTCTATCGAGGAGAACTAGACATGGGACCTCATTGACCTTCTGGCTGGAAAATGCCCAATTGGTCTTAAGTGGGTGTTCAAGCTAAAGAAGGATGCCTGCAGTGAGATCGTGAAGTGCAAGGCGCATCTAGTGGCTAAGGCATATGTTCAACGTGCTGGCATAGACTTCAATGAGGTATTCACACCTGTGGTGTGCCTTCACTCTGTATGAGCACTCGTGGCAGTGGTTGCCCATGAGGAATGGCCGGTACATTACCTCAACTTGAAGTTTGCATTCCTCAACGGCGACCTCACAGAGGAGGTGTATGTGGAACAACTCCTTGGCTTCGTATGTGCGGGCCACAAGCACTAGGTGCTACACCTGCGTAAGGCTCTCTACGAGCTTCAACAAGCACCAAGGGCCTAGAATGCCAAGCTTGACAGCATGCTGACCTTCCCTGACTCCAACGAACCTCGTTCGAGCATGCCGTGTACACCCAGGGAACCGGCAACTCACGTTTGCTCGTGGGTGTGTACGTCGATGACTTAGTGGTGACTGGTGCCCGTCTGGAGGTGATCGACTAATTCAAAGCCTAGATGGAAGCCAAGTTCAAGATGAGTGACCTCGGCTCTCTCAGCTATTATCTTGGAATCGAGGTAATGCAGAGTGAGGGCGAGATCACTCTGTCTTAAGCGAGCTACGTGGCCAGGCTACTAGAGAAGGCTGACATGAGCGGCTGCAACTCCGTCCATGTGCCAATGGAGCCGTGACTGAAATTGAGCAAGGGAAGCTCAAATCCTCCGGTCGACTGCATGTTCTACCGCAGCATCATCGGAGGCCTATGCTATCTGGTACACACAAGGCTAGTCATTGTGTTCGTAGTCGGCTATGTAAGTCAATTCATGGAGTTACCAACCACCGAGCACCTCAGCGTCGTGAAGCACCTGTTGTGCTATGTGGCAGGGACAATCGACTACGGGTGTCGGTATGCAAGAGGTACAATGGTGGACAAACTCATTGGGTACAGCGACACCGACATGGCTAGAGATGTCAACGACCGAAGGAGTACCTCTGGCATGATCTTCTTCATTAGGGGGAGCCCAGTGAGCTGGCAATCATAGAAGCAGAGGATCATCGCTCTGTCATTTTGCGAGGCCGAGTATGTCGCTGCCTCAATGGTGGCATGCCAAGGAATTTGGCTCTGGGAGTTGCTCGGCAACTTGTTCAATCTGGAAGCAAAAACGGCAACTCTGCTCGTAGACAACAAGTTTCCAATTTAGTTGTGTAGGAATCCAATGTTCGATGGCCGGAGTAAGCACATTGAGACGCGTTACCATTTCATCAAGGAATGCATTGAAAATGGCAAGGTCCTCATCGACTATGTCAAGTCGGACGAGCAACTAGTGGAATTGCTGATGAAAACTCTAGGGCGGATGAAGTTTCAGAGTCTACGCGAGAAGATTGGAGTCGTAAGCATGAAGGGCGACTAGATCAACGGGGAGATTGTTAGGATGTTCGATCAGATTACCAGTAGCAAGGCTAGTAGTTGGGCATGGCCTTTGGGTCATGCGTGTTAAGACATTCGACCTGTGCTCGTTCACGCTGCAGTGTCTGCTTCTTTTTCAGTTTCTGTTAGTGGTCGTATGTCATGGCGGATCATGGGATGGCATGAATCGTGCAGTCATGGCGTGTGTTTACGTGCTGTGGTTGTTTGGTTGGGTGCTTTTCACCACCAGCCACGGCAACTCGGTGGATGCGCGCCTCATCGCTTATGCGAGGGCGATCGCTGACGGCGAGCCCCACCAGGTCAGCTGGGGATTGGCCGTACTTGCCGCGACGTACCGCGCGCTGTGCGATGCGTGCACGAGGATCAAGGCAAACTCGATCCTCACGGGCTGTCCCCTTCTACTGCAGTTGTGGTCGTTCGAGCGCTTAAGCGTCGGACGACTTGTGCTGGACGACATGGGTCCGTACGGGCCCGAGATGTATCCAGGGGGAGGGGGAGACGTCGACCGGCCGACGATGGGTTCTATCTGGTGCCGTCGTCGAGTAAGTGTTATCACAGTCTACTATTTCTTTCTTACTGACGATCGTCAATCTAAACAACTTGTCTTTCTTGCAGGTACAGTTCGCGCACGTGCAGGTCACGCGGACGTACCGGGTCTTTGTGGAGCAGCTCGACCGCATCACATCCGACGACGTGCGCTGGGAGCCGTACGCTGATACGGCAGTGCAGGCCCGTGCTCCTGCCGGTCTGTCCTCACTTTGCTGGCGTGACAGGGCTTTCCGGCTCACCCGCCGGAAGCTCGTGTACCTCATCTACGTGGAGGACTACGCACCCCAGCGGGTGATGCGGCAGTTCGGGCTACGGCAGCCGGTTCCTGTACCAGTCGGACCATCGCTTCCGCGGCACGTGCATGTTACTCTCAGTTATATTATGAAGTTTATTTAAATTTACATAGCCTATCATCTCTCTCCGCACATAAACTATCTTACTTAACAGTGTATGTATCGATCGTTTTCTACTCAATTTTTCATAAAAAAAATTTAAAAACTTTTTACATACCTACAATATACAATGAACATAAACTTTTATTACAACTTCACCGTATTTTTTACCGGTTCAACGTTACAAAATTCACAAAATTTAAAACAATCACGGGGGCTACATGCAGTCGCCTAACGGGATGGCGACTGCATGCTAGTCGCCTAACGGGATGGCGACTACCCTTAAGTCGCCGAACGGAAGAGCGACTTAATGCAGTCGCTCTACTGTGCAGCGAGATATATTGTGTCGCGGTCTGGTTGGGCGAAAGTCTCCAGTCGCCCAACCATTAGGCGACTGGAGCCTATTTTTGCAAAAAAATTTCCCGCGGGTATATTTATGTAATTTCGAATAAAAAATGGATTATCCGTACAAAAAATTCGAGTCTACTGTCTCCACTCTCCACCCCGACACCACACGCAGACCCGAAGGAGAGAAGCAAAGCCGCGCCCGACCAAACCCCAAACCCCAAACCCCACCCACCCACCCACCCACCCATGGCGAAGTACGGCGAGGGCGACGCGCGGTGGATCGTGGAGGAGCGCGCCGACGGCACGAACGTCCACAACTGGCACTGGGCGGAGCGCGACTGCATCGAGTGGTCGCGCGCGCGGCTTTCCGCCCTCCTCGCCGGCCTACCCGTTCTCTCCGGCGAGGGCGGCCTCACCCTCCGCACCACCACCCTCGACAAGCTCGATGGCGAGGCCTACGTCAACATCCGCAAGGGCAGGGTCATCCCGGGGTACGAGCTCTCCCTCACGCTATCCTGGGAAGCCGAGGCCGCCACCGAGTCGGGCGTCGCCAAGGTCACCGGCGCCGCCGAGGTCCCCTACCTCGCCGACGAGAACGCGAACGAGGACCCCGACCTCCGCGTCACCGTCCACGGCGACGACGGGCCCCTCGCGTGCCGCGCCAAGGACGCCTTCATCGCGCGCGGTAAACCCCTGGTCCTCGAAAAGATTCGGGAGTACGTCGCCGACATGGCCAAGGGTGGCCCGTCCAAGGACGAGCTTGATTCCAAGAAGACTTCCACCACGCGCCCGCAGCGGCGGGCGGCACGGTTACCGCCCCTGCTCTGGCAGCGAAGAAGGAGGACGCGCCAGCTCCCGCGGCGAATGGGAAGGAGAAGGAAGGATTCAAGACGATTGAGATGACGGACAAGTTCTACTGCCGCCCGAAGGACATATATGAGATCTTGATGGATGAGAACAGATGGAAGGGGTTCACGCAGAGCAATGCGAGGATCAGCAGGGAGGTTGGTGGGCAATTTAGCCTCTTCGATGGATCCATCACCGATTCACCGGCATCAACGAGGGGGGGAGGGGGGGGGGGGATTGGATCATATACCCTCCCCTTAGTTGGGGAATTCAGGATTTACCCTTCCACCTTAATGACATGTGGGGTCATCATAAGTCACTGACGCGTAGGTCAGGAGGGTAAATCCTGAATTTCCATCTAAGGGGAGGGTATATGATCAATAAAACCTTCTATTGGTAAGATCCTGATGCCATGGATGCGTAATTTACTTATGCTCAAAGCGATCATTTATGTATTGCGCTCGGATGCATTTCTAATCACTCCATATATGCCGTGTTAGATAGGAAAGTTTGTATGTCAAAAGTTCCCCACACAGAAACCATAATGAGCTTAAGCTTATCTATCTAAGAACCGACAAGTTTGAATGTTTGATGTGCCTTTGCTTGGATAAAGTTAGGCGCAGTGGTAAGGGGCTGTTGGGTTCCATCTGGAAATAAGCTTAGAAACTAGCCTCCCAGCGGAGTCACATCACCACCTTCCTTTGGTTGTGAATTTGTGGGATTTTATTCCCTTTTCCACTTGGATTCCCAAAACTAAACATTGGTGTTGGGAGTTCACGCTTGTCTATTGCCGTTCTCACTTCTTTATTGCCTCCAGCCACCTAAGCTGAGCAATTTATTTGAGGAAAAATAAGAGAAATTTGATGATTTGCCCCATCTTTGTTTGCAAACAGCTCATTTGCCCCATAGTTGATATGAATTGATTATTTGCCCCATCTTTGAATTTTCATTTAATCATTTACCCTTTTTGTATTTCCAAACCATTTCTATTTTTATAATGCTAAATTATCTTAGAAAATGACCAAATTGCCTCTGGCTCAAACGCCGATCCGATTCCCTTCTTCTCTAGTTAAAAAATTTTCCGTCGCACAACTACTAATTTGTGCGTTTGTCGTACAACCTATCATCTCTGCGATCGCTTGGGCGTATATAGCAGAGAACAAGCTGACATGGTGGCAAGTCTTGCTGTTGCTTGGTGAAACACCAATTGTTTGTGTTATGAATAGCGCTTGTATTCATATGAGGCCAATGGGCCGGTATATATACACAAAGTACAGGTGGTAAATATGCAAAGAACCCCTCATAACAATGGGGAATAACAACTATACATATATCTCTAACACCCCCCTCAAACTCATGGTGGATCAACAACACTGAGTTTGGAGAGGTAGAAGCTGTGCTGTGCTCGAGTCTGGGCCTTCGTGAAGAAATCCGCTATCTGAAGCTCCGAAGGCACATACTGAAGAGTAATCACCTGATCATGCACACAAGTCCTCATGAAAGAAGCATCAACACCAATATACTTGGTGAGCTCATGCTTCACAGGATCACGAGCAATACTGATAGCACCTGTACTGTCTGACAAGAGAGGGGTCGGTGTAGTGACAGAAACACCAAAATCCTCAAGTAACCACCGTAGCCAAGTAATCTCTGCTGTCAAGAGAGCCATAGCTCGCAACTCAGCCTCTGCACTCGAACGGGACACTGCAGTCTGTTTTTTCGTCTTCCAGGCAATGAGAGAACCACCAAGAAAAACACAGTAAGCAGAGATAGAGCGGCGATCAGAGGGATCGCTGGCCCAAGTAGCATCCGAATAGGCCTGAAGCTGTAACGAGCTGGAACGTGGAAAGAAGAGACGACGAGAGATAGTCCCGCGAAGATATCGCAGAACTCGAAGAAGGTGGCTGTAGTGGACCTGAGTGGGAGCTGAAACAAACTGACTCAGAATATGAACTGGATAAGTGATATCCGGACGAGTAACAGCAAGGTAGACAAAACTCCCAACAAGATGACGATAGCGAGTCGGATCAGAAAGAGGCTCACCATCAGAGAGTCGGAGGTGAACATTGAGCTCCATGGGAGTCTCAACAGTACGTTGATCAGTGAGGGAGGCACGATCAAGAAGATCCTGAATATATTTCTCTTGGGACATAAAGAAACCATCTGGAGTGGAAGTAACCTCAATCCCAAGAAAGTAGCTAAGAGGACCAAGATCCGACATAAGGAACTGCTCACTAAGACGAGCCTTGACAAAGGCAATGTACTCAGAATCATCTCCCGTAATGATCATATCATCAACATACAAGAGAAGAAGAGTCCGACCACGAGACGAAGTGTGGACAAAGAGCGCAGGATCATGATCACTAGCTGAGAAGCCAGCAGCAGTGACCACAGAGGAGAAGCGCTCAAACCAAGCACGAGGGGCTTGCTTAAGGCCATAGAGAGAGCGACGAAGGCGACAGACCATGCCCTCAGGAACAGAATACCCAGGTGGCGGATGCATGTAGACCTCCTCACGCAACTCGCCATTAAGAAAGGCATTCTTGACATCAAGCTGAGAAACAGACCAGTGGCGAACAGACGCCACCGAAAGAAGAGTACGAACAGTGGTCATGTGAGCCACAGGAGCAAAAGTCTCGTCGTAGTCAACACCATGCTCCTGCTGGAAACCACGAGCAACAAGACGCGCCTTATAGCGCTCAAGAGAGCCATCAGAGCGAGTCTTAATCTTATAGACCCACTTACATGTGATGGGATGAGAATGAGATGGACAAGGAACAAGATCCCAAGTACCAGTACGCTCAAGGGCAGCAATCTCCTCGGCCATGGCAAGCTGCCATTCAGGGTGATTAACAGCATCCCGGTAGGAGACAGGCTCACGAGTAGCTGCGCCAGCAAAGGCAAAACGGGCAGGAGGCCGAATCGACTGGCGATCGCGGAGAGCGTAGCGAGGAGAAGATGACCCAGCAGGGGAAGATGGAGCATCAGAAGAAGAGGGAACATCAGAAGAAGATGGCTCATCTGGAAGATCCTCAATACGAGGTCGACGAGTGTAGAAGATAAGAGGAGGAGGTACTGTAGTGGGAGGAGCCTGGAAAGTCGTAGGAGACGACACAGGCGGCGACAACGGCGGAGAGGCCACAGGAGGAATATGTGGTGACTCAGTAGGACAGGTGGACAAGGGCAAAACAGATATAGGAGTATCTGGAAAGGTCAAGAAAGACAAAGACTCCACAGAGGAAGTCGAAGGAGAGGCAGGACGTGGGTAGAATGGACGAGACTCGTCGAAAGTCACATCCCGAGAAACCCGCATCCGACGACCAACAGGATCCCAGCACCGATAGCCCTTGTGCTCGGCACTGTATCCCAGAAAGACACACTCAACAGACTGAGCGGTCAGTTTGGTGCGTTCTCGAGGGGCGAGGAGAACGTAGCAAACGCAGCCAAACAGATGAAGAGTAGAGTAGTCAGGAAGAAGACCACAGAGACGCTCAACAGGGATCGCTCCCTGAAGAGCAGAAGAGGGCTGGATGTTGACGAGATAGGTGGCAGTGGAAACAGCCTCAGCCCAAAAGTGAGGTGGAATAGAGGCGGCGATCATCAGAGCACGAGCCGTCTCAAGGAGATGACGATGCTTGCGCTCAGCGACACCATTCTGAGCATGAGCACCAGGACAAGAGAACTGAGCGAGAGTGCCCTGCTCAGCAAGGAAGCTGCGCAGGTAACGAGAGAGGTACTCGCCAGCAGAATCAGCACGAAAAACACGAATAGGAGTGGAGAACTGTGTTTGAATCATAGTAGCAAATTGTTTATAGATAGACAAGACCTCACTACGAGAAGACATGAAATATATCCAAGTATGGCGAGACAAATCATCTATAAAAATGATATAATATCGATGACCCCCTTTCGAAACGAAGGGAGCCGGACCCCAAACATCTGAATGAACAAGATCAAACGGGCGCTGAGACACACTCACTATGAGGATAAGGAAGCTGGATCTGTTTACCTAACTTACAGCCCTGACAATCTAAAGACACGTCTCCTGAGACAGACCCCAGAAGATCACGACGAACTAAGGACGACAGACGGGATCCACACAGATGGCCAAGACGGTGGTGCCACTGCTGGAAGGACCCGGTAGACGAAGTGGTAAAAGCGGAGAGACTGGCGGCGATGGTGGCAGCGGAAGGAAGGTGAAGCCAGTCAAGCTCCCAGAGACGCTGTGAGTCACGGCGCCGAGGGCCAGAACCAACCAGAGCTCCCGTGTGGCAGTCCTGAACACAACAAGAGTCAGAGTCGAGAATGACCCGATAACCAAGGTCAGTAATCTGCCCAGCAGAAAGAAGCTGCAAGGTAAGGCGAGGAACATGAGCAACAGAAGGAACATGAAAAGATGAGTTGCTAAGAGATCCTCGACCAGAGACAGAAAGAGATGTACCATCAGCAGTAAGAACACTGACAGGAGAATCAAGAGGTGTAATAGAAGACAGAGTGGAAGGATCAGGAGTCATGTGAAAAGATGCTCCAGAATCAAGAATCCACGGGGAGGTACCTGACTGTGTAGGAGGTGGTCTCTCAGTGCCCGAAGAGTCAGTAGCAGAACCTGCAGAACCTGTCGAGGGAGAACCTGAAGCGGCAAGTAGGCGTCGAAGTCTGGCTATCTTCTGCTCGGTGAGAGAAGCTGCTGAAGAAGTCGAGGCAGACGTCGTCGTAGAAGCACTAGTGCCAGTAGAAGAACGGCGTGAAAGATGTCGCTTCTTCTTGTAGCACTGGGACTCAGTGTGGCCATCCTTGTCGCAGTAGGAACAGTGAGGACGGCCACCTCCAGACGGAGGACGGCCACCACCACCTGTGGTAGCCGCTGGAGGAGGCAGTGTAGCAGGCGGACGAGCGGCGAGCACAGAGGGGAGTGGCATCAGACCAGCACCACTCAAACGAGTCTCCTCTGCGCGTATCTCGGTAAGAGCCTCCAGGAGAGTGACACGAGGGTGGCGTGCAAGGAGCTGGGCACGCCTTTGCTCGAACTCGTAAACCCGCTGAAACTCCAGGTCAGCACGTACATCCAGGCAGCACGGACAGGTACGACAGCCAGCAGTGCGAAGTGAGTCCAACTGACGCCAGACAGCAGAACTCTGAGCGTAAAAAGCGTCAACAGTAGCATCACCCTGCCGAAGAGAGTGCTCCTGGCGGACCACGGACAGGTACAGGGCATCACCAGAGGGCTCGTAGCGCTGACGAAGATGAGTCAACATCTGGAAAGCCGAAGAGAGTCCCACAACCTCAGAAGAAAACTGAGGCTGGACACTGGCGATGAAGACAGCAGCAGCCCGAGCGTCGTCATCGTACCACTGAGTGTAGACGGTCAGACAATCCTTGTAGGAATCCAGAGCCTCCTGGTAGGCAGAGGCCGCTTTATCAGCAGCTTCATCATCAGCAGCAGCCTTATCGGCTGTCGGGAGCAATGCAACAGGCGTAGGCTCCGTCGGAGGAATAGGGCAAGGCGGGCAGGTGACATCGCCAGAGAGGACGCCCCAGAGACGAAGACCACGCATGTGAATGCGCATGTGAGACACGAAGTCGGTGTAATTAACACCATCAAAGATCACCGGGCAGCGAGGGAGGGAAACGGTGCCCATTGGTAGGCGGCGCTGGACGGCGCGGCGACCAAGGCAACGAAGTCTAACAGGCGGCGCTGGACGGCGCTGCGGTTAGAACGACGTTTTTTTTTGCTTTTTTTTGCTTTTTTTTTTCTTCCGGTCGGTTTTACAAACCGACCGAGCCCAACCCTAGAACAGGAGCGGGAGCGGGAGGCAGCCCTGCGGCGGCGGCCCGGCGCGGGAGGCGGCGGCCGGAGCGGGAGGCGGCGGCCGGAGCGGAGGCCGCGGAGGCCCGCCTCTCAGCGGCGACCTCGGACGAGCGGCAACGGAGACGGCGGCCCGGCGCGGGAGGCGGCGGCCGGAGCGGAGGCGGCGGCCGGAGCGGAGGCCGCGGAGGCCTGCCTCTCAGCGGCGACCTCGGACGAGCGGCGGCCGCCCTCGGGCGGAATAGCGGCGGGGAGGCGCGGGAGGCGGCGGTGGCCCGGCGCGGGCGGAGCGGAGGCGGCGGAAGGCGAGCGGAGGCGCGGGGAGGCCGGCGACGACGCAGGGAGGCCGGCGACGGCACGGGGAGGCCGGCGGCGGCGCAGGGAGGCCGGTGACGGCGCGGGGAGGCCGGCGACGGCGCGCGGAACCCTAGGTAAGCCAAAACCCTAGTTTTGGCTCTGATACCATGTTATGAATAGCGCTTGTATTCATATGAGGCCAATGGGCCGGTATATATACACAAAGTACAGGTGGTAAATATGCAAAGAACCCCTCATAACAATGGGGAATAACAACTATACATATATCTCTAACAGTTTGATCACTAAAGCCTCTAGGATTTCGATGTGAATAGTCTAGAGAGCAGATTTTGTGGGATTTGTGCTGAAAGAGACTTTGAGACATAGAACCTTCTTTCAGAGTTTACTGAGTCTTGTCTGACAGACTAAGCGCGCATTAGAAACTTACTTACTAATTTCTCGTCTAATGGATGGCTTTACGGAGTAAAGGTGCGCACTCATTGAAGTTGTATGCTACTAGTCCTCCGAACGCTCAGCTTAAGCTTCAACGGCCTGCACGGCGAGATCCCTCCCAGCATCGGCTCCCTCCGCCGCCTCCAGTACCTTGGCCTGCGAGGAAAGTTGCTCACCGGCGTGATCCCAGGCAACATCAGCCGCTGCACCAGCCTCTGGCAACATCAGCCATTTGACAGAGAAGAAGGGAATCGGATCGGCGTTTGACTCAGGGGCAATTTGGTCATTTTCTAAGGTAATTTAGCACTACAAAAATAGAAAATGGTTTGAAAATGCAAAGAGGGCAAATGGTCAAATGAGAATTCAAATATGGGGCAAATAATCAATTCATATCAACTATGGGGCAAATGAGCTGTTTGCAAACAAAGATAGGGCAAATCATCAAATTTCTCTAAAAATAATGAGATGGAACTTACTGCCTGGCCAACATCACATATCAAACATTGGAGAGCAAGCGACAGAGAGAGAAGGGTGACCAGAATACGCTAGGAGATGGGGAAAGTGGAGGGGGTGGGCGGTTGTATCCTGAGAGAGAGAGGAGGAGAGAGACGAATGGTCCAGATTAAATTGGATGGCTGAGAAGAGAGGAGGGAGAATAGACTAGCCACCAACTCACACTTTTGTAATATAGTAAAGATATGCCATCACTAATTTAGAGGTTGTTGAAATTTGTGGAAGCATGTAATTGTGAATTGGTACTGTTGTTGTTCTGGGCTGATAGCAGAGATTTTCATATGTTAACATGGGCTGATCTTCTTAGTTCTAAGCTTCTAGCTGATATATGTTCTAAAAAATCTACAAGGCCGAATTCTAGGCTAGGCCATATATAAGGAACTGCTGCCCTCCATGTTACCATATAATCAGCCAGTTAGGCCGCAGAATCAGCTAGTTAGCCGTATGATCACTATTGTGTGGGTGACCTAATGAGTACATATTACCAATTTTTAGAACATGAGTTCTAGCTAGAAGAGTGTTTTCACTTGTGTAATGAGTTTTTGCCGTGAACTCCTGGCACGAACTGAGATCTCGGCTTATTATTACCGATATAATTTAGGGGGCCTGAAAGTCATGTTCACGGTCGTTTCCTATTCTAGAATATTCTATGGTGATTCGTCCACATGCCCCATGTCTCGTTCCTGGCTACCTAGTATGCTTAACTAGCTGATATAACATGTTGTTCAATTTCTGCTCCCATTAAGATTCTGTAGAGAACTAGAGATTTACTTGAGAAATAGGTGTGCTTATGTTGTCTGTAATTTCTCTTGGTTAAAACTCTGCAGCTTGATGGTTTCTGATAATAGAAATCGGAGTTTCCATTAAAAAAATGTCTGTAATTTCTCCGTATTCACCATCTATATAATCTTTGAATCACATTCCACTATAAAACATCACATCAATGTGCTGTGTGAAACTTGAAATGCAGGTCAGGCTGGTGTTTGATGAGCCCGAGTCAGGAATTACAGTCATAAAGCTCAAACAAACCGATGTGCCAGAGGAAGACAAGTATGTGCCTGTTCGCCATGTCATTTTTGTGCATCAAACTTTGATTACGTTAAATTGTTAATTCGTGCACTTTACCTAAAATCTCTCTCGCGTTGTCTGCTACTGCAGGTACGGGAACTCAACTGTGGTGGAGAACACGGAGAGAGGCTGGAGAGAACTCATCTTCCAGAGGATACGTCGAGTGTTCGGTTTCGGGATCTGAGAAGCACTCTGAGCTGGATTACAATTTTTCAGGAAGTCAAAGCCTTCCCTTGTCATAGTTATCCCTGTTTTGCTGTCTCAGTTTATTCAACGCTGTTACTGTTAGACACCAACTTTTCATATTACGGGGGTTAAAAAAAACATCCCTGTTTTGCTGTCTCAGTTTGTTCGACGCTGTTACTGTTAGACACACCAACTTTTCATTTTACGGGGGTTAAAAAACATGTGTTATTCATCACTCTAGAATGGGTCTGCAATGTTTTTCACTCGTGACTGATATTTGATGAGCTGATGATGGTTGAATGGCTTGTTATTTTCTTGTTTCTTGCATGGATGTGATCTTATCGTGCCGTGGGAATCATGCCTCATAGATAGTGTACTTGTCCTGTACTTTCCTGAATTGTGATCGTCGTTTGCTTTTTTTTTTGGACGTGTATTTTTGCTATGGACCCCGAGCGTGTTTGTTTGGTGCCGGCTACATAATCTGGCAGTGAAGAAGCAGCTTCTCTTTTGATAAATTTTCGACTAGATGGTATGGGTACAGGAGCTGGCAGTGAAACTGGTCACGAAACTGAAACTTAGATGAATCATTCGTTATCATAACCATATTGACAGACACAGTGAAACAGCCGTCGCTGGAATGGCTCGTGTTTTTTCTCTCTTTCTTTTTTTTTCCTCGAAAAGAATAGCTCGCGTACAGTGTCGTCGTGGTTAGCATGGAGGTGGGCTGGGCTTTCATATTGTCCTTCTGGGCCCGAACACGCTTATGTCCACCACAGCCCAAACACGGATGCGGACTAGGGTTAGAGACCGCCATTATATAAACTGCTCCACACCCCTCTCCCTGTCTCCCTGAACACCTCCAGCCGCCGCCCTGGCCGCCACGCCGAGAAGACGAGGTGAGATTGCGAGAAGGGTTTCCCTTGCAGCCTCTCACCGGCCTCATGTCCTTCCCTGAGTTCCTTCTTTTTGCTCTTCTTTGCGCTCTGATTTTGGGCCCTACGTTTCGAGATGGATTGTCCTACCATCTGAGTTTTTTTCCCTGTGACGTTTCACCTTTTGCCAAACCATCTCTGAGGCCCTCTTGTTTGCGTCGCACAAGGGCAACAAATTAGAGTCTCTGATGCGCTCCTTCCCGTAGCGTCTTCAGCGCTGTACGTTGCCGAGAGCGAGTTTGGAATACGTTATCATGCATGCGCCGTCTCCCGTATGGCCTGTGCATCCCGTTTTCCGACACTTTCTTCTGCCATTAAACTTCTTGACAAGTTCGTGCGTTCTATGACTAGAATCTTTTGCCAGTGTACAGGCTCCAGAGAGGACTAACCAGGTTTTATTGTGGCCTAAGCTCAAAACTACATGTAAAAATGAAAAATGCGAAGGAATGGACTTGTTCGTAGGAAAAACAGTATAAAATGACGGGATTCTGAAAATTTTAACGTGTAGATTCTTTTTGAAAATTATGTGCAGTTGTCAGAAGTTGTTAAAAAAACAATCATGAAACGCGCCCGATGTATTCGTCTAGAGCTTTGTTATGAGCTATGAAGGCATTTACCATTCAGAGCTGTATGAAGGCATTCACCATTCATGAGTTGTTGAACATTTCCACGGTGTTTTTCGTATGATTCATGAGTACCATCTCCATCAAGGAACTGTAGAATCGAGAAAATTGCGACTCCAAATAACGTGTTTCGCTATAATAGAACTTCTAATATTGACATCGCTAAAATGACATCCGAAATATTGGCTTCTCGTAATACATAACATTTGGCTCTTTTAATTCTAATGTTCGGGTATTTCGAAACATTAGCCAAATATCATGTATTACAAGAAGCCAATGTTTCGGGTGTCATTTTAGAAGTTCCATTATAGCGAAACACGTTGTTTTGAGTCCCATTATAGCAATTTTCTCTATAGAATCACCATACGGTTGTAAACAGAAATGTTACACAAAGAAGAGATCAAACATTCCGAGGCCTACATGTATCTGATGTTACTCCCTACTCAAGATGCAAAATTCTCGTGGCCGTGTGAAGAGATGGTCTACGATTTGGGCAATATCCTGCCGTTGTACATCTTGTCGAGCAACTTCTTGGCATCTGGTCGCCGGAGGAGTCCCTTGTTGTTCGGCAGTCCGGTTCCAAGACAAACTGGGCACACCTGAAACACCCCGAAAAATTCGAAATTTTTGAATTTTTTTGAAATTCTTTTAAATTCGGATTTCTTACCCAATTTGGCAAACCACTGTGAAATTACGCTTTCCATTTTCGGCAAACCCGCTTCCTCCCTTCCTTGGCGCCCTTGCACACGCAGCACCTCTCCCTTGCCTCTGTGCTTCGGCCGCCACTTGTGTTCATCTCCCCTGGCCGCAGTGCCTCGCGTTCACCTCCCCTAGCCACAGCTTCTTCGCGTTCATCCCCTCTGGGCGCAGCTCCAGTGCATTCATCCCCCTTCTCAGCTTGAACCATACGCAGCCGAGAAAATATCCCGCGGGGAACCGATTTATACCCGGTATAAAGTCCAATTCGCAGTTCCCTAAGGCTTCTAGCATCCTCGCAGACTCTCTCCCGCAGCCGATTGCCCTCTCATCGCCTCTGCCGCCCGCAATCGAAGTCCCTGTGCCGGTAAGCCCTAAAAGCCAATCCGGTGATTTGATCGATTACATTTCAATTCCTCCCACTGATATCCTCTCTATTATCCCCTGAATGCATGGGTGGACTCGCCGGAGCGTGAGCATTTGTCTAGCGCCTTGGCAATGGAGACCGCCGTCGGTCGCAAAGGCCTCACCGTGGCTAGCCCACTCCAGCGGTCCCCGAGCTCGACCACCAATTTCCGTGTGTTCTCTAGGGTCCCTAGATGGTTAAATTGCAGCCGATTGGACTTGATCCTCACCGGAGCCCCTTGTCACCGCCGTGGGGATCGTGCTCTTCTCGGTCGCCGCCAATCATGGTCATCCATTCCCATCTCCCCAAAGCTACCGAAATGGAACCCTAAGCCATATGCGCACACCCTGGCGAAAACAATTCTCCTCTCGTGCTCTATAGCCGCCACCCCACCGCCGTCGTTTTCCTCTGCTCCTCGCCGGGAGTGTCGTCTGAAGGTTGAAGACGACCTCCCGGGGGCGTCGTGGCTCAATCGCAGCCATTAGCGTCCATCCATCCGGAGCGTCCACGCCAGTTTAAATCCCGTCCGCTGATGCGGTTACGGTCCCTCATCTGAGCGCCCACGCTCGCTCCATCCTCTCCATCCGTAGCTGCCGCGCGTCATCCATCAACCGGGCGTGCGCGTGTATGCGCTGGGCTTCGCCCGCACGCGCATGGGCCACGGCCCTCTCGGCCGAGAGCGAAGCCGGGCCGTCGGCCGGTTCCTTCGCGCGGGGAAAAAGGCCGCCGCTGCACTGTGAAACACGGGCTGGGCTGCACTGTTGATTCCGGCCGAGCCCAACACTATTCATATGATGTTGGAAAAATCCAGAAAAATTAATAAAAATACCAGAAAATCCAGAAAATTTCCAAAAATACCAAAATACACCATTTTGACCAGTAAAATATTTTAAATTCAAATCTAGTACCCATTATCCCAAATTCAAATTTTAAAAATCCAAATATCATTAATTTATAAACCTAGCTTATTAAATTCAATCTCCATAAATTTAATTTCTATAAATTCAGATTTTATTTATTTAAATTTCACCCCTCTATTAACATCAATTCTAAACATATGCCATTTAACTAGTTCAATATTTTAAATGCAAATTCGGCGTCCGTTCTTACAAATTTAAATTATTACAAGATTAAATTTCACCAAGATCCAATCTTAAATTCTTAAATTTCGAATTCCACCATTCCACCCCACTCAGATCCTATAAAAATTAAATTTCTTTATTAAGTCAAAATTTAATCCTGATACAGTCCTAATCTGTCAATTCAAAGATCGACCATATAATTTCAAGTGTCTATCTTCTATTCCCAAAATCCGTACAACACTTGTGTCTCTTTTAGTCATCCCAAGCCTATCGTGTCCAAATTTAGCCATGTCCGTCCATAAAACCCCGTCGAATCCCGACCTCCCGACCCATCGCATTATTTTCTTTATACTCTTTCTTGTTCTTAATTTGGATTTTGTTCCCAGCTTGCATTCAGCAAAGCAGGAACCTATTGGACTTCGTTTTCCACGCTAGTGCACGGACCAAGCGAGTTGGTCAACCGAAGGACCGTAAAGATTGAAGCTGATCAAGAGCCACGGAAAGAAGGCAAGTCACATGTTTTTGATCATGTTGAATCCCATGACATGCCTATTATCTAAGTAATATAGTTTCATTATGAATATTTGTGAAATGCTATTTGCTTAACATGAAATGTTTAGAATGACATGCTATTTAGATAAGTCCTACCACTGATAAAAGCCATGTTTACCTTAAAGGCCATATTCACCTTGACAACCTTAGTAATTATTGAAGTATTGTATAAATGTATGTACCATCATCTCATTCAACATTACACACTACTAAGTGATTGTGGCCGTTGGCCAGTTGGTTTGAAAAACCCGGACTTAGGGTAGGGTAGTATGGGATGCCGTACCCTAGGCCGGTAATGTTGGTGTGCAGGGTGGGGTAAAGGTGTTGCACGAAACCGTACTGCGGATTTCGCCCACCGCTTTACCCTTCAACATGTACACTATTAAGGTTTGAGCCGTGGGCTAGTAGATTTGGAAAAACCCGATCTAGGGTGAGCGTGCCCTAGAGCGGAGGTGCCGGTGTGCACAGTTGGGGGTAAGGGTGTTGTGGGAAATCGTGTGGCGGTTTTCGCCCACCGCTTTACCCTGAGATGGAGGTTGCGGACCTCAGGAAAAACCATAAGGACAAGAACCTTGTGCTAAGTAAAAGACACAGTGATCGCCCAACCACAAGTGTTGATACGTCAACCCTGGTCTAGTAGCTGCTCAAAATCGATTGAACCTCTACAAAAGCAGTTTGGAGGCAAGGTGCGAGTCCATACGGAAGGGGTAAGAAGGGCCGTATGGAAGTGGTTATTTTATTTTGAGCCGCACAATAGTAGGCTAAGGTAAGTCAGGAGTAGCCTGAGCTTACTGGGAGGCCTACTAGGTAGAGACTATATAAAGAATTGAGCAGCGAAAAGCCATGTTTTCTTAATGTCAGACGTGGAATTAAGAAATCTTGTGGGTAAAGTAGGGCAGCTCTGCAGAGTGAAATAAATGGTATTCGAATACGCCGTGCTTCCGGTTAATGAAGCTGTGTTAATTGGGTGATTCCAACAACGAGGCATAAGTAGAGTTTCTGATGTTGTTAATTTGAGTAATGATGAGATTTATTTGATAACAGAAAACCCCCTGATCTTTAGGAGAAAAGGTTTTTAAAGTTTTAATTGTTTGCAAATAAAATTGCATCCACCTCTTAATAAAACAAATATATTCCCCTTCTCCAGAAAATATCCTGGCATATAGTTATATTACTTTCCACATGTGATTTGCTGAGTACGGGGTCGGAGTACTCAGGCTTGCAAAAATCATTCCCCCCCCACAGATATCAGAAGAAAAGAAGATGCTGCGAGTGTTCGTGTTAGGGTTACGTCTACACTCAAGCGTTCCTGTGGAGTTTTCTTCGGCTTTTACTGTATGTAAGTTACATTTTGGGCTTGGACGCCCGTATTGTTATTAAAGTTGACCATTAGGTCTTATTTCACTTAAAGTAACTTCTTTTAACTGTTCGTGAGCAGGCATGATACACTGTTGGGCCGCAACAGAACTCCTGGGCTGTTGCGGGCCGTACGACGTCCCTGTTCCCAAAAGTCGGGGGCGTTACAACACCAGTTTCCCCCGGCCTACATGACACATGTACCATTGATCAGAAGAAAGATTCACAGGTAGCATATGCCTTTTGCTAACCCTGAAAAAACTGATGTAAGGTCAACTGAGAAAAGAAAACTGAACTGTCACGCAACGCTTCAGCTAAAGCATGAGCCACGCAATATCGCCAACTCTTTAGCAAGTGCATGAACAAACTACAAATGCTTCACGTACCAGAATGGATGGATCTTAAATCATACAAGTCCAGAACGAAGAGCATACCATAGCAATTCGGGCATTCTGTGAATTCATAAACATCTTTTGCTCTCTTTCGGTTGAGGGCCTTCCATTTTCCTGTGCCACCACACATGTCACCTAAATACAACTCTAACCGAATTATCATTCCAAGGAAAACAGTTTTCCAGTTTGTAGTTTGCCGAGTACTGAAGTTCATGACTGAAGTACTACACAAATTTGAATAGTATGCTCAATTGGCCACTAACATCTATAAAAATTACTAGACAAGGACTGCTAGTTTCATGGAATACAGGCAAACAGTCAATGCACAGTCAGTGCAGCTATTAGAAGCAAGGTTGTCAGATGTTTTTTTGTCTGACGGGATCGGGTCGTAGAATCACGATTCTATCAAAATTTTAAAAATGTATATATTTTATATAAAAATTGAATTATATTTTTAAATATGCAAGTTTATAGTAGATTTTTTGAATTTAAATTTGTAAATTGAGTACATTTATTCATATTATATTGAGTTACGATTGATTTTTGAAACTTATTTAATTATTTTTAATAAACTAATAATCTAAAAATGCAATATGTCAAAGATAATACTTTTTTTTACCTTAGAACAACATGTAAATAACAAAACAAAACAAATTAAACTAGTGCAATTTAAACTAGCAATAGGTAATATCAAACTTTATATGCTATTATAGTTTGTTGTCAGGATCATGATCCTACTGCGATTCTAATGATTCTACGAGTAGAATCACGATCCCACTACGATATTACCTGATTCCGATCCATATTGCGATCCGTATTATCTGCCTCCGGTAAGATTGTACGATACTATGATACGTGTCACGATACTGAGAACCTTATTAGAAGTGATTAAAATGGAAATTGCTGGAAATGCGGAATGTTACTAAAATCGCTAGAGTAAGTCCTGAGATGCCTATGGGCAAATGAGACTGATTTCTCTGAATTTATAGAGACAACATGGCTACTAACTCAGCATGCTTGCATTTACTGAATGTACTTGGGAATGACATACTGAAAGTTGCTAGTCATTCCAACCAACTAAGAGCAAGTACAATAGTATAGCCAACTAGTGGCTATAACACTTGTCCACTTCATCTATAGCCTTCAAAACAATAGTTCATACAATAAGGTAGCTATTGCAATAACTATTTGGCCCCACGTGTAAGAGAGTGAAATGCATATTTTTACATGCTATAGCTAACTATAATTTAGTAGTCAGCTTCCTTCTCTCTCTTCTTTTCTCTCTCTGCCACATAAGATTTTGTTGATATTATATTTGCTATAGCCTGCTGACTAAGCCTTATTGTACCTGCTCTAAATTGTTCTTCAAAAGCTCTGTTCGTAATAACATACTGTTGAGTGTTGAAGGTGCAAGCTCTATTCTTAAGACTGATGAAGGCATTGAGCATCGAGACATAATGACATAGAAAGAGGTCAAAATGATGCAAAACTCTTACATATTACAGCACCGCTACCAGCACAATTCCGGCACACAGCATTTTGTGTGCTGGGCTGATTCATCATATCCGAGGCAAGTCCTTTTGGCGTACAAATTGTTGGGCCTGATGCATTGATTAATGTTACAGCACATAGGCAAGCAAGGCATTTTCGTCTGGATGGAATAATTTCTTCTTCCTATATGAGAGAAAAAGGTACATCAGAACACTTCTAAGCAAAAAGTACCCATAAAAGGTTGCTGGGATGAGATAAAACATACAGGAACCCAAAATTGCTAGTTATTCGTGCACATTTTGGTGGGTAACATAAAAAAACTTGTTGAGCAATTAGAAACATTTCAATCAAACCTAATTCCTCAATGGCAGGGCGTATGGTTATTTGCCACAAGTCACAACTCAAAAGCAAGGTAATGCGCCCCGAAGTCCGACACTATTAGATTTAGGGTAGTACGTTCTATGCCATCTGTAGGTTCAATGTATCCATAAATATTTCTTCAGGGTGGTTTACTTGTATAATTTGCAGTCTTATATCTTAAAGATTATATAACCTGACTAATCTAGAATCTTGATTATCAAAGATGTGATAACCATGCAAGACAGTAAGGGTCCGTGTCTACTACCATGCACAATATGAAATCACAGTCTCTTGCCTAATCCACCTCTTTTGCTACTCTAATTGAACAGTTCGAACAGAGACAACTTGAATATTAGCAATGTTATAATGGCTAACGCAACTGAATAATACATGAAGGAGAAAATTGCTATTATAGGACGCGAAACAATGGGCTTCGCTATTATAGGACTCCAAACGTCGACTTCGCTAAAACGACCCTTAAAACATTGACACTTTGTTATAGATGATATTTGGTCTTTTTAATCTCTTTTCTCAACTAAAATACATATATTTTGCCATGATGTGACCGTATTGCCCTTCTACCTCATTCACATAAGAGATCGACCTTTCGTTGAGTCCCTTCGTCCGACTCCGACTGTTCGTCTCACGTGCCGCGCGCCCACGCTGCAGGTACCAGTGCGGTACATGCAAGAAGGTGTTCCGGTCATACCAGGAGCTCGGTGGCCACCGCGCCAGCCTGAAGAAAGGCAAGGGCGGCTGCGTGCCGCCGCCACGTCCGGCGCCGGCCAAGGCCAACCGCACCGACGCCCCGGTCATCCACGAGTGCTCGTTCTGCTTCCGCGTGTTCGACTCCGGCCAGGCCCTGGGCGGCCACAAGCGCGCGCACATGTCCTACGGTGGCGCGCTCGCCCCGCCGACACCATCGCCGTCCCCAGCAAAATTTGGCGACAGCTTCGGGTCCTTCGATCTCAACGTGCCGGCCGCATTGGACGACGACTTCGAGCTCTCCGCAGTGTACGACGCAGAGTTTGGCAGCACCAGACAGTAAGATCAGCTGATCTGTTGTCCATCACCCATGCCAGCTCCAGATCACTAGACGTACTTGGACAAGCTCAAGAATTGGCAGGCCACTGCTGCATGCAAGGATGGATTCGAGGTAAGGGCCCTGCATCAATCCATGCAAGAACCCGATGGAGAACAGTTCAGCAAAAAAAACTTTTGCTTAATTTTTCAGTTACTCAACGAAAGGTCGATCTCTTACGTGAATGAGGCAGAAGGGCAATACGGTCACATCATGGCAAAATACATGTATTTTAGTTGAGAAAAGAGATTAAATAGACCAAATGTCATCTATAACAAAGTACCAATGTTTCAAGGGTCGTTTTAGCGAAGTCGGCGTTTGAAGTCCTATAATAGCGAAGCCCATTGTTTCGCGTCCTATAATATCAATTTTCTCCATGTTAAGTGACTAGTAATTGGAGTTGGAAAGAGAAGGCAACAAGCACAACCTTGCCATCACTGAGCGACTTGCTTGCGCATTCCTCTGAATCGTCGGATTTCGAGTAACAACTGATTTGGGGTCGCACTGAAACATAGCCATACGCGAAGCACTCAAGAAGTTAGTTTCAACACCGAATTCAGCAGAGAGAGATTTCTCCAAGAAAACCATTTCCCCTTAAACACCCAACGAATTAAGCATAATTCTGTATATCAGAAGAAGAATATGGCATGATGACTACGCTGAAGCGTGTGAATTTGCTATCCCACGTGGAGCACTCCAAGCAGAAAAGAACTTACCTTTGGCCGGCCGGTGGGCGCCACCCCTAACGGCGGCGGGACGGTGGAGAGAGTAGAGCGGCGCCGGCGAGAGGAGGAAGTGGCAGCTGATGCCCACCATTGTCGCCTCTCTCTCTCTCTCTCCTCCTCCTCCCCTTCTTTCACTTGGCGTTGTGAGGACCAGAAGAAGGGAGCGAGGCGAGCGGCTCCGCGCTTGGAGATTGGGAAAGCCAGGACCGGGAAGCCAAATATCTGGTTCTACCATGTTTGGGTCCAAGCCAGGTTAGACCCAACCTTTAGGCTTACTGGCTTAGCGACCGAACCGAAGCGACGAGCTCGCATCACATCAGCATCACTCGGCGGCGGCGCCGTTCACCATGTCGGCCGGGAGCGAGCGCGCCTACGCCTTCGCGACCCCGTCTACGGCCTCTGGGGGCTTCTCGCGCGGCTCCACAGCGTCCGCCTCGGGCAGCGCCGCTGGTAGCGGCAGGAGCCCGGTGGAGGCGGCGGAGGGGGGCAAGAAGAAGAAGAAGCCACCCTTCCGGCCTACGCCGGACGACACCAAGCCCATCCTCCGCGACCCGGTTCGTCCTCTCGCCTCCCCGAACCAAATCCTGCCCTCTTGTCCTAGCACGCACGTTTCTTGCCTGCACAGTAACAGTTGCTTGTTTTTGATGTGCAGATCTCGCGGTCGGACCCCGTGGAGACCGAGCAGGCCGTGCTGCGGCTGCCGCCCTTCCCCTGACGCCGAGCCGCGTCTTGACGGTACACTGCTCTGCCCCTCTGTAGATTGCTACCAACATCTTGTGGTTTTCCCCTGTGCTGCATTCTTTGCCGGTTCTGTATCTTGGGAATTTAGAATGGTAGTATTGAATACTGATGAGTCATGACTCAGGAGTGTGTGCAACCACAGCAGGATTATGTGTCTTGTTGCTACTTACAGTGGAGACCTGAGGTCTTTGCTCATAGGCAATTAGGCATGGTTTGATGCATGTCTCTGCGATACGATGTTTTCCCAGGAGCAGTAGGTAGTCTATCGGTGTGTTCTTTTGGACTGAGACTTATGACTTATAGCTGTGATTTTTGAATTCTGGTATATTTGTGAGAGGCAGTACGCGGAGAGAAATAGCCATAAGCAAACCTAGCCTATGGCCAGTCTCTACTCTGTAGGTGCAAGGTTCCAACGTGTTATTCAGATCTTAGGTCAGGCATGTCGACTAAGAAATAGCCTGTGATGCTTCGGCCCTGTGATTTTTAATGCAGACTACAGTGTCCCAATATTGAGTTGATGGAAGCAGTGCTCCCTGCAGTGCTGAATTATTCGTTTGACTTGCTTAGCTTTGATGCAATTGACGGCTCAAGTTAGACAAGGATGTTACATCGAAATGTTTGCAATAGATCGAACAAACACCAGTAGTATTGTATTTGTAACTGCCATGTGATTGGATTCGAAAACGCTTCCCTTGTTTCTACTGCTGATAATGTTGTTGGCTTGTTGCGGAATACATTTTTAGCCATTGGAGGATGTAACCAGCTCCCAATTTTCCAGTAAGATAGAAATGATTCAGATAGAATTGGCAGGGTTGCAATTGTATAGCTAGAGAGGCTAGATGGCACTACAACAGAACAGGAATCTAAGAGTTTGTGGTCTAAACTGCGGAGTGAATCTTTTTGCAGTTTGCACTCAAACATGCATGTGGTGAGTAAGGTTTATTTCAGCATACGGGGGAGAGATAATATGGAGTTTGGCATCTTGCGTAAACCTATTTCCTCACACAAACTAAGATGATGGATATTTTAAACATGGAAATATGTTCTTTTGATATTTTGATGTGGGTATTAGAATATTAGATATCCAAACTAGTTCCAATGGAGTTAGAATGGTTCAAGTTTCCATTTACTATATCTTTACAAACGTGTGAGTTTTTATGAGAAATTAAAAGAAAAATAATGTGTTTCATATATGAGTTATGTCGATTCAAAAGTAGAAAGAAAATTTATTGACTTATGCGCCTGATAATGATTGTATTTAGACCTTCTTCGATAAAAAGGCTAAATGATCTCTTCCATTTGCTCATTTGTATTAATTATCTTATTTATTGCTTAATTTCTTAATTGTGATGGTTGTTCATCCTTGCTAAATATTCAAGTCGAATTATTTTCATTTGTATTTCTTTTATCAGATTCCATGGTGTGGACAGTTCTCCCGAAGTCATTGAGAAAAGGTTTTGTCTGATTCATTGTACATCTTTCTGGCAAGAGTTGGATCTTCTTTGCAGATGCTTCCGCTTGTGGAGAACACATGTCCTTGTTGGAAAATTGGGCTAGCGTGTTCCTTCCGTAATCCTAGCGTCTTCTTGTTTTCATCTTATCACATGGATTCTAGGATGAGACCTGAAGTGATTTGAATTGCATTCGCTGGTTACACATAATACTGTACCGGTTTAACTAGCAGTACAACCTGTGAGGAAAACAGAGGGTTCCTGTAATTTCTTAGTTACTATCAAATCAAATGTTCTCGCCTAAACAATGAAAGCAAATCTTCAGCATAACCTCCTTTTCTGTTTCTTCAGCATAACTTCTTTTTCTGCTTTATGAGCACGGTAGTTGTGATTATCTTGCTCTAATCGCAGGAAGTACAATTTCGAAGTAAAGAAGGAATGGCAAGTCCCCCCGTTGAATATCGATCAATGTAATTGTTCCACCGGTCACACAAGAACCACATGTTGCTCGGTTCATCAAGATGTGGGGAGTACAACTTCTATCTCAAATACTGGATGCCATATGAACACATGAGTGTCTCGGTGGGAAGCATGTGTAATGCTCTCTGAGGTCGCAGATTTATGTTCGTCCTCCGCAATTCTAGGCGTATGTTAGAAGGGCACCCACATCTATGTGTAAATAATTAATAAAATAGTGAGAAAATAAACACAAATAATGATAAGGAAAATAAAGATGCAGGGTAATTATAACCCCCCGTATATATGCAGTATGGTGCTCATAGATGATGTAGCTAAGGATGGGTTGATGTTTTTCTCTCTCTGGTTCAGCGGCGGAGCTAGAAAATTAGGAAATCTGCAGCAAAGCTTGGACCATGTCAATAGAGACTTCGATCGTTAAGGTATCAGGTCCATTTAAAGCATGTTTATATTGGTTTCTATTGGTTTCTGTTTCTGATATCTGCTTGAAGTTTATGTTAGTTTCTACTTTCGATTTCGGCTTGAAGAAGGTAGAAGTCACTGTGAATATCCGGTTTTTCGAAGTGACTTCTCTTCTTCTCTCGCTTTGAAGATAAGGTAAAGAGTCACGAGCGTATCATATACCCCTCCTCTCATGTACATATCTCTTTCTTATTTTCCTTATCGCTCGTACACTTCTTTTAAAAATTATTTTTTAACTATTACTGTTTATCATTAACTAAAACCTACCGGCCACAGCTAAAGCTAAAAGCCATTCAATATCAACAGGCCTCTAGTAACGAATTTTGGTTAGATATAGCACTGTTGATCACCAGAATACCAAATCTAGCCCCCTAACCAGTGCAATCCCATTTTTAGCCCCTCCCCCACCGCACGGCACCAAGACCGTGCGGTCACCGACCGCACGACCACTGTTCACGTGAGATCGTGCGGTCCCCAACACTGCCCTAAAAGGAGTGTGCCCTCGTTGAACCCCCACTCTGCCTCCTCTCGTGGCAGAACTAGAGATTCCGCTGCGATGTCGTCTAGTCTGGGGACCGCACGACTCGGGTATGAACAGTGGTCGTGTGGTCAGGGACCGCACAATCTCGGTGTCGTGCAGTCCCCGACCACACGATGGCCACGTGTCATCGCCAGAAAATCGTGCAGTATGAGAGGGGGTTAAAAATAAGATTGCACTGGTTAGAAAGCTAGATCTAGTATTCTGATGATCCACGGTGCTATTTCTAACCAAAATTCTCTACTAGCCAACTAGCCGTCCGCGTGAGCTGATGGGAGGGGTGAAATTACGGATGACAAATTCACTTATAGGGACTTAACGAACCAAATTAAGACATGAAGGAGACCTTTATTTTTAGAATCCGATATGAAGGAGACTTAAAATGCAAGTACTTTTGTTCAGGTCCTCGACAACATAATACCCCTGTAAACATACTAGCTACCTCGGATTGAATTTTTTTAAAAATAATCAATTTTTAATTTTGAATTACAGTATTATATCCATATTTTTTTTTTGTAGAAATGGTCCTCTGTTGCCGCACGATTGGGCAACATGGGCAAGTCGCCCAACCGTTGGGTGACACCAAGCCAAGTCGCCTAACGGTTGGACAACTTGCTCATGTCGCCCAACCGTGGAGCAACTTTGGCATGTGTCGCCCAACGGCTTGGCGATAATCCTCTAGTCGTCCAACTGTTGGGTAATTGTTAAACATATATAATTTATTTTATTAATTCGATGGAAACCATTGTGGGGGGGGGGGGGGGTAAATGGCGATTGTTGTAGGTAGGTAATATTTAGCAAATCTTGTTTGTAAATTATTTTTTTAAAAAGGCAGATAATGTCGGTTAATACATTTGTGATTTTCATAGATTATTAATTGTACGCAATCTGTTAGACTCGCAATAACATTTTGTGATCATTGCATATTGTTGTAGTGCTACAAATTTTCTGAAAAATTTTGAGGACGATTGAGGTAGTAACGATTCGTAAGTAGAAAGATAAGTGATATTACGATGTACTAGAGAATTCATACAGGAGGAAGACAAAGCAAAATACGTACACAACGAAAAAAGTACACAAAGCAAAAGTGTACATACAAGCGAAAACAGAGAAGGGTCGGTCGCCCATGGTGTACGTGATGGGTAATACGAAGCTTAATGTACAAGCTTCTCTAGGTGTGGCTACTGGTAGAAAGTGCTTTGCGCTATCCACATGGAGTGTTGCATAGGGGGCGCCTCGGACGTGGCTGACCATCGTTGTAGTGACATGCACATATGCAGTTAGGGTTCGCGCAGCAGCATGTGGAATCATACGAACTTCCTATGTTGATGACCTCCTTGTTGCCCCTCTCGCGTTGCATCTATTGGTGGATGTTATCGTTCTTCTCATTGAGATTGTCAATCTGTGCCTTCAACTCTAAGATTCAGTTCCACAATGTATCTATGTATGTCACAACATGGCATTCACGGGGAGGATTGATCATCGGACGAAGTTGCATTTTGCCACCTGCTGGAAAGAAATGTTAACATGGAAGCTCTATTAGCAATAACAGAAAATAAACTATGGGCTAATTGTACCCAGAGTGTGGGCATCAAAAGAAACATCATCCGCCTTCGAATTGGCCATCCAAGATCTGCACGATTGCGTCCTCCTGTGTCTGCATTGTGGCTAGACCAGTTGGTTACGCTTGTTTTGCATCAAGCAGTAGTTAGGGCCAAAGTCCTCCCGCGTTTTGAGGGCAAGGTCTTACGATAGCAACCCCGGTTGGACTGGCCCCTCATGTCTACCATGGTATGTTACTCTAGGATGGAGAATGTTCTTCTTCCTATAGTAGGCAGGGTTGGTGCTCCTACTTTTAAGCAGGGGTGTGCATTTTATTACCCACAGGGGGAGGCAATGTGCTTTCTCACACAACGGGTCATATTTTAACTTGCAAAGCAACGACATTGCCTCCATCATTAGAGTGGGGTGTGTCCTCCCTCTCCAAATGAGGTAGCTTTCTGCACTGATGTGACCTAACGAGCCAGCTTTTGGCAATGACATGACCCAAAGAGCCAGCTTTGCATAGGATGTGACTTGACCAATCAGCTTTGTGCTGCAACATGGCCCAACGACCCAACTTTATGCAGGACCTGACCCAAGGAGGCAGCTTTGTGCCATGACATGATCTAATGACATAGCTTTGTGCAGTGACGCGACGCAAGGCTGTAGTACGGTTCCTCTTCAGGCCCGGTGCATCGTGGACACCAAATTTGCTTCAACCGAATTAAGTACTACCCCAACGGGGTACTCCTGCATCGCGACTACAACAATACCTCGCTCAAATGGAGAACCAGTGGGATGAGATGCGCAGGCTCGCTAGGGAAGCTGCAACGCACGATGAACAAAGGGATATTGCGATGCAACCGAGAATTCATATATGGAAGATAACTTCAGATAAATTACATAAGGAAAACAACACGATCATTCATCCGAGAAGGTGGTTACATGGCACACAGGCTAACGAACCAAAGATGGTACACGCATGTCTTTAGAGAATTAGAAATACATAACGAACAAAGGATGGTACACGCATGCCTTTAGAGAATTAGAAATACATAACGAACAAAGGATGGTACACGCATGCCTTTAGAGAATTAGAAATACATAGCACATATAGCCGAAGAGCGTCGAACTACTGTGTGGAACATAACCATTTGCCCTTGCAGCCCAACTCGGCATTGTAGTCCTCGCCATTGGCCATGGCCTTGGCCACTAGTTCATGCCTTCTCTCATGCTCCTCCTCACGAGTCTCCCACTCCCTATGCCTGCACGCCTCCAGGTGAGCTTGCATCTCCCACCAGATACGCTCGCTTCGATCTTCGCTGTGGTGCCGCTCCTCCATCCTTTTGTGTGCAGTCTGGGTGTCCCACTTCTCATAGTCCAGAGTCCACTAGTCGTGCGGATGGATCTCCCGATCAATTCATTTGCAGTAGGCACATAGCGGATCTGGAGACCACGGGAAATGGGGAGAGCTTGTTAGTGCATGTGTCGAGATCTGAATATCCACTTGTTAGTGAATGTTTTGTAGGTTTTGTAGTCGAGTAGGCTAACCACCTAGTCGATAATTGCTCCATCTTGCACTAATAAAACATCAGTGGCGAAATAAAAGTTGAAACTTCACAAATTATTATGCTCGGGCTATCCCATACTAGACATGTGGTTGTACGATAAGGATCAAATCTAGGGCGCACAAAGTTAAGTCTTTAGACATTACCCAGATAAAATATCCACATCCCTGAAGTGCTAACCACACTTCTCCCCTTTGCTGCATGATCATTTGCCCAAGTGAAAACCATTTTGTATAACCACCACCAATGACACTACCCATGTCAAGGTGCACAAATTTTATAACTGTGGCTGACCACCATAATTTAATATCTCATTAATTCAAAATTAATTAACAGATCACATGTGATGATAACCCAACATACCGCTAGCACGGCTAAGCATACTAAACGTATAACTCATGTGAAAACCAATATTGTATCACTAGATAAATACGCATCCTATGGCGACAATAGAATCATGGCATTCAGATTATCAAGGAGAAATTAATCAAATAGGTCATTAACTACCAATACAAAGGTTTTATAATAAAATAGCGATGTGTGATAATTTAAAATAAAATAATACATAATATATTCGAAAACTAGGTTCAACATAATCAAAGGACGTGACTGGCCTTGGACTTGCTAAGTTAATTGCTCTAGATCTTCAAATCTTGCTTCAACTCCTTCGAAGGCATGATCTAATGAGTGAGAAAATGAAACAAAGCACAAAAAATTAAATAAAATTCAAATGAACCCTAAAAACTTCAAAACTAGAACCAAAAGATAGAACTCAATTTTAGATGAATTTAGAAAAAGAATCAGGTCAATTAGAGCTAGGACGGAGGAGAACGGACTCTTGGAAAATCTGATCTAAAGAAAATACTAGAAATTTAGAAATTTCAATGTGCTGTAGACTTGGTGCATGAAATAGTGAGTCTACGGTGAACCCAGGTTATGGAACAATGTACTAGTGATAGCTTGGACGACGTGGTGGGTGACTGGGCAACTAGGGCTAAGGTGGTAGGGTGACATGGCTTAGTGACTCGGCTGGCTCATAACACAGTAGGTCTGATAAGTAGGACCTACATGTCAGTCTCTCGTTGCACGCGAACTGAGTTCATGGAGAAGCCGAAGCGATATATGGCGCTGGGTGGGGGTGACGTGGTCGACGCACGGAACGAGGCATTACCTTAGCTGGCGAGGGGCGACGCACGAACTGAGGGCGGCAGGGCGGTACGATGACCTGAGCGGCTGGCCGATGGCAAAGACGAACATCCTTACCTTTGGTCACATTCTCGGACACTTCTAAAATTTTGACAGCGTGCTCCTTGTAAGACAAATCCTCTTGGAGATCAACAGCTTCCACTGGCACTGCCTCCTATGGCACTCACAAACACTTCTTCAGCTGAGACACATAAAAGACGTCATGTATCCCACTGAAGGTCACAGGTAGCTCCAACTAGTAAGCAACCTCTCCCGTGCGCTTTAATATCTTGAATGGCCCAATATATCTTGACACAAACTTTTCTTTCATTTGAAACCTCTTAACACCTTTGAATGGTGTAATCCTGAGACATACATAATCATCTGTCTCAAAGCTGAACTCTCGATGATGGGCATCCGCATAATTTTTCTGTCTACCTTGAGCAGTTCTTAACTTTTCTTGGATCAACTGAACCTTTTCCTCGGTTTCCTTTAAACATTCTAGCCCAAAGACTTGACTTATCCCCATCTCTTTCCAATTAAGAGGGGTTTTGCATTTTCTGGCATACAAGGCTTCAAATGGCGACATTTGCAAACTAGTCAGATAACTGTTGTTGTAGAAAAACTCTGCGAAAGGCAAACAACTGTCCCACTTAGCTCCATGGTCCAACACATAGGCTCTTAGCATGTCCTCAACAATCTGGTTCACATGCTCAGTCTAACCATCGGTTGGAGATGATATGTTGTACTGAAATTCAAATGAGTACCCATTGCTTCGTGGAAACTTCCCCAAAATCGTGAAGTAAACTGCGATCCATGGTCTGGCACTATTTTCATAGGTACTCCATGGAGACTCACAATTCTTGACATGTATAGCTCTACCAAATTGCCTCTTGCATAGGTTGTCTTGATAGAAATGAAATGAGCAACCTGCGTCAAACGATCCATAATTACCCAAATTGAATCGAAACCATCCTTGGTCTTGGGTAATCCTATAATAAAGTCCATGCCCACTTCTTCCCACTTCCACTCGGGAATCTTCAACGATTGTAGCAAACCTTGCTGGTCTTTGGTGCTTAGCTTTCACTCTTTGACACACATCACAAAGTGCAACATACTCTGTTATCTCACGCTTCATACTTTGCCACCAATATTTGTCCTTGATATCCTGATACATCTTGGTACTACCCGGATGGATCGAGTACAACGACTCATGAGCTTCCTTGAGCAATAACTTCTTCAACTCCTTTTTATTTGGCACACACAACCGCTCCTTAAATCATAAGGTACATTTGTCATCCTCTGTAAAATCTGATGCTTTACCTCTACTCATATTAGTCTTGATCCGCTGAATGCTTTCATCCTCTGCTTGAGCTTGACGAATCTGACTATCCAGAGTCGGTGCAACTCCATTGTGGCCAAGAATCCTTTCTCAACCAACTCCAAGCTAAGCTTCTAAAATTTCTTGTGTAGGGCTAGCTGACTTTCTTTGATCATCACCATATTGCAATAAACCTTTTCTGCTCAATGCATCTGCTACTACATTGGCTTTTCCTGGATGATAATGAATTCCAACATTATAGTCTTTTATCAACTCCAACCACCTTCTTTGTCTGAGATTAAGATTCTCTTGAGTGAAGATATACTTCAAACTCTTGTGACCTGTGTATATTTCATAATGATTACCCATGAGATAGTGGCATCAGATTTTCAAAGCATGCACTATGGCTGCTAATACCAAATCATGCGTGAGATAATGCTCTTCATATGGCCTCAACTGACGCGAAGCATAACTACCACTCTCCTATCCTGCATTAGCACACATCCCAAACCCTTGTGGGAAGCATCACAATAAATCTCAAAATCCTTGTTAATGTCTGGTGGTACTAGCACAGGTGCAGTGGTCAAACACTCCTTCAGTTTCTAGAAACTCTTTTCGCACTCTAGCGTCCAAGCAAATTTCTTTTCCTTCTTTAGCAACTTTGTAAGTGACCTTGCTACACTGAAAAATCCTTTGATGAAACGACGGTAATAACCAGCCATTCCAAGAAAACTTTTGACTTGTGGCACCGATGTTGGCGACTTCTAATTAAGCACATTTTTCACTTTCACAGGGTCAACTACAACTCCTACTGACATGACGTGGTCTAGAAATGCAACTTTCTTCATCCAAAATTCGCACTTGCTAAACTTAGCATATAACTTATGCTCTCTTAGCTTTTGCAACACAACCTTAAATTCTCCTCATGCTCTTTCTCATCCTTGGAGTAGATTAAAATGTCATCAATGAACATAACAACAAACTTGTCCAAATACTCCATGAGCATATTGTTCATCAGGTACATAAAATAAGCTAGGGCATTGGTTAAACCAAAGGATATCACTATAAACTCGTACAATCCATAACGAGTTGAGAATTCTGTATTAGGTATATCCTCTCGACGAATTTTCATCTAATAGTACCCTGACCTCAAGTCAATCTTGGAGAACACTCCAGCTCCATTAAGCTAATCAAACAAATCCTGTATTTGTTTCTTCAACTCCACTAACTCATTAGCAGGCATTCGATACAGTCTCTTGGAAATTGGCAAAGTACCAGGTGCTAACTTAATCGAGAACTCCACTTCTCTGTCAGTTGGCATTCCTAGAAGATTATCCAAAAACACATCAGGATACTCTCTAACCACTAACACATCCTCTAACATGATCCCTTTACTCTGGCAAACCATAACATTCATCGACTGGCTCATGTTGGCTTCAAATTTCACTTTACTCCCGTTTGAACAAGTTAAGGTAAGAACTCTGCTTCCACAATCCAACATTGCCTGGTGTTTCTTAAGCCAATCCATTCCAAAAATTACATTCAAAAATTGGATATCCAACATGATAAGATCGGCGAAGAACTCCACTCCTTGAATGGCTATCTTGACTTCAGGACAACCAAGGTTTGTACTCAACTCGGAGCCCAGGGATTGAACCAAGAGAACAGATCCAAGAACAATAGTTTTCAACCATTTCTTTAGAGCAAAACTCTGAGAAACAAATGAATGCAAAGCTCCAGAAACAAACAAAATTGTAGCAGGAACGGAATCTACTTGGAACTTACCGATCACAACATCTGTCGCTGCTTGAGCCTCGTCTGCGGTGACATGGTTCACTCGTCCTGGCACAATTGATTGTGGCACTCAACTGGCTTGGCCTGACACTTGAGATGCTTTGTGTCCTAATCCTAAGGTAGGGGTCCGATTTGGTGTGGCTCCTAGATTGAAATGAACTGGCATCGAAGCTTGATTCTGCGGACATTTGTTGGGATAGTGTCCTTGTTCGTGGCACTTGAAATAGGTGACTACTATTGCAGGATTGGCATTCCTCTATTACTAATTGCTTGAACTAATCAGCCAGGGTCCAGACAAGAACTAACAAGGTGTTGGCGCTGGGGTCTTAAATCCCGACTGCTGAGGAACACGACTGGCTAGTATGCATTGAAACGAGCCTTCTCGGACTAATGCATCTGATATCCCTGCTACATCATCCTTGTTTTGCAAGACTCCTCTAGCTCATGATGACTTTCTTCAATGAACATTGCTTTGTCCACCATGTGCTAAAAAACTAACACAGTCATTGCCCACAGCTTGGACTTTCAATCCCAGATTTAGTCCTTTCTTGAACCTCTTCTGACGAGCATCATCAGTGGCAACGTTCTCAGGTGCATAGTGAGCTAGCTGAGTGAACTTATTGAGGTACTTGCTTACTAACATGTTCTTTTGCTGCAATTCTCGAAATTCTTCCTTCTTCATTTTGATCACCCCATCCAAGATATGGGCATGTCGAAATGCTACTGTGAACTCAGCCCAAGTGATGTTGTCCTGGTTTTCATGAGCAGCATAGTAGTTCTCCCACCACTTTGCAGCAGCTCCCTCTAGCTGTTGAGCAGCATATTCCACTGAACGAATTCAATCATCCACCTCCAAGGGCTCAAAAGGCTGGGAAAAAGTGGGCAGCATTGTCCTCATGAATTCTGCAAACTTTGATTGCTGGCAAGCTAGCTGGGGTGTGACTGCTTCCTAATTATGCTGATTCAACATTGCATTCATGTTCTACATCATAGTGCTCATCAATTAAGTCTAAGCTGCCATGCACTGACTTAGGATCAAATCCAGTCCCATTGGGGTTGCTTGTGGTCCCTGAGTTGAATGATTTGTATTGCTGCCATGTGGGCCTTGGTTCATTTGACAGCGTCCGGCTGAGTTCCGGGTGTCAACCATTTTTCCTTTGTCCTGAAAGAGAAAGACCACTTGCTAAGAACTTGTTGTACGAAGCTTTAAAAGGCGAGAGGGAAAAGTATAGGTAAGAAGTAAACTTGTTTAAGGGAGATAGTCTAATGGCAAATCTAAACTAAGTAGACACTTAGCCGAAAGGCTAGCAAAAGAAGCGATTAAAGGGTTTTGACATGACTACAACATAATGCTTTTAAGGGCAAAACTACAACTCATATCACAAGCAATTGCAAATAAGAGTCAAAACGCTCTATCCGCTCTTTCTAAGCTATACAAGGGTCTAATCTAGTGGCTCCCACACGAGTCTTGCCAAATAGGGATCACTTGACTCCTCCTCTGAGTCACTGTAAAACACCCAAGAGTTGCAGACTTGCGATGATGGCTCTTCTGCCACAACTGGAATGAAATGCCAATGATACTCTTGGTGGTTGCCTACTATGTGTTGTCTCTCTTCACCACAAGGTAGAGATACTAGCAGCTGCGGTTGAGGTTCCTCTTGTTCTGCTACAATGAGAGTGTGTACATATCGCTCCTTGAACCTCCGAGTGAGCTTGGATATACTAATCTTGTACAATTTGCAAAGACGTTGAATAGCCTTGTGTGCGGCTCCTTGCACGGACCACTCCCCACAAGCACCGATGCACTTCAAACTATGGTGCAGAACTCAGCAACCAATCCTTGTGGTGAAGTACAATCTGGTGATGCATCCAATACGTTGGCCCTTCGCCTTCTCATCCTTGGTGAAGTAAACCGACGCCCTTTTTAATCCAAGACTCCACAACAAAACTCAGAGAAGTCCTCACCATCCTTCGGTTTGGCTATAGGAAACTTGAGACATCCACAGTGTTATAAGGGAGAGAAGTCAAATTAAAGATTTGAAAATGACTTTTTAGAATAAGGCAAAGAGTAAGAACCTTAAGAAAAGGGAAGAGAGTAGAGAGATTACTAAATATCCAATTTGGTTGGTTTGATTTAGAAAATAGTGGTCCGTGTCGCAATGCCGGTCAGGATAGTCCTAGGTGTAGTTACCACAACCACAGTAATGCATGCCCAAGCTCAACTGCTCCTTGGACTTGAAGAACTTGCATGCATCCCTGCACCAGCAGAGGGGGGGGTCTCCCCCACGGGCAGGTCTTGCAATGAACGCTCAGTGGTAACGTTGAGGTATGGATTGGGGTTGGAGGTAGGGGGGTCATCGCTTCGGGGTTGGAGGTATGGGGCTTTGTTTCATGGAGGTGCCCTCCTAGCTTGCTCCACTTGTTCGCCCGGGCTGCAGCAGCCCTTGCAAGTCGGGTGATCTCCTCCCATTGCTTCTCCATGCTAGCGATATAGTGTTGTAGTCGTGGTACAGAAAAACACGTTGCAAAAGGAGTAGTACTTATAGCCTAACCCGATGCGGCATACGATTAACGAGTCCAATTTGGTTTGGGCAAATTCACGTCTGTGGGGCAGCGGTATGTCAAATGATTTGTGGACTAGCATAGCATCACATCGCTGCTTAAAGATATCATGTTTGGTCTTATCACTACGCAAAGCTATCTCGTTTGGTCGGGAGGCTTCAAATAAAATTTTGTAATTTTTAGAGTTCGTTTGCTATATGTAACAACTCCTGCAAATATCTCAATAATACGAATTTTTTAACAACATTCAGAGTGGATAAAAATTATCAAAAAAATTACATGATGAAGTACATTGTGTCAGAAGGCTGCACATAAAATTTCGTAATTGTTTGAGCTCATTTGCTATATTTAAAATTTTAAAAAAATATTATGTAAAAAATTAAGGCATGTAATTAAGCCGGCTAATTCCGTCTGGCCACGGGACGGCAAGCGGCCTGTCGTCTACTCGCGGGACGGTAGGGACACGTGTCATCCTCTGGTGTTGCCGTCCAACCACCAAACGATAAAAACATTATTTTTATCAATACTCAATGTATATGGCTATTTTGGTAAATACGTGCTGTAAATATATAATGCTAAAAACTCGCAATCTGAGGCAAATTTGTCATATACACGCATAACCTGCCGAACTCATTGATCTGTCTGCCTGCCATGCATGCATGCAGCAGGCGGCAGCACTGCCGCGCCCGGCCGGGCGCATATGGCAGCTACATGCATGTTGTAGAGGCCTAGATGTCAGTGTACATATGTGATATGTTTAGCTACTAGCAGAACGGTGTGCGGCCGTCTCTGTCTGGGGTATACTAGTACTACTACGCATGGTACAATACCTTGTGCAGTACTGGCAGCCACATTAGTATGCTGCAGAATGCATAATATATTTCATCAGTTTTTGGTGGTTTGCATGGGCAATTCCTGCCATCGTGCAGCATGGCGCAGAGCAGAGAGCTGACTCTTCGGCAATCCTTTTTCTATTTTTTAGACATGGAAAATCCATAAACCCTGAGGCCCCTAGCTTTTACAGTTTACCGCTGCATCCCATTCTGTCTACTTACTTTGCCCCCACTTAAGTTATCGACCGCTAAGATCTAAGCTAGCACTATTTCGTGTGATTTAATTTTAAGATCTATCTATACAACATTTAACCATTAATTTAACGAATATTTCACATACAAAGAGAGTAACAATTATGCTAACCGGATAGCCGCAAATAATATATATCACGATTTCCTGACATATAACACTTCAAAACAAGCGTTACAATCGTTAAATTCATAGTTAAGTTAATCCAAACAAACATGGTTAATTCGGACCGCATAAAATTTTCAAAAAATTATAATAACTATTACTGCATCGGGAGGCTTCACATAAAATTTTGTAATTTTTGGAGTTCGTTTGCTATATGTAAAAACTCGTAAAAATATCAAAATTGTATGAAGTTTTGAGCAATATTCTCCATGGATAAAATTCTCCATAAATTACACTGCGAGGAACGTTATGTCGGAAGACTATACATAAATTTTTATAATTTTTTGAGCTCATTTGATATATTTAAAAATTCAAACAAACACTAATGGAAAAAAATTAGGCAGGTAATTAGGCCAGTTACCTACTGCCTGCAGGCTGGACGGCAGGCTTGCCTGCCGCCTGCTCCCTGGGCGGCAGCGCCACGCGTCGCCTTTCGGGCGCTGCAGCTTGGCCCCGACGGTAAAAACGATATTTTGTTAATACGGTCGGCATACTGTTATTTTTGTAAATATATTGTAAAATAGTGTCAAAAGTGACTTTGATTCTGGGTAATTGACGTGTATTAAAAAAATCGTTGTCTATGCAGCGTGGTCGGGTGGTGTTATCACTCGGCTACAGGCACATATGCCTGGTAGTAGGGTTGGACTTGGAACTTGAGTCCCTGCATGGCAGTGCAACACAGCAGATGCTAGCTAGGCATAGTCACTTACATAAAGAGATTAGATAACTGTGTGGCATTTAAATCAGATTTGTTGGCTACGGAGGCTGGAGATGGGCCTTGCATGACAATGTAGGTCCACCTATTTATCACAGCTGTGGACCTTTGGATATGGGCCGGATATGCTAGTGCATGCATGTAAGCATGCTTAAAATAATTAAACCTGAATACTGTGACGAAATGTTTGTAAATACTGTGACGAAATGTTTGTAAGATATAAGCAGTACGTACGTCATAATTTATGTCTGATGTGCATATTTTTCACAGGCAAATTCAACAACAATTAGGACATTACTTGAGATATCCCATGGGGACGGTGCTGGTAATGGTTACATTCACATTTACAGTAGGAAATTCTCTACGTAAATACGACACAAACTATTATGATGCCGTACAGATTTGGTTCGCTGTATTAACGCATACATCAGAATTGCCCAGTACATCACGCATCTCCATATATTTTTCTCCAAACTCTAAATGAAAGGATAGCCAGTACTAACAACATGCAATGCAAGACCATTCTTTCTGGTCTAAAACACAACGCGTACGAATGAATTTGTACTCTTTATATGTGCTACCTAGCTAGCTAAGCTTGCTAGAAATCTACTACCCGCTCTTAATTCATCATGGAGTAATTAAGTCTGTTTCTTTAACTGATCAGATACATAATACTCCACTATGTTGTACTAACGCTTCATGATTTCAAACACTTTAAAGTTGTTTCTCCAGACCTTTTTATGATGATGTATGATATTAGAACAGCTTCCCAGCCTTTTCTTCTTAGAAGTCAGATTGCAGTTTTTGTTAGGATGCATAATCATGTTTATATAATTTTCCATGCATAAAGGTGCTTCATTCCATGTTTATATGTGGAAAAAAAATTCAAATTTACTTTCAACACTTTTGACAACATAGAGAAATGAAGATGTCATAAAATAAACTAACACCTGAAAGCATTAAAAAGGAAGCAGTAGAATGAAAAGGACCAGTTAAGAAGACTAGATAGCGAAATTCAGACAAGCATATTTATTCGTCAGATGTATATTTTCACCAGTGGTCCCATCTTTTTACAGCCAGAACTATGGTCCTTTTTTTTTTGCTCCCTTCAGAACAAAGAGGAATGTATAGTGTTCAAATCATTAACCACTGCTATAATTTCTAGTGCTGTATAGATATAAGTAGTTCCTCGCAAAAAGTATGGATGTCATTAGTTTAAAATAAAGCTTGATCAAAGGTTAGTTGAAATAACTAGAAAGGAAATTAAAAAGGGGCAATTATGTTGTGGGTTCTCATCTGTATGCTTAAAATGACCAGCTTATATATGACATAAGACTACAGGGAATGATCCAAAGGACTGGCATTCGTGGTGTGCATTAACGTGCATGTACATTATATTCTGCGCAAAATGCTATTTGAGATGTGTTAAATATAATAGGGCATTCTCCAAAGAAATCATATTCCATATTTTCTTTGGAAGATAGTTAAATTTCCATGGGTTAGAAAGAAACTTGCATTTGTTAGAAAGAAACTTGCATTTTGGCAAGCCATGGTCTGAAACAAATCCTACAGTAGTGAAGAGAACCACGCATATATATGCGTGATTTTCAGATTTGAAATTCTGGTATTGAACTTTCGAAACCAATTGCCATACCTATTCAAATTGCAGAATATGTTGTGCTCTAAAATGCTACGTACTTTGTTCCCTAAGAAATGCTGCTTTGAAATATTTCAAGATGGGAAGTCGATGTATGCATAGGTAGCTGTCCCGCAATACTGGTGGAGGGAAAGCACTAATTTTGGTGTTAAATAGACATGCAAATTATATAATTCTGGGAAATTTTGGCAAGTACCAATTAGACAAATGGAACCATATCCAAAAGATTGAAGAAGAAAAGCATAACTGCCAATACTGCAAGTAGCACAAGGAGAATAATTTTGAGAAAAGAGACAACACACATTGAATTTCCTTCCAGACAAAGATCATACTGATAATTACCAGAATTGACTGCCTTCCCTGAAATGCAAATATGAGAAACAAAAAGGAGCAATTTGACCGCAATTTGATACCTTGAGGAATCAAAAGGATAAAGAGTAAGCACCGGGGGGGGGGGGGGGACATAAAATTATCTACAAATAATCAAGAACTAAAATTATAAAAATACCAACTCCTTTTGCCAACTCTTGTCCCAAATTTTTTCCAGTAAGATAACTCGAACAATTCAGAAGTGCAGATAAACGGCTCATGCATGAGAGAGAGAGGGAGAGGGAGAGGTGGGGGGGGGGGGGGGGGGAGATGTTATCTTACCACCTGATCGAGCACCATAATTGGTATTGGCCCTCTGAGCTAAATAAATCCAAACATGAGAGGGGGGAACATTTGCTTTTGTTTTGTAAGAAACAATTATGAGGCTGACACCGGCCATCATTTCTCAACAGCTACAAGCTCAGATCCAAACTCACATTCTCTTTATGCTCCGGCTGGGCGCGGCGCTCATGCGGCGAAGCGGACGATGACGAGGAGGTGGTCGACGGCGAGAACGACGTCGGTCCTCCCACCACCACTGGCTCCTCGCCTCTGAGCAACGAAAGAGGGGGCGCCGGCGGTTCTTGACGTCGCGTGGCCAGTGGCGTCCCCACGCCAACGCCGGCAGGGACCCGCCACAGCCCGGGAGTCACCGGGCTGCCGTTGATCGGCTGCGAGATGGACCCGGGCCCGCTGTAGTACCTGGCGCCTCCCCACGAGGGGTAGTGCGGCGGCGGCACGGCGGCGAAGCGGTGGTGGTGGGGGTAGGCGGCGAAGGTTGGGTAGACGTGGGCGGGGTCTGGGAGCGGGTAGTACTGTCCGTGGTGCATGGCCATGGCCGTCTGGAACTGCGAGCGCTTCGCGTGCTGCCGCTCCCGCTTGTGCGCGTTCTGGTGGCCGCCCAGCGCCTGCGAAGTCGGGAATTTCCGGCAGCAGTAGTGGCACTCGAACTTCCGGCTCCCACCGCTGCCATCGCGGCTTGCACCTGCACCTGCCGTTTGGGCAGTCGTATCAGCAGCAACGGTGGTGGCGGCGGCGGCGGCTCCATCTTTGTTAGCTTCTTCCACGTCGGTGGGGGCGAACGTGGCAGCGTCCGGCGGCACGTCGAACCCGAACAGCCGGATGGGCGCTGGGCTTGAGCTGGACGGCGGCGGCTTCTCGCGGGCCGGGCGGATGAACGGCAGCTGAGAGAACGAGTCGATGCTCGCGGCGGTGCCGTTAGGCTTGTCGCGCGCATCTCTTTCAGTGCTCATCGTCTCGTTCGAGATCTAGAGCGGGCGTAGGGTTAGGGTTTGATTGGGGAGGGGAGGAGAGGAGAAGCTTCTGCTTGTGTGGGAGATTTCTGTTCATGGGTTTGTGATGGTAGTAAGGTTAGAATGGGATATGGGGCTAATGCAAATGTGATGTATTGGAGTTGGAAGGGGCTTTACTTTGGTTTGTGGGGACGTCTAATGGGGACCAGCTGTTTTGGGATGTAGGGTTGACAAGGAAGGCGTTCGTTTCTTGGTCCTATGTCCTGCGTGAGTTTCGGTGTTGGCCATGTACTTATGTGTAGTAAAGTAGGATGCGTTGATTTGTGCATCTAATGTACGTGCTTCAAAATTCAAATACTTCTATGTTGTTCTCTGTGAAGATTGAGTCAAATTAATTAATTGTTATGCCCTTTTTGTATTTGCATTTGGAGAGCTCTGAAGTTTGTTCCCTCTCCAAAAGAAACTCTTATAGTTTGAAAAATATTGTTGGGCGAGCGCTGAAGTTTCTCTTTTGGGGGGACAACGCTAAAGTTTGATTTATCCAAATATATGGAGATATTTGATTAAGTTGGTTATCAACTATGGGATTTTACGACTTCAAAGATTTCAACTTAAGCCTGTTTGGAACATGGGATTCCCAAACATACTATGAAATTTCAGCATTCCAAGCGGAGCCTGCATGATCCTTGTTTCCAAAATAAGAAAAAGGCATTCCATATGATCATTTGTCACAGTTGGAATTCATTAGAATTCTTAAGCTTACATCCCTAAATGTAGATATTGACAACAGATCATCGACAACTAATTTAGATACGATTTGGCAAAAAAACTAATCTATTTATTATTATTATTATTATTATTATTAAAATGATTAAAAAGCAGCCACCATTCACTCCCAAGAACTGAGAATTACCACATTAATCGGGAAAAAAAGGAAAACCTACACTGCCGATCATAGGCCCTGTTATTTTCGGCTTCTAAAAGCGGTTTTTGGCTTTTACTACAATACTTAATTTTCAAACGGAGTATTTTATTAAGACGAGGTCTACAAGTTTATTGTAGTACACGTTAAAAGCCCAACATATGTATCAACTAAAATCGCAAGCGAGTATCTCTCTCTCCGTAATCTCTATCGCAAACAGTTAAAATTCAAAAATTTCAGCCAACAGATTATAACGATGTGGATTAACATGTATACATATGAGAGCTATATATTAAATTATATAAGTAATGTAATCCATCAAAAGCATTAGAATTATACAACGAATATAACTCTACATTACATATAAATATATGTATTCTAGAAATTACGTAGAAAATTTGGCTAGCTCAAGTATTATTAGATCGATCGACGAATTCTTTGTAACCGGAGATATAGGGGCTGTTTGGTTACCAGCCACAGTTTACCACGCCTAAAGTTAGGCAAGTTTGACCAACTCAAGGAGCTGTTTGGTTGCAGCCACAGTTGTGGAAAGATTCCCTTCCAGCAAACTAGGTCCCACGCGTCAATGATTTAAAAAAGTGTGGCAAGATTCCCTTAGGCTTGCTAAGGTGTGGCAAAGAATTTGAGCACCTCAACTTAGGCAAATGTAACAATTTTTGTTGATAAAGTATGGCTAGTAACCAAACAGCCCCATACTTCTATCATCATACAGTTTGCACACAGCTTCTGCTAGAAAACCCTCCATCCCTGACACATTCGATTGACAATTGACATGCCCCTATTCCCGGAAAGAAACTCGGCTTGTAGTTCAGTTATTGCACTCAACAGTAGTAAGATCCGTCACCCATCACCTGAAGCGGCAAGCGCAATCGGACGGCGAGCGCGCGATGCCGGGTCCATGTAGCCCCTAAAAGTAGGCTGGCTCGCACAAAATCTGCCTCTCTTTTCGCCTGTTCCTCCCACTCCGGGCTCGATTTAAAAGCTATCTGCCGTGTAGCCTGACGAGTCTCGCGCGTCCATCCGACGACGACCCCTGCCGGCCTGCGCGCAGTGCGCTGTCCACGGCGCGCGGGTGCGCGCTGCCATCACGCCGAGCGAGCCGAGCCGCGTCGCGTCGCTTTCGACCGCGCGCGCGCGCGGGGAGGCCGGCTCGTCCGGGTCCCTTCAGTCCTCACACGGTCACACCGCGCCGGGCGGATGGGTCGCGCGACGGCTGGATTAGCGCGCTGAGGTGCGGTGCGCGCGGCTAAACCCGTACGCGACAACGTGCGCAAGTGGTTCGCCGTAAAAGCGGCTATAGCTCGTGCGTGGCGGCCCGAAACGCGGTGCTTCTGGCGTGGAAGCGCGGGCGGGAGGATTGACGATAAGAACGGGAGCCATCCGTCGTCGCCGCGGGGGGAGGGGACAGGACGTGGGCATGTTGCTGTCCGAAAGCGCCCGGTGAGGAGCAAGGCCGCACATGAATTCTGTTGCGGGCCGGTGGGTGGTCAATTATGTGCGTACGGCCCGTCGGACGGTACGATATGGGTGCCGTTGATGTCGTCGTGTCATCGGGTGTACACCAGCACACACGTATGTGTATTGCATACATACAGCGAAGTATGAGAAGAAAAGGCATAAATAAAATTTTCTAAGCAATACGGAATCCTTGACCTCAAAGGAATTAAGCAGCTCTCTTGTACGTATCCCCATATGCCTCACCGCAGAATCTACTCTTGGTTTCATCCCAGTTGCCCCCTAATCCATTTACATTTTGTAAATGTTTTATATAACGCTCCTATAAATTTTTTTCTACTATATGTGCACAGCGTTGAAACGAGAATTAATATATTTAGATCACTGGACACATGAAAATCATAGATATAAATATTTAGACTCCGTTCGAAACGTATGAATTTTTCTAGATTCACAAAAAAAAAACTAGTGAAAAATTAGGGAACATTATACTATCCTAGTCTCACCGAGCAGGATAGTTCCTTGTCATTGAATTAAGTGTGATAGAACGGATTTGAAAGACTACAACTATCCACTCGAAGCATCCACGACTTTATTCCTCATCCCATCCACTCCAAGCATGATTACCCCATCTCTTTTTGTTTGTCTTTCTACTCTCCATTCCCACTGCTCCCTATCCTCTCTTCCAATCCTCCCATTGAGATCCCTCCTCCCCTAATTCCCCTCCATCCAGATCCCTTCTCCCCTAAATCCCCTCTCTATCTCTCCCCATCAACCATCCATATCGTTCCTCCACTCAATCCCCCCTCTCTTCACAATGAGCATCTCTCCTCATCCCCCATCTAGATCAGTAGATTACTCCTCACCTAAATTCCTTCTTTCTCCATGTTGAGCAGTGAGCACTCTTGGCTGATTCGTGGTCAACCTCAACGGCATAAAGGTTATCCAACTCCCCGTAGTAGTCGAGCACGAGTAGCATATTTGGCTTTAAATTTTCTTAAAATCTTCTAAAATCTTTTCGAAACGTGTGACACTCATGAAACATTAAATTTATTAAATGTTTTCATAAAACTTGTTGAAACTGTATAAAATATGTTGCTATTCTGTCTAGTGGCTTCCAAAAAATTAAGCTATGAAATTTTGCAGAATTCCTGCGGAAGATTTTCTTCCTAACATAAAGAGTCGATCGTAACCTAATGAAATAGAAATAAACTAAAATTAGGACGGAAACTAGCTATGGTACAGAGATTATACTTCACGACAGGAATTGCTCATTTTCATCAGATTGATTAGATGTTCAAGCGCAAATAGTACTACTACTCCTAGCTGCTCGCTCCGTTCGTTCCCATTCTTTGCTTTCGCTTTCGCATCTCCCGAGGTCCTGTAGCTAGCTAGCCTTTTAATAACCGCTCGACAAGACCTTATGGCTTCCATTTCTGGAGCAGTGAGAAGTCGTTACACAGCTGGCTAGTGGCTACCCAGCGGCCGTGCCGTGTGACTGCGTGCTAGGAATTTTGGTCACGTCCCTCTTGGATATGGATAGACTAACTTAAGTGTATTAAAATTTTCTACCATATAAATTAAAAAATTGTGTAAATAAGAGATAATAAATTATTATCACTACACATGCAGTGCAGTGGAAGTAGTGTTAAAATAGCTAATTCAACATAGCACGCATCTGTGTAGTAAAAGTAGTCGATCGTTCTCGATCTGGCCAATCGTTTCCTCTTCACGATCACCCCAATCAGCGTCACAATCGTTGCAGTGTCTTTACTGAGTTCCATACGTCTAGGGATGGAACACCATGTGTCGGTGTGCTAGCACGGGTTTTGAGAGGTGGCGGCCAGAGTTCCGATGGGTGTATCTCGGGATGCCAATAAGCTTCGTGCCTCTCTTTATGTATAGCCTTCAATCGGATCCTTATCTAATACAACCAGATATCATATATATCCAACTCGAAAAGCCTATGACTCGATCTTTATTCAATACAAGTAGAGATCGTATCCTACTCAGAGAGTTCCCAACCGGATCCAATACAAGTAGAGATTGTATCCCACCCGGAGTCTATCATCTAGACTCTTATCGTTATAACCCGTTAAGCGTGTGACCCTGTAGGTTCATATATATTCATCCATGGGCCGAAAACTTTATAGTCCATAAGTCGGTAGCGGTTCCTAGCAAGATATAACGATTCCTAAATATACATAAAGATCATATCGGATAAACCTATATAATACTAATGTATCGATCCCTTAGTCTCATGATACCAGATCGAACTCAAGGCGAAAAGCGTGCCTTTCTATGATAGCTCGATCTTTCACTCAAACCTGTAGTCGATTACTCAGTTGTGATTGACTCCTCAACCACATTCGGCATGGTTATGCACTTACTTTATCCAACCATATCAACGGGCCCAAAGATATCTTTACCGTTATATAGGAGGGGCAAATTCCATCTTGATCGCTTACATTCCTCCACATGTTTCTTAGTAAACCTGAAAGATACCTTTATGACCACCCAGTTATAGAGTAGTATTTGACAACCTCTAAGTAAATTACTATACATGTAGGAAACTATGGTGATTTTCAGTCTAAGGATCGTACATACACTATATATGAGACTATCTGATGACACTTAAGAATATAACAATTTTCATAGTGTTTTATGGTAGGTCAATCCAATATCATGTTCTCTAACATGCATCTATATTATTGATTTGATATCCTCATATCCATGATCCGTGAAATACGATCATCAATCAATACATATGCTGATCTATAATCATAATTATCTCATATAATAATATAAGATCAAGAATAATTTAGAATAATATTAAAACATGAATAAAGAGTTTCACGAGCAAGTCACATACTTGTTGATCAATACGAAAGATATTTATTCAAGGGGCAAAATAATATATTATTTAAGAGATCATAAATATATAAATGATACAATTATCTCAATGATCGTCTCTAGAGCATATCACTAACAATCTCTCATTTGCACTAGAGTCATCATGCAAGTATCATATACCTATAGATCTTGTGTGTGGCTCATGTTTTTGCAGTGGGAGAGGCTTTGTTAATGGATCAGCAATATTTAAATCCACGTGCACTTTGGATATCTTCACATCACCTCTATCAATAATCTGGCGAATAAGTTTAAAACATCAAAGTATGTACTTAGACTTTGGATGCGAACTAGGCTCCTTGGCTTGCGCAATGGCTCCACTATTATCACAATAGAGATCCATTTGATTAGAAGCACTAGAGACCACATACAGCTCAGAGATAAACTTTTTTTTATCCAAACAGCCTCCTTTACAGCTTCAGAAGCCGCAATATACTCAACATCCATTATAGAATCAGCAACTGTCTTTTGCTTGGAACTCTTCCAGCTCACTACTTCTCCATTAAGACAAAACGCAAACCCAGACTACAATCAAAGATTATCTTTATCAGTTTGGAAGCTAGCATTAGTGTAATCATTTACAACTAGCTTTTCCTCACCTCTATAAATAAGGAACACATCCCTAGTCCATCTCAAGTATTTTAGGATGTTCTTTACAGCTATCTAGTGATCTTCACCTAAATCTGACTGATATCTTCTCATAACACTTAGAGCATATGACATATCTAGACGTGTACAAAGTATGACATACATGATAGACCCAATGGCAGGAGCATATGAAATCTTACTCATTCGGTCTCACTCATCAGATATTGAAGGACACTGAGTCTTACTAAGACTAATACCATGTGACATAGACAAGAAACCCTTCTTGAAATCCTGCATGTTGAACCATTTTAATACTTTGTCAATGTACGTTTCTTGGCTTAATTCGATTAGCCTTTTAGTTCTATCTCTAGATCTTTATGCTCAAAATATATGTTACCTCTCCTAAGTCTTTCATAGAGAAACTATTTCTTAATAAAGACTTGACAGATTCAAGCATAGGAATATCATTTCCGATTAGTAATATATCATACACATATAGGACCAGAAAAACAAGTGTGCTCCCACTTAGCCTTTTTATAGATACAATGCTCTTCTTCATTCTTGATGAAGCCAAAGCCTTTGACTACCTCATCAAAACTCCGAGAAGCTTGCTTTAGTCTATAGATAGATCTCTAAATATTGCATATCTTTGTAGCATTTAGAGATTGACAAAACCCTCAGGCTGTGTCATGTATACATAATCACTTAGGTTTTTATTTAGAAAAGCCGTTTGACATCCATCTGCCATATTTCATAATCAAAATATGTAACAATAGTTAGAATGATTCGGACAAACTTAAGCATAGTAACGCGCAAGAAAGTTTCGTAATAGTCAACACCTTGAATTTGTTTAAAACCCTTTGTCACCAATCGTGCCTTATGGATATGAACATTTTTATCTATATCTATCTTTTAAAAAAAAACCCACTTGCACTCAATGGCTTTTACACAATCGGGTGGATCAACTAATCTCCAAACTTGATTGTTGTACATGGCTTGTATTTCAGATCTCATGGCTCCAAGCCATTTCTCAGAGTCCGAACCCATCAACGCTTCCTCATAAATCTTAGGGTCATCATTATCTAATAATAAAATACCATGTCAAGACCTTATCAGCAATTTCTTCGAGTTGCACCATGCTACAACTAACTCCTTTTGAGAGAAATTCTTTCCCCAAAAAGACACTGTTTCGGGCAACAAACACTTTGTTCTTATCCTTTTTATAAAAGTAATATCACTAAGTTTCCTTAGGATACCCCACAAAGATGCATTTATCAGATTTAGGTATGAGTTTGCCAGATGTCAAACATTTTATATATACCTCATATCCGCATATTTTATGAAAAGACAATCCAAGACGCTTCCCAATCTGTATCTCATATGGCGTATTCTCTACAACTTTTGATGGAAACCTATTTAATGTGAGCACAACTGTTTCTAGAGCATAAACCCAAAAAGGCAATGGCAAATCATGTTGGCTCATCATGGACCAAATCATGTCTAACAAGGTCCAGTTCCGTCATTCAAAACCCAATTCCATTGAGGTGTTCCAGCAGAGTTAACTGTTTAACAATTCCACATTGATTTAGATGATCGCCAATCTCATGGCTCAAATATTCACTTCCATGATCTGATTGTAGGGTTTTAATTATCTTGCCATGTTGATTATGTACTTTATTAATAAATTTCTTGAACTTTTCAAAGGATTCAGACTTATATCTCATTAAGTAGATATAATCATATCTACTAAAGTCATTAGTAAAAATTATAAAGCACCGAGGACCACCTTTGGCTGTTGAGCTCATTGGTCCACATATATCCGAATGTAATAAGGCCACAAGTCATTTGCTCTCTCACCTAGACTAGTGAAAGGTGTCTTAGTCATTTTACCAAGTAAATAAGATTTGCATGTTTCAAATGATTTAAAATCAAATGAGTTTAGAAGACCATCTTTATGGAACTTCTCTATGTACTTCTCATTTATGTAACCCAAACGACAATGTCAAATATAAGTAATATTTAAATCATTAGGTCAAAGCCTCTTAGCATTAATGCTATAGACATGCGCATTCTTAATATTTAAAATATAATGCATTCACTAATGGAGCATGGCCATAAAGAATATTATTTAAATAAATTGAACAACAATTGTTCTTTATTCTGAACTCATAACCTTTTGCTCCTAAATATGAAGTTAAAATAATATTTTTGCTTAAGACGGGAATATAATACAATTATTTAAATTTAAAACTAATCCCAAGGGTAAATATAATGATAATGTGCCAATAGCCAACAAAGCAACTCTTGCTCCATTGCCCATGCCAAGATCAATCTCATCTTTTGCTAAACTCCTACTCCTTATCAGCCCTTGCATCGAATTACAAATATGAGCAACTGATTCGGTATCAAATACCCAATAATAAAAATTGAGAAGTAGCAAGGCTTATTTCTATAATATTTATATCTAAAGTAGAAGTCTTACTTCCTTCTTTTTTTCAGTTCTGCCAAATACTTCTTGTAGTTCATCTACCAATGTTCAGTTCTTTGGCAATGGTAGCAAATAGTATCAGGTGTAGCACCAATCTTAAGCTTCTAAAACTTAGATTTGATACTCGAGATCTCATCTTGAGTTTTGCCGATACCCTTTCTTTTTTTGCCTAAATACGTAGACTTCTTTTTGAAGTTAGTAGTCTTTTGAACCATCGTCACATGAGTAGAGTTTTTCTTAATTCTCTCATCTGCTGACTTGAGCATCCTCAATTTGGTCATTGACTTCTTCATGTCATTTATATGAAAGTTTAAAATGACTGGCTCAAACACAGAGGCAGCGATTGGCGAATCACATCAGTAGCCAACTCTTGGCTAATGAGAAACTAAGTTTTTTCAAACTCTCGATATAACTAATCATGTTGATTACATGAGAACTGATGAGACTTCCTTTAGTTAATTTGCATGCAAACAATGACTTAGAGGTGTTATAACTTCCAGCCATTGCCTGGTTCTTAAACGTGTCTTTAAGACCCACAATCATATTGTAGGCATCCATGTTCTCATATTACTTTTGAAGCTCAGGGTTCACGGTAGCAAGCATGAAACAACTAATTTCAAGTGAGTCATTGCAATATTTCTCATACTCATTCTTTTTCATAATGAGTAGCATCTTCAGCTGGTTCATCAGGATATGGAACATCTAGAATATATTCTTTCTTTTCTTGCTTAAGAAAAATTCTCAAGTTGCGACACCAGTCAATGAAGTTTTTTCTATTTAGTTTTTCTTTCTCAAGAATAGAAAACATTTAAAACTGGGTGTGAAAGAAGTAGATAGTAGCATTGTCTATAACATAAAAAATATATGAAAAAATTCAGCACTATGTTTATGTAAAATCTCCATTAAATAATTTAACAAAAGATACTCCCACTATATGTTTAAAAACTATGTTCCCTTTAATAACATATAGTGAGTCAAGATTCATATTATACAAAATCCTAGTGAGCTTTGGTGGCCACTACTGGAAGCTTAGTGATGTAGGTAAGCAACCAATTACTAATTACATTGCATGTAACTCTTATTTGTTGAGTGATAACCATATGTCCCGGCCTCAACATTATGCCCCTAGAAAAAAAACTATTTTGATAGCCTATTTAAGTTAATTCAATATTACACATGAAGTATCCAACACTTATCCTATTTTATTCAGATAATTAATAGCTCCCTACTTTGGTAGATCTACAAGTTAATGGTCAAAATCTTGATAGGTGCAACAATTGAAAGGGCATCAAGTTTTACTTATTTTTTCTAGAGAGATACAATTCTATCATGTTAAAAATGCCTAAGATAATAGTAACATGAATAATAGTATAACATGAACATAAAAAATATTCACAATTAAATCATAATAAACTGTGAGATAGTGTGGCCCTTAGTACGACAATATCCATCACCACACTTCTTATTCACCGAGACATCAATGTTTGAGGTCACTACATTCAACTATCTAGTTATTGCTCCTAAAAGCTAACAATAAATTGCATATGAAAATATCAAGCATCACAAGTCGACACACAAGCTATTATACAATAATATGTAGCACATGATTATAAATCAACATGACACGCTGGCCATGAAAAACTCATACATGCATCATAAACACAATGAGCCATACTATTCATACAACCCTATAAAAAAACAAGCTATGCATAGAATCCAATTCTATCGCGCAGCATGAACACATAATACATATAATGTGCGGTATGATTACCTAGCACGACAGTCCCAATTCTGAACCAATCTGATTGGCCTGATTTTCCATTGATCAATCACATTGATTGACACGGGAGCTTTTAAGAAAGAATAGTAACTCAATGCTATCAATTCATACCTTTTGTGAACCCATCTACTATCATTGAAACCAATTGATCTCATCAACCAGTGCCTAAACCAATCCATTAACATGAACCGATCTAAGCTATTATTTCAGACCAGTAATAGATCCAATCTACTACCACCACGTATCAACTATATGCAATCAATCTAGATCAAATACTATACAGGATGGCTCTGGTATCACTATTGGGATACGGGTAGATTATACTAGTGCAAATTAAAATTTTCTGCCACGTAAACTAGGAAGCTAGCATGCACATTAGGGGTTTTGAGAGGTGGTGCCTAGGGTTTCGATGGGTGAGTCTTGACATGCCTGCCTCAGCCCTTGACCTCTCTTTATATATAGCCTTCAATTGGATCCTTATCTGATATGGCCAGATATCGTATCCAACTCGAAAAGCTATGACTAGATCTTTATCCAATACGTGTAGAGGTCGTATCTCACTCAGAGAGCTTCCAACCGAATCTAATACAAGTAGATATTGTATCCCACTTGGAGTCTATCATCTGGACCTTATCATTCCAATCCGTTAAGTGTGTGACCTTGTAGGTTCATGTATATTCGTCCATGGGTTGAAAACTCCTTTCCAGTCCATAAGTCAGTGTCGGTCCCTAGCAGGACATAATGACTCCCAAATATACATAAAGATCATATCAGATAAACCTATATAATGTTTATGTACTGATCCATTTACCTTAGGATACCAGATCAAACTTAAGGCGATATATGTGCCATCCTATGATAGCTCGATCTTTCACTCGAACCTGTAGTGGATTACTCTAGGACATCTCACTTACAATTCTTTTGGTTCTGGGTTTTGGTTTATCTAGAAGTCAAAATAAATAGAACGGTTTTTGGAAACATATTCTCTAAATTGTTTTTTGAGTTTAAAACTATGTGCGCTGTCCACTGCCGTATCGAAAAAAGAGACAAAATTCATCAGCCACTACCCAAAAAACATCGCCTTTGTGAGTGGATGTTGGGCTCATAGTACTCAGGACTCAAAAGTGTTTGTTTCTTTCGGTTCTTTGTTTAATTTCCACCGGAGCGGAGCATGCATGGATCGAATTCTTGTGCAATGTCAACTGTTGCAGCTCCCAGTCCTGTGCTTGTTGCCTTTGAGGCTTTCCTGCCTGGGTCCATTATTAATGATTAGTGCTAGTACAAGCTTTAGTTTGCTAAAGCATGTGAACGTTTAGTAATGCAACACTAATCATGTAGTACTGTTTGACTTTTATAACAGTCTTCTTGGAACATGTACTATACTTAAAGGAGAAGCTTTGTTTTACAGTGCAAATATATGTGACGAAACTCAATACTCCGTCCCACTATGCAATAATATGACGCGTAGAGATGCCATGAAAGTACATATATGATACTCCTACGTACTGTCCTACATGCACGCCAGTGCACCAAATGAACCATTGAATCGAAGTTCTTCACACATGCTGTTAAGCTTTGGTAACATAAGAAGTGACAAAGAGACCATTTTGATTGGCTGCACGGAGAAGCTGCAAACTCAAGTAGTATGATGTGCATGCATGCTCTCGCTAGCTGATCAGTTATTTACAAACATACGGATCCCGTGGCTTTTATGTACGCACGTATGTGGTGTCAAGCAACCCATCAAAGCCCCTCGCAAAACTGCGATTAGAATGGTACACAACTTGTCAAGTGTCAATGACGTCAGAGCTTGGGACAACCATTCGGTCCTGTTCTTTTTCTCTTTGGTTCCTGTTTTTCTTTTCTCTCAAAATCAAAAAGCTAAATATTGAAATAGAATGGTCTTTTAAAGTGATTTTTCTAAATAACTTCCGAACTCAAAACCGTATGCGCCACTCACATCAACGTCTCCACTATCCGCTACCATATCGAAAAGCGCGGACAAAAACATCAGCCATGGTCTAAAAAACACCCTTCAACTAGTTACAACATATCATAAATAAACCAGGTTGTCACACAACGACATATTGTGTGGGCGCATGTGAGCCTCTTCTTTTCGATTTCAGTTTTTAGCTTTTCTACAATAAAATACTTTTCTACAGTAACCAACTTTCAAACAGAGTGTCATTTTAAGGTGAGGTCTACAAATTTATTGTAGTAGATACTGTAATGACTTCAACTATATCGGCCAAAACCGCATGAAAGTTTTTCTTACTCCGTACTTTCTCTCATAACTTCTTTATCAGCTGTTACTATTTATCAACTAAAGCTCAAAACCACCGACCGTAGTAAAAAAAACAGGCATTAGTCTTGTTTTGCAGATATCCAACTGTCTTTCAACTTTTCTTTGAGATGTGTGTTTGATCTGCAAGGAGTGAGGGGATCGACGACTTACGATAGATAGCGATGTGGTGTACGTTACTGCTGTCAATCACGATCTATCTGGACGGACTAAAGCCGCCAGGAAAGAAGGGACAGTAAGTCGTTGGAAAGGACTTTTCTGATGGCTATCAATCAGGCTCAGGAGAATGCCTCAGGTTTTTAAGGAAGGAAAAGGTGCTTGCTTCTTGCTAGAACTTTCTGAGCTAGGCATAGTGTCCAACTGTCCAAGGCCCTGGTGTTGATGTGAATATCTATCTTAAAGACTATCAGTTTTAAAACATCGCTAAACATAGCAAACAAGCTTAACGTGTCATCAGACGAACCTAAAATCCTTAGAAAGTATGCGGTCCACGTTTTGGAACACATAATCAACAACAAATAAATGATTCGCTAGATGGCCGCATCAAAGGAAAGGCATTCCCCAACAATCCGGCTCTACCTCAAATCCGTGGAGATCATCATAAGCAATGAACCATCCAGGATGCACACTGCTTCAGCCGGTTGTCAGGGAAAAACAACCGTTCAGCACTATTGTACGCACCACTTTCAGGCACATATTCCCTGACGGTTCTCTCAGAGATTGATCGTTACACATTTCTGTATGACATCTCAAATTGAAGTCTGAGCTAACACTAAGATTGCTGAAATTAACCATGTAATTAACGAAGAAATTACATGCCATTTCAATCTTCAAAGTGTACACCAACACAATCGAAGCAAAAGGATAATTAAGTAAAGATAATGCAATTACAAATAACATTTCTCAAGATTGCATCGCTAAACTGATACATTACAAATCATACAATTTGTGAACACGCCATTTTCACTAATGTCATATAGTCCTGTCCATATATACAATTGAGCACAATATACACAATTACAACCAACCAAATACTTTGGAACGTTCAAATGTGGCACAAGCTGGAGTAACCAGCATTTATTAATTGCAAGAACCAATAACAAGAGAACAAAAAGACCAAACAAAATAAATAAACGAAAGTCAAGTTGTCATCAGAACTCTCATTAGGATAATTAAAATGGATGATTCACTTATCAAGATATCAAATCGTCTGGGGCCAATCAACACCTCCCGTAGCTGTAGGGTCTTATAATTTGGTGTTAGCAACAAACCTAAATCATTCCCGAATTCCTTTTTACCCTGCTATCCAACCCAGTAAAAATGATTTCACTAAAGTACAAGAGCCACCTGCAATGTGGCGGTAAAAATCCCCCAAGCACAGCTTACTTGACATAGGTGAAAGGGATAAGACCGAGCAAGAGACCATAGAGGGAGAGAAAGTCCAGCATTCACACCCTAGCCCCAGCCATCACCAGAGCATACTACTACTATACTGGACGTCTCATCACAGACGGTTCATGTGGAGCTGTCTATGCTTTGATTATTACAGACAATTCATTGATAAAACCGTCTCTGAAACTATCACAGATGATTAGGTTTAAAAGCCGTCTGTGATATACGCATTATTACAGACGGTTTTTAACTAGATCCGTCTATGAAACTATCACAGACAGTTCGTATAACAAACTGTCTCTGATATGTGCATTATCATAGATAATTCATATAACAACTATCTCTGATAATGACATGTCACCGATCCATGGCGTATCCCCCAAGATTTCGATCTCACCCATCCATTCTCTCCATATCGAATGGCAGGTACCGGTTCCTCCTACCGGCCTTTATTAATTACTCCACATCTACCTTTCCACGGGCAGTCACGGGTGAGTTCATCCACTATATAGTTTCCTGCATCCTCTCCTCGACGACACCGACTACCACCGTGAGCTAGCGCCTCCGTTGTGGCACCACGGTCGACTGCATAACACACTCTTGTCATAAGTGTTGTAAGAGTGTCTTATATAGTCTCACCGTTGTGCCACAAAGGTGGCGCTACCACCGCCTCCCATTGCCAGTGATATCCGACCGCCATCCAATGCCCTCCCCTTTCTTTCTTGATGGCAGGCATCAAGGACATCGCGTGCTGCATTCAGCTTGTTCCTCGACGATGCTAACTACCGCCGTGAACTAGCGCCTTCATTGTGACACCACGGTCAACTGCACAACACACTATTGTTGTAAGTGTCGTAAGAGTGTCTTGTGTAGTCTCACCGTCGTGCCACAAAGGTGGCGCTACCGTCGCCTCTCAATTGCCCGTGACTTCCAGCCGCCATCCGATGCATCAGCTTCTATTGTCTACTAGGATTTCTGTTTCTTATATATTCTTCCCGTGTTAAAGAGTTGGATTCATTATCTTGTTATGTTGTAATGGTGGATTCTAATCTTAATGGAAATAGAATATGATATTGTGTTTGTCACTGTATTTACTTGTTTTCAAAGGTCATAGGTATATAATGAACTATCACAGACGGTTTATGCTATAAACCATCTATGAAGGACTATCATAGACAATTCTATATACCAACCATCTGTGATACTTGCCAATCACAAACGGTTGGTAACTAGAACCGCATGTAATATGTGAGTATCATAAACGGTTTTTGGTTCGAGCCGTTTGTAATAGTTTTCTTCACAAACGGTTCTAGTTACAAACCGTCTGTCTTGTTTTTATTACAGACGGCTCATAAACCATCTGTGATAACCTTCGATTATCATTGACACATAATAACAGGCGATTCAAAAAATTGTTTGTGATGACAGTTCCGAACTGTCTGTGATGACCCTTGTTGCAGTAGTGGCAAGAAACATCACCGCTAGATCCACCCTCTTCTCCCACAAATCCACAACCCATTGCCGAGAGGAAGAGAGAATAGAGTGAAGCACGACGACCAGACTAGAAGAGAGCGGCAGACCCAGGAGGAGTTGGTGAAGAGGAAGAGCGACGCCAGGAGGAGAGCAATCGAGACACGCACCAATCAACCAGGAAGAACTGAACCTCAGTTCTACCCCAAATTGAGGCGTACATCATCCAACCAAGGTATCCCCACATTCCATTTCAATCCTTGCCATCACCATCATGGGACCGCACGCACATGCAACTTCACATTCACCATTCACATGCATAACACCGGAGCCCTAGCATCCACACATATACTCTAGAGTAGTGGAAGAGAACTAGAAGGGAGTAGACTATACCAAAGGAGAGTCAAGCTATGGCGTCGGTGTGCTCACCACCAGTCAAGCTCTAGAGTAGTATTTGACTTATGAAAATCAGATAGTAACTAATCAGAGATACTAAACTAGAATAATTTAATAGTAGCAAAAGATAACACATTTAAGAATAAACTCAGCAATCGACGAAATTGACCTAAGGAATCACCACGGGAATGCATTGAAATAGTATATCTTTTATGCCTATAAATTAAATCGTAGCCTATGCATTAAATGTGGGAAACGAACCAGGTCCGGAGGAAGGGTTTCACCGAAGCACACCTGAGACTAGGCCTTATGACCAATTTCCAGGCAAGTGCTCCTGAGATTGGGCCTTACGACCAATTTCCAGGCAAGCTTTGAACATGTTGATCAGATTACATTTAGGTAAAACAAAGAATTTACCTATTAAAGTACTATCATCCTACATCAAATGAAATTCTATTTAACCTGAATGAATGATATGTGAAAGAATGAAAGGGGAATGGTGGGTTCAACTGATGGAACAGTCGACCTACAGTATAAGTAATTGGTGGGCAGAGGGTACCTTCGGAACATGATAAAGAGAAAGGTTGGGACTCTTTACATAGGGGTAAAATCTAAGGATTTATAAACTTTCACTCGTGTAATGGACCATACTGGTCATATCAAAACCAGACAAGGTCCCAATTGGACTCATGGCCATAAAGGATAAGCCACACACACACACACACACACACACACACACACACACACACACACACACACACACACACACACACACACACACACACACACATATATATATATATATATATATATATATATATATATATATATATATAGCGATGTGGAGTATTAGGTAAAGGTGAGTCCAGCTCGACCAATGACTAGCTCATAGTTCGATAGATGTCAGGTGAGGGTAAGAAGCCACCCTGAGCCAACGATTATGACTAGTTGGGTGGAGGTATAATATATGAAGATGGAGGGAAACATTCTGTGCACTGATTTGAACATCCCATTTAAGGAAATGGGAAGGACTGTTCACTACAAAAACCAGGGTCGCTATGGGTAAAGTAGTACAAACTGTGCAGTGCTATATAAACCGTGAATTCACGCCATCTCCTAGACTGGAGGCTACGGGAACCAAATGGAGGTTCTATTTGGTTATACGAGTGTTCAGTAAATTTCTAAATTAACAATATGAAATTCTTTATCAACCTAAAAATAATTATTTTTGAGAGGATATGAGGTTAGAATTGATTCACTGAGATGTTGGCTCATAATAATAAAAGTGCATTTTGTTATTAATGCTTGCCGAGTACTTATACTCACCATTGCAATTATTTTTCCTTGTTTAGAGGTTAGCTAACCTAGGATTCCACTCGGTGTGGATGATGCTTGGGGGAAGATGATTTTGAGTATGACCCATATGAGATGGATACCTTATACGAGACATGGGACGTGTAGAGCTTTACTAGCAACTCGAGCACGACCCTCAGGGTATAATAATGCGATATTGTATATTTCCTAGCACTTGTATAATTATTAGTTGGACTAAAAACTGTTTCCTTTACTATTGTAACATTTGGGCACTTATGGCTTTGTTAAAGACTTTAGCCTTGTGTGGCAATATTATTGTAATATTATGGACAATATCTAATTATTGTTCTGCTGCAACACTCTGATGAGTTTATTATTTGACAAAACAATATTTTAATGAATAATAATCCATTGACTAGTGCTATTATTTCTTGGTAATGACATAGGTCGCTACAGTCCACAAGGATCATGCGTCAGAAATCAGACTGAATCATGGACCACATTGTTAAGTACCCAATCTGAACATAAATAATTATAAGCTGGTTAGTCTTAAATTAATTAGCCATACAGTACGTTGCCTTTCGTTTAGTGGGCATCACTGTACTACAGCTGCTAATATAAAACGTAACCTGCAGAGTGATTGAAAGGCCATGATGATGCAAGCTTGTCTTGACAATAAACCAACTATAGTGACTAGTGAGATAAAGAGGGGACAGCAGGACCATAGCTTTAGCAGCTGGTCAAGTCCTGTTTCATCTGCGCAAAGCCCGTGTTCGAACATGTTCATTTGTGTACTATATATAGTGATGTTTTCGTGCGAATCATTTTTCTAATATAAGTATATTTCTTGGTGTATTATGAAGTACTGCTGATGGATCTAGCTAGCCTCTATATATGAAAGAAAAACTGAAATGACATGGCACTGACCGGAACTACATTCAGGGGTGCTGAAGCCTAGAGTTAGGGAGAAAATACACCCAGTGGAGTCCGATCTAGGCTATACGTTCGTTTCCAGCTCAACTTTTACAAGCTGTGCAATTAGGAATTTTGAGTACAAATTTTCTTACTTTGTGTGGTCAAACTCAAAGTGTTAGATCAGGAATAAATGATTGTACATTGTACGAAATCTACAAATTCCACCAGAAACGAACTCACGGGGATTGAACCACCTACATTCACCACCGCACGCAGATGGAAGCACACATTAGATTCAGTAGTACAGCCCGCGCATGCACGAGAAATTGCGTGTCACTCATTCATCTGTGCAAAAATCAGTAGTGCGTCATTGACAAAGGGACTAAACTTTGCTGAGTCGACAACATCTCAACAATGCGTCAGTTTTTACCATGCATGCATGACTGAACAACACAGTACACTTGTCCTTGGAGCTATGGAGCTACAGTACCCTGCACTTGAGCCCATTCGTTGTTTCTGATCTACTAGCTGGTTACGTACAATACTAATTATGAGATAAATTAGGGCACCATTTGAGATACGTACCGCTCCATATGCATGCACAGTACGTAGGTGGAGCCCTATTTTTTGCTGTAGTCTCGTAAGGACTTTCTTGAATTGCACCTGTCTGTGGAGCCCTATTTTTTGCTGTAGGCTCGTAAGGATAGGGTAAGCAACGAATTGATTTGTCGTACGCATTGCATCACCCAGCACTGCGCTCTAGCTGCGGTAGGTCAGCATGTTAAAGGAGGATTCACATGAATAATACAGGCGCTATAACTCCTCCCGGGCCTTCTTCCCGTTGTAGATGCATGGTCCCGTCGTCCTAACGGCCGGGCATGCAGTGCAGTGACTCCCGGATGGCCATGTCCTTGGAACAGTCATGGCCTTATCAGCAGCAGCTGTACAGAGACATAGTGATCACCGAATCAGGATTCAAAAATCGGCCGAGATTTCCAGTAAAACCGGTTCTACGGACCCGGTTAAAGTTCAAATCGGCAAAAAACAAAAACAGATTTGCAATTTTTTTTGCCAAATATATATATAAAAAAATCATAACCCCATTAAAGCACAAGCGGACGTGCGCGCTGGTGGTAACCTTGCCTTAGAAAGAGCATATCGTGGGTTCGCCTGCAAAACTGCCCTTTTTTTGTTTTTTTTGTTTTAACTCCAAAAAATTTCAAATTCTGATGTGAAATTTTTGGTTAAATTTTTTCCAATAATCAGTAAAATCGGTTCTATCGGTGACCCCACAAAAAATAAAAACCAATTTTCAAAACCTTGGATCGAACAACATTTTCAAATTAGCTTATCGGTATTCAGTTTATTCACACAAACATTCATGCAAGGTCCGAAAGCCATCAGCTATAGCAAAAAAGAATGCACCCGACACCATCAAACTTCTTCTTGGGTGCGCAGAATCTGAAAGTTCAAAAACTTCTAGAATAGATGTGTAACATGGGCAATTGTGTAGGACTTATCATTACCGCACAAAGGGTCGCCATATATGGTTCTAAACCGTCATCACAGACAGTTTCTGAATCATCTAATTTATTACGTCTATGGTAATAGGCAATTATCATAAACGGTTTTTAAGCCGTCTGTGATAAGTCACATCACTAACGGTTCGTCTCAAGAGCCGTATGCGAAAACCAACTATCACAGACGATTGGTGCACAGAACCGTCTGTGATAGTAGGCGTTCACAGATGATTTATACAACAAAATTGTTTGTGATAGTTTACTCTGTATATAGAAATTTTCTATTTTTCGGCTAGCTTCAGGAAATGCTAGTAATGCCCCTTGAAAATAAACAAGCAGATCATAGATATTGCAGATCTTATAGCACACGATAATTATTACACAGATCTCACAAATGAATTACAACTGAATGAGTTATAATTGAATGAATTACAATTGAATCAAATATTTGAACATCTATTAATTGTTGTCACTGGAGTTGAACTCTCCCTTTGGGTCAATGACGTCCGTCATCAAGAAGGTGGAGAGCCGTCCTTGAACATTGAAGAGTTTGTTAAGATCGAATGTACTTGAATTGATTGTCATGCCTTGTCACTAGGAGTAAAGTCGTAAAGTTGACAACAAAAAGTCACAACTCACAACTTGTTCTTGATTTAGATAAATGATGCCCATATATATCATGGTAACACTAACTAGTCTTACACACCCCACAATTTAAACTAGATAGAGACAAAGTCAGATCCCACATCACACTTTACAACTAAAACTCTATCAGTCGGAGTAGTACTTGTGTTAAAAATCCCCATCCAATGAGATCTTGTAGCTAAAATATGCCAAGATGAGAAGCTAATGGATAGTCGTGCAGAAGGTGACGAAGTTTGCCTAAGACAGCAACCAAATCCAATATGTAGCATGATGAGAATAAAGAGATAGCAACCATGACCTAATTCATAGAACTTGACATACTGGAGTGTGTGATTTGCTTCATACCCTTTGAAGCCTAAGTGTACAGTGTTTTAATATTCCGCTTGTAGTTGTTGAGAAATACTAATATGAGCAGCCTTACTAATTTCTAGAAGAATGTCTTCACAGTTGGTTCTCCTTTTCTCATCTTGGCATATATTATTTCTACAAGATCTCACTGGAAGAGTGTTTTAAAACAACTGCTGCTCCAACTGCATGACATAGGTTTAGCTGTCAAGTGTGATATGGGATCTGACTTAGTCTCTAGTTCATTTAAATTATGGAGTGTGCAATGCTATGTTAGTGTTACCATGTAATATGTGTGCATCATTCATCTAAATCAAGAACAAATAAGTTATTAGTTCTGACTTTATGTTGTACTACCTCAGTGTCAAAAGAAAAGCCATTCTCTAATCTTGAAGGACCTCCATGATGGTCATTTGTCTCCTAGGCATTTTTGATATGCCTCGGCCCTCTCTCTTAGTAGCTCCTTTGTTCTGGTCATCGGAGCATACTACAATATGAGCATAACAAATTGAATCACACTAGTATGCTTCTATACTTAGAATTGATTAATCGATCATGTTTACAAAACCTTGATCATAGAGTGATAATCATCTGGGATTATATTCAAGTGGATATTAGAAATGTCATATCTTCAATGACATACTTGACATAAAGAAAATCCTATTCATACTAATGTTTGAGGCAATCCTATGATTCCAGTTTATGAATGGCAACAACATTCATGTAGCATTTCATTTTTAAAGTTGTATTCTCTATACATGTCAAATATTCCATTTTTACTTACCTTCTATTAGCAATGGAATCCTAAATGAATTACCATATGTCAGTTTATTAAATTGGATCACTTATGAAAATGTAGCATGACACTTATGCACATATCAACCATTCATACATGTCATGGCACTCACGTAAGTATGAAAATGCATTAGAAATCAATGTGGACATGCATATGATGCACACCTTGAGCTTGGCCGATTGGCAAAAGTGAAACTTGGGTTTCCTTGCTTTGCAATATTATTCCCAAGCAACTCTTCCAAACTGTAGCAATATTCTCAAGTGAGAAAGTGTAGTAGGAATAGAGAAGGATGGCAAATGTATTACTATTGGCTGCAGGTCCTAAACACATGTAGCAAGCTACACAGATTACCACGCGACAGGGAGCTGAGGAGGAGGCGATAGTGACAGGGAGCCGGGAGGAGGAGCCATGCAACTGGGAGCCGAGGAGGAGGTAGCATCACCGGAGGTGGAGAAGGGGGAGCTGAGAAGGCGCTCGAGTGTGTTGGAAAACCTAAGTATGCGTAGGTGTACAATGAGTTATGTTTCCCCTGTATATATAGAAGAATATTATCACAGATAATTTTAAAAAATAAATATCTACGATATATTGGATATCATAGATGGTTCTTGTTAAGAACTATCTGTGAATTATCATAGATAGTTTTTGGTTGGAAGTGTCTGTGAATTATCACAGACGATTCTTATTAAAAACTATCTATGATAATTACAGAAGTCACATATGATTTTTAATTTGAACCATCTGTGATAATTCATAAATGATCATTAACAAGAAACCGTCTATGATAATTATATATCACAAATGGTTCTAGCCATTGCTAGTTACATAGACGGTCATGCTTGTAAAATCATCTATGATAATTACAACATTAACGGATTCTAGGAACCGTCTATGATAAGGTATCCATTATAGCCTTCTCTGTAGTAGTGTATCGTGATTAACTAGGACATATGTAGTGTAAACCCCCACCTATATGAAATGATACTAAACATTTTATACTATATAGTCCATGTCGAAGGATTTAGACCCATCATTATGAGTTAATGATATATTTTAGTAATTAATGAATCATATTGTGGGACTAATATTTTCATTGATCTGAATGAATAGGCTATGTCCCATAATGAGAACTTGTGAAGACATCATGTGTTATCATCATCAAGTCGAGGCTCGAGAAGAAGAGATGATCATCATGAGTTGATGAGCATCAAGTCAAGATCTCATAGTAGAAATGATCATGAGTTGATCATCAAGTCACCAAAGGTTATCATATGTTGATGGTTAAAGTCAAGGACCAGGATTTGAAGTGAAGATGTGTATCATCAAGCTTCAAGATACTGCTAAAGGCAAATGTATTGGTAGCATAGAATAAGGATGTGTTTCTTAGTCATTTTGCTAGTCTTAGTATTTGGTAAAAAACCAGGTTGCTAGTGTAGTTTTCCATAGTATTAAGAGGGGTCGTGACTAGTAACTTGAGTGTGTCATGTGTTGATATCTCATTTATTTTGCTCTAGCTCTCATGGCAAGATGCTATTGTTTGCAAATGTATTTTGCGAATAGTTGAGGATCATGCATGATCCTTGTAACATGTAACTTAAGTTTGCAAATGTGTTTTGCAAACGATTCAAATCCATATACCTATACCGTGCTTAATGATTCTAAAGTGTGTGAATGTATTTGCAACTTATCATGAATCATATTTTAATCCATGGACTATAATTTGTGAACATGTATTGTAAAATTGTTGAAATGCATGCACTCTTATCTCTGCTGAAAATTGCAAGGCGGTGGATCGGTCGTGCGGTATGACTGCACTTCGTGTGGCGGTATGACTGGGGTAGTACGACCAGCTCTGTGTGAGCGGTATGATCGGCCTTATACTGGCGATCCAACCAACATTATGCGAGCAATATGACCAACCCTTTGTGGTACAACCGGGTATTTGTTATTGGTAGTATTTTTCTAGCGAGCACTATTTTCTGGTTCTTGGTTGTGTGGTTCGACCAGACACAGTGGTAGTATCAGACCTTGTGTGGGTTGTAGTACTGACAGCGGGGCTAGTTTTCTAACTGTTGCAGATGAGCGGCGGTACTAGCCATTAGTTGACTGTAGTTTCTTGGTCCGATTCTTCCGATTTCTTGCTCCAACGGCTAGTTTCTTGGTGTGTGGTATAAATATCCCCTTGTGGCCTATTGGTGACAACATGCTGGTTCGTATTTCATCACCCTTGAGCTAAGAGTAAGCCCTCTTATCTCTTACGTGCATGTGTTGCACTTAATGATCTTGGAGAGGAAAATCCAATTTCATGTGTTGCATTTGGTGGTGGATTTACTATCTATTGAGCTGTGGCACTTGATTCATTCAAGTGATTATCTTCGACTTGTTACTCTTGAAGGTTGTTGATTACTAGATGTCTTGGAGGCGTGGTTGTCCAGTGATCTAATGCTATCTCAGTAACAAGTATCTACATTGAAGTATCTAGCCCCTAGCTTTATGTAGGTTGCATTGCATTCATGAAAATCATTTCAAAAATTGTCTCTTGTTCAAATCTTTATTATTGCAATTTTGAGCAAGGTAGAAAGTAGCATATTACGGGAGAGTGCTAATTTATATTCATGTGTATCACATCCCTAAGTGTGCCCTAATTAATTTAGTGCTAGTATTGCCTTTTCAAAATTGAGATGTTTAGGCGAAAGTCAACAATTTTTAAATTATTGGTATATGTTTGAAAAACTGATTGAAAAATGTATACAAATGCATTTCAAAGGTTTTCCAAAGGTTTTGCCTTTAGAAAAAACTAATTTTAAGTAAATGAGTTTCTAACCCAAAACTAGCAATATAGTATAATCAATTCTAAAGGGAATTTAAAAAAATGTTCAATACCAAAAATCTAGAATTGGCTATTTCAAACAATTTTGATATTCAAAGATTTCCAGAAGACCAACCAATAAAAAGTTATTTGATTTTGAAACTCATCTAAAATCCTAGTTTGGTTAAAGTGCAATCTAGCACTTGAAGTGAGATTTACCATTTGAGCCAAAAATATTAACATATATTGGTTCACAAGGGTATTTATAACTAGGGGTTGCAATTTCCCTCGCAGGGGCAGGGCCCCGCGGGAAATTTCCTCATCGAGGGTAGGGACGGGTGGGGGGGCATTCTCCCCCCACAGGGGAACGGGGGCGGGACCCCACGAGGCTAGCGGGGCGGGGACGGGGATCATCTTCCCCCCGTGGGGCCCGACAGGGACCCATTAAAAAATAAAATATATTTTTGAATAATGTACTGTAGTTTTTAAATATAGAAGATTGTATTATTTTCTTATATATTTAGACTAAAACTTGAATCTATATGTTAGAATATATATTTTGAAACTACATTATGTAAAAAAAAGTATGTCTAAATAATTATATATTAATAAAAAAGTCATATTATTATTTTAAAAAAATATTTCAATATGTTTTTAATCCCGTCGCGGAGATTCCCTTGGGGGTCGGGTCCCCGCGGGAACGGGGCAAAGGGCTACGTTCCCCCGGGAATTCTAACGGGGCCGGGGATCAGGGTGGGCTGGCGGGGATCAGGGTGGGGGCAGAGGGCCTCCCTCGGGACCCCCGATCCTGTTGCCACCCCTATTTATAACTCATACATATATGGATGCTAAAAGTGTCCTCACATACACAATTTGGCAATCTTGAAGATTTTTCTTGAAAATGAGCTTATTTTCAAAAATGAAAGCATGATTTGTTAAAATTATCTTCAAGAAAGATTTAACTTTGGCATAGAGTTGAAAATGCTCTAAAAGTGGTTTATATTTCTTTGTAAAAAGTTTTGGAGCAAATTACTTCAATATTTAGAAAATGCTCTAAATGCTTTGCACTTGGATTAGGTCTCTTTGATTTCTCTTTGTTGCTTCTTTTTCTTCTTTGTGCCCCTTCTCCCTTGTATATTATTATCTATCTAATATAGCACAGTAGGAGTCTCTCCTACTATTTCCCATAAAAAAGTATGTTGACTTGATGGAAAATTGGACGGAATGGTAAAAGTGAAATGCGCATGGATGGAAGGATGACAAAAAAGAAATTACATGATTATGATGGTATAAGCAGAAATGCACACTTTTTTAGTGGTGCCAACAAAATTTTCCCTTAAATCTTTCAAGAGAAGATGAAGTGCCCAAAATCAATTATTCTTACAAGTGGGATCAGTAATCCCTACAAGTGGTATATGATTCTTCATGGAAGAGACTAAAGGACCATAAGAAAGTTAAAAGCATCTATTATTAAGAAAAAAAGAAATTTTGGTGCTTGATGACAAAAGGGGGAGAGAAGTCTAGAAATTGCAAAGTGGAGCTTGCATACGCTTTAGGAGGAGAGAAATGCAATTGGAGCATGCATAAGCTTTTAGGAGAAGATGACAAGGAGAAGAACATTTGTGTAGGGGGGAGAATTTTTCTTAATGAAAAACATATTAAATATTTTTAGCTTGCTTAAAAAGGGGTAAAGTATTAATATTGGGAAAACTAATTTACTTATTTGCCTAAAATGACTTATGTATCTTGTAAATGCATGCTTTACATTCTCATGTGGTTGATTGTCATATTATTCATTTGTTGCATTGCTTGGTTCCAAAATATAGGTTGAACTCTACTTCAAATCAAAATTTAGATATGTGAATATTGTTCCATCTCATATATATGTATGCACATATTAAGGGGGAGTTCACTCTATATTTTGTGGTTTCATTCGTATTGATCCTTATCTTTTATTCATATATATTGAGGATCTTTACTTTAAAATGTACCCCCTTTGAGTATATAAAGCTTATGTAGTTCATATAGAGTCATGTTGGTTTCAATTAAATTATTTACAATTGTTGATGTTGTCATCAATTACCAAAAAGATAGAGATTAAAGAATCTAGATGTGTCATTATGATAATTAATGATAATCATATTGTGGGACTAATATTTTCGTTGAGTTGAATGAATACTTTATGTCCCATTATGAGGAGGACTTGTGAAGACGTCATGTGTTGATTGTCGTCGAGTCGAGGCTCAGGAAGAAGAGATGATCATCATGAGTTGATGAGTATCAAGTCAAGATTCCGATATAGAGATGATCATTAAGTGAAGAAAATGTTATCATATGTTGATGGTTAAAGTCAAGGACTCGAACTTGAAGTGAAGATGTGCATCATCAAGCTTCATAAGGATGCTCAAGGCAAAAATGTAACTAGCATAGGTTAAGGGTGTGTTTCTTAGTTATTTTGCCGGTCTTAGTATTGTTCAAAGACTGGGTTGTTGGTATTGTTTGCCGTACTATTAAGAGGGGTTGTGACTAGTATCTTGAGTGTGTCATGTATTCATATCTCATTTGGTTTGTTCTAACTCTTCATGGCATAATGCTATCATCTGCAAATGTGTTTTGTAAATAGTTGAGGCTTATGGATGACCCTTGTAACATGTGTCTTAAGTTTGCAAATGTGTTTTGCAAACGGTTCAAGTGTATGTACTTATACCTTATGTCATGATTGTAAAGTGTGCGAATGTGGTTTGCAACTTATCATGAATCATGTCTTAATCCTTATGTGCTTGGTATTATAATTTACAAATGTATTTTGCAAAATTATTGAAGTACATGCACTCTTGTCTCTGCTGGAAATTGCAAGGCGGTAGGGCCAGCTCTAGGTGAGGGTCGGACCGGCTGTGTGGTGTGACCTCACTTTGTGTGGTGGTATGAATAGGGCGTTATGACTGGCTCTATGTGAGTGCTATGACCAACCTTGTTCCAGTGTCTAACCAGTGTTATGCGAGTGGTAGAGCATTATTTTCCGGTTCTTGGTCGTGCAATCAGACTGGCCTATGTGGTGATCCTACTAGACCTGACGGTAGTACTAGACCCTGTGGGTGATAGTACCAACTGTTAGAAATATGCCCTAGAGGCAATCATAGAGATGATGATATTTCGTTGTATCCATGATTTAATAAATGTTCCTTGAATATTGCCTTTGTGTTGATTAACAAGTATGTGACTTGTTTGTGAAACTCTTTACTTATATGGTTATTCTAAAGTTGTCCCTAGTCGGAGTTCATGTGAGGACACACGTGAATGATGGATTAGCACATGTATAGGTTGATGACCATGTTTCACAGGTCATAGACATGGAGATGTCAAACCAATAATGTGGACACATGTTTAGAACATGGGGTTGGACTGACCCAACATGAGACATAGCTTTTATACTTATGATTCTCTCTTCACAATGTGTACGCCTTGTCCTTAGACCTGAGATTGTCGCATGTACTTGAGATGTGAATCGACCTACTTAGGGGCTATCAAACGCTACTCCGTAACTGGGTAGTTATAAAGGTAGTTTTCGGGTTTGTCATGAAGCATGCTACGAGGCATGGTCAGTCGAGATGGGATTTTCCCCTCTCTACCTGAGAGAGATATCTCTGGGCCCCTCGAGTGATCGGATCCAGAAATGCATGGCCATGCTACTTAAGGTTAAGAGTTAACCTAGTAAGGGATTCCGGATCACAGGATCGAGAAAGAGTGGTCAGCTTGGAGCTCGACCAAATATCGTGAGGCAAAGGGATTGGCATGTACATAAAGTTGTGATGGTTCGTTCGATATGATCTTTGTGTATGTTTAGGAGTTGGCACGTCTTGCTAGAGGCCGCTACCAACTATTGACCGAGTAGGTAAACTCGTGTCATGTCTAAACATACGTGAACCCATAGGGTCACACACTTAAGGGCTGAAGCCTAATTCGGATTGGATCCGGGTTAGACTGGGTATTGAGTCCTAATGGACCTCCATTCGCTGAAGCCCATTATAAGGACGTCTATAAAAGGAGGGCAAGGGCGCACAGGGTTGGGAGAGAAGTTTTTCGTGACCTCCTGAAACCCTGGCCGCCACCCCTCCCACGCCCTGGGCGCTCGCGCGGATCTAGTAATCCGGCGTGCGTCGCTTCCTCCCGTACGTGTGGATACTTTTGGCGGCGCTGCATCTGTAGCGTTTGGACGAACCGCAAGAGAGGAGTTGTACGTTGGACGCCGCGACGAGGACGAGGAAGTAGTACGACTACTCTGCCCCGACGTGCTGCATCGACGTAGTACGACTACTCTGCCCCGACATGCTGCATCATTCCGCACCTGCGCGTCTAGTGGTAAGACCGTGATCTATAACTGCAGTGATCTTGGTTTACGGGTAGAATTTTTTATTAATTTGCGCTAGTGTAGCCTGCCCGTAGTCCTTCACCAACAACGGGTGTAATAGCTAGTTTTCTAGTCATTGAGGAGGAGCACTAGTACCGACTATTAGTTGATGGTTGTACCGGCCTTAGGTCAATTTTTCTGATTTCTTGCTCCAATGGCTAGTTTCTTAGTGTGGGGTATAAATATCTCCTTGTGACTGGTTGGAGACAAGATGTTGGTTCCCATTTCATCACTCCTGAGCTAAGAGCAAACTCTCTCACCTCTTATGTGCATGTGTTGCACGTAGTGAGCTTGGAGAGGAAAATCCGATTGAATGTGTTGCAGTTCGTGGTGGATTTAGTATCCATTGAGCTGTGACACTTGATTCATTCAAGTGATCATCTCTAACTTGTTACTCTTAGAGGTTATTGACTCCTAGACGTTTTAGTGGTGTGGTTGTCCAGTGATCTCTTCAAAGAAGATTGTGAAGTGGTTCGGCGTGTTGTGAAGGTTGGAGCTCACCTACCCGGAGGGGAAAGAGCTACCACTACTGGAAAGTGAGGTTCTTGGCTGAATTCAAGGAGCCGGTCTAATTCGTTTAGGCTTACTTCAATGTGGACTAGAGGATACCAGTAAGTCTCCGAACACTACAGTAAAAAGAAACTATGTATATTATGGTTTGGTTTCTTATTTTCTTATGCTCAATTGTTAGACTCGGATTGTAATTCGAATCCTTTATTATTCTACCATACTATTCTCTAGATCAGTAGATAGTGAACACTAATACATTACTTGACATCAAACACATATCTCACAAAAGCAAAACTAATACAATAATAGACTTACACATAGGCCGATCAGGCCAAAACCTATAAAGAGTGACAGCGGAAACGGAAACAACACACATGTGGGGATCCTCAGGATATGCCCATAGGCAATCAACTGGAGCTCATGACCAAGATCTTGGTCTCTTCATCTTCCACTCTTGTCAACACCTTTAGATGACCACATGCCTTTTCTTTCTCATTCTTACTTACTAAATGACAATAAGTGAGCAACAATGAGTATGATGGTACTCAGTAAGCCACCACACATACTACAATTATAATATATATGCAAGGCTGATCAAAGGGAGGCTCGATGTTCTTTTATTTGCAGAAAGCCATATTTGAAATAGAATATATAGAAAAAATGAGACTTAGCATTTTAACTAAACAATATTTTTAAAGAGTGCAAGAGCATACAATAATAATAATAGTGCAGCTTCCATCCACTTGTTAGAGAGCATGGTTTCATCCATCATATGCTATTTTTGATACTTGGGTTCTGTCCATCCACACTACCACAGAAAGGGTCATCATAGAACTTGTGATGATGGCCCGAAGCAGCGCGGTGGCCTTCAATGGTGACAGTGAACTATTGATGACGGTGACCTAAATTAGCCAAGGAAGAAGTGAGAGAAGGGCATGGGGTGCTCTAGATGAATGAAATTGGGTGGAGGCTCACCGAGGTAAGAATGGCAGTGCAGCGATGATTTCAATTGGAGAGGAAGAAGACGGGGGCACCGATGAGTTTCTGTGAACGAAGTCCAAATTGAGCGAGAGGGATTGAAGAGGAGGGAGAGACGGCTAGATTAGAATGGAAAGAGAGAGAAGGGGCTCATTGAATTGGTGGTGCTATGGGGCGGCTACGGTAGGGCGCGGCGATGAGCTCGGCTCAGCATGGTGTGGGCTCTAGTGACGTGAGGGAAGTGAGTGGGGATAGGTAAGGAGTGAGTAAAGGGGATGTGCATCTTAAGTAGCTGGGGCGGCCAGTGGTTGCACTATGCATGCATTCATGGTGCGCGCAGTGGCCGACGGAGGTGCGGGTGACACACACAGTGCATGGCAGTGTGGAGCGATGGGGAGAGAGCGAGTGGTGCGGTGTGGACCACACGGTATGGGAGAGGGCATGGGAGCGTAGCACAAGTGTGTGGTGCTGGCGCAGGTCGAGCATGCGCGCATATGGCTCAACGAAAGCGATGAGGCGGCACACGGCTGGGAGAGCAATGCAGCGCATGGGACAAGTCGGCACGATGTGAGCACATACGCGACGTGGGCGCAACAGTGTGGTGGTACATGGTGCGGCACACGTGGTCTACGTGGGTTAGGGGCGCGTGCATGCGGTTCTAGTGAGTGAATGGCACGGGCGGCACAGCATGGGTGTGATGAGGTCATACATGCGGCACCGGCGAGTGTGTGGCATAGGCGGCACGACATGGAGGGCGTGTGCAATGGGGCCAGGTAGGGGTGTGGCTAGGGACATAGAGGAGAGAGAAATAGAGAGAGAGGGAGAGTGTTAGGCCAGGGAGCTTAGAGGGGAAAGAGAAAAGGGAGGGAAGGAAATGGGTTGACCCAACTTTGGTTTGGAAATTTTCTTTTTGTTTTTATTTGAATTTGATTTTGGTTTTGGATTTGAGCTTGAATTTGACTTCAATTGTTTTTATCTTTTCTTTTAAAAAATTGAATTTGAGTTTAAATTTCATTCTTCTTGTCGCTTTAATTTTTGCAAGGAATTTAGCCTAGATTTAAATTTCACTTTCCTTTATTATTATTATTATTATTATTTTTATTATTATTGTGTCTCTTTCCTTGTATTAATTTGCATAACACAAATTCTAGCGAAGCCCAATTAAATTCCAAAAAAAATCCTAATATCAACAAAATACGTGAAAAATTAAAATTTTCATATTTTGAAACATTCCAAAATTTGGGATTTTACATGAATTTACATACTTGCAATTTGTATTTATAGAAATTAAATTGATTATTTGTCACACTAGGATTACAAACCTTGACATAGACTTAGAGTGTTGGTGCACTTAGGTAAAGCTAGATGATTTAGACCTTAATTGTGCAAAATTGATTTGATTCATGCTTCCACATATAAACTCGATTTTAGCCAAAGAGAGAATTTTAAAAGCACACATTTACCCCTAGTTGGCCTCCTCGACCTTACACCTATTCGAAACAGCTGTGGCTTTTATTTTTGGCATAAAATGGCACTGTGGTAGCTGGAAGAAGCCATGGCTGAAAGTAGGAGTGTTCAAATCAGCTTTTGGCTTTTGTCTGAGCTGATTTTCGAAGCGTGTTCGAAGTAGGGGTGTTCAAATCGGCTTTTGGCTTTTGGAGACTCGACACCGCATTCTATCCCTGCACACTCTCTAGAATTCCCATTGCTACTCATGCGCGGTCACCACCACATGGGACCATATTCCCCTAGCTGGCCACCGCCCATTGACCTGTCCCTACCACTCGTGTGATTTTCTCACAATTTTTGTTCGAGTCACATTGTGTTCTAGCATTTTATTAACATTTTCCCTCAATAAATTTCTCTTTTCTCGTAGTACATCATTGGAATTTCATTGTCGTCCCCTTTGCAGCTCTACCCGCTGTGCCGCGATTGATCTTGTCGTACTCGGTGAGCCCACCAAAATTCCTTGCACCTAAAGCTTTGCCATCATCCTCTCTACCTATTCCCCATGCCAATCAGGTCTATCCTGAATTGTGGAGTGCCGCCGCCTCGCCACCTCCTTCTTTGGCACCAGCCACCGTCGCCCTGCCACCTCCGACCATCTCGGGATATGCCACCCACACTGCCGGACTGTCCTTGCCTTATCCATGCTTGTGACTGCATTATTTTCCGAAGGGCACCGCCAGAGCACCGTTGTGAAGCCGGCACCTTGGCCGCTGCCTCGATGCCGTGAGCATCACCGCCGAGCTCCCCTGCTTGTGCCGCTGCTGCCTATAGCTCTCTCGAGGTTGGGCCGACCCATTTCGACTGCACCACCTGAGTCGTTGTTCGCCATTGCCATTGTCTGCCAAAGCCGTCTGTGCTCGCCCTTATTCACTATCTTGGAAGCTGTTCGTGTGAGAGATTACAGAGTAACTGAAATTCACGTGTGGTTTTTACCGATATAAATGAAGTTGATACAGTATATACTACAATTAACTAGTAGACCCTATCTTAAAAAGGCACTCCGTTTAAAAGCTAATTACTGTAGAAAAATCAAAAGCTGAAAAAGAAGAGGCCCTAATCGGCTTCCGGCTTCTAAAAGGGTTGGAGCGGCGCCGTAGTTGCACAGGTGACCACACATCGCCATTTGTAGCAAGTCTGCTATGTTAGGACGACGAGCTAGCTAGCAATGCACAGCACGCGCCTCTAAAGTGATGGCTCCTCGGCACCAGTAGAACAGCAGCAGATCTCGGAAACCGGCAGCCAATGCGCATGTGTTGATCCTTATTGGCGACGCCCCTGACCTCTCAGTGCACAGTTGCACGCACGCATCATGATGACATGTACGTATTCCTCACCCTGGTCCCGGAAGAAAGGAAAACAGTCACAAAACCTCCCTTTCCTTGCACTGTTACCCAAAGACATAGCCCTCATCTCCTCTCCCTCTGCACTGTGCTAGCCAGCTCGGGTCCCTGAAACATAGCCAATGGGAGAGCCAACGATACTATCCTCAAATCAAGCCACTGAAGAAGGAAAGTGATCGATAGGCACATTAATGCACTGCACCTGCACTGCAACAACGGGAATGAGCTCGCCAACCCTTCAAAAACTGGCGGCTGCGCCGATGGGCCGGACCTTTATATGTGCACTGCCATTTATGTGGCATGACCAAGGTTTTTGCATTGAAGCTTTTGGCCAGGATGACCAAGAACTGGGATGAGGTCTCTTTCGGATGGGTAAAGGCGAAGGCACAACCGCATCAGTTAATGGGGCTCGGATGTTTCGTCAGTGTAGGAGCATGCGACCGTCGGATTGCCCCGAAATAGGGGTCCATGCCAGGTATGGTTTCTGTGCGCAGTTGTGTGTGAATCTTGGCCCGGACGGCGACTGATTGGCGCAGCTGGTGTCGAGATGTGGCGCCGGAAGTCAAGTGGTTCATGTGAAACACATTAGTTCGTTTTCTGTTGGATGGATGCTTGTTGTTTGATGCGTGCTGGAGCTAGCTGAGCTAGCTTGGCCTTGATTGGTGGAAAAGTGGAGCTACATGGTGGTCCTTAAATTTCGGCTAGCTTTTCAGTGTTTAATAAGTGAACCGCATGTTCCTTTCTTAACATGATGACTAATTTTCACGCTACAATCTAATCCAAAAAAGAACTTAATTCTCACATTACAATAAGGTCGAATTCTTAACTTCTCACGGTGGATAGTTTAGTTTAGCTTAGATTGCGTACAATAAGGTCGAACCAGTAACCTTAAAAGCTGAACAAAGCTACAGGCAGATGAGGGGGTGAACGCCACGCCATGCATGGGCGAATACGGTCAGGCGACCACTTGCCTGCATGTATAGCACAGCCCCATTAAAAGGCCCAGTTTAGCTTAGCTTAGCGCCGCATGCAGACGGCGTACAGTACGTACGTGGCCGGCCGGCGCCTCACCCGATTCGTCCGTAGCTGGCTCAGGGACCAGCTCGATCGATCGATCGATCGACTGAAATTGAGGCCGCTTCACTTCACTTTAAGAGGCCGTGACAACTGACAAGGCGCTCAGGCAGTTCGTTCCTGGTTAATCTTGGCCGGTTTCCAGCGCGTGCGTGCCTGGCCTTCGTCCGTGGGCATGTTAGGCTTACGCAGAGCTTCGCACGGCGCAGCGCGGCATGCGGCAGACGAGGGATCAGATCAGAGGGGATGGGCATGGACCGGCCGGCCGGCATGCGCTGCCTGCTGGCCGCAGCAGTGCGGCGTCGTTTCTTTCGCTCGCTGGGTTCCGAGGGGACCAGCCAGCGGCCGTGCGCACTGCGTGCAGGAGTAAACTAAGGACGCGACGCACGGTGTCAAAGCGCGCGCAGGCCGTGCCCCGTGCTGGGATGGCGCGGACGGCGGTGTTCGTCGGCTGGTGCGCGAGTTTTACTTGGCTCTTCGGGACTTGGGGTTTCAGTCACTCGGTCAGTGCAATTATTTGTGCTGCCACGGCCAGGGACCTGGCTGGGAATGTGGCTGAAGGATCGTACGTTAAAAGTCGTCTTGGCTTTGGAGAAATCCAAGCCTGCATAAGGACATCTTCAATAGTAATTGTCTTTTAGTTATATCATGTCAGCAAATTTTTATGTGGTGGAAAGATGATGTGAGAAAAAAGAATATGCTATCTCCTATATAAGAGACAATCTCAGTACACAAACCAACACAAATAGCAATGTAGTGTGAAGGGAAAATGTGATGAAAATAATATAAAACAGTTAGAGAAATTAATTTTAGAAATGAACTGTTGGAGATGCTGTCTCGAGTGTTATTTTTAGATGAGGTAGAAGCTTAGAGACGATCTTAAAAAACAACTATTGTATATGGCTTAGCCAAAAAAAAATGTGTGTGTGGGGGAGGGGGGGAGGGGGGTTCAGTGTAAGTCTTCGTTTGTTTGCATTTTGTTAAGAGCAGAGTTCCTTTGCAATTTGCATGTTGGCTGGATCGAATTGAGCTCGCTGAGAGAAGGTGTTCTTCTTTGTTCGCTCGTTTGAATGGATTGGACTTGGCTGGTGACCTTTTCGTTGCTAGCGACAATGGCCCTATTTATTCCATGGGCTCATGGACGTACCACCGAAAGTGAAACTATTCAGAAGTGTAAATGGACGAGCCTCCTAGATCTTAATGGGCCTAATTTGATGCTATTCAGAAGTGTATATGGACGATCCTTCTAGATCTTAATGGGCCTAATTTGATGCTAATCAGCCGAACCCTATATTTGCAAATCTAAAACCCAATTCAAACATATCCAACCCATCCCGGCCCGATAAGATTCTAACCCAACACAATCCACATTGGCCAGTTTTATCCCCAGCCCTTTCAGCATTTTGGGTCCATATAGCACAAAGAACAGAATAAGGCCTGATCCTGGTCCATCTTATCAATCTTAAACAGGCATGACACAATATCCTGACCAGTGAGATTAGAGGGTGGTGTTTGTTTGGTAACTTTGGCTGGTATCCAGAGAATGTGCGGCAAGCGGCATGCCATACTTTTTCTCTACGGACAAAATTTTTGGCACAATTGGGGCAAATTCATGAGCTTACGGGGAATCAAGTTGTGACGAAATTCTTAAACACGTATATAGTGTCACTTTCTAAATGAAATGACTGATCAAATTAACGACACGTATACCAAAAGTTTTGTAAAGGAAAATGACTCAACCACAGGACAAAACAAAAATTCCTGTGCCCCCCAACCCCAAAAAAAGGTTTAAAAAATACAACTTTCTTTTTGTCTATCTACTACTTCAGGGAAACGTTAATTACTTTGATGGCTGATCTACATTTTTTTCTGCAGTGGAATCGAATTTACCCTGCAGTACCATTGACTAGCGCGTAGTCAACTGTAACGTCTCTGCTTTCAACAAACCTTAAGGGGAAGGTTATGGAGCTAAATAAAATTAATTAAATAGCTAATAAATAAAATACGAAGTAATTTAAAATTTTCCACTATATCCAATTAAATTGAAAACTAAGATTGGTAAATAAATAGAGTGCATTCACAAATTTCATCGCTAGGAGTTAATACAGTTTGAATATACCAGATTAAGAAATACAATTAATTACACTGCAATCAAAAGCGTTCATCAACTCAAATAAAACATGTAACCGTCCATATTACAACAATTAATTAATTATAGTCCATTTTCAACATACAAAATACATCAGTCAAGCGATAATTAAAATGGTTCCTCGAATCAAATAAAAATATTAACAGTCTATATTACTTCAATATAACAAGCTAAATTACATCAATTATATTTCAAAGTACATCAAATTTATAATTCTCAATCTCAATCCAAATAACCGTCTCAAAAATATAAATAATTACAGCATAATTACAATTAATCATAAATTACAAAATTTAAATTACATTGATCGCATTTCACACATTAATTACAATTAACTATAATTACAACAATAAACTAGGTATTAGTTATGAGAAAAATAAATATTAAGGTACCAAAAAAGACCGAACAAAATACAAAAATTAAAAGCCAGCTTGTCGTCAGAATCCTAATTTAGTTAGCACAATGGGTATTTCGCTCATTGAGATACTAGACCGTCCGAAACCAGTCGGCACCTACCGTAGCCATAGGATTTTATCATCCGACGTTAAAGGCCAACCTGAATCTATTCCAAAGTTCCATTTTGCAGCCACCCAGCCCAAAATATCCAAATTCACCCTCCTATGCACAGGAAGCCACTGTCCACATAGGAGAGCACAAAGGAGGAGATAAAAGGCCGTAGCCAAGCTAGGCAAGGAAGAGAGAGGAAGCATTTCCATTGACCAATAGCCACAATCAAGCTCACCACACACCACCTTATGGACGTGGACCTTCCTGCGACTAACCTATCTTTGACTAACTTGTCTATAACGAACAACTGCATCGTGGGTTCGTCTAATAAGGTAGTTAGAGAGTGCATTTATCCAATAACCACACAGATCTCTCTCTGACAACAACCACTACACAACGAGCATTCTTTTATGTCCTCTGATAGTAACTTCCGTCAGGCAGTTATCATCCAAAGTGTTGAGGCGTCTTCTAACGTGGGACAACTACCGTTGCTTCGCAGGCTATATAAAGATTAATGCCAAAGAGAGAAGCAGAGGCATTCATATCGAAGAAGGAGATAGTGCTAGCCATTTGCATAATTCTCTATTGTAATTCCTCTTTCTAGTAATTAGTAATCACACAGGATATAGGGTTATTATTTTCTCAAAAAAAGACCCGAACCTGTATAAAATTCCTGTGTCTCTACTCTTACTGGGTCTTCTAAGAGTTTTCTTGAATCCAAACAAGTCATACGTAAGATCGATATTAAAATATTGACAAGCTCAATGATGCTTTTCTCATGTTAGGGAAGGTTTATGCTAGGTCTAGGACTAGGTGTGGTGAGTTAGAGAAGGAGGTAGAGAGCTTGTCACGGGAACTTACTTCACTTATATCTGCTCCCTCCTGTGATAATTGTGATGTATGTACTTCTTTGCTGGGAGATATGAAGAAGCTAAGGACCTCTCATGATAGTGTGAATTCTGAGCTAGATTTGCTTAAGATAGAGAATGTTAGTCTGTTAGCTGAGATAGAGATGGCTAGAGTTACTCCTCTTTCATCTGATTTTGTTGAGACTATATTTTACACCTCATATGAGGATAAGGACAATGCTTTTAGATGTCTATATACCATGCCTCTTGATCTGCCTGAAACATGTGAAAGTTGTAACAACTTGAAGATTAATTTAAAGAAGGTGGATCATAAAATTATTGAAATACAAGCTGCTTTGCTTGAGCCTGTTGTTTCTTGTGCCAACTGTCCAAAATTAATTGCTGAACTTGAATCAATTTCTAAGTAGTTTCAAGGCATGTGTGATCACAACAAGAAAATGGCTCAATATGATTCTAAGGCACCTATTAGCTCACCATGCAATAATTGTGAAAAACTAAAATCTGAATTGATTGTATTGGATAAAAAATATGTGAAGCTAACTAAGAATCTACTAGAAACGCCACAATCTACTTGCTCTTTCTGTGTTGAAGTAGGGGAGAAATCTAAGGAAATGCTAGAGACTTTTAGGAAGAGTTACGAGGACCAGATGGCTAGGATTAGGACTAACCCTTGTGTGTCTTGCGAAGCCCTCAAGGTTGAGGCGACCGTGTACAAGGAGAGATATGCACGTGCTATTCGATTTTCTACTTCTAGTTCTTCTTCCCTCCTTCTGGTTCCTCATCATCTCCTTCTCCCTATTCTTCATGTGCCTCTCTTTTTGGGAGTGTGAGTACATCATGAACACTCTTGAAAAATTTGTTGGAGGCAAGAAAATGGTTAATCTTATTCTAGATAAATCTAAGTTTTGCAAATTTAATCAAGGTCTAGGGTATGATTTCTTAGAGGATGTAAGGAAACATCCACTTGCTATTGTTAGACCTGTAGCAGCAGACATGATCGAAGTTGTGCCCGAGCTTAAGAAAATTGAGTTTAAGTCTGTGGGTTTTGTCCAGGTGATTTCTGACAGTAAGATTGTGTCATTTGCTGCTTCGACCTCTCAAAAGGTGAACCCTCATCATGCTACTTCGACCTCTCAGAAGGCAAAGTCTCATTGTACCTTCTATCAGAAGAATGGACATATGATTGAGATCTACTTTAGGCACGCCAAGATCACATAAAGAGACCGTGTTCATGCTCTTACGGGTATTCAAGGTCAGCCTTACGGGTAGTCAGGGTCAGCCCCATACTCGGAGTACTCCTAAGACCAACACGAGGTCTAGAGTTGTAGATACCTCTTTTGAGGTGTTTGGTTCTAGGAAGCGTCAAGGACTCAGTTTTTAGGCTCTTTTTGTTTCTGGTCCTCGAGTTGCCTCTGGTCAGGGTATCCACCATCCTGAGGATAGATCTCATTCCCCCCCCCCCATTGAGATAGCTATCCGCGGTATGATCAACATACTGCTGTAGGTCAGGCCCGCTATTTAATAGCGGTTAGACCTAACAGAGGCTTGAGGTGTGCACCTAGACCTTTTGATTCTATGAGAGACAGAGAGTGTAGAGTAGCTAGAGATCAATCATTTGTTTCTGTGACTGCATCTTCTGCTCATCGCGTGACTCAGTACTGGGTTTCTAAATCTGTTCTTATTTACCCTAGTACTGAGCCACAGATGATGTCTTCTCACTGACTCAGGTTCATCGGGCTGGGAAGGGAGAGGTTTGGCCTATCGACTCTGGCTATTCTCATCACATGACCAGAGACTCTCGTTAGTTCTCATCCCTAGTCCAACCTCCAGGTGATGAGATGATCACCTTTAGAGATGCTTCTTTCGGTCGAGTCATTGCTAAAGGTTCTGTGCGTTTTAATGATTCTTTTCATTTTTAAGGATGTTTCCTTAGTGAGTAAGCTGCTGATCGTGCAAAAATAGCACACCCGCAAGTGCACGGGTTGCCACTGAAATAGCGGCGAGTGTCGTGTTCTCCATAGGGACTAGACTGAGGCTACCGATGCTCAGCTTAAGCTAGGTTAATCGAAACAGGGGAGAAAACTAAACTACCGAATGAACTCTAACTCTCACAGACAAAACGACGAACGAACTAAACAAATGAAAGATGATGGAACGAACAACCGTACGAATGGACGTCGTACGACCGCACGAACTACACGACAACTGACTACACGAATGACACAGAAACGACAGTGACGACTACACAAACGAACACGACTACCGACCGACAATCTAACTAACTACCAACCGCGAGACTGAAGGAGGAAGTCGAGAGAGAACGAGGGAGAGAACGGTCGATAGCTAACTAGACGACGACGACACACGACAACACAACAGACTACGACAAACACTCGCACAATCTAACTATCGACAGACCGCTGAAAAAAGCAAAGAGGGGGTCGAGACAGCAAGGGTAGGAATCCGGCCGCCGGCTAGCTAAATCAACGAGACTCTCAAACAAACGCATATACTAACACGGAAAACAGGACAAGCACAAGACATAGCCTATACAACACTGATCACAAACTGACCATAAGCACAGACTAACTGATCACAATTAACACTACTAAAAATACTACTAACAGAACACAATTTGCACAGTTATCACAGAGCATATATCACACTAACAAAACAGAGCACAATAACATACTCACTGATCTCATACATCACAGATCACAGATGATAATCCACAATTCATCAACACATTGCAAATTGTAAATGTCAGTTAACAGTGTGAATAGTAATTAAGAACTGAAGAAATAAAGGGGGAGAAAATTAGACAACCGAGGAGGAAGAAGGTGTAGAGGTGATGCCGACGGGGTGAAAGCTGGTGATGTCGAAGAGGAAGCAGGGGTCGATGCCGTCGGTTGCGGTGGAGACGCCGGCGGTGAGGAGGTTGAAGAAGGCTTGATGCAGGGCGGCCGTGAAGAGCTGTGGCCCCGGCGCAATGGTGGATGGCGGTGTGGATCTGGAGCGGCGGCCAGAGTAGAGGGTGGTGAGTGTCGGCGCTGAGGTGAGTAAGAAGATGCCAACACCGGTGGCGGAGAAGAAAGAGAGAGGCGGCGGAGAGAGATAGCGCGATGGAGGAGCTGCGGGTGAGAAGGCGGAGAAGGGGGCGGCCGGATGTGGAAGATATGGAGGTGCGGCGGCGCACGGGAAGTGGCGTGTGGTGGAGATGGAGAAGCGGCAGGGAGGAGCGGCTGGGCTAATGGAGATGGGGGGATGGCGGACGCCGGTGAAGCTGGTGCGGTGGATCGCCGAAAGAGAAGGAAGGCGGCTGGAGAAGAAATAAAGGCGCGGCAGCACTGCGGGTGGAGAAGGACGAGCGGCGGGGGCAAAGAAGGGAGTGGAGAAGGAGGGCACACCAGCGAGATGGCCCGGCTCGCCGGCGGCCGGAGCAGAAGAAAGGGGAGGAAAAGAAAGGGGAGGCAGGGAAGAATAGAAATGCCGGGCTCCAGCTTTTTTCCAGGCGGCAGCTAGGGTTTTTAGGAGATTGGGGTTTTCGACGATTTGTGATTTAGCCCTCCAGGTTTTCCGAAAGTACAATCAAGTCCTTCCCCAATGAGATTTCTTCTGTTCTGGCCCTCCGGAAGTCCGATTTCATCGCGGTTTGATCCTACGCATCCATGACGATGCGCACATCTGTACGGAGTAGTCCTGAAAGTCCAAATTTGTCATTTATGCGCCTCGGTCGCGCCGGCCTGCATAAAAATATAGAAAATATGTAAAATGGTCCATTTTCGAGCAATTAAATATGGAAAAGTATGTAAATGATGATAAATGGTCTTAAAATGCGAAGAATATGAGGGTAAAATAACGGCTAAATATATGCAAAAATGACGCATGTCAGCTGCGTTATAATTTGCTATCTTTTTCTTAGCTTATCGATGATGATTTCGAGGTAAGTTTCAAGAAAAATGCTTGCAAAATTCTTGATTCTTCTGGGAGTCTAGTTTGCGGGATTTCTATATTTGGGGGGATTTTTCGTGCTGATTGTGTTGAGTCATCTGGTGATTCTCTCAGGTGCTTAGTTGTTTGAGAGTCCCATAATCTCTCTTTTTGACATAGGAGACTTGGTCACATTGACTTTGATCATTTGACCTAAGTTAGTGGCCACGGTGTCATACGTTGTCTGCTCAAACTCAAGATGGTGAAAGACTTAGTTTGTGCTCCTTGCCGGCATGGCAAGATGGTTGTTGTTTCTCATCCCTCAGTCACCGTGACTATAACTGATACACCAAGACAGGTTCTTCATATGGACACTATTAGTCCAGCTAGAGTGTAGTCGGCTAGCGGGAAGTGGTATATTCTTGTTGTGGTTGATGACTTCTCGAGATTCTCTTGGGTATTATTCTTAGCTTCGAAGGATGAGACTTTTAGTCATTTTTAGGGTTTTGTTTGGTAGGTTATCTGTTGAGCTCCCTGGTGCCTTGCGAGCAATCTGTAGTGAAAATGGCACAGAGTTCAAGAACTCCTACTTTGAGAGCTTCTGTGATGAGACATGTTTAGAGTATCAGTTCTCTTCTCCGCACATCCCTCAGCAAAATGGCATCATGGAGAGGAAGAACCGTACCCTGGTTGAGATGGGTAGGACGATGCTAGATGAGTATGCTACACCTAGGAAGTTGTAAGCTGAGGCTATAGCCACCGCATGCCACGTTTTAAATAGAGTTTTTCTAAGGGCACACTTGCATTGCACTTCTTATGAGTTGAGGTATGGGCGAAAGCCTAGTGTCTCGCATTTTTGTGTGTTTGGTTGCAAGTATTTTATTTTGAAGTCTAGGAACCTAGATAAGTTCGAGTCTCGCTCATTTGATGGTATCTTTCTGGGTTACTCGACTTCTTCATGGGCTTATAGGGTCTAGAACTACGAATTTAGCAAGATTATAGAGACCTGTAAGGTGACTTTCAAATATGCTAGTCCTAGCACTAGACTTGACATCTCAGGTCTAATAGTGCAGTTCGAGATCATCTTCGTAGATGATGAGGAGGATGAAGATGAAGGTTCTTTACCTGATCCATTCCATCCTTCCCTTGAGGTGCCTGCTTCTACCACTGCGTCTTAGGGAGATTAGCCCTTACCTTCTAGTTCTTTTGGAGCTAGTGGCTCTGCTCCTACCTCAACAGCTAATGAGATAGAGGCCACTTCATCTTATCCAGGACCTCTCCATAACATTCAACAATGTCATCCTCTGGAGCAAATCATAGGAGATCTTCTTAAGCATGTCACGTGTTCAAAATCTGGCTTATCTTATTTCTGTCTTTATTCTGACTTTGTCACCTCTTTCGAGCCAAAGAATGCCTGTCATGCACTATCTAATGAGTCTTGGGTCAATGCCATACATGAGGAGTTAGAAAATTTCGAGAGGAACAAGGTTTGGTCGTTTGTTGAGTCCCCTAGTGATCATAATGTCAGAGGAACTAAGTGGGTCTTTAAGAATAAGCAGAGTAAGGATGGGGTAGTCATTCAAAATAAGGCTAGGCTGGTAGCTCAGGGTTTCTCTCAGGTTGAGAGTTTAGATTTTGAGGAGACCTTCGCCCCTGTAACTAGGCCAGAGGCCATTAGGATTTTTCCTACATTCGTAGTGTCTAAGGGCTTCAAGCTGTAACAGATAGATGTCAAGAGTGCCTTCCTGTATATTGAGGAAGAGGTATATGTTAGACAACCTCCAGGTTTCAAGAACTCTAAATACCCAAACCATGTCTTCAAGCTTTCCAAAGCCCTGTATGGACTTAAGCAAGCACCTAGAGCTTGGTATGAGAGGCTTAAGTCCTATTTGTTGAGTCATAGGTTTGAGATGGGTAAGGTAGATAAGATATTGTTCATTCGTAGGCATAGCAATGACCTTCTACTCGTCCAGATTTATGTGGATAACATTATCTTTTCTGGCTCCTCTCATGCTCTAATTTTCCAGTTTTCTGATGTCATGAGCACAGTGTTTGAGATGAGCATGATGGGCGAGTTGAGCTTCTTTCTAGACTTCCAGATCAAGCAAACTCGGGAGGGTACTTTTTTGCATCAAGGCAAGTACATTCAAGATCTCGTAAGACGCTTCGACATGAGTGATGGCAACCCGGTGTCGACTCCAATGGTGACCTCAATCACACTCGACCCAGACGAGGATGGCGAGCCGGTAGATCAGAAAGAGCATCACAGCATGATTGGCTCCCTCCTGTACCTCACTGCTTTGCGGCCGGACATACATTTTGTTGTGTGTCTGTGCGCTCGATTTCAGGCTTCTCCTATGTTTCTCACTGTCAGGTAGTGAAGCACATCTTTAGGTACCTTCGAGCTACTCTAGACTATGTATCTGGTACTCTTCAGCTTCCTGTTTTTCCCTTAGAGTCTACTCCGATGTATACTTTGCTGGTTGTAGGATAGATAGGAAGAGCACATCTTGCTCTTGCCAATTCATTGGCACTTCTCTTATTTCTTGGTCTTCTAGGAAGCAGTCCAATGTTACACAGTCCACCATAGAGGCCGAGTATGTTGCAGCCGCTAGTTATTGTAGTCAGATGCTTTGGATGGTTTCGACCTTGCAGGACTTTGGGTTAGCTATAGATAGTGTTTCTCTCTTCTGTGATAACACTTCTGCCATTAACATTACCAAGAACCCAGTGCAGCACTCTAAGACTAAGCACATAGATATTAGATATTATTTTCTTAGAGACCATGTAGAGAAGGGTGATATAGTGTTTCAGTTTGTGGAGAGTGACCACCAGTTGGCTGACATTTTCACCAAGCCTTTAGATAGCTCAAGGCTCCTAACCTTGCAGGGAGAGCTTGGAGTGGTTTGTCCTCATGGCTTAATCTGAGGGGGAGCATCTTGTACTTTCTATATTATATTGTTCATATGCTTCTTTTCATTCTGTTGCACTTTGTTCATTGGGTGCATTTGGGTTAGTCTTTCTAGTATAGACTAGAGTGGTCCTCATTCTCAATTGATTAGACTTCTTCCTTTCATCTTATGATCCTATGATGCTACTTATTAGTTGCTTCTCTTCTCTCTACTTCTTTTAGGTCTAGCGAGGGTTGGGCCCCCTTGGGTAGACAGAGAATGTGTTTACTCCCTAGTGTTTTGGATGACCAGCTAATAGTCCTAGAGTCATATAGGGTAAATGAGAGCAAGTCAGAGCCATAGTATTCCTTCTATCTTGTCTATCCTATAAGGACTGTCATTTCTTCTTTTGTCCAAGCTTCTTCCCTCTTACTTATTGCTTTGGTTTAGGGGAGTTCATTTGAGATTTTCTGGAGCTTAATGATGATATAACTTAACTTGAACCAAAATGCTTCTAAACTTGACTCACTTGCTGAGAGGGAGCTGAATTTCCTTTTATTGCATCATATTGCATTTAAATTCAGCAATGTGCATTGTAATATAAATACATGGAGCCCTAATCATTATCCCTGTATGACATGATAAGACTGCTTTACATCTTGCTATGGTTTGTACTAGGATGCTAGATTTATCATGTCCTTCTATGTGTAGCTTAGATTTTGCTATGCTAGCTTTATTAAATGTGAATAACTTGAATTAAATCATGTCTTATTGGATTTTGTGACTGGTCTGACTCTAGTGATACTATTATGATTTATGCCATGTCAAATAAGCTAACTTGAGTCTTGAATCTGCATTGAGCTATTCTAGTTCATTAGTGAAGCACAAGTTAGCATTAACTCTTTTTTCTTGAACTAAGTCAAGAAAATGCAAAAAGATCTTTTTTGTGTGAAAAACTAATTTCACCAATCTTTTTTCATGAGACGGCTTATCATTGCATTACGCATGAATTCAGGGGAGTTTTGGATGACCAAGATCACTTCTTTAAGCTTCTTGCTTGGAATGGTTGCATAAAGCTTGAGATCTAGCACATGGCTAAGAAAATAAAATCTTGTGAAAAATGGTTGAAGCCAACCATGAATTTTTGAAAATATCAAATGTACTAAATTTGCTCAATTACAAGTGATTTCAAGTGCTTGAACAAAATGTCTCAATTTTGAACTTATAGCTCTTTAAATTGACTCAATTATAGCTTCTTGGTTCCATTTAGAATATTGACATGGCTTGACTCATTTTTGGATAACTTTAACTAGACTATGATCTTGAGTGACTTGACATGTTAAACAATCCATTTAATTTCATATTATAGCTTATTTGACTTTAGCTTGACTATACATGGGTTGACATGATCTAAATAGCACTTTCACTTTTTATGGCTTGATGTAATACCTGAAAAGTCATTTTGGATAATCTTCATGGCTCCTAATGCTTAAAATGAATAAATTATAGTCACTTCATTTTATTCATGCTCTATCTTCTTTCATACATCTTGATAACTCTATTGTCAAAGGGGAGAAAGATTGGTAAAAAAATGCATATCTAGAGCATATACACTCTTTTTATACATGAAAATGTGTATATAACAAAAATAAAGGGTTACGATAAAATTTTTTAACCAAGTCGTATTGGAGTATTTTACTATTAGTATTTAAGTATACCGAAAGTGATAAAGAGGTATAAAACATTCGTTTTAGTATATTAAAAGTGGGAGTATGTACTCCTGAGAGAGAGAGAGAGTGTGTGTGTGTATATGTATATGTATATGTATATGTATATGTATATGTATATGTATATGTATATGCATATGTATATGCATATGTATATGTATATGTGTATGTGTATGTGTATGTGTATGTGTATGTGTATGTGTATGTGTATGTGTATGTGTATGTGTATGTGTATGTGTATGTGTATGTGTATGTGTATGTGTATGTGTATGTGTATGTGTATGTATATGTATGTATGTATGTATATGTATATGTATGTATGTATGTATATATGTATGTATATGTATATATATATGCATGTATGTATGTATATATGTATATGTATGTATATGTATGTATGTGTATATGTATGTATATATACATATGTATAGATGTATATACATATGTATATATATGTATGTAAATATATGTATGTATATGTATATATGTGTGTGTATATATGTATGTATGTATATTTGTATATGCATATATGTATATATAGAGAGAGAGAGAGGAAACATACATTTTACTCCCAGGTGTAATTACTCCCACCTCTAATATACCATCTAAACAGACTTGAAATACTCATTTATCACTTTAGGTATACTCGTATACTAATTATAAGATACTACAATATGAACAGTATGAAAAAATTACAAGGGAGCCTATAGTTTTTAGCGTATTTCGTAAATACCTTCATATACGATATAAAGAGGAGTTTATCTAAATAATATACATACCACCTAGATGATCTTAAATACTCGCATACTATAAGTACATACTATCCGTTACGTGAGATACTCCCTATATTGTGAGATATGACATAGGAAGTAATTACACTCGGGAGTAGAAAAGATACTATACATATACATATACATATACATACATACATACATACATACATACATACATACATACATACATACATACATACATACATACATACATACATACATACATACATACATACATACATACATACATACATACATACATACATACATACATACATACATACATATATATATATATACATATATATATATATATATATATATATATATATATATATATATATATATATATATATATATATATATATATATATATATATATATATATATATATATATAGGAAAAATACCTTTTACTCCCGGGTGTAATTACACCCACCTCTAATATACCACCTAAATAAATTTGAAATACTCTTTTATCACTTTAGGTATACTCATATAGTAATTATAAGATATTCTAATGTGAACCACACGAAAAAATTGCAAGGGGGTCCATAGTTTTTAGCGTATTTTGTAAATACCTTTATATACGTACATAAAAAGGAGTATGTTGAACAAATGTACATACCACCTCTGAAAAATTGTTCATACCACCTATATAGTCTTAAATACTCGTATATTACATGTACATACTCCTCGTTACGCGAGATACTCCCTACGTTGTGAGATACGACATAGGGTGTAATTACACCCGGGAGTAGAAAAGAGGCTTCATATATATATATATATATATATATATATATATATATATATATATATATATATATATATATATATATATATATATATATATATATATATATATATATATATATATATAACGAGTGCTCCTTGTGTCCCATTTCAGCGACCTATATATGTATATATACATACATACATATATGTGTGTGTGCGCGCGCACATATATATGTGTATATACATATACACATACATATATACATATTCATATACATATATATATATATATATACATACATACATAAATATATATCTTTACTATTATAAAAATGTGAGTTAGTGGTCGTCGGTCCGTTCTCCCTCCTCTCTTCTCAACCGTTCGATCAAAGATCAACCGTCCAGATCCGCATGTAGGTAGTTCTTCCGCTCCTCGTAGAAAAGGTTGGGCCAACGCGTGGACCACGCTCTTCCTCTTCTCTTCCCCCGCATCCTGCGCCTTCCACAACCACTCCACCTCCTGCAACCGTCGCCTCCTTCTCTCCCCCGAACCCTTGTGCCGCGCCTCCTCCTCAGCGTCACCACCAATTCCTTCCCCGTACAGCAGCATCTGCTCGCAGTCCCCTAACTTCCCCAGTAGCGTTGCATCCCCTCATCGCCACCTTCCCAACGTAATTGCCTGCCGTCTCCTCTCCCCATCTGCCCGCCGCCGCCTCCCCACCTCCACCTCCCGCAACCGCCACCTCCTTCTCCCCCAAACCCTCATGTTGCGCCTCCTCCTCCTCCTCGATGCCACCACCAATTCCTTCCCCTCACGGCAGTGTTTGGTCGCAGTCCCCCAACTTCTCACAGGGCGTCGCCACCAATTCCATCTCCCATCGCCCCTCCAACCAGTGGCACAACACTCGGCGACAGCAACCGGTGGATCAGAGAGAATGGCGCTCGGCAACAGCGGCCGATGGATCAGAGAGAAGGGCACTCGGCGATGGCGGCAGCTTCCTCTTACTACGCCCACCCATATGGCTCCCCCCACCACTGCCCAGTGGTCGCTTGCTCGGTGAGCCTGTCTACCTCCTCCTGTTCTTCGCTCGGAGCCCGTCGCACTGTCTGGTGATTTTGGTCTCCCAAGTGAAAGCATCTAGGCCCCTAAAAATGTTAGTTTTGGTAATTAATGAATTTATGTGAATATGTGACTAATGTGTGCATTAAGTGTTTGAAAGGATATGTTCAAATAGCAAAGAAAGAGGCTCACAAAATATCCCATGAAGATTCAAGATCTCTAGGGCGACAAGGTAAATAGTTTAGGTATCTATTTTTTGTTTTACCGGTCTTGGAGTTAGGTTGGAAGACCGGATTATAGGATAGACGCCGTACTATTAAGAGGGATCATGGTGATTGCTTGATCATGTTCAAATGTGCCCTTTGGATCAATTTAGGATCATGCATGCACTTAGAAATTAAAATTAAATCAAATCTGTGCATTGTCAGAAAATCCGGTAGTTCCGGCGTGTATTAGGCGGAACTACCGCAGGTCCGGTAGTTCCGGCGTGTATTAGGCGGAACAACCGCAGGTCCGGTAGTACCGGGCGCCCGGGCGGAACGTTTTTTCCAGAGAGCGCCCGGACTAAGACTTAGTCTCTCGGAAAACGGTAGTACCGCTGTTTGACCTGCGGAACTACCGGACTGCCGGTAGTACCGGGCACTCGAGCGGAACTTTATTTCCAAAGAGCGCCCGGACTTTAACTTAGCCTCTCGGAAAACGGAAGTACCGCGGTTTTACCTGCGGAACTACCGCATGTGCGGAAGTTCCGGACACCCGAGCGGAACGTTTTTTCCAGAGAGCGCCGAGAATAAGACTTAGTCTTGTTGAGATCGGAAGTACCGGGCTTGGGGCGGAACTTCCGGACGTCCGGAAGTACCGCAGTTTCAACGGCGGTAGTACCGCACTCATTGACCAACGGTTACTTCTGACTCTCTGACATAGCCGTTCTGACCGGTCAGCTAGGGTCCGGTAGTACCGCGGTTTTGCCTGCGGTAGTACCGGATTTCCTGAATTTTCAGGATTGTTTATTGTAACGGCTATTTGAGGTTGGTGAGGGTATAAATACACCCCCACCAGAACTTGGACATGTTGTTGAACATCCATTGAATACATTTGAGCCTAGAGCAACCTCTCACACCTCATTCACTCTCTTGTGCATTCATTTGAGGTAGTTGACCCAAAATTCAAGTGCATTGCATTCTAGTTGATCCATTGAGCACTTGAGTGAGATCAAGCCACAGTGGTCTATTCTCTTGGTGCTTGCCAGCACCTAGACGGCTTGGCGGAGTTTCGGTGATCTTCTCAAGAAGATTGTGAGAAGGCCCGGAAGATTGTGAAGGCTTGGAGCTCGCCTACCCGGAGAGGGAAAGGGCATCCAATAGTGATCGAGGTGCTTAGGCTCATTCGTGGAGCCGGTCCGATTCGTTCGGGCTTACCTCAACGTGGACTAGGGGAGACCGGCAAGTCTCCGATCACCACGGTAAAAAGTAATCGTGTCAAATTGTGGTTTGCTCTCTTGTGATCATATTCTTCCAAGCATCGCTCTTTATTCATATCACTTGATTGCTTGCTTAGTTAGAGTAGCATTTGTTGTTCTCTACCTTTCGTTATTGCTCTTAGTCGATTACTTGTGCTAGTGTTAGTGTTGTCTTGCTCTATCAATCCATCAAGTTTAAAATTGCTAATTAGAATTAGACGAAAATTTTAAAACCTCCTATTCACCCCCCCTCTAGTCGGCCTCCTCGATCTTACAAATGGTATCAGAGCTTGGTCTCTCAAATTTGGACTTAACCGTCTAGAGAGAAAAGGATGGCTAGTGAGGGTATAGCAATAGGAAAGGCACCTCTATTTGATGGCTCAAATTATGCTTATTGGAAAATTAGAATGTCTATTTATTTAAAGGCCATGAGTCCTCAAATTTGGAAAGTCGTAAATGAGGGTTACGTTATGGCTCTTGATCCGGATCACCCAACGGATCAAGACGGGCGTAATGCTCATTTAGACGCCCAAGCTATGAATGCTCTATTTGGAGCCTTGAACGCGGATGAGTTCAATAGGGTGAGCAATCTTGAGACGGCTCATGCTATTTGGACTACCCTTTCGGAAATACACGAAGGGACATCCACGGTCAAGGAGGCCAAATTGCATCGGCTTAGGATCAAATATGAGACATTCACAATGTTGCCCCATGAAGACATTAATGAGATGTACTCAAGGCTCAACAACATTGTGAATGAGCTTAAGGGCCTTGGAACTAATCTTTCCGATCTTGACATTGTTCGAAAGATGCTTAGGGCTTTGCCGGAGAAATATGAAGTGTTGGTGACTCTCTTCCTCAACTCACCGGAGTTGGCAAGAATGACACCAACGCAATTGTTGGGCAACCTCATCACCAACGAGCTATACAAGAAAGACAAGGAAGAGCTCTTGGAGCAATCCTCTTCCAAGAATAAGAAGATCACCGCTTTCAAAGCTAAAGCGGTAATGAGTGAAGAATCCGAAGAAGATGATGAGGAGGACTCCGAAGATGAATTTGCGCTTCTAGTAAGAAGAATGAAGAAGTTCATGAGGAGACGCCCATTTCGGAGTACAAGCCATGAGAAGACCAAGAAATGGCATTCTTCCTCCAACAAGAAGTTTAGCAACATTCGTTGCTATGAATGTGATGAGAAGGGGCACATTGCCTCTCAATGTCCAACAAAGAAGGATGACAAGGAGAAGTCATCAAAGAAGAAGAACTACAACGGCAAGAAGAATCTTTTCAAGAAGCTTCACAAGGATGGCAAGAATGAAGCCCATATTGGTGAGTGGAACTCCGAAGAGGAGTATTCGGACTCCGACTCAAGCGAGGACGAATCTCCCAAGAAGAAAGGGCTTGTGGGCATTGCAATTAAGGAGGCTCCATCACTATTCTCCACTCCTACATGCCTTATGGCTAAAGGAGAAAAGGTAAACTTGCTTGATGATGATGAGCCTTCATACGATGACTTGATGAATATGCTAGTTGAATTGAATGAATTTCTTGGAAAAGAAAAATCAAAGTTTAAGGTGTTAAAGAGAGAACACACCTCTCTCAAAGACTCTTATGAGGAGCTAAAGGAAGCTCATGATTTGCTTCTCCAAGAAAATCACAAATCTAGTACTAGCATTGGAGTTACTTGCAATATCTTGAATAAAATGTCTAGTATAGAAATTTCAAAGTCTAGCATATCTACTTGTTGTGATGATCTACTTGCCATACCTTGTTCATCAAGTGTAGATTCTAGAAATGCTCTAAATTTTGTTCATGATGATATCATTGCTAATGAAAACAAAAATTTAAAAGAACAAGTGCTAAAATTAAACAAAAGCTTAGAGAGAGCTTACAAGGGAAAGGAAACTCTTGATAAGTTACTAAGCGATCAAAGATGCTCTTTCAACAAAGAGGGACTTGGATATGTCCCCCAAAAGGGTAAAAAACCGGTATACAAGCCTCCAAGGTTTGTAAAGGAAAATGGTAAGTATTGCACAAAATGCCGGTGCATTGGACATATGCCAAGTGATTGCTCAAAGAATAACATGCATTCCATTGGTTTATATGATTCATGTTATATGCTTAGAAAAACCACAAATGGAAATGTTATTGCTCATTTCATTGGCACCTCAATTTTGGGTGCTAAAAAGAAATCCATTTGGGTACCCAAGACCTTGGTCACTAACCTCCAAGGACCCAAACAAATTTGGGTACATAAAAGAACTTGATCTTCTTTTGTAGGTGAACTACAAAACCGGTGGAAGGCATTGGGTGTTGGATAGCGGTTGCACTCAACATATGACCGGAGACCGGAAGATGTTCACCACATTTGAGAATGGAAGCAATGACAAAATCACATTTGGAGATAATAGCAAAGGAAAGGTATTAGGATTGGGTAAAATCGCTATCTCAAACGACCTTTCCATTTCTAATGTATCATTAGTTGAATCATTAAATTTCAACTTGCTATCCGTTGCTCAAATATGTGATCTAGGCTTAACATGCACATTCTCAAAAGAAAATGTTGTAATCTCAAAAGATAATAATAATGAACTAGTCTTCAAAGGCTTTAGATTTGGGAATCTCTATTTGGTAGATTTTTCTTCAAATGAGTCTTGTTTGAAAACTTGTTTAATTGCAAAAACTTCTTTGGGTTGGTTGTGGCATAGAAGGCTAGGTCATGTGGGAATGATTCAACTTAAAAAGCTTTTTAAGCATGACTTAGTGGTTGGCTTGAAGGATGTAAAGTTTGAGAAAAATCGACTTTGTAGTGCTTGTCAAGCCGGAAAACAAGTCGCTAATTCTCATCCTTCCAAAAGTATCATGTCAACCTCTAGGCCATTAGCGCTCTTACATATGGATTTGTTCGGGCCAACAACCTATAAGAGCATTGGAGGTAACAGCTATTGTTTAATCATTGTGGATGATTACTCTAGATATACATGGGTCTTCTTCCTAAATGACAAAAGTGAAACCTCCGGGATTTTCAAAAGTTTTTCAAAAAGGGCTCAAAATGAATTTGATTTTAAAATAAAGAAAATTAGGAGTGACAATGGTTCCGAGTTCAAAAACACAAAAGTTGAAGACTTTTGTGATGAACTTGGAATAAAGCACGAACTTTCCACAACCTACACTCCGGAGCAAAATGGAGTTGTAGAGAGGAAAAATCGAACATTGATTGAAATGGCTAGGACAATGCTTGATGAATATGATACTTCCGACAAGTTTTGGGCGGAAGCTATTAACACTGCATGTCATGCCATAAATCGCCTCTACTTACATCGACTCTTGAAAAAGACTTCCTATGAGCTTCTTGTTGGAAGGAGACCGAACATCTCTTACTTTAGAGTATTTGGTTGCAAATGCTATATTCTAAGAAAAGGTGTTCGGCTCTCAAAATTTCAAAGTCGATGTGATGAAGGCTTCCTTTTAGGGTATTCCTCAAATAGTAAAGCCTATAGGGTCTTTAATAAAAATTCGGGTTTAGTGGAAGAATCATGTGATGTTCAATTTGATGAAACTAACGGCTCTCAAGAAGAGCATGAGAACTTGGATGATGTAGGAGATGAAAGTCTTCGCAAGGCAATGGAGAACATGCAAATCGGAGACATCAAACCAAAAGAGGGTCCAACATCACCAAGCTCATCTAGACAAGTGGAACCACCCTCTTCTTCCACAATAAACGATGTTCAAGTTATTGAAGATGAAGAAAAAGATCAACCGCAAAATATGTTCAAGATTCACAATGCAATAGCCAAGGATCACCCAACTGACCAAATATTGGGTGAAGTAAGTAAGGGTGTTCAAACTCGCTCTAGAGTAGCTTCATTTTGTGAACACTATTCTTTTGTATCTTCACTTGAACCTAAGCGTGTAGAAGAAGCATTAGATGACCCGGATTGGATAAATTCTATGCATGAAGAGATGAATAACTTTGCCCAAAACGATGTTTGGACTTTGGTGGAGAGACCCAAGGAGCACAATGTCATTGGCACAAAATGGGTCTTCCGGAACAAATAAGATGAGAACGGAATTGTGGTAAGAAATAAAGCAAGGTTAGTAGCTCAAGGTTATACTCAAGTCGAGGGCTTAGATTATGATGAGACTTTTGCGCCCGTTGCTAGACTTGAATCAATTAGAATCTTGCTTGCCTTTGCATCATGCTTTGACATTAAATTATTTCAAATGGATGTCAAAAGTGCATTTCTTAATGGTACAATTTCCGAATTAGTATATGTGGAACAACCCCCGGGATTTGAAGATGCTAAATACTCTAATCATGTGTATAGATTATCAAAGGCACTATATGGTTTAAAGCAAGCTCCTAGAGCTTGGTATGAGCGCCTTCGTAACTTTCTAGTATCAAAAGGCTTTAAAATTGGTAAAGTAGATACAACTCTATTCACAAAAATTATTGGAGATGATTTCTTTGTATGTCAAATATATGTTGATGATATTATATTTGGTTCTACTAATCAAGACTTTTGCAAAGAATTTGGTGAGATGATGTCTAGGGAATTCGAGATGTCGATGATTGGTGAGCTAAGCTACTTCCTTGGACTTCAAATCAAACAACTTAAAGATGGGACGTTTATAAGCCAAACAAAGTATGTGAAGGATCTACTCAAAAGATTCGGAATCGAAGAAGCCAAACCCATCAAAACACCCATGGCAACAAACGGGCATCTAGACCTCAACGAAGAAGGTAAGTCGGTAGATTTAAAGCTTTATAGATCCATGATTGGTAGTTTGCTTTATCTTACCGCATCTAGGCCCGACATTATGTTTAGTGTATGCATGTGTGCACGTTTTCAAGCTTCTCCAAAAGAGTGCCATTTAGTGGCCGTAAAGAGGATTCTAAGATATTTAAAGCATTCCTCAAGCATAGGGCTTTGGTATCCCAAAGGTGCAAAATTTGAATTAATTGGATATTCGGATTCTGATTATGCGGGATGCAAAGTGGATAGAAAAAGCACCTCGGGTAGTTGCCAATTGCTAGGAAGATCTCTAGTGTGTTGGTCATCCAAGAAACAAAATTCCGTAGCACTTTCAACCGCCGAAGCCGAATATATTTCAGCGGGAAGTTGTTGTGCTCAATTGCTTTGGATGAGGCAAACATTGTTGGATTATGGGATCAATTTTGATAAAATGCCTCTTTTGTGTGATAATGATAGTGCTATCAAAATATCCAATAATCCCGTTCAACACTCAAGAACCAAGCATATAGATATACGCCACCATTTCTTGAGAGATCATGTGAGCAAGGGAGATATTGAGATTAGCCACATCCGAACCGAAAATCAACTAGCGGATATTTTCACCAAACCATTAGATGAAAGCCGCTTTTGCAAATTGAGGAATGAATTAAATGTCATAGACTACTCAAATGTAGCTTGAAATCTCACTTCATCTTTTTCTGCTCATTTGTTGTGCTCATATGGACTTTTGTTGGTTTTTCCCTATTTTAGTCAAAAATTCGTTTAATTTCATAAAAATTAGTTTCAAAATATAGCATTAGCTCAATTGATGCATAATGATCCTGAATGACTTTAGTTGGATGCAAAACTAGGGATCATTTGCAAAATTTCAAGTTCTAAATCTAAAATCCTGAAAAGTTCCAGAAAATCCGGAACTACCGCAGTTCATTGTGCGGTACTTCCGCTCCGGACAGAAAAACCGGAACTACCGCAGTAAAATCCGCGGAACTTCCGGAATTTCTGTGAGCACGGTACTACCGGCGTGTTACGCGCGGTACTACCGCTTTCTGCGGGATTAATTGCGGTTTTCAAAACCGCCAACTCCTCCAACCGTTACTCTTTACCTTTCTCTCTCTCTCTCTCTCTCCCCTCTTCACTCCTCCCAAACCGCGCAGCCTACTCCTTTCTTCTTCCTCTCCTCCACCCTCTCTCTCCCAAGAAACTCTCTCCTCTCCCGATCTTTGAATCCGAGGGGAGTTCTTCGTTTTTGGGCGATTATTTGCACCCCCAGGGTTCTCCTCCTTCGACTTCACAAGGTAAATCGGATCAAAATCCACTTTTTACCTTGTTCTTAGAACCCTAGGTGGAGTTTAGGTTAAAATTGAAATGTGATGACTTTCGCTGAAATTTTTTTGGGCAAAACAGTTTGTTTAGGGTATTGGAATGTTTATACAAACATGCACTGGATTCAATCCAAGAAATACCCCAAAAGATTCAACTTTTGTCATGCCCTAGAAATGTCCAGAAAAACCGGAACTACCGGTCGAAGCGGCCGGAACTTCCGGGGTCCCGGTAGTACCGCATGTTTAATGCCGGAACTACCGGATTTCCCGGAAGTACCGCAGTTTTGCCGCCAGTACTTCCGCTTTTCCTGAAACAGCAGAAATTCATTGCTTTCAATTTCAAACCTTCTTTCGCTTACTCTACTTCATACCTTGATTATCCTATTGTGTCATTGAAGATGCCAAGGATGAAGAATGTCTCGCACAAGTCCTATGGGGGCACGGCAGGTCAATCCTCCTCCTCGACTCCTGCATCTCAGTCAGTGGCGCACAAGGGCAAGGGTCCCGCCTCCGACCCTGAGAGTGACTCAGAGGATTCGCATGAGAGCGAATCTGAGGCCTCGCATGAGAGCGAGGAATATGCAGACCCAGATGAGGAGATGCCTGAGGTAACTGCAGACCACGAAGTGGACCTCGACAAGATCACTAATGAAGATTATGCCATTCTCCGTCGCCGAAGTCAGTATGTACGCCCTCGAGACTCAATGAACCCCCAATTTCATTCAAAGTTTCAAGAGAAGGTGTACCAGGAGATGTATGGTCCAGCCCGAAAATTTGCTGCCCATAAGTATGTGGACTGGGATCACTTGTCGCAGATCGACAAGTTCAGTGGTGCTTATCAGCTCTTTCAGCGAGCCGATATTCATCAACTCGTTGCATTCAAATGCAACTACATGGACAACATGATCAGACAGTTCTACGCTACCCTGTACGTCTCTCCCAACTTTGAGCATCTGAGTTGGATGACAGGGACCCAGTTTATTGAGTGCACCAGGCACGAGTTTGAGCTAGCACTTGGGACGGAAACCAGTGCATATGAGAAGGTGTTCAGCAAGCGAGCTCTTCCTATTGCTGCATATTCAGAGTATTATGACCAAGCTGCTGAACGGACACTGGGGACGACAAATGGCTTACTTCCTATTCCCAGCCTTGTCAACAGGATCATCAACCACACCATTCTTCCCAAGAGCGGAAATTATGATGCTATTCGTGGCCACGCGTGGAATGTAATTGATTACATTATGCGCGGCCAAAAGTTTGATGTGGTGGATCTTATCATCAGGGGGATCGACGCCAATAAGAATGACAAACAGAAAAGGATCAACTTTGCTCCATTCATCATGGCGGTGATCATTAGGAAGACTGGATACCGAGGAGCACTCTGCACCCCTCACAAGCCATACAAGCCGCGTGCAGAGCCTCCTGTTCCTGCTCCTGTTCGCACCCGTGCTCAGGCTCAGCCTCAGCCTCAGCCTCAGCATCAGGCAGCTGCTGATCCTCCTCCCCAGGGCGAGGGCGACGTGTCGCTTTCCCAGATTTACTCTGCCATACTCAGGCTGGAGGAGCGCCAGGATGTCTTGATCTCCACTGTGTCTTCCCTTGGCGATCGCGTATCAGCCTTGGAGAGTGCAGTTCAGCCGCCTTCTCCAGTTCGTTATGGTCGTCGCACTCGTCGCCGTGGTCCTCCTTCTCCCAGTGCAGCTCAGGACTAGCTCCTCTTTTTGGTATTTCGATGCCAAAGGGGGAGAAATTGTTAGGAGAAGAAGTTTTAGTTTTAAGTAATAATGTATGGTGAAATGAACCATGTAATACGTATTGTGTGGTTTAAACTCTGTGGTCTTTTAGTATTTTAATTTCTGATGCTTTGTAATGAACTATGTCTTGCCCTTAATGCGATGCTTGTTTTTACTTGTCTATTGCGTATCCTTATGGATGCTATGATGAAATCATGCCTATTAAATTCCTGCAAAATTTGATGCACATGTTTAGGGGGAGCTCTTTCTTATTAGTTCCTAAAATGCAAAAATTCCCCATGTTCTAAAAATTTCTAAAATTTCAAAATCCTTGTGAAATACATCTTGCAAATTAGAAGTATATCCAAATCTTAAATTCTTCTCATAAATTGCTCTTGTTGTCATCAATTACCAAAAAGGGGGAGATTGAAAGCATCTAGGCCCCTAAAAATGTTAGTTTTGGTAATTAATGAATTTATGTGAATATGGGACTAATGTGTGCATTAAGTGTTTGAAAGGATATGTTCAAATAGCAAAGAAAGAGGCTCACAAAATATCCCATGAAGATTCAAGATCTCTAGGGCGACAAGGTAAATAGTTTAGGTATCTATTTTTTGTTTTACCGGTCTTGGAGTTAGGTTGGAAGACCGGATTATAGGATAGACGCCGTACTATTAAGAGGGATCATGGTGATTGCTTGATCATGTTCAAATGTGCCCTTTGGATCAATTTAGGATCATGCATGCACTTAGAAATTAAAATTAAATCAAATCTGTGCATTGTCAGAAAATCCGGTAGTTCCGGCGTGTATTAGGCGGAACTACCGCAGGTCCGGTAGTTCCGGCGTGTATTAGGCGGAACTACCGCAGGTCCGGTAGTACCGGGCGCCCGGGCGGAACGTTTTTTCCAGAGAGCGTCCGGACTAAGACTTAGTCTCTCGGAAAACGGTAGTACCGCTGTTTGACCTGCGGAACTACCGGACTGCCGGTAGTACCGGGCACTCGAGCGGAACTTTATTTCCAGAGAGCGCCCGGACTTTAACTTAGCCTCTCGGAAAACGGAAGTACCGCGGTTTTACCTGCGGAACTACCGCATGTGCGGAAGTTCCGGACACCCGAGCGGAACGTTTTTTCCAGAGAGTGCCGAGAATAAGACTTAGTCTTGTTGAGATCGGAAGTACCGGGCTTGGGGCGGAACTTCCGGACGTCCGGAAGTACCGCAGTTTCAACGGCGGTAGTACCGCACTCATTGACCAACGGTTACTTCTGACTCTCTGACATAGCCGTTCTGACCGGTCAGCTAGGGTCCGGTAGTACCGCGATTTTGCCTGCGGTAGTACCGGATTTCCTGAATTTTCAGGATTGTTTATTGTAACGGCTATTTGAGGTTGGTGAGGGTATAAATACACCCCCACCAGAACTTGGACATGTTGTTGAACATCCATTGAATACATTTGAGCCTAGAGCAACCTCTCACACCTCATTCACTCTCTTGTGCATTCATTTGAGGTAGTTGACCCAAAATTCAAGTGCATTGCATTCTAGTTGATCCATTGAGCACTTGAGTGAGATCAAGCCACAGTGGTCTATTCTCTTGGTGCTTGCCGGCACCTAGACGGCTTGGCGGAGTTTCGGTGATCTTCTCAAGAAGATTGTGAGAAGGCCCGGAAGATTGTGAAGGCTTGGAGCTCGCCTACCCGGAGAGGGAAAGGGCATCCAATAGTGATCGAGGTGCTTAGGCTCATTCGTGGAGCCGGTCCGATTCGTTCGGGCTTACCTCAACGTGGACTAGGGGAGACCGGCAAGTCTCCGATCACCACGGTAAAAAGTAATCGTGTCAAATTGTGGTTTGCTCTCTTGTGATCATATTCTTCCAAGCATCGCTCTTTATTCATATCACTTGATTGCTTGCTTAGTTAGAGTAGCATTTGTTGTTCTTTACCTTTCGTTATTGCTCTTAGTCGATTACTTGTGCTAGTGTTAGTGTTGTCTTGCTCTATCAATCCATCAAGTTTAAAATTGCTAATTAGAATTAGACGAAAATTTTAAAACCTCCTATTCACCCCCCCCTCTAGTCGGCCTCCTCGATCTTACACCAAGTTGGTTGTCGAAGTCGGTACTGTGGTCGAATGGGGCTGTGGTCGAGGGGCCATGGCCGAAGTCGAGGGGCCATGGCCGAAGTCGAAGCCGTGGTTGAAGGGGGCTGTGGCCAAAGTCAAAGATCCATGGTCGAAGTCGAAGCCGTGGTCGAAGGGGCAGTGGTTGAAGTCAAAGGGTCGTGGTCAAAGTCAGAGTCGAAAGCCCGTGGTCGAAGTCTAAGCCATGGTCGAAGGGGGTAGTGGTCGAAGTCGAAGGGCTGTGGACGAAGTCGGTCTGCGGTCGAAGTCGAAGAACTGTGGTTGAAGTCAGGCCATGGTCGAAGTCTAAGGGCTGTGGATGAAGTCAGTCCGCGGTAGAAGTCGAAGGGCCGTAGTCAAAGTCGAAGGGTCGTGGTCGAAGTCCAAGCCATGGTTGAAGGGGACAATGGTCAAAGGGGCAGTGGTCAAAGTCGAAGGGCCATGGAGGAAGTCGGTCTGTGGTCGAAGCCAAAGGGCCTTGGTTGACGTCGGGGCCGTGGTCAAAGGGGGCCGTGGTCGACGTCAGGGCTGTGGTCGAAGAAGGCTGTGGTCGAAGTTGAAGATCCATGGTCGAAGTCGATGCCATGGTCAAAGGGGGTGGTGGTCGAAGGGAGAAGTGGTCAACGTTGAAGGGTCATGGTCGAAGGGGACAGTGGTTGACATCGAAGGGCCATGGTCGAAGGGGACAGTGGTCAAAGAGGACGATGGTCAAAGGGGAAGTGGTTGAAATCGAATGGCCATGGTCGTCGAAGGGCCATGGTCGAATGGGATAGTAGTCGAAGGGGGCAGTGGTCAAAGTCACAAATCTGTGGTTGAAGTCAAAGATCCATGGTCGAAGGGGAAGTGGTCGATGTCGAAGGGCCATGGTTGAAGGGGACAATGATCGAAGAGGGCAGTAGTCGAAGTCGAAGACCCTTGGTCGAAGTCGAAGTCGGGGTCGAAGAGGGCCGTGGTTGAAGGGGAAAGTGGTCGGCGTCGAAGGGACGTGGTTGAAGGGGACAGTGGTTGAGGGGGGGTAGTGGTTGAAGTTGAAGTTCCATGATCGTCGTCGAAGCCGTGATCTTAGAGGGAAGTGGTCAACATCGAAGGGTCATGGTCGAAGGAGACAGTGGTTGAAGGAGGTAGTGCTCGAAGTTGAAGGGGGCAATGGTCGAAGTCACAGTCATGGTCGTAGTTGCAGTGCCCGTGGACGTGGTTGTAGCGGTCATGGTCATAGTCGTAGCACCAACCCGGAGGGCACCTACTGGTTCGTCCACAACCTCCACCGCTACGAGTTCCCCCTCCAGTTGGACATCCTCGTCGCCTACCCCCAGGTCACCCTTGAGATTGAGCTACACACCCTCGACGGCAAGACCCACAAGGTGGTCGAAGTCAAAGCCATAGTCGAAGGGGGCTGTGGTCGAAGGAGGAAATGGTCGATGGTCAAAGGGGACAGTGGTTGAAGGAAGTAGTGGTCGAAGCTGAAGGGGGGCAATGGTTGAAGTCGAGGCCGTGGTCGAAGTCAGGGCCGAGCAGGTTGGCGCCGGCAGTCAGGCGATAGAGCACAAGCGCACCGGAGGCCTGCCAACGTACCACCACCAGCGATGGTTGACTGCTCTCGACTTACGATCACGCGTGATAGTCGACGGCTTCTAAATTACGACCACGAGGTGTGATCGACGGCTTTTAATTTACGACCATGAGCACTGGTCGATGTGTTTCGACTTACGACCATGAGGTTTGGTCGATGTCTTCCGACTTACGACTACGAGCGCTGGTCGATGTGTTCTGACTTACGACCACGAGGTATTCTCGATAACTTCCGACTTACAACCACGAATGATGGTCGTCGGCTTCTGATGTACGACCATGAGCCATTGTCAAAGGCTCCCGATTTAGGACCACGATCGATCGTCGACCACTGCCAACTTACGACCACCAGATGGTCAACCGCTCCCGGCCTACGATCATGTGCGATGGTCGATGGCTTCCAACTTACGACGACGCGGTGTGCTCGAGGGCTCTCAACCTACGACCATGAAGTGTGGTCGATATCTTCCGACTTATGACCAACATGTTTGTATGCATATTCTAAAAATTTTTACCACCCGTGAGTTTTAAAACATATAGTATGATAAATTTTTAAAATCTGTAGCAACACACGGGCATTCAGCTTGTATACACATACATATATATACATGCATATATACATACATACATCTATACATATACATACATATGCATACACACACATATGTATGTATATATAGGAAGCTACTTTTCTACTCCCAAGAGTAGTTAGCCGTATCTCACGCCATAGGGAGTATGTAGCGCAACGAAGGATATATATATGTAGTATATAAGTATATAAGACCACCTAGGTGGTATGTATGCTTTTTCATAGGTGGTATGCACCATTTGTAGACATATTCCATTTTTATGTGCGAATATGAAGCTATTTGTATAATACGCTAAAAACCATGGATTACCTTGCAATGTTTTTCATGTACACCACATTGGAATATTTTATAATTAGTATATAAGTGCACCCAAAAAATAAAGGAGTATTTCAGGTTCCTTTAGGTGATATATCAAAGGTGGAGTAACTACATCTGAGAGTAGAAGGTATTATATATATATATATATATATATATATATATATATATATATATATATATATATATAGAGAGAGAGAGAGAGAGAGAGAGAGAGAGATACATACACACACTATTCAGCGCACAGGTGTAAAATATGCGGGGAAGTTACTAACATTTCTGAATGAAATTACTATTAGTTCTGAATGAAATTATTGCCAAACCTTCACAGTGCCGAAAAGTTATTGATGTTTCAAATGTAGTTGCCATTGGTAGCAAGTGAAGTTACTGCTGAATGCTTACAGTACCCAGCCGGTGGTAACTTTTCTCACAACCGGTGATAAATTTCCAGGGTGTAAATCTGCACGCACAGAACGCGCAGACGCAAAATAGCGCTACCCCCCCCCCCCCCCCCCCCGGGCACACACGCATATATAATATTCTGGATTTTGGTATGTTCACAAATACTCAGAGCTAAGGTAAGTATTGAAATTACAGGGGGAAAATCTACATTTTATTTTGCACTTGTTCTTATTTAACGAAGCATTCATATTTTCAAAATTCTCTCAATTTTTGTTGAACTTTTTGCAGCCAGTTGCATTGCTAGTTGATCGTACATTATTTTCTGACAGGTATGTGACACTTGCATTTTAAGGCATCCATTTTGGCTGCAAATTGTAATGTTGAAATGTGGTGCACTAAGAAATGTTTGAACCAAAATATTTTGTTCGCACACGCTCAGCTTCAACTTCTGTTCGTGACATAACAATGACTTCAGATGAGAATAATTACTAGTATCCTTGATTGAGATTGGCATTTCGATATCTATGTTTACACATAATCCGTTAATGTGAAGCCATCAGTTTGTGCAATATGATGACGGTGCAGCTGGTGTTTCACCAGTAGTCTGTAAGATTATGACAGTTTATGAGCATAAAGCAAAGTATGCGACAAATTTGAATACAGAACACTTTGCGACAGCTCTTCAAAAAGAAAAGGAAAGAAACTGCAACATCAGCTGATGGTATGATTGCCTTCGCTTTCCAAAACAGCAACTTCTGGCTGTTACACAGTACAGTTTCTCGCAGTTTTCTCAAACTGCCTATCCAAACTTATGACAACGCAGTAAAGAAAAACATGTGGATTACCACGCATGCAAAGCAACTGTTAAGACAGCAAAAACAAACCCTAAAAGCTCACACAGTCATACATGCAAGCAGTGTTTGCCTGCCACGGTCACTGTTGAGCAGGCAGGGAGCAATTCCTGATGATATGATGTTAGTGGTCGATGTACATGGATTGCTTCCACCAGGGGAGGATGATGGAAGATGCACTGGGTAACTGAAGATCTCCAGCGGTCCAATTGCACCAAACTGTTAAGTGAAGAACTCCAACGGTCCAAAAGAAAGTAAACTGAACTGGTAAAGAACCCGCTGAAATATAATTGACATGTCTTCTCAGAGATACTGATCATGTATCCTCGCCCGGTTCTGTTCCCACCATAACCTGGCATGAATCTCGCTGAATCTCTCTCGGCTGCACACAGAACAGCCATAGAAGAGCAAATATTTTTACCAACACCAAATGAGCAGATGCTCTTGAATTATGCTCTACCAACATCTTGCATTATTGCTATTGCAGTTTCAAAAAAAAATATACTATTGTGACATTTCAGCTAGTCCAGTAAAACATGATTCACGTACTTGGTAAAAAAGATAGACTAGGATCCCCTTTTCCATGGAATTTTCATTGAAGTGCCAGGGATCCAGGCTGTTATCTATCAGGCTTGGATATGGATTACTACTGGCATACTAAAGTTAACTTTCCACTCATTTTTTGCTGAATGTTCTGTGGTAGCACCAGTTTAGTTGGCTAGTTGAGCAGTAATACCTATGAAAATCCAAGCCTTCAAGGCCCAAAATACGACAGCACTAAGCTAAACTTGTGGGTCCTGTCCACAAACCAGAATAAGTATAAATAGCAAACCTGAACCGGACGCGTCGAAGCTCTCTGGCGCCACCAGGCAAAGCCCGGATAGAAATGTATACACCAGGCTCATCCTCCTCTACCCATTCCCTCTCTTGGTCACTTGCATTGCTAACAGAGACTGAAAGTTCACCAGATTGATCCACCTCTTCAGGTGATGAGCTTGTCCTCATTGATGCATCCATGGATGACGTTCCTGTCTTCGCTCCACTAATGCTTGACAGCTTAGGTGTTGACACCAGCCCAACTGAATCACAGCACTGGTGTCCATGGTTGCAGTGATGCTGCTGGTGGTGGTGATGACCATTACCAAGGTGCTTAGCCTGATGCTCAAGGGAATCTGATGATGAATATCCCCTTGTTCTACCAGCCGTTAGTGGTCTGTGGAATGTGCGGGGTAGACACTCATTGTTAAGTGGCGGCGTCGTTGGGCTATCCTCCTTGGAGCTCTGTATGGGGTGCAAGCCATGCACAGCAGGTAGACAAGGTAAGAAGGCATGTTTTAAATCGTCAGAATATATATCTGGAATGGTAGATTCAAAGGATCTCTTACGTCATGTTCAGACTTTGGAGTACTAGGGAGAGGAACAGCTTGCTGGTTAAACCTCTGAACATTGTAGAGCTCCATGACTTTTTCGTAATTTTCAGCCCACCATCTTTGTGCTTGCCATTTGTTGAACATCTCACGGCTATCATGCATCAGTTCATGTGCAAAAAATACAGCAGACACTAGTTAGCACATTATCAAACAAGCTACGAAACAGAAAAAACTTGTATTATCATCAGAATAGGTATGCAAACATGGTAAGGTACACAATATAGACAAGTAAAAACAGAGGCAGAGCAAGGGCAATATTGGAACAGCCTGGCCTTCTCTTGTTCCGAAGATAGAGGGATGTTGAAATACATGCAATTTACTTTTTCCTCGGCAACAAGCTTTTGCTTGAGCAAATCATGTTGCTGTCTAAATGTTGATGTTGGATTTTCATGTTCATCGTATATATCCACTGCTTGGAAAATTTTATGTTCATGGGCATAGCAGCCACAAGTATGGAAAAACTGAATTTATTAGCTCCCAAGGACTCAACTATCAATAGGAGACATCCTACATGGCATATGCCCAAAGGCAGATTGTCATTTTTCTCCAGGGGCAACATATGATAGTTTGGCAAATTAAAAGGGATTAAGACTGAAGTTGCACCAGAAATTAAGTACAAAAAGTTCAATCTCTTGTGCATGGATTCTTCTCTCAACTTTCTGCTACCAGTTCCTGTGCATAAAAACTCCCTGTTGGCAAATAGCTCAAACAGTAACTTCTATCAGTTATTCTGCTTTGCAGAAATCAGCGATGCATGTTCGGTAAAGATGTGTTTCACTTAAATCATGATTTGTTGAGTTTCCCACCCCATGATGACAAAGTTACTTTCCCTGAAATAGCCTGTATTTAAATAAAGTGCTAAGACTCTGCAAACCTCCTGTGATAGTGGAGATTTTTTGCGGACATAGTTATGGTAGTGAGAATAAAGGATGTGAATTAGCAAAAGAGAAAGGAGGCGTGTAGGCAACTCTAGTGTCTTTCAATTAGAAAAGAACTACGGCCATGTTCGTATTGGCTTCTAAAATCTGTTTTTCTATAATAAATGGTTTTTCTACAGTACCTACATTTCAAACGAAGTATCTTTTTAAAGCGGGATTTACTAGTCGATTCTATTACATACTGTAGTGACTTCATTTATATCGTCCAAAATCGAACTCGAATGTGTCTCTCTACAAGCTATTACTATTATAAGCCAAAAGCTAATATGAACGGACCCTTAATGAGAAAGCTTTATGATAATCATTCCTATACAGCAAGTCAACAACCCCCATAATATACCAGAGTCAATAATTTATTAAAGGTAGTCGATGGTGTGGTTTGAATTGCCAATGTGAGAAATTGTTACTTGGCAGTGCTGCCCAGAACATACCCATCATAAGCTTCACAGCTAACTGTGTAGATGCAGAGATCTGGCCGTCAACTGTTCTGAATATCAAAACCACATTCAGCGATAGGTACATAAGCTCTGTGAAGTATGAACTATGAAATGATGTTTACTGCATCTCGGCAACTAACAACAACATCGCAAGTCAAAACATGTGCAGCCATGGAATTCCAGGTCAAATTCAAGAAAGCACCTCCTTGCCTAGATCTAGAACCAAGAAAATAAGCTACAAGTGCACCAGAACCCATTTATAATTCCAGCTTGTCTTCACCCAATAACATAGAAATCCTTCATTTACACTACCTTTCCTGTGACCCTACTAGTGGCAGGCAATCAAAGTAGTAGCATGAGGAACTTCTCTCAAAAAAAATTCTTAGTAATACTGCATTATCTACAAATCTTAAAAACAGCTTTTACAAACTAAATCTGCATATTAAGAATTTGCCACAACCAAATTTTCACTAGCATCCTTTTTTTATAATGTACTTGTATATATCAAGTTTATAAGAGTCCTTTTTCCTTTTATAATGTACTTGTATATATCAAGTTTATAAGAGTCCTTTTTCTTTTTATAATGTACTCATATATGTCAAGTTTATACGAGCTGTTTATAAGATCTACATAGAAAGGCAGCACTACTCCAATAAAATAGCAAAAGAAGTGCAACCAATCCAAAGATCCAGATTGGGTGGCTCCCCGGATAAGGGGGTGGAGGGACCCAAGTAGATTAATAAGATACCCAAGTAACGTTACCCTTTCTCTATTATAAAAGACAAAAGAAGAAAGAACAACACCACTTGCAGTTTTCTGTTCCTTAACTCCTTTCCATTAAGACTACTCAATGGAGGAGACGTGGTGGGATAGTGGGCCTCTCCAGTCTTCACCCTATGATCTCTCCTACAGCAGGAACACCAAAACTATTATTAAAATGTATGAGATAGATTCAGCAAAGCGGTAATATGCAAGCTGGGCTTCAGAGCTACTCCATCCTATTTAGCTGAGCTTCCCTGGTTAGTGACATGTTTATTTACTTCTCTAATGCATAGTTTAAAAGTACAAATCTAAACTCTACATTAGGGCTGAAAACAAAAACGGTAATTCTCGGTTACCGAAAATCGTTTTCGAAAAATTATCGATTTTTTCCCCTAAACGGAAACGGTGACGGTAACCGATAAAACGGAAACGAGAACGGTAAAAATATCCGATAATGAAAACGAAAACGATTTAGCTCTCTTCCGATCGTTTTCGAAAAATACCGTATTTAACCGATAATTACCGTCGATAATTACCGATCAGTGAGCACCCAGGCCCAGGCCCATTAGTCTCCCCATTCCGTCTCGGGCTCTCGGCGTCTCCGTGAATCCGTCTCCCACACCCCACCTCCTCCAGACCTCCACCCATCCGCATCTCCAGCCGCCGCCGCCGCCTCCATCCCCACGCACGCCTCCATCCCCACGCCTCCATCCGCATCTCCAGCCGCCACCGCCTCCATCCCCACGCACGCCTCCATCCCCACGTGATGCTGTTGTCATGCTGTGCAGATTGGTCAATATGACCTAGGTCAATATATACAGCTATTGTCATGCTGTGCAGATTGGTGTGTAATGTGTTTATTGTATTTTAGATATCGTTTCATGATTTTCGATCATTATCGTTGCACTTTTGATCGAATAGTTTCGTTTCCGAATTTACCGGGATATCGATGTCGTTCTCGTTTCCGACAATATCGTATCGATTTCGTTTTCGAGAAAATAATGTGAAACTGAAAGTGATTTGACCTTCTACCGATCGTTTCCGACCGTTTTCAGCCCTACTCTACAGCATACAGGCAGACAAATCCAGACTTCCTCCTGTTGCAGCACGTGAGTGATTAACTGGATGCTCTTTGTAGGAATCATACCCTTCGCCCCATACAGTTCAAATAGCACAGCGTACCGTTTCTAGCATGGAAATTTGGTCGGAAATCAATACACGATACTTTGAGAAACGAGAGATTCACACAGACACAACACACAACCAAAAAAACTGAAGTGCTTTCATCCTGACCGCTCAACTGCATAATGGACGGACATGCTTAGAATAGCTGTTCAAACACAAAACTGCAGGCCAAAGCATCTAAATGCCTCTCCGTGACAGCTGACACCAGTAGTTTTTTTTCCTATGGAAATAAAGAAAAGAATACACAAATAATTATATTTGAAGAGAGATCTCTTGGAATTGCTGAAGGCCTGTGGCTCGTGCACAGAAATTACAGATGTTAAGATTCGCACAAAGTGCTCCCAAATTTAGAAATCTATTGTGTGGTTCTCAAAAAAATCCTTGTAATTATAATTCATGTCTTGATCAAAAAAGAATTTTATTCATGTAACCATACGAACACCTAAAGTGATCCGGCCCCCGGCTTCTGCACATTTGTTTTGAAGCCAGACAGTGATGACAGAGTTTCCTTTTAAAGCTTCATCTGGAACATGAAAATTTCGTAGGAAAGGAAACATTCACTCTCACTAGACGTGGGGTTACCTATGAAATTCCTATATTCTCACTGTTTGAAAGATTGGTACATTTTATCCTTCTCTTCTCCAGTCTATTCTTAGTGGACAATCTCTTTTTGTCAAATTCCAAACTTCCGGTGAAAGCAAAGGCAGAAAAGAAACAACAACGGCCAAAAGCGAGATAAAGCATGTATTTGTCTCATTTGACCAACTAAAATCACCAAAACTCAACCAAAATTTTGTAGGAGCAAGTTCTGCATTTTTTCCACAGAAGATCAAACTTTTGAGCAACAATGAAACATTTACCAGTTCTAACTTTCTTCTCCATCTCTGTCCCTCTATTCCTACAGTCACAGGGCAATTCTTCCGTGAAATATTCCAGACATGGCGCTTAGCAAAGTTAAAAATAAACAAAAGAAATAAAGCAAAAAATTTGTTCAAGTTGTTATAAATAAACAAAGGATTTTGCTGTTCATATGAAGTGCACATAAAAATCTGAACCAAAATAACTCAAAATTGTGTTCTTTTTTTGTGACGAAGAATCACACTGTTCTACCAAGATGCAAACATTTGGCACGGATGAGCACAAGACCTCACCTGAATCGGATGCGCTTGAGGTCGTTCCAGCCCTGCGGCAGCGAGAGGAAGGTGATGAGCACTCCGGGCTCCACCTGGGCGACCCACTCCTTCGCGTCATCGTCCTCGCTGCCGCCCGCTGTCGTCTCCTCCTCCCCCTCCTCGTCGTCGCTGGACATGGCACCCCCGCTGCGCAGCCTCGGTGTCGAGGCCGCCGAGCTGCCGGGGCGCCGGTACGCATAGTGGAAGCGCTCGGACCCAGAAGCCACCTCGGAGTCCGCGTACGCGCCGTGGTAGTGGGACGGGTGGTGCCGCGACGCCGCCGCTGACGAGCCTGCGCACGGCTTGCAGTGTCGGTACGCGCCCGACGCCTTCAGTGCCATGTCCTTGATCTGAACCCAAGAAAAACTCTCATCAAGTCAAAACGTCCCCTCACACTTCACACTCAATCTAGTGCTTGTAAGTCATAAGCAAAATATATGGGGGCGGAATGATCCAAGTCACAAACTCGATATCAACATTTCGAGAAACCCCGAGATTTTCGAGAAATTGAGACGTCCCAATACCTGAAAACCCTTAAAAGTTGCAAAATTCTCACTAATTTCTTCTTTTACCAGGCCAATCAAGATACATTTGATCAGAAAGGAAGCAAATTTACCACTAAAATATCTCACTAAAATATCAAATAACAGCACTTGCAAATTCCGTTCCCCCTTGTGATCAAGAAATCGAAAAAAGCACGGGAAGTAGCCCCAGAAGTTCCTGATCCGAAGGGGGCATTTCAAGAACTCCAAGCCCAAACGCAGTAACCCACCTGGGCGGTGAGCGTCTTGATGGCCCGCCTAGTGCTGGGCGTGGCCGAGCCGCTGGCGCCTCCGGCGACGACGGCGTCTTCGTCCTCGGGCGGCTCGTGCAGTGGCGGCGCGCCGCCGGCGAGCTGCTTGGAGCACGCGATGCACGTAAGCATTGCCTCCTCTCTGCGTGTGCGCGTCCCTCGGATCCTGAGACGGAGAGGAAGAGAAGGAAGGCGTGGATTTATGAACGGAAGCTCGCGCGTACTCCACCTCCTCCCCTACGATAAATTCGAGCTTGAGATGAGGGCATTAATGGTGGATTAGGAATCGGCGTTAAAAGAGAGAGTCGCCGGTGGGTTTATTTTACTCTTTTTCTGGGGTTTAGCTGTGCCTAGTGTTAACGCCAAAGCACAACTTTTTTTATACTCGGGGACTTCCAGAAAGGCCTTACCAATCTAAAAGTTCCAAACGATACATTGGAGGTCTCTGAGAAAGGACTGGCGGAGGAGACGAGGTTGCAGTTGGTCGCAAGTCGATCAGCAATTCCGCCGGAAATTTACCGCCACGGCACAGGGTGGCGGCGCTCGACGGCAAGCAGAACGCCATTCAGGGGCCTCTTCCACTACCGTTGAGCCAGAGGTTGAAGGTCATTTGGAACGGAGGTATTTTACCAAAATTTCATAAGAATTTCAAATCCAACAGTTCAACTCCTATATGAATCGAGAAAATTCCCATATTTTAAACATGCCTTAGATTTAGATACATTGAGATACGCCAGAAAAAACTATAACAAGACTTAAAGCCGATGAAGACCTAAGGCGATTTGGTGATTTCTAACCTCCTTCACAACTTGAGGGTCGCACTTAGAGCATGTTTGAACACGAGGTATTGGGATTTCAATTGCTAGGGATCTCAAAATTCCTGAAGAAATCTCCCTCATTCAAACACACCCTGGATTTGTTGCAGATCCATAGCCCCCCTCATAGGGTAGGAGTGCACAATGGTTAGTGAGAGTGGCACTTTTGTGCCAAGCATTTGGAGGCGACCAACAATAGGAGCTGTGGAACTAGTGTCGAGCTCAATTCAACACGACACAGCATAGATCCCATAATGGGAATTGTCACATCAAGAAGAAGAAACTGTTATATGTAGGACTGAAGATGGCAATAGAGATGGGTGAATAGTACCTCAAAATTCCCACCCCCAAATATTCACCAATCTTTCACTCCAATAGCTACAAAGGTATGAAGATTAGAATAGATTGCCGCAACAAAAACTAGCGAACTAAGACCCTAAAATCCCAAGGAAAATCAGCAAAAACGAAACTACCGAAACTGTACTTGCGGTAGTACCTGTTACTACAGTAACTGCGATCTATAGTGAAATCAGGGTGAATAGTATTTTCAACATAATTTCAAAAACCAAAATCGAAGGAACTTTTGATCCGTAGATCCAATGATATAAAATTTTACAGCGATCTTCTCTAGAGTATTATGAACCTAATCCACAAACGATCATGAAAATCATGACCAAAGTGAGACATTTTTCAGTTTGAAGGAAAGTTGCACCGAAGCCGAGCAAAAACCAAAATCAGTGAATACAACTTGCTCGTGGGTGGATGATGACCAAGATGGGTCTACATGTATTCACACATGTCATAGCAAGTTAGAACAACAAAGAAATCAAGTCAAAAACCCTCGGATCATGAAATTGCTCGAAGAGGCTAAAGTCAAGCAAAAACAGATTTCCTCAAGAACTTGCTATCAAAGTGCCTAGATAGGTGAAATAGATTCTTGGAGATTATTTACATCTCTTACACATCCTTAGCATAACAAGATCAAGAGGAGGGAAGAGGAGAGATCAAAACCAATCGAAACAAGAGCACATCAATCAAAACACGAGAGACTCAAGGAGAAGCACAATAATTGATGTATTGCTTACTTGAGAAGATAAGTTTTACAGTCACTCTACCATGGAGGATAAAGAGTACACCAGACACTCCCTAACCATGAAAGCACAAGAGATGGGTTGGATTAACAACATGTCTCCATCCCAACCCCCTTATATATGTGGGCTAGCCAGCCACATCTATCCCTTAATGGATACTATGTACTTAGCACAATGGAGGAAACACGTTAACCCCACACACACGAGTTTTACTCACATATGTTCACTTATACACAATTTTCAAAGCGCATAAGCCTGAATCCATTAAATCTTTAGCCTTGATCCATTTTGATCAAACCAGCTCTATCTTGACCTAAACCGTTCTCCTAAGCGCCACACATGCAACGCGGTTTCGATCCAAAGTAGTTTCCGATATTTTGGCAAAACTACCAAAATACCCTTTCTTGACCGAGTCTTCATTTCCCATTACGAGCAATCGACATACTTGCTACGTGTAGGTGCACCACTCGCTTGCCACACAACATCAAGTCACTCCTGTTCTAGTTCCACAAACCACAGCTCACTTGGCATGTCCAAGCTATATGGTGCAATCCCACCGTTCGAACTCACCGTCAACATTTTTTGCTTTTCTTGTACCATGCTTAAGCTCACCAGGCATTTTCGATTGATCTGGGCATCAGTTCCTCCATGAATATAGCTTTAATCCTCGTCGTTGACCATGTTGACTCTATATGTCCCTGCACATTCAAAGACAAAGAAGTCATTTTGGGCACAAGTTCTTCACAACTTGACTCACGTTAGCCAAAACATTCATCATGCAATCTTAATGCAATAACCTAGGTCACCTCAACTCAATCCATAACTCAAAACCCAAAATCATGTTTTTCTATGAAATCCAGTAGTACCGCGCACAACATACCGATACTACCGCACTTCGTACTATCACTCCCAAACCGGTACTACCGCACCTTGCAATCCTGAAATGGACTTCTCTAAAAATAATGTACCATCGTGTAAAATTTGGTGCTACCGCATTATGATATGACTGCACACGTCCAACGGTACTACCGCCTTATGGTAGTATCGCCCTACGGTATGATCGCATCAACATCTGCGGTACTATCGTTTTTCATGCGATCTTTGCAAAATCACTTAACCACTCCACAAAATTTACAATGGACTATCACAATATTAACTTAGACCTTCTTACATGGTCTCTCAATCTTCCCCTTGATAAATCTATTGGCAATTCTTCAAAAATGCAAATATGATATGGTTTTAGACAAAACAAAAGAAGAATTTTGCAAATGGAGCTCTAAATGGTCAAAAAAGAATGTGATGAGCTGAAAATAACCATTTGAAATAGAGATGAATAGAAGCTACTGAAAATGATAATTTTTCACAAAAAACTTCATATCCACCAAATGTGTCGGGAAATCTCACTCTAGGTCCATATGAAAGAACAATTATTTGATTTGACCTTAGTTATATTGAGAAGAGATTAAAAGATCAATAAAATCATAGCAACACAATAAAGCTCCAAAAAGCGAGGTTTCGCACAAAACTCTAAATCATGCTCTAGATGTGCATTTTTATCGATATTTCTCCCCCTTTGACAATGGAGTCATCAAGATGTATGGAAAAAGATAAAGTATAAATGAAATGAAGTGACTGTATTTTATTCATTTTTAGCATTAGGAGTCATAAAAATTATGCAAAGTGATTTTCCAAATATTACACCAAGCCACAAAAAGTGAAAGTTCTATCTAGATCATGGCAAACTCTATATAGCTAAGCTAAAGCCAAGTAAACAATGATCTAAAATTAAATGGATTTTCAGCATGCCAAGGTGCTCAAGTTCATATTTTAGTCAAAGGTATTTAAAAATGAGCTAAGCCATGCCAAGAAACTAAATAGAACCAAGAAACAACAATTGTCAATTCAGAATGCTACAAGTCCAAGGTTAAAATATTTTGTTCAAACACTTGATACCACTGGTAATTGAGCAAATTTAGCACATTTGGTATTTTCTAAAATTTATTTTCCACAATTTTTATTTTCTTAGTCATATACTAGATCTCAAGCCTTATATGACCATCCTAAGTAAGAGGCTTAAACAAGTGGTCTTGGTCATCTAAAAATCCCACTTAGTTCATGCCTAATGCAATGGTAAGTCGTTTCATGAGAAAGAATTGGTTAGATCAGTTTTTCCACACAAAAGAGATCATTTTGCATTTTCTTGACTTAATTCAAGAACAAAGAGATAATACTAACTCATGCTTCAATAAAGAACTAGCATAACTCAATCTAAAGCTCAATTCTAGTTCAAGACTCAACTTAGCTTATTTAACATGGCATGAATCATAAGAAGATCATTAGAGCTAAACTAGTCATAGGATCCAACAAGACATAATTTAATTCAAGTTTTTCACATTTAATAGAGCTAGCATGGCAAGAGCTAAGCTACACATAGAATGACATGATAAATATAGCAAGTTAGCACAAGACATGGCAAGATGTAAAGCAAGATATCATGCCACACAAGAATAATAGTAAAGGCTCCATGTATTTATATTACAATTCTCATTGTTGAATTTAAATGCAATATGATACAATAAAAATCCTAGCTCTTCCTCAGCAAATGAGTCAATTTTAGAAGCATTTTGATTCAAGTTAAGTTATGCCAACATTAAGTTAAGAAAATCTCAAATGAACTCCTAAGGCAATAAGTAATAGAGACGAAGCTTAGGAAAGTGAAGAATTGGCAATCCTTAAAGCAGAGTCAAGATAATGGGATCACTATGGCTCAAACTCACTCTTATCTACCCCATATGACTCTAGGACTATTAGCTGATCACTAAAACACAAGGGAGTAAACATGTTCCCTGTCTACTAAAGGGGTCCAATCCTGCTAGACCTAAAAGAAGTGAGTGAACTCAACCTAGTGAGAAGAGAAGCAACTAATAAGCAGCATCCTAAGATCATAAGATGAGAGGAAGAAGTCTAAATAGCACAGTATGATAATAACTCTGGTCTATGTTAGAAAGACTAACCCAAAAGCACTCATAAACATGGTGCAACATAAAATAAATAAGCATATGATATAGAAAGTATATGATGCTCCTCTCAGATTATGCCATAAGGACGAGGTCGCTTCACCCTTCCACCTCGCTGAGGTCGAGGTCGTCGAAGGCGGTGAGGACGCGGTGGAAGAGCTTCTTGGCTTTGCCAAGGTCGCGGAACTTCTTCTTGCCTTGGGCATGAGCTGGGGGCTTCTTGTTGCGGTTCTTGTCGATGTAGTCATTCTTGCTTACACCGCCGTAGTCGCCCTTTTCTTTCCCCAGCTTGGGGCAATTCGTCCGAATGTGGTTGGGGCCACCACACTCGAAGCAAATGATCGGACCACTCCTCTTTCGATCTCTTACCCTCTTGTATGCGTGGGAAAACTTTCTGGCTAGGAGGGCTAACTGATCCTCTGGTAGCTACTCTAACTGATCATCAGTTACGTCATAGAGAGCAGCTAGAGAGAATCCACAATCGACTCAGAAGAAGGTCCAGAAACCAGACTGGGATCGGTGACTAAGGCCATCGACTGCGACTTCGACCTACAAGAGACTATGTCAATCTCGTGAGTCTTGAGACGTGAGTACAACGCGTCAAGAGTCAAGGTCGAGAGATCGGTGGTGTCCTTGATGGTAGTCACCTTCATCTCCCACACACGCAAATCCAGAGCTACGAGCATCTGTCGAGCATTGTCCGAGTCGGGGTATGTGAGACCGACCGCTCGGAGGTTGCTCAAAATCTTGTGAAAATGCGCAAACCACTCATCGAGGGACTCACCAGCGAGCATTTCAAACTTGTTGTAATCTCGCTTGAACTGGTCCTGTCGAACCGTCTTGATCTGGGTGGTGCTCTCATGGTATGCATCGAGGGTCTCCCAAATGTCGAAGGCCGATGTCAGATGAGAGATGCGATCGAACTCGCTTCTGCTCAGACCCTGAATTATGATGTTCCTCGCCTTAGCGTTCGCCTCAACATCAAGCATGTTTCCAGCGTTGATGTTCTCATCGGCAGGAACAACATATCGGACCTTGACCTTGCGCCAGATGGCATAGCCCTGAGCTTGGATGTAGGTCTCCATCCGGCTCTTCCAGAAGGGATAATCGATCCCATCGAAGACCGGGGGCTTGGTCGAGTACTTATCTGTCGCCATGGCTCTAGAGACTGGTTAAGATCTATGAGGAAGAGCTAACCGGCTCTGATACCAATTGTTGGATCGAAATCGACGATAGAGGGGGGTGAATGTCGACTTTAAAGATTCGTCCCTCAAAAGTATCCCCGAATGAAACTCCTCTTCAATAGCTATGGAAGCTATGAAACTGAGTTCAAATGTTCACTGGAGCCCTACACTAACAGAGAGGAAAGCTAGGCAATTAAAAAGATGATAAGGCAAGAAATGCACAAGCCAAAAAGGGGGTGGCCGGTCAGACCGCAGGCATCAGGCCGGTCTGACCGCACCCTGGCCGGCGGTCAGACCGCCCGGGCCACACTGGTCTGACCGGCCCTGTAAGCCCGGTCTGACCGCCCATATAGCCCCGGTCAGACCGGCCCTCGGGCACAGCAGCCTGTAATTTTTCAGCAAACTCAAAAATTTGCTCACAAACTTGGAATTTGAGATTTTCTTCTTTTCTATCCAAGCCAAAAGGTCAAGAACATAAACTAAATAGCAAAGGGACACCAAATCTTAAAGGAAATCATCAGGACATCAAGAACTTGAAATTTTAGTCAAAAATCTGAAAATAGTCATGGGAAGAGACTAAATTTTAGATTGCTTGCCAATCTTTGATCTATTGCTTATGAAACTTTGCAATCACTTTAGCAATTAACTCAGGACTTCCCAAAACAAATCTCATAGCAACTTATGAAGCGAACCACAAGATTCATGAATCCCCTGCCTCCAAAACCCTAGAACAGGAAAATACAGAGGAGACACTGACGAGGGTTTGAGAGATTACAGAAATCATTGGATCGTCAACTTGATCTCAAAAATGGAATGGCCAAGAGTGGTACTCCTTTTGATCTACTGGCTCACCATCCTCATCAAGATCAAGAGTGGTTGAAGCCGTCATCGGAGTCGACACTGGTTTTCCATCACACATTTCAAAGCATCTTAGGAGGACTCGAGTATAGTTGCCTTGATGCAAGAAGGTACCTTCCCGAGTCTGCTTGATCTGAAAGCTGAGCAAGAAACTCAACTTGCCCATCATGCTCATCTCAAACTCTATGCTCATGACATCAGAAAACTAGGAAACAAGATCATGAGAAGAGCCATCAAAGATAATATCATCCATATGTATCTAGACGAGCAAAAAGTCATTGCCATGTCAATGAATAAATAAGGTCTTATCTACCTTACCCATCTCAAATTTATAACTCAAAAGATAAGACTTAAGCCCATCATACCAAGCTCTAGGAGTTTGCTTAAATCCAAACAAGGCTTTAAAAAGCTTGAATACATGGTTTGGGTATTTGGGATTCTCGAAACATACACTATGACAGAAAAGGTCATCACAGATGGTTCACAACTGTCATCACAGATGATCATCAAACTGTCTGAATTTATGTGTCTATGATAATAGGTGGTTATCAAAGACGGCTCTCAAATCGTCCTGATAATTACAGCACATATAGTTTTTTAAGAAACCATCTGTAAAATATTAGGTATCACACATGGTTCTTAAATATATACATGTGTGATATGCTAATTATCACATATGGTTAATGCCAAAAATCATCTATTATATGTCATATATCATAGATAATTCTCAAACAAACCCGTTTGTGATATCTTACATATCACAGACGACTAATACAAAAAACTGTCTGTAATATTCATGTAGCACAGATGGTTTATTTCTATAAACTGTGTATGATAGCTATTTGAATATCTATATTATTTCCTATTTTTCGGCAATTGGGTCCCGATCTTCCGATAGGATGATAACTTCGATTTGGAGGAGAACGACTTTGACGATGCAGGCTTCTAACTGGCCACGACTAGAACACCAAGCAATCGCTAAACCATACTCCAAGTCATTATCAACCGTTCTAAGAATGCGGTTGACCTGACCACGAAGGTCTATTCCTACATGCAACCGAAGAACACACAAAAATAAGATAACAAGCAATCTGAATTGCAAATATATAAATTGAGTTCAAAAGGTGGGATTATGCAGAGGTTCTTTACGGTTGGTCTAGTTGACATGAGCTAAGAATAAGAGTTTTCACAATGGATAAACTAAGCAAACGAAATCCAAGAAAACTAGAAAGGTGCAGCCTCCTTAAATAGGGAAGGGAAAGCTACGCAAAACTAAAAAAATAAGGGGTGGTACTATTCATGATACTATTCACATGAATAGTATGGTCATGAATAGTACGAGCCAAGAGAGGGGGGCACCTTCCCCTTGGGCCCAACCATTACAAGGCCCAATTTGGCCCAAACAGGTAATACAGTACATTCTTTTGATGATTACAGTATGTACAGAAGAAATTTAGAGGTGAGGTTAGATCCGTTGAAAAGAAGACGAGAAAATCTTTCCAACAAGTACTCATGGACCTCAAACGGACTCCATATGTGAAAGTTATACATATTTGAAGTTGGGTCTATTAGGCTGAATCCGAATTGATTTGGAGGCCGAATTGGATTCCAAAACGTATCCAACTTGAACTCTTGCTTTACTTGGACCAAAAGTGACTTGGTGACCTTGAGGAAGAGTTGGAAAAGACATCGACTTGGTCTTGATATGCTGGTTGGGTTCCCTTTAGGTGGACCCAACCACGAGCTCATAGTGTTGATGCAATCCTCCTTGTATAGCTACACAAATATACATTTTTATCATTAGGTAGCATCATATTCTCATTTATAATATGTTGAAGTTGAAGGAACAAATTCATCTTTAGTTCAATCCTAATATTGGGTGCTATGGTCGTATGTGTTTGTGGCATGGTCACATCATCCTCCCCTTCTTGATAGAAAACCGTCCTCGGGTTTAACAGATGTGTAGCCTCACGTGTTGCATGATCTTGATCATAAATCTTGGTATATGACAACAAACACAACAGACTCTCATTATGTAATATCATAAGTTATTTATCAAACAAAGGAAAACCTCTTTTAAACGGCTCACCTGATAATTTAAGTGACACGTATAAGCTCTTGTAATTGGAACAACAAGCATAGCAAATATTATTGTATCCATAGGGGTCATGTCCTCATCATCCTCCCCTTCTTGAAAACAAAACCGTCCTCGGCTTTTGTTAAGCTGAAAATATGGTAACAAATAAGCCAAGGTGTATGCATAGCATATGTATATATCTGTTGGATCGAAATCGGCGACAGAGGGGGGGGGTGAATGTCGACTTTAAAGATTCATCCCTCAAAAGTATCCCCGAATGAAACTCCTCTTCAATAGCTATGGAAGCTATGAGACTGAGTTCAAATGTTCACTGGAGCCCTACACTAACAGAGAGGAAAGCTAGGCAATTAAAAAGAAGACAAGACAAGAAATGCACAGGCCAAAAAGGGGGGTGGCCGGTCAGACCGCAGGCATCAGGCCGGTCTGACCGCACCCTGGCCGGCGGTCAGACCGCCCGGGCCACACCGGTCTGACCGGCTCTGTAAGCCCGGTCTGACCGCCCATATAGCCCCGGTCAGACCGGCCCTCGGGCACAGCAGCCTGTAATTTTTCAGCAAACTCAAAAATCTGCTCACAAACTTGGAATTTGAGATTTTCTTCTTTTCTATCCAAGCCAAAAGGTCAAGAACATAAACTAAATAGCAGAGGGACACCAAATCTTAAAGGAAATCATCAGGACATCAAGAACTTGAGATTTTAGTCAAAAATCTGAAAATAGTCATGGGAAGAGACTAAATTTCAGATTGCTTACCAATCTTTGATCTATTGCTTATAAAACTTTGCAATCACTTTAGCAATTAACTCAGGACTTCCCAAAACAAATCTCATGGCAACTTATGAAGCGAATCACAAGATTCATGAATCCCCTGCCTCCAAAACCCTAAAACAGGAAAATACAGAGGAGACACTGACGAGGGTTTGAGAGATTACAGAAATCATTGGATCGTCAACTTGATCTCAAAAATGGAATGGCCAAATGGCCTTGAGTCTTTCCCATCACAGAGAGATCAAGAAACAACTAGTGGTTCAAAGATTCAACTCAAGAAAACCAAGCAAGAACAGAAAATTTCAGAAACTGAAATTCATCACATATGAGCAAGAAAATGAGAACAACCCATCACAATCCTTCCCATTGACAAGAGATGATTACAAAGGAATCCCCATACGCGATTGAATCAAGGAAATGCTTCCTCCTCACTACATGCTTGAGGGGAGAGCTCAAGAACACACAGAGAAGGGGCAGAACATCCCTCTGTCCCTCTCACCCATTCTCAACAACTAAAGCACAAAGTAAAACAGATTCAAAACCCCTCTTTCAAGTCATACTACATGTAGGAGACACCCCTCCTTTATATAGCTTTTCACTAAAGGGTTTGCAATTTGCTTTGCCCATTAAGCCTCAACAACTCCAATACTTTATCCATAATCCACTTCCTTTAGTGTAGCTTTGCGTATTCACCAAAACGCCCCTCGTGTACCTTCCGGGAAACTTCCTCATTCCTTGCCTTCCAAGCCACGCAGCTACCTCGAGCCCTCGCCACGACTCTGCATCGACGTCCTGCAGCCATCACGGACAAGAAACACATCACATAGCACCGCTCAAAACAAGTAATCCTCATTAGCATCAACAAATCGTACTCAAGCATAAAAAGGCCCAAATGATCGATCGGGAAGAAGAATACGCCTTAAGTACGCCTTACCAACCCGACCGAGCCAAATGCCATCATGGCATGAAACGCACAAACCAAACTCAATATTTTCAGAATACTCGTCAATTATTCATCACAAGCATGTGGTCACCTCCACATGGTCTCTCAATATCATCCATTTTAACAGTTCTTCGTCGTTGCACAATTAATGTTATAAAACAACAGTGATCATAAAAGATCATTGTATTATTAACCCAAGAGTAATCATATATGTTAATGAGCAAATCAAAATTTCTCACATAGCAATTATTGCAACTAGTTTTGCAAATGTGAGTGAAACATTTATACAATTCAAATATCTGAAGTTGTAAACTTGCAATGGTGGCACATATGGGCAAAACTACAACTTTTGGAATCAAACAAAGCTCATCCATATAATCAGATTTCAATTGAGCAATACCAAATTCATCTAGTAAGGGTGAAGAGATTTGTAAGTTTTTCCATAATTTATCATCTTTATTCAGATTATCTATACTTGATGGTGCAAAAAGAGATGAACACATAGGCATTGGATGAGTACTAAATTTTACTTTCCACTTATATTGAATAAGGTTCAGCACACAAGAACAATTGTCCAAAACAGCAAACTTTAATTCATCCATGTGATCATAAGTTATGCATATTCGATATACAAAAAATTGATTTTCTATACCATAATCTTCAATCAAATTAAACTTATACATAGGGGTGTAGGCACTAAATAAAAAATTCGAACATACGAGTTCACAAACTTTCTCCATAATTTCATAGGTAGATCCAACACGATGTAACATAATGAATTAACAAGAGAAATTCTAGTCAAAAACTTATTTATATCTAACCAAAGCCACATGATCATTGTATGTGATAAATTCATCACATTAATCACTCAAAACTGCAGGCAATTAATTTATTTTATGACATGGTGCACTCAAGTCAATGCAATCTGAATTCTCTACTTGAAACATGTGCGTGTCAAAAACGTTTTCCACTAAGTTTTGCTCTAAAATAGCATGAACAATGGATAATTGTAGTTCTTCACAAGCGTACTCACCATAAGTGATGATAGCACCATGTTCTTTACCTTTTTTTGTTCTCCTCAAATGATGTAGGTGCATCTATCTCCTCATCTTCGTTCTTAACCAATGGAGTCAATAGTTCAATTAGCTCATGCTCCTCTTCAGTATGGTTCTCAACTACCTGTAAGTTGTTAGTCACAGAAAAAGCATAAATACGGGTTTATTCTCAAGTTTCTTATCATCAAGCACTCTCAATTTCTCCTCAATCTGACGTTCAACCTTACAAGCAAGTATAAAAAATGAGGGAGAGAATTATATTCTTCGTGAATAAGAAGATCCTGAATTTTTTTATTAAGCCCATGTAAGAATCTACTCTCTATAACTTCAGCATGTTCCTCTAAGCCACAAAGCAATAAATGAGTTTTTAATTCATGATAATATTCCCTTACAGTTCTACTTTGTTGTTTTAAACGTTGCAATCTAGCTACCAAATAATCAGCATGATTTTTAGGAACGAATTTATCTCTCATAAGTTTTTTTCATGCATTCCAAGTTTGAGGCACTTGATCATGTCTACTAAAATATTTTCTCCAAAGTATTGCATCATCCATAAAAACACTAGTGATAGCTCTAATCTTTTGCCTATCAGATCAATCATAATATTCAAATTCTTTATCTAGCGCTATCTCCCAGTCAATATAGGCATCAGGATCAAATTTACCAGTAAAGGATGGCAAAGTAATTTTAGTTTTACTGAACGTACTATCATGATCATATACCTCCCGTGGTGAAGAAGCTTGTCTCAAGCATACATCTTCGTCGTGAATTTTCTTGAGCTCCCATTCAATGGCTCGAAGAAAACGTGGATCTATATCGTAATCATCCCGTGAACCTGCCATAGTTAGTATAAAACAAGAAAACAGATCACAAGTATATGCTCCTATCAACTATTAGGATCCAGAGGCTCAAAGTCTCTTACACTCAAGCTCATACCAAGTTCTGGCAAGTTCTTACCAAAACAAACAGGTGGTGCAATCGATGGCGAAAACCCTAACCAGAAGCAACTCGAGGACCAAAACCTGAAAAAGCCTAAAAAATAAGTCCTCGATGCTGCCTAAAACCAAGTATGTCAAGAGAGCTACCTACAACTCTAGACCTCGTGTCGGTCTTAGGAGCACTCTGAGTCTAGGGCTAACCCTGAATACCCCTAAGAGCATGAACATGGTCTCGACAGATGATCTTGGCACACCTGAAGTAGAACCCAACTAAGTATCCATCCTTCTGATAGAAGGTGCAATGATACTTCGTTTTCTAAGAGGTCGAAGCAGCAAGAGGCACAACCTTACTATCAGAAATCTACTGAACAAAGTCTGCAGACTTAAACACTATCTTTTTAGACTCGGACGCAACCTCGATCATACCTCCTGCTACAACTCTAACAACTGCAAGTGGATGTTTCCTCACATCCTCTAGAAAATCATATCCTAAACCTTGATTAAACATGCAAATCTTGGATTTGTCCAGGATAAAATTGAGCCTTTTCTTACCTCTGACAAATCTTGCAAAAGAACTCATGAGGTACTCACACTCCTGAAAAAGGGAAGCACGGGAAGAACAAGGGGAAGATGAAGCTGAAGAACTAGAAGGAGAAGATCGAATAGCACGTGTATATCTCTCCCTACGCATAGCTGCCTCAAGCTTGAGGGCTTCGAAAGACATACACAAGCAGTCCTAACCCTAGCCATCTGGGTCTTGTAACCCTTCCTAAAGGTCTCTTGCATATCCTCCATTTTCTCCTCTATTTTAGCACAGAACAAGCAAGTAGATTGTGGCTCAAGTCCTTAGTTAGATTCACACTTTTTCATCCAAAGCAATTAATTCAGAATTTAATTTTTCATAATTGTTGTATGGTGAGCTAACAGGTGCCTTGGAAAAATATTGAGATGTTTTCTTATTATGATCACTCATGTCCTAAAGTTACTTAGATATGGATTAAAGTTCAGTAGTTAATTTAGGGTAGTTGGTACAAGAAGCAAAGGCTGAATCAAAGCAGCATGCATTTCAGTAATTTTATGATCTGCCTTCTTTAAATTATTCTTTAAGTTCACACAGCTATCACAAGTTTCAGGCAGACTAAGGAGCGAGGTATATAGATCTCTAAAAGTATTGTCTCTATGCTCACATGAGGTGCAAACTGTAGTCTCAACAGAAATAGACTGACAAGGAGTAACTCTAGTCATCTCTAGTTCAGCTAATAGACTAACATTCTCCACCTTAAGCAAATCAAGCTCAGATATCACACTATCATGCGAGGTCCTTAGTTTCTCCATATCTCTAAGCAAGAAAGAACATATATCACAATCATCATGGGAGGAAACAGATCTAAGTAAAGTAAACCCACGTGATAAGCTCTCTACCTTCCTCTCCAACTCACCACACCTAGCCCTAAACCTAACATAAATATTTCCTAGCTTCAAAAAAAGCATCATTGAGCTGGCTGTACGAGGGGCCTATCTCATCAAAGTCGCTGTAGATATCATCATCACTGATGTTATTCTCGTCAGCCATGAAGCACATAACGATGAAGTCGTCATCCTTGGTGTCCTTCTACGGATCATCCTCACCATCGTCATTGCTCTATGCCTCCATGTCGCTGAAGTTGAAGTTGTCGAAGATAGTGAGGACACGGTGGAAGAGCTTCTTTGCCTTACCAAAGTTGAAGTACTTCCTTGCATTGATCCCAAGCTGGCAGCTTTTTGTTATGGTTCTTGTTAATGTAGTTATTCTTGCTTGCACCGTCGTAGTCGATCTTGCCCTTCTCCAGCTTGGACAGTTTGCTCAAATGTGGTTGGGGCTACCACACTCAAAGCAGATCACCGGATCTCCTCTCTTCTTCTCTAACCCTCTTGTATGTACGTGAGAACTTTCTGACTAAGAGGGCTAAGTCACTCTCTGAAAACTGCTCAAACTGGTCATCACTTATCTCACACAAAGCAGCCAAAGAGAAACTAAAAGCACAATCAAAAGATGCTTCAGAAGCAGATGTGGGATCAGCAACCAAGGCCATCGACTATGACTTCATCTTGTGAGAGACGACATCGATCTCATGAGTCTTGAGATGCGAGTACAATACGTTAAGAATCATGGTCGACAAATGAGTCGTGTTCTTGATAGTGGTCACTTTTATCTCCCAAACTCTAAGATCTATGGTAGAAAGCATCTGTCGAGCGTTATCCGAGTCTGGGTATGTGAGACCAACAGTTCAGAGATTGCTCAGTATTTTGGGAAATCTAATAAAACACTCATCCATGAACTTACCAGCAAGTATCTCAAATTTGTTGTATTCCCTCTTGTACTGGTCCTGTTGGACAGTCTTAATCCGGGTGGTGCCCTCATGGTATGTATTGAGGGTCACCCAAATGTCGTATGTCAATGTGATATGAGAGATGCAATCAAACTCACTTTGGCTAAGACCTTGAATGATAATATTCTATGCCTTAGTGTTTGCCTCAACATCTAGCGTATTCATAACCGTGATGTTATCATCAGCAGGAACAACAAACTGAGTCTTAATCTTTTTCCAAATCATATAGCCTTGAACCTTAATGTAAGACTCCATCCTACTCTTTCAAAAGAAATAGTCGACCCCATCGAAGACAGGAGGCTTGGTGGAATACTTGCCTACTGCTATGGCTCCTAAGACCGGTTAAGATCTATAAGAAGAGCTAACCGGGCTCTGATACCACTTGTAGAACCAAAGATAGCAATAGAGGGGAATGAATGGTGCCCCAAAATTTTTCTCCAAATATTTACCAATCCTTCACTCCAATAGATACAGAGCTATAAAGATTAGGATAAAAGCCACCACAAAAACTAGCGAACCGAGACGCTGAAATCCCAAAAAATCAGCAAAAATGGAACTACCGCTACTGTACTTGCGGTATTATTGGTTGCTATAGCAACTACGGTACTACTGCTATAGTAACTGTGGTACTACCGCTGCTACCGTAAAATCAGGGTAAACAGTCTTTTCAGCACGATTTCAAAAACCAAAATCGAAGAAACTTTTGATCTGTAAATCCAAATGAAATGAAAGCTTGCAAGGATCTTCTCTAGGTATTATCAACCTAATTCAACAAAACAATCATGAAAATCATAGCCAAAGTTGAGACATTGGGTGGGTTCTTTTGGGCATATGATTTATGGCTAAATATTTAAATTCTGGCTATTCGTGAGAGGCAATACACACCGGAAAATAGTCGCATGCGATTTTAGCCGGTACAGCTGAACTTGGTACACTTTTTACAACAATTTTCCTCTTGACCCCATTTTAAAAATGCACCATTTAAAAGCTAGTTACTCTAGTCCATACAAGTATAAGCTGGCTGAAAGTGGAAAATAATCCAGCCATTTTTCAGTTTGAAGGAAGGTTGCACCGAAACCGAGCAAAACCAAAATCAGTACATACAACTTGCTTGTGGGTGGATGATGAACAAGATGGGTCTAGATGTATTCCCATATATCACAGCAAGTTAGAACACCAAAGAAATCAAACCAAAAACCCTACCCTCAGATAATGAAATTGCACGAAGAAGCCAAAGTCAAGCAAAAACGAGTTTCCTCATGAACTTGTTATCAAAGTTCCAAGATGAGTGGAGATAGATTCCTAGAGATTATCTTCATCTCTTACACGTCCTTAGTGCAACAAGATCAAGAAGAAAGAAGAGGAGAGATCAAAACCAGCCAAAACAAGAGAACATCAATCAAAACACGAGAGACTTAAGGAGATGCACAATAATTGATGCATTGCTTACTTGAGAAGGTAAGTTTTACAACCACTCCACCTTGAAGAATAAAGAGCACACCAGGCACTCTATTCTCAAACCCTTAGCCTAACTAGGAAAGCAGAAGGGAGATGGGTTGAATGGTTAACAATATGTCTCTATTCCAACCCCTTTTATATATGGACTAGTCAGCCACATCCATACCTTAATGGATACTATACACGTAGCACAATGGGGAAATATGTTAACCCCACATATGGGTTTTACTCACACATGTTCACTTATGCACGCTTTTCAAAGCGCATAAGCTTGAATCCATTAAATCGTTAGTCTTGATCCATGTTAATCAAACTAGCTCCATCTTGACCTAAATCGCTCTCCCAAGCACCACATATGCACCACGGTTTTGATCCAAAGTAATTTCCGGTATTTTGGCCAAACTACCAAAATACCCTTCCTTGACCCCGTCTTCATCTCCCATGCAAGCAATAGCCATGCTTGTTACGTGTAGGTGTACCACTAGCTTGTCATGCATTGCCAAGTCTCTTCCGTCCTAGTTTCATGAATCACGGCTCACTTGGCCCATCCAAGCCAAATGGTGCAATCCCGCTGTTCGAACTTGGCTTCGGTATTTCCCGTCTTTCTCGTGCCATACTTGAGCTCACCATCTCACCCGACAGATTGATCATTCTGAGTCTCATCTCTTCCATGAGCATAGCCTCGATCATCGCTGTTGACCATTGTTGACTCCAAGCGTCCCTGCATATCCAAAGACAAAGAAATCATTTCCGGGCGCAAGTTCTTTGCAACTTGACCCATGTTAGCTAAAACATGCATCATGCAATCTTAATGCAATGACCTAGGTCACTCCAACTCAATCCATAACTCAAAACCCAAAATCCTATTTTTCTATGAAATCCGGTAGTACTGCACGCAACATACCAGTACTACCGCACTACGGTACTATCTCTCCCCAAACCGGTACTACCGCACCTTGCAATCCTGAAATGGACCTATCTGGAAATAACGTACCGTCATGTAAAATTCGGTGCTACTGCATTGCGGTATGACCACACACGCGCCAGCGGTACTACCGCCCTGCGGTATGACCACACTAACACCTGTGGTACTACTACCTTGCGGTATGACCACACCAACAACTGCGGTACTATCATTTTTCCTGAAAATTCTAGAAAACAACCCAAACAAAATGTGACCTTTGGAAAATTACTTAGCCACTCCACGAAACTTGCAATGCTGCATCACACCATTATTCTGGACCTTCTCACATGGTCCCTCATTATAACCGAGAGAGCATGAGGTAGATCCCCCTTCATGTGCGTTGCTACCAAGGTCGCTAGAGCCGAGGGAGGGGAGGAGGCTAGATGGGATCTGGTTGGAGAGAACAAAGATGATGAAAGGGTAGAGACTTGCGAATAAGAGAGGCTCTAGTGGGTTTTATTATAGAAAAGTTATTATGTAATATTTCGGTAGGTATGGCAATTCCCCTTGGACCTTGTTTGGGAACTAAAATCTCGGCCTATTCCTATAGATGGGCTGAGAATTTTAGGCTCTCAAATAGGACCTTACAGGAGCTATAACTCACGGGGATAATTCCTATCGCTGCGTGAGGGGGAGGCAAACTTCCCCGTGAGTGATGGGGACGGGGATGGAATAGGCCTTGATATCCTAATAAGACGGGGTAGGGGTAGGAGAAAATGTTCTCATTATAATGCCTTCCATTACATTTAGCAATTTGATAAAAAAAAAGGCATGAAATCAATAGCTACTTCAAAACACTCTTATGAGATGTTTCTTTTCTTGGTACGATGATGAATCAACGATGCCTAACACCTCAATGTAACATGGCAAACGGAGGATGCGTATCACACGTTTCGAGGTGTATGCTAACCAGTGTTAGTACGTGACCTCCTTACGAAACCATTGTTACACCACATATCTAATGGTTCGCAGAAGGGGAATATCAATAGCATACTCGCGGATGTTATGCACAACCGAAATGTGAGCTCCAGGTCAAGCAACATCGATCGCATCAGATCAGGAAGTAAGAAAGACTCAAAGAAGCTACTCCTAATTAAGTAACCAAATGGCCAGCGTAAAGTATACTTGAAATTCCAGGTAGTACAATGGGATCGATGGGATGCAAACGCCAGTTGGACTAACCTAATGGCTTGACATACTAGAAAAGAAACAAGTACAGCGTAAAACTTAAGCCAAGCAACTAACCAAGTTGAACACAAAATTGGTGAAGTGATTCCTTGGAACACCAAGATAACTGTACCAGTTGCGCGTAAACCATCGGTAATGGAGCTTGTCTTGCGTCCTGAACTGCGCAATACTGAAAGACTTCGCACACGGTCGAGGTTTTCTTAACTTGAAGATCTAACACTCGCTGACAAATGGGGCGTCGTAAGACAATGGCACGTGTATCGCGACATGTTTAGGCCATGGAAGTAGGGCTGTAAACGAGCCGAGCTTGAGCGAGTTTGGCCTTTCAGGCTCGAGCTCGGTAGAAGCTTGAGCCGAGCTCGAGTTGGGGTTCGAGTTTGGATCTGGGCTCGAGCTCGGCTCGGCCTAAGCTCGAGTAGGCTCGAACTCGGCTTGTTAAAGCTCGTTAACAATTAAAATAATTTATTATACACTATTTTTCAATAATAAAAATTTTTAAGTTCGAGTTCGGTTCTAATAAGCTCAATAACGGTTAAAATAATTCAAATATACACTAATTTTCAATAATAAAAAAAACTCGAGCTCGAATTCGGCTCGAGTAAGCTCGGTAAGAATTAATATGTATTACTATTTAAGCTCGAATTGTGGCTCACGAACTATTCGAGTTCGGCTCGGTAAAGCTCGCGAGCTCGAGATCAAGCTCGAGTTTGGCTCATTTAAAATTCGAACCGAGCTCGAATCAAACCTAGAACGAGCTGAACTCGAGCAGTTCGTGAGCTTCGAGTTTTTTTTACAGCCCTACATGGAAGAGCGTGCAGAAGAAAACAAGAAATGGTAGGTGGATCATCCCATGAGTTAGCAATCCAGATTCAATTCCCAATAACTGATCTGAATTTCAGCTAGGAGCAATTACTTTTAACTGAATCCTGTAAATTGCATCACGTAAGCTAATGCATCGTTCTGTTTGGCTCTTTGGCTTATACATTCAGTTTTTAACTTCTCCAAAAATTAAAAAACTAAGCATCGAAATATATGATGGGACGAAGGGACAGTAGCAACCCAGATCGGCATGAATCGTCAGGAGCGAGGACGTACGGGGACGCGCAGGGGACGTACCGGCCGCACTGAATGAACAAAGCAGCAACGAAAGTCTATGGTCTACGGTGCCGGTGTCTCGCTGGTACCACTGGTAAGGATCACTATTTATTATTTATTAGACTAGTAAACGGCTATTAAAAATATTGCTCCGTTGGACCGTCCTCAAAGAAGACAATGGGCCGGAGGGAACCTTTCTTCGCGGGGCTTCAAGGCCGCTGGAAGAAATCACTGGACGTGGGCCGTGAAGACATCGAGCCCACCCCAAACAGACAGAAGACAGCGACCCCACCAGGAGATCAGGAAGTGAGGGGACCACGAGCCCCGCATTCGCCGTCGGCGCCGATCCTCCCCTTGCCATCTCCGGCGACTCCCGGCGCAACCGTCGAGGTATGCTCCTCTGTTTTGATTTGCACCTAGCGTCTCAAATCTTCGGTTCTGGTGAGATCGGATCAAATTTCAATTTTGCTGCTCCAAATTGCAATAGGGCAAATGGGGACTTCAGGCGGAGACGAGCCTGGACTCACTCCCGCCGGAGATCCTCGAGAAGATCGGCACCTCCGCCATCTCCCGCGCCTGGCGCCGCCTCTGGGAGTCCGCCCCTCCCTCGATTTCGAGTGGCGCTACGGTGGGGAAACCACCGTCGTCCACGGCGTTCTTGCGCGCTACTACTGCCCTGTTCGCAGCTTCAGCTTCCATCTGCCGGAGGCGTCGTTCTCGCGCGCGGACGAGTGGGTATAGAGCCCCACGGCATGCACGCCTCCATCTTCTCGTGCCGCGAGCTTACCAGCCTCAGCCTCACGGGCTGTGACCTCCTAGCCGCGCCATCTGGTTTCTCCCGATTCTGAGCAGGCTATTTGCCTATGGGGGGTCGGCTTCCCGGATAACGGGAAGCGTTGGTCTCCGTCTCATTATTGCTTGAGGTGCTGGTGCTCGATGAGTTGTGGATTCCAGAGGATGACGAGCACGATGAATGGGTAATTGAGGCGCCCAATTTCCGGCATTTGCAAAGAAGGAAAAAAGAAATGTCACTATTGATGAGACTTACCCTAGATAGAATTGCATGATCACTCATTAGAATTTGAGAAGACTAATGAAAAAGGGTGTGTAGGTGCCCTTATTTATGCCAAGTGGATTCAGGACAAAGATGATGTGCACCAACAAATTACAACAGAAATGAAAGAAGTATTAGCATCTTTTGCTGACGTGTTTGAAGAGCCTAAGAGCAACTCCAGCAGTAGCCCTCAAAACAGGGCCCCTACTTTTCATTTGAGGGCTCCCCCTACTTTTGAGGACCCTGTTTTTTGGACTGCACTCCAGCAGGAGCCCTCAAAACAGGGCCCCTACTTCTCAATTCCCTCTATTTCCTCACACACTATATGCATATGTATGGAACAAAAGGACAATACACAATAAAATATTTATGATTTCACAATGAGGGACAATATTTAAATTTATGAATTCAAATACGAATATTAAAATTTAAATTCAAATTTGTTAGCATTTGCCATAACTTTGGTGAATGAGCTTATTTCAATTCACGAATTTACCTATCAAAAGTTGTCTTAAACCAGTGAAAGCATTTTTTTATCTAAAGAAATATATTGTGTAATATTTCCATTATCAACTGCACCAATTGATCTTTACTGAATTGCACAATATGCATGAGGGAGAACAATATAATTGCTCCCATATGCCATTTATAAATCCCAAGCAACAATTTTGCAAAAATCAATGCAGATGGTGTATTATATTTGATAAAATTCAAATGGTGTGCAAAATATCAACTGTTCAAAGATACTCACATATTGAGTAAACAATATAGATACTAACCAATGTATTTATATTAAGAAACTCAAAAGCAATGTATTTCTACCAAAATGGTAAGTGCTTTTATACTCTTCCAAGAAGAAAACCACACAAATCCTAAACATCTCGAGATATTAATATGTGCAGATTAGTCCCTAAATTGCCACTTCATTGCTTTGAAACTCATCAAGTTTTAGTTATCGGCAAGAGTAAATAAGCTGGTAAGCACATCTCCAAACAAATTCATGCACTGAGTCTAGCTGCAAATGCCAAATCACTAAAATGATCACATCGGATGGCCTCAACTTATCAGTGAGCCCATGGCAAATCACCAACATCCTATATTTATTTCATTGTATCAGTTGCTGCCTTGCTGCTTCAATTTATAAGAACATAATAATTCAGTTCATCTAAGCCACTGCAAGAACATAATAATCCATTTCATCTAAGGCACCACCAAAATCTGGTAACACGGAGAAGCTCCCTGCTGGTGAAGCCGTCTTCTCTACTATGCTTCTCTGCTCAGCAACCACCTCCCAGCACAGCCGCCGTGCCATCCCCCTCGCCATTACCAGTTGCGCTCTCTCCGCCCGCAGCAACGCAATCTCCCTCCGCCTGCGGCTCTCGGCGTAGCGGCGGAACTGGCGGGCCTCCATCTGCGCGGCGGCCTTCTCCCGCTACAGTTGCTCGATCATCAGCATGGCCTCGCTGGCCGCCGTCTCCGCGGAGGCCCGCTCCGCCTCCAGCTCCGTTTGCAGCCCCCGCGCCGCCTCCTCGGCCGCCTCCTTCTCCCCCCGCAGCCGCGCCGTCGACGCCTCCAGCTCCTCCACCCTCCGGATCAGCTCCGGCGCCTCCCCGCCCCCCGATTTCGGCGACAGCTCCGGCGATCGCGCGGGCGGCCGCCGCGACGACGACGGGATCCATGGAGGCATGTATGTATCCAGCGAGATTCGAACCCCCAGCTTGGATCCCCACTCTCACCGCCGGTGCCGGCGCGAGAGCGCGCACTCACGCATGGCGGCGCGATAACGGAACGGAGCGTCTCCTTTTCGGAAGGGGAAAGGCAGTGGCGTCTATTGGAGATGTGGGAAGGCAGCGGGGGATTTTGGCTGAGTGCGGGGAGAAGTTTCACGTGCGGGGAAAAAACAGAAAAATGAGGGGTAGAGGAGGGCCCCTGGGAATGAGGGCTGAGGGGAGGATTTGAGGGGCTCCTCAAATTTGAGGGCTCTAGTAGGGGCCCTGCTGGACCTCTATTTTTGCCTCAAGCCCTCAAATATGAGGTTTGAGGGCTCAAGTAGGGGCCCTGCTGGAGTTGCTCTAAAGAGTTACCACCAACCAGGGAGCGCGATCACACAATTTCACTTATGCCCAATGTAAAACCGGTTAATGTCTGGCCATATAGGCTACCCCATTACAAAAAGGAAGCTATAGAAATATCAGTGAAAAGTTTATTACAATCACAAACTATCAAACCCAGTGTTAGTCCTTATTCCTCCCCAACCATACTAGTAAAGAAAAGAGTTAGGTCCTGGAGGCTATGCATTGATTACAGGCAGCTAAACGCTAGCACAATTAAGAACAAGTACCCAATTCTAGTCATAGAAGACCTGCTAGATGAATTGCATGGCGCCAAATACTTCTTTAAGATAGATTTAGGAGCAAGCTACCACCAAATCCGAATGAGTCTAGAAGATATCTACAAGATTGCTTTCAGCACACATGTAGGTCACTATGAGTATTTGGTAATGCCCTTTGAATTAACTAATGCCCCAGCTACTTTCCAAGCCTTAATGAATAAGATCCTTGCAAAATTCTTGAAGAAATTTGTTTTTGTGTTCTTTGATGATATTTTAGTATATAGTGCTACATTGGAGGAGCATCAAAAGTATGTGAACCAGGTTCTTAAAGTGTTGAGAAAGAATCAGTTGAATGAAAAAGGAGCAAATGTGTGTTTGGCCAGCTGCAAGTAGAGTATTTGAGCCATGTGATTAGTGGAATAGGTGTGGCAACCAATCCTGAAAAGATTAAAGTAGTCCAAGAGTGGCCAAATCCTAAGAACACAACTCAATTTAGAGGATTTCTAGGCTTGGCTAGGTATTATAGAAGATTCATCAAGAATTTTGGGATTATATGTCGGCTAATGTTTAACTCCTTGAAAAAGAATGCATTTCATTAGAGAGAAGAGCAGCAGAAATCATTCTTGTGGATTAAAGAGGCTTTAACACATGCACCTATGTTAGCACTTCTAAATTTCAAACAACCCTTTGTCCTGCAGACAGATGCAAGTGGAACTGCACTGGGAGCTATGTTGATGCAGAATGGTAGGCCAATTTCTTATATGAGGAAATCAATTGGACCAAGGGTTGCAGCTATCTCCATTTATGACAAAGAAGTTATGGCTATCTTGGAAGCATTAAAAAAATGAAAGCATTACTTTGTAGGCTCTACCTTGATTATAATGATAGATCAGCATAGTCTAAAATATATTGCAGATCAAAGGCTAATTGATGGCATTCAACACAAACTAATGATTAAATTGATGGGATATGACTACAAACTAGAATATAGGAAAGGGAGAGAAAACAAGGCTGCTGATGCCTTGTCTAGAAGGAGCCATCTCGAGGACAACATGGCCATCACCATAGCAATTCCCCAATGAGTGATAGAGGTAACACAAAGCTATGTTAGTGATTATAAATGTTAGGAATTAGAGGTCAAATTAAGGATTGACAACAGTAGTGCCCCTCCATATACATTGAGTAATGGAATCTTGAAATATCATAGGAGAATCTACATTGGCAATGGCACCAATCTCAAGGAACAACTATTAAATTCATTTCATCAATCAACCCTAGGAGGTCACTTAGGAGAAAGGGGAACTTATCAAAGATGAAATTAATATTTTATTGGCCCAGCATGAAGCTTATGCCCACGGAATTTGTGAAGACCTGTGCTGTATGCCAAACGAACAAGGCTAAAAATGTGCCCTATCTTGGTCTTTTACAACCACTTTCTATTCCTGAAATGGCTTGGATACATATCACTATGGATTTTATTGAATGGTTGCCAAAATCCAAGGAGAAGGATGTAATATTGGTGGTGGTTGATAGGTTTACGAAGTATGCATATTTCCCACCTATGAGGCATCCATATTTAGTGCAAGATGTGATTGATATCTTCTTAGAAAATATATACAAAGTGCATGGGCTCCCTGTAGTGATAGTCACTGACAGAGGCCAAGTCTTTACCAGCCATTTATGGTAAGAACTCTTCAAGGCTCTAGGTGTCAACCTGAGGCATAGTAGTGCTTACCACCCCCAAACCGACAGTCGAATCGAAAGAATAAACCAGTGCCTCAAAAACAATTTGGGATGTATGGTTTATGCTAACCCAAAGAAATTGCATTCTTGGTTATCTCAGGTAGAGTGGTGGTATAACACTAATTTTCATACTTCTCTAAAAATGACTCCGTTTGAGGCATTATATGGTATGAAACCACCGATGATTTTAGAAGCCATACTGCCGGACACCACTGCTGAAGAAAACAAGGACAATTACAGAGGAGGCAAGCTGCTTTGGAGACTATCAAGGCTAGTCTGGAGAAGGCAAGCTCTAGAATGAAATCCTTTGTAGATAAACATAGAAAGGAGAGGACCTTGAAGGTTGGGGACATGGTCTATCTCAAAATGCAATCTTATAGACACGATACTTTAGGCTTGCATAGAGTACTAAAACTGCATTCAAGGTATTATGGACCATTCTAAATTCTAGACAAGGTGGGAAATGTAGCTTACAAGCTCCTATTGCCAGAAGGTTGTCAAATACATCCAGTTTTCCATGTCAGTCAATTGAAGAAACACTTAGGACCCAAGGCGATTTCCAGTGCAGAACTACCGCTAGTGGATGAAGGACACATTCTAACTGAACTAACTACTATCTTAGAGATGAGAGTAATACCCCGGAACAATGAGCCAATAGTCCAATGGAAAATTCACTTGGCAAACTTGCCCCCTATGGCTGCTACATGGGAAGATGTAGACTTCATTATAAGATCATTTCCTAGTTTTGATCCTTGAGGATAAGGATCTCAAGGAGGGGAGTATTTGTCAGAGTATCAAAAAACCTAATGCTTGAGATGGTTTCAAATGGGGAAGGAAGCAGCAATCTAACGGCCGAAGTTAATGCATACCCTTTCATCTAATGATATTGTTTGGTTCTTGTTGCTTGCGGGAGGTTATGAAGGCTGGACGGTGGGATCTAGAGATAGTGCTTCGACCATGCAGATAGCGCTTCGATCATGCATCCTACGCTTCAACTACTCATCACCCTTATTTTTCATTACTGTTCCCGATCACGCCTATTACTTTCATCGCTGAAGCTACTGTTGTTATTTGCAAGCTATTTAAGCTGCCGCTTGTATTGGATGATGTGTGAAATGAAACCCTAGTTATCACCTACTACCTATTTCACTCCTTGATTTTCTTTGCTTTACTCTTTTCCTCTTGGCGAAACCCCGATTACCCCAATTTCTTCCCCCAAATTTAAACCAAAATAGGACCAAGTCAATTTGGGACCTGACACATCGGTCGTCAATCTCGAGCTCTACTGCATCAATACTATGGTTTAGATTCTAGCTCATCCTCGCATACTTGCATTGCCACAAATCACGTAGGAATCTAGTGATATCTGTTAGAGCTAATCTAGTTGTCTTCAAGTCTAATCGAGTCCACAATCAGAGTATGGCTACGACCACGATAAATCGGGTTTGAGTACTATAGCAGCCATAGTCGCAAAAGTACTATAGCAGTCGTAGTCATAAAGTACTGTAGCAATCGATGGTCGTAAGTCAAGTAGCACTGGGAGACGAGTACTGGAGTCATAAGAGGTTAGGATTGAGAGTCCGATTGTAACTAGAATTCAGAGCAGTTGTAAAAGGAAACTTAAGATGTGTCCGTGTAGGACTCATAGCGTGGGATGCCATGTTGGTTACGGAGTCTTGTATGTTGTTTCTTTATATAAGAAACATAAAAAGGACCAGATGTGTCGCGTTGCCAAAAGATCTCCCTGTGTTTACTCGTGTTCGCGTGCGTGATCAGAAAGTTCAAGTTCATCGCTCATCTAATTCTTGGGCAAATTACCCAAGAATTAGTATCAAAGCTTAAGGGGATGAAGCGATGGCCAGCAATGCTGATGATCCGTTGAAGTCAGGAGCACTTGTCAAGACCACGAGCAATAAGTTCAATCCATCAAAGATAGGCATGTTCGTCAAGCCGACAACAAGAAGCGCCTTGATCTTGATTCAATACCCGATGTTGAGTGAAATGAATTACGGCATATGGGCCGTCAAGATGAAGTTAATCTTGTGTTCGCTAGGGGTATGGTCAGTGGTCAAAGAGAGATGATGATGGGGACAAGGATTAAGGCGCAATAGTGGCCATCTTGTAAGCAGTGCTAGATGACATGATTATGTCAATCGTCAAGAAGGAGATGACGAAAGAAGCTTGGATCGCACTTAGGGAGATGCGAGTAGGCGAAGATCACATCAAAAAGACACGCGCTCAAGTGCTGAAACAACAACTAAGCAAGTTGCAAATGGGAGACTCAGAAATAATCATCGAGTACTCCATGAACTCACCACACTGGTGGGTGAGATCTGTTCACTCGGCACAAAGATGGAAGAGTGCGACATCATCAAAAAACTATTCAGTTCTATTCCAGATCAATTCCTCCAGCTTATCAGAACGATCGAACAGTCTGGTGATGTCGCAACTATGTCGGTCTCGGAGGCGATCGGTCACCTCAAAACCTTTGAGGAAGGACTCAAGGGTCAATGGCACTCGAAGGATGGAGGAGGTAAGCTACTCTTTATCCAAAACAAGTGGGAAGAGAGGACATCAAAGACTAAGAAGAATGAGGGCTTGAGCAGTGCTCAGAAAGGAGGTCGTAACGGAAGAGGTCGGGGACGCGACCATGGACAAGGCGGAGGCCGAGGCGATGGAGATCACAATGTCGATGAACGAATGCCACCAAACTATGATAAGACAAAGGTCAAGTGTTTCAACTGCAATGAATATGGGCACTTCATGAAAGAGTGTTCAAAGCCAAACTGAAGAGCAAGAGCCAATCTCGTAGTGAAGCAGAATGAGGAAGATCCTCAACTACTGATGGTTGAAGCATGTGAACTCATCCATATAGTCCTAACAGCTGAAGAGAAGGTATTCCCGCATGAAGACAAGGTGTTGCCAAAGCACAATGGCACTCAAAACAAGGCTTGGTATCTTGATATCAGTACAAGTAACCACATGACCGGCTGCAAGGAGAAAATTGCTGAGATTGGCACGATGGTGAAAGGCTCAGTTAAATCTGAAGATGGTTTAGCTGTGGAGATACAAGGAAGGGGCTCGGTACTATTGGAGTGTTCTAGGGTGAACATCGTATCCTCACAAATGTTTACTACATCCTAAAGCTAAGAAGTAATTTAATCAGTCTCGGTCAACTAGACGAGAACAACTGCAAGATAGTGGTCGAAGGAGTGATGTCTATCTTAGACAGATCTCGCAGGATGTTGGCCAAAGTGAGCAGATCAAGAAACTAAATGTATGTGTTACACATCACTCTGGCTCTCCTGGAGTGTCTTCTAGCAAGAAGCACGGAAGAGGCGTGGTGATGGCATGCTAGGTACGGTCATGTGAACTTTCATGCTCTAAAAGATCTGGCTTATAAGAAGATGGTGCATAGGATGCCCATGATCGAGCACGTGGATCGCATTTGCGATGGTTGTCTGGTCGGTAAGCAACATCGGAACTTGTTTCTGACCACGACTCTTTACCGAGCAATCGTTCCTCACGAGCTATGGCACGATGATGTCTGCATGCCAATCACGTTGACCACACATGGAGGAAATCGATACTTTTTGCTTGGTAGACGACTGTACAAGGTTTATGTGGCTGGCATTACTTTGAAGCAAAGATGAAGCATTCGAGGCATTCAAGAATATCAAGGTTGCAGTCGAGATGGAGAAAAATATCAGGCTAAAAGCTCTACGCACCGACCGCAGTGGCTAGTTTACTTCGAACGAGTTCACGAACTATTGTGAGCTGTTGGGAATTAGGCATGATCTAACAACACCTTATTCACCCCAATAGAATGGAGTGGTCGAAAGGAGAAACCAAATAGTGGTCGGTATGGCGAGGAGTCTGCTAAAGAGCATGGGACTCCTAGGAGATTTTTAGGGGGAAGCAGTATCGATTGCTGTTTATCTCCTAAATCGGGCACCAACAAAGAGCGTCATTGGGAAAACTCCTTACGAAGCCTACTATGACCTCAAGCCAAGTGTTGGTCATCTCCACACTTTCGAGTGTGTTGCACATATGAAGATGACCACGTCACACCTTCCCAAACTAGCATATCAAAGTAAGCCAATGGTGTTCATTGGGTATGATTCACAGATGAAAGGCTATCGGATGTTTGATTCAGCGACATGATGAGTTGTGGTGACTCATGATGCAGTGTTCAAGGAGGAGAAGAATTGGGAGTGGAGCAGAGATCCCTCGGCAGAGGTACAACTGATGGAAGACATCTTCATGGTACATTATGCTCCTAACATTGATGCAGGTCCTGACGACCACGTAAAGACAACTAACACGTCAACCACAGTGGGCATAATCAGAGGATCCAACCACAATGTGGTCGTAGAACATAACGACCACGTGGTAGCTTCCAACGCTATGACCATGAAGGATGTAGTCAGAAGACATGACCATAAAGCGACAATTCCAGGCACAAACACGATTGGTATGAGCATGGGGTCTGGGACGCCTGGCTCATCTTCACCACAGACTCCTGTAGCAATGCTAGGAGCACTGGTCTCACCTGGAGCTCCACAAAAAATGAAGCTTGACGAAAGCTCAAACGAAGGACCTCGACGGGAGCATGACATCAAAAGTCCATATGATGTCATATCTCTGATAGAGCTAGAATATTCAGAGTTCTGCTTACTCGGAGAAGTGGAGCCTACGAACTTTGAAGAAGCCAAGGCAAAGCCAGAGTGGAGAAGAGCTATGGAGGAGGAGATATCCTCTATCTAAGAAAATGAAACATGGTAGCTTGTTCTATTGCCAGTCAGTCACAAGCCGATTGGTTTGAGGTGGGTGCATAAGTTAAAGAAGGACACCAAAGGCGTGATTGTAAAGAATAAGGAGAGACTAGTTGCAAAGGGGTATGTTCAATGACAAGGCGTTGATTTCGACGAAGTCTTTGCCCCTGTTGCAAGACTAGAAACGGTGTGCCTGCTTATTGCGATCGTGGCACATGAAGGATGGGAGGTTTATTATATGGATGTAAAATCAACTTTCCTCAACGGCGACCTAGAAGAAGAAGCCTATGTTGTGTAATCTCCAGGATTTGAGAAGAAAGAAGAAAAACACCTTATGTTAAGGTTGCACAAAGCTTTATATGTTCTGCGTCAAGCCACAAGAGCTTGGAATTTGAAGCTAGACAAGTCTCTGGTGGCACTCGGTTTTGAAACATACCAGTTAGAGTATTTAGTGTATAAATGAAGCCAAGGAAAAGAGAGTTTGTTGGTTGGAGTTTATGTGAATGATTTGATCATCACTTGAGAGAATATTGAAGACGGACAGCTTCAAAAGCCAGACGAAAAAATTGTTTAGCATGAGCGACCTCGGGTTACTCAGCTGCTACTTGGGCATTGAAGTACATCAGAGCTTCAGGAAGATTATTCTCAGCCAGTCCGCATATGTAACAAAGGTGTTGGACAAATGCGGCATAAAGGATTGTAACTCAACACAAATTTCGATGGAACCCCACTTGAAGTTGGGCAAGCACATCACAAACTTTCCCGTAGACAAGACCCTATACTGAAGCATAGTTGGAAGCTTGAGATACTTTCTACACACACAACCAAACTTAGCGTTCTCGGTTGGCATGGTGAGTAGGTACATGGAGAAGCCGACTACAGAGCATATGGGTGCTATAAATCACATACTAAGGCATGTGAAAGGAACTTTATATTATAGGTATGTCTACGAGAAGAAGAAAGAAGGTTTGGGACTGATCGGTTACTCAGACAGTGATCTAGCTGGTGATACAAATGACCAAAAGAGTACTTCGGACATGGCGTTTTTCCTTGGGTTGAACCCAATCAGTTGATGTTCGCAAAAGCAGAAAGTGATCGCTTTATCCTCGTGTGAAGTAGAGTACATTGCAGCTTGTGCGGCAGCATGTCAAGAGGTATGGCTGGGATGATTGTTGGCTCACACATTAAAGATGAAGGTCGAGAAGGTAACTTTGACGATCGACAATCAGTCTGCAATTGCGTTATGCAAGAACCTAGTCTACCATGAGAGAAGCAAACACATCGACACCCTTTTCATTACATAAGAGAATGTGTGGAATCAGGGGTGATAAAGGTGCAACATGTTTGCATGAAAGACCAGCTTGCTGACATCCTGATCAAGTCACTTGGAAGAATGAAGTTCATATAGACAAGTGAGAAGATCAGTGCGCGGAACATCGATGGAAGACAACAAGCTTAAGGAGGAGATTGTTAGAGTTAATCTAGTTATCTTCAAGTCTGATCGAGTCCACGACCAGAGTATGGCTACGATCACGGCAAATCGGATTCAAGTAGTGCGAAAGTTGTAGTCGTAAAAATACTATAGCAGCTGTAGTCATAAAGTATTGTCTATAGTTGTTGGTGGTCATAAGTCAAGTAGCACCCAGTGACAAATACTGAAGTCATAAGAGGTCAGAATTCAAAGTCCAGTTGTAACTAGGATTCAGAACAGTTGTAAAAGGGAAGTTAAGATGTGTTAGTGTAGATGCCATGTAGGTTATGGAGTCTTGTATGTTACTTATTTATATAAGAAAAATGAAAAAGGCGCAGACTTATCGTGTCGCCAAAAGATCTCCCTGTGTTTACCTATGTTCGTGTGTGTGATCACAAAGTTCAAGCTCATCGCTCGTCTAGTTCTTAGACAAATTACCCAACAATTTCTGTAGGTGTGGTTGGTGTTGCCTTCGATCACGGCGTCTAGTTGAGGTAGAAGTGTGCTGGAACCATAGGGTGGGTCGTATCCCTGCCCATTCGCAGTTGGGTATGATCAAATGAACTGTTGCGATTCGTCTGTTGCGTTTGCGCATCGTCTCTCTCTCTCTCTCTCTCTCTCTCTCTCTCTCGTATGCGGCTGATGGATGCTTCATACATTGGGTTACTGTATCAGTATGTTGAACTCGTGCGTTTTAGATTTTTTTTAAAAAAATGAAAGAATTGAATCTTTAGTTGATTTGTGTGTGTGTGACCTTGAATCAGGCCAGAAGCCTATGCAACCACGCAGTCTTCTGTAATAACTGCCGTTTTCGGGTTTAGCAATTGAAGCAAATTTGATTTATGTCAAGAGTTCTATTCCATATTTACTTTCTTGCTCAAGATTCAAGAATATAATCAAAGAATATAGTTTTGAGCATAAATTTATATACGACTGTCTTTCTTACATTTTATCCTCGAGCTTTCATTTTTGGTTCATGGGCCTGTTCTTTTTGGCTGAAGTTTATGGCTTTTAGTTGTGGCTTGTGGCTTTTGGGATGTTCATGCGAGAGATTATAGAGTAACAGAAACCCACGTGTGGTTTTTGCTGATATAAATGAAGTCGGTATAGTATGTACTTCAATTAACTAGTAGATCATATCTTGAAAAGATACTTCGTTTAAAAGCTAGTTATTGTAGAAAAACCGAAAAACAACTTTTAGAAGCTGAAAAGAATAGGCCCCATATTGAGTATACATGTTTAACATATTCTCTTGTGGATGTGAATTTGATGAACGTATAGGCAGCTATCCACATGGTTCAATTTGGTGTATTTGAAATTTCAATTTGGTACATGTAATTTCAGTCAACTATAATTCACACACCAAAGTGACTCAAACAAAGTTTGAGAACCTAAGGTGATTAGTCCTATCTCTGGATATCTTTTTTTTGGTGGGACGGCCAACATATCATCAACTGCCAGTTTACTTCGGATGCACCTATTCCTCAAAGAAAAATGAAATTTGGGTAATGTCGAATGCTAGCAAGCAAACTATCTATTTGAGAACTTATTCCAATATTAATGATAATGTCCCATTCTGTTTTTTAATAGGGTTGGAGCGATGGGAGTCTGGAAGTTGAGCAAATGAAGGTTGCCAGGAAGATCAACATGCTAATGGTATGTTTGTCAAGCTTATTTTTGCACCAATGAAGAAGACTACGCCTCTTGGAAGAGTTGAACTTTCTGGAGTTTCAGTTTCTTCCAACCAAACCAGTAAACCACAGTACTTCTAGTACTCTTGCTTTTGATTGCCTATACAATAATGACAAAGCAGTCATATCCAAGATCTTCGCCTCAAGATCAAATCTTCACAGGATTTGCAAATCAGTACATATTCTGATTCTGAAACGCTCTAGTGCTCGATCTTTCCTAATGTGCATGTCATAAATATTCATATTCTGTCCTAGACAAACTAGTTGGTTTAGTTGCTTCAAAGGAAGCTTAGGATAACTTTTAAAATATGTACTTGCTGTAGAGCACCATACAAAACCCTTGGAAACACCATACAATGGGTTTAGCAGTCCAAAACATAACTATGTGATGATTTTGAGAAATACAGCAGGGAGGATGGAGCGAACAATGTCTTTTCCTGAGTTCCATCTGTGGGTTTTGTCCCAAGTGTAAATAAACGGCAAGGGATTCTGATGGTTATTTGTCTATAGGGCTAAATAGTAATTAAAAATATTTGTGCTTAGGAGATAAGACAATCTTTTTGTTAGGAATGTTGAGCTTATGAACTTCTAGGGCACATCTTACATTCGTGTTGTTGAACTTATATTGGAAAACATCATTTTGGTCTTGACTTTAAATAACATCGCTTTGATCAGAAACCACATCAATTTCATTTAGGTCATAGGGCTACCATTAGCATGTATATTCAGGAAAGTAGAAGACAATTTGTCTCTGTTAGGCTCAGAGCAACTGTTATTAGAAGTAACCTTGGCTCTTCTGATTTTTGCAGCTTCTTTAAGCAGAAGCAGGATGCTAATGGTGACACACCAGAGAGAGATGGGGGCTGCAGAAATTCAGCAATGTTCCAAAAGCATGAGTGCATGGCATACTACTAATAAGAACCATTCAGCTCGAGGCAGTTTCTACGAGTTGTCGTGCTTACCAATTTCAAGAATCATATGACTACATCCAATTGGTGAGCAGGTGCGTATGAAATGATCCAAATTGACCAAGGCTCTGTTTTTGCATTGAGATGTGCTTCACAATACTCAATTCATGTGCTATTGTTAGACGCCTTCATTTGTTAATTGCTTATTAACATCAACATTTACTAGATATGGTAAATATCTTCGATAGCTGTTGAATTGCACAACACCACACCCACACTGTCATCTCAAATGGAGCCTTGTCTTGACCTCACCACATTGTAATCCAAACGGAGCCCAACACAGTAGTGGGTGGAATGTCAAGCTACCATGCATCAAAAGAGCAATTCTGGACTAGTCCACATTCTCAAGGAATGATTGTTGGAATACCCATACAAATAAGTGTCTGGGGGAAAGGAAAAATAAACTGAGCCTATTGAAACTAACATTTCCTGACCAATTATTGTCCTGTATCTCAATTCAACTTTCCATCATAAGCGGTCTTTTCAAGGGAATTATTTCTTGACTTGCTTGATTGGGAGTGATCGCTTCCAGTTAAATTTCCACACTATGTTTCTCTAGAAAGAATTATCCAAATTTACTTATGCTATTGCAAGTAGTACTTTTTATGTGTCTCTACTGCATCCAAACTTTTCCATCTCTAAGGATGCAAGTGTTTTACCATTGGTGTATGAATTGCATTTCAGCAATTGTGTCTGTTGAAGATTTCTCTTTATTTTTATTGCAAGAGGATGACACAAGTGTTTGAGAATAAAATTGTTGCTTATATTAATCATTCTGATTATGTACATTGCTTTATAGATGATGATGGGGTGGCAAGAAATGTGTCTGTTTGGAACAGATATATGTACATTGTGTAACTGCACATTGGTTACTTTCTGGTTTGTAACACTTCCCCTTGACCAATGTGTCTTCATATGATCACCTTGATTTATCATCTTGGAAAAACACCTCCAAAACCCTGTAGGAAAAATATGAGGAGAACCGATAGAGTAGATATGCCATGAAAAACTCCTTTAAAACCCGGTGGGAAAATTTAAGGAGAAAATGATATGGCATATATTTGATTATATCTCTTTAAAAACCCTTGTGGGAAAATAGAGATATATTTATGATTACGTTGTCATATTGCCTCATTAAAAACCTTGATAAGAAACCTTAGAGGGAAAACTCATAAAGGAAAAGGAGTATAATATTTGTATTGAACAGGTTAAGTCTTAGGAGATTTCTCCCCCTGACATCTGCAAATCACATAGTCTTCGCATACCAATTCCATGAACACATTTTTGGAATGTGGAGGTTGGTAATGACTTGGTGAATAAGTCTGCGAGATTATCACAAGACTTAGTTTGCAGAATATTTATTTCCCCACTCTCTTGCAATTCATGTGGGTAAAATAGTTTAGGTGCAATATGTTTTGTGATATTGCTCTTTATGTAACCCGTTTGCATTTGAACAACGCAAACAACATTATCTTCGTAGATAATGGTAGGTGATGTAATAGCACCTATACCACATGATTGTTGTATGTGGTTAATCATTCTGCGAAGCCATACACATTCACGTAATGCTTCATATAATGAAATTATTTCAGAATGATTAGTGGATGTAGTCACTAGAGTTTGTTTCGAAGACTTCCAAGAGATGGCTGTTCCACCGTGTAAAAATACAAAGCATGTTTGAGATCTGGCATTATGGGGATCTGATAAATAGCCAGCATCTGTATATCCTATTAAATCCATATTTTTATTCTTCTGGAAGAATAGACCGAGATCTTTAGTGCCTTGAAGATATCTAAGGATATGCTTCACTCCTACCCAATGTCTTTTGGTTGGAGCAGCGCTATATCTAGCAAGTAGATTTACCGCAAATGCAATATCCGGCCGGGTGCAATTTGCAAGGTACATAAGCGCTCCGATGGCACTAAGATATAGAACCTCGGGTCCCAATAGCTCTTCATTGACATCTCGGGGTCTAAATGGATCTTTATCCCTGTCTAGAGATCGAACAACCATGGGGGTTTTCGATGGATATGCTTTGTCCATATTGAATTTCTCCAATATTTTCTGGACATAGGCTGATTGATGCACTAGGATGCCTTTATGAAGGTGCTCAAGTTGTATACCTAAGCAAAATTTGGTTTTACCCAAATCCTTCATTTCATTATATACCCAAAATTTGATGCACTAGGATGATTACGTGCTTCATATATATCCTGTGTGTTACCAATGATATTAAGATCATCAACATACACAGATATAATATAAAATCCTGTTGAGGATCTTTTGATGAATACGCATGGGCAATCATCATTGTTGGAGTACCCCTTTTTGGTTAGGAACTCACTTAGTCGGTTGTACTACATTCTACCCGACTGTTTCAAGCCATATAAAGACTTGTTCAATTTTACACAATACATATTGCGATTTGCATTCGGATTCGGAATTGAAATTCCATCGGGAACTTTCATGTATATTTCCGAATCAAGTGACCCATAAAGATATGCAGTCACTACATCTATCAACTGAAAAGATAGATGATTTTTAACTACCAATGAGATTAAGTATCGAAATGTTATTCCACTCATTACTGGAGAATAAGTTTCATTGTAATCAATGTCGGGTCTCTGCGTGAACCCTTGTGCTACAAGCCTTGCTTTGTATCTCACCACCTCATTGTTTTCATTCCGTTTGCGGACGAAAACCCATTTGAAACGGACAGGGAATACTTTGGGAGGTGTATGTATCACATTGGTGAATACATTTCTTTTCTTGAGCGAGGCTAACTCCGCTTGAATTGCATTCATCCATTGATTCCAGTCCGAGCGTTGTTTGCACTCTGCCATGGTCTTAGGATCTGAATCATTTTGAAGGTTGTTTGCAATTGTTGTGGAGAAATAAATGTCGACAATTGTAGTCTTACGATCGTATGATTCTCCAGAATCAGTATAGTTAGTCGAAATTTCTTGGACCCCTGATGACTCAATGTTATTTCCCAAAACATTTGAGTCGGGGTATTCCGATGTCCCAGGATCAGTATTTAAGTGCACTGTTGATCTGGGTTCAAGGATCCTTTGGTGTCTATCAACTTGAGGTTGATCTGCATTTACATTCTTTTGTTTCCTTTGTCGCTTGTTAGAAGCTGTATCCGCCATTTGTACCATACTTCTCCCCCTCTTATTTTGAACTGGGAGTTGAGTGGTATTTTGCGCTACCTTCACTCTTTCAGGTACATTTCTGGGAGAATTATAGGATTTTGTGACACCCTTATAATCAATAAATGCATCTGGCAGATTATTTGCAATGTTTTGCAAATGAATGATTTTCTGAACTTGAAGTTCAGTCTCTCTGGTACGTGGGTCTGAGGCAGAAATGCCTTGTACATTCCAATCAATTTCCTAGCATTTAGTTTGGTACTTATTGTCTCCCCCTAATGTCGGGAAATGTTCCTCATTGAATATGCAATCAGCATACCGGGCCGTAAACAGGTCCCCTGTTAGGGGCTCGAGGTATTTTATAATTGATGGAGATTTATACCCAACATAGATCTCAAGTTTTCTGTGCGGTCCCATTGAGGTACGCTGCGGTGGTGAGATCGGTACGTATGTAGCGCAACCGAACTTTCGCAGATGGAAAATATCTGGTGGATTTTCACGTACTAATTGTAGCGGGGAAGTGCTATGATAAGCAGTTGGACGCAATTGGATTAAGTCAGCAGCGTGTAAGACTGCATGACCCCAACATGATATTGATAAGTTGCAATTCTGTAGTAATGGTCTTGCAATGAGCTTGATTCTCTTGATAAGAGATTCTGCTAACCATTTTGTGTATGGACATATGGAACATAATGTTGAACTTGTATCCCAAGAGTCATACAATAGTCATTGAAGGCATGAGAAAAACATTCAGCAGCATTGTCCATTCGAATTGATTGAATTCGATATTCAGGATAATGTGCTCGTAATTGGATAATTTGACCAATTAACTTAGCAAATGCATGGTTTCGTGTGAATAAAAGACACACATGTGACCATCTAGTACATGCGTCAATGAGAACCATAAAGTATCTGAACAGTCCACACAATGGTTGTATAGGACCACATATATCTTCTTGAATGCGTTCAAGAAATTTAAGTGGTTCAGCTGTGATTTTAAGATAAGAGGGTCTTAAAATCAATTTTTCGGTGGCACAGGAAGTGCACACAAAATCTGAGGATTCTGAAAATTTTGTTTTGTGGTATGTATGACCAATTGACTTGCTAATAATTTTCCTCATCATTCCAATGCCTGGGTGGCCAAGGCGATCATGCCATGTTTGGAATGTGTTAGTGTTTTGGAAAATTACTTTGTACGCAATATGTTGAACGGGTTTGATGTATGTATAGTACAATCCGGAGTTTAAAGATGGAATTTTTTCTAGTACTTGTTTGCCATATCCGTTGTGTTTGGTTAAGAGAAGATATTCATCTTTGTTGTCATTTTGGGTTTCAACATGGAAACCATTCTGATGGATATCTCTATAACTAAGTAGGGTACGTGTTGAATCGGGATACAAGAGTGCATCCTCAATTTCCAATTGTGTACCCATAGGGAGAGTGATAGAGGTGCGACCAGATCATACTATCGTTGCATCGCGTCCAGCGATGGTTAAAACATTTCCTTTCCTCCTAGTAAGAGTTAGAAAATATTTTGTGTCTCTAAATATAGAGTTTGTGATACCACTATTCACAAGGCATAATTCCTCATCCATTGGATCGACTCCAAAATTCTATATACACAAAGAAGAATTTAATGAAATTCTTATAGTAGCATATATAGAATACATACAAACTTTATTTTACAATACCGAATATGTTCGATATATGATTGTAGCATACAAGCTTACAATATAGATGACAACATTATTTATATTACAACACTATAGTACTTATTAGCTATGGAACGAGGAGTCTAACTGAGATCTCCAAACATGTCTTGAGAATGAAATTCTTCAAGTGTGTCCTCGGTGCACATGAGATCATCCTTCTGTGTAGAAGTACATGTGTCTTTGAGTTCTTGAAGGAACTTTTGAGAACATCTAGCTTCATCATTGTTGGATGTGAGATTGAAGTGTGCTTCAAATCTCTTCTCTTGAGCATTCTTGCCGTGAGCCAAAGACTGGAGGTAGAGGTTCACAAGATGCTTCGGGGTGCGGCATTTCTTGGTAGGATGGTTGTAGCAACCACATTTTTGACAAATTTCAGTTTTGTCAACTCTCTTACCAGAATTGCCTTTACCTTTCTTGAATCCACTTGGTTTTTGCTTCTTGTTGCGTTTGTGTTTACCTTTAAAGTTCTTTGAGTGGTCTTTTGAACCACTGAACTTGTTGTTATTTTGATTAGCATGAACTTCAGGAAGTGGAGCAGCCCCAATGGGACGTTGCTGATTGTTCCTTAAAAGAAGTTCAGCATGATTTTCTGCCTGAAGCATAGTATGCATAAGATCAAAATAAGTTTGGTAATTTATAGCACGCCATTGCTGCTGTAGGATCCTGTCAGATGGGAGCATAGTCGAGAGAGTCTTCTCTATTTTGTCTGCATCTGTTGGTTCCTTTTCACAAAATCGCAATTTGGAGCAAATAGTATGAAGGGCATGGTTATAGTCTTCAACAGATTTGAAATCTTGGAGTCTAAGATGTGCCCATTCATGATTAGCCTCAGGTAAGATAACAGCTCTCTGCTGTTCATATCTATTTTTGAGGGCTAACCATAATGTGAGTGGATTCTCCTCATACAGATATTCAGCCTTCAAATCCGGATGTATGTGATTCCGTATTATGTTCAAAACGGAATATTTCACAATATCCAGAGGAATTTGATCATCTGGAGGATCAAATATCACTCTTTGCAACCCACGTGTGGTTAGGTTGATTTTGATGTCCATAGCCCATGTAGGGTAGTTGGTACCATCGAGAGCGAGGGGCTCAAAATGTTTGGTAGCCATTTAAAACCTACATGAAAAATACACCATAAATAATTAATTTACATGAGGTAAATTAATGTGTATGGTAATGTTGTAATAAAATGCAAAATATGTGGAAAACAATATGAGTATTGTAATCCAAATGAATATATATACCCAAATTAAATATAACATGTGGTTATATTTATAATACCGTGTAATCACAATATTGGTGGTGAACACCAATTTATTGTATGGCATAGCGTACAAATGAATGTAGCAAAGTGCCATAAATTGTAATTATGGTATTTATTGTAGGTATAATATTTTGCAAAAAAATTCTAATTTATCAAGTACAATGGTAGTCACTAAATAGGAATTTTTAATTTTTTTTAAATTTGCTAGCGATAGCAAATTTAAATATGGTCGCAATTTATATTGTAAATAAATCACAATAAAGTAGTAATCCTACATATGTAAAAATTATATAAATGTGGTTGCACATTTATTTAAATATTTACATAATTTTCAGATCCTGTAGGGACTGAAATGCTAATTTATAACAGTATAAATTGACGAGTACAATTATAAATAAGCATAAGGACTATACTGCAAGTAATACAATACAAATTTATTTAAAATAAAAATTCTGCATTTCCCATAAAATCTAGGGGAAATGCAAAATTTAGAAAATCTGGGCTAAGGCCCATTCGGCCTTTTGGCCCAAGTGGAGAGGTGGGAGGTTATTGGGCTAAAAGCCCATTTGGGGCAGCCATATAAAAGAGGGGGGTTAGGGAACCCTAACCCCAAACCCTAGCCGGCTTGCCATTGGAGCCGCCGCCGCTTACCCCTGGGTTCACCGCCGCCGCCTGCCCCTGGGGTCGCCGCCGCCGCCAGGCAACGCGCCCCCGCCGCTGGGCGCCTCCACCGCCGGCCACCTCCACCGCCCGGCTGCCTTCTCCGCCCGCGCCATGGCCGCTGCGCCCCGCCGTGCCAGGCCGCCGCGCCCCGCCGGCCGCTCCACCGCGTCGATCCGGGCCGCCGCGCCCCGCCCGGCCTCAGGCTTCTCCACCGCCGCGGGCGCTGCTGCGCCGCCGGCGGCGGCGGCGAGATTCGGGGCTGCCGCGGCACCACGTGATTTGTCACGTTCCGCTTCTTCGCCGTGATGCGATCGCGAGGAGGGGCGTGAGAGAGATCGCGAGGAGGGGTGTGAGAGAGAGCGCGAGGCGCCCAAGGCAGCCCCGGCAGATTTGGGAATTCGGGAGGCCGGCCGGGTGGGTGGTGCGCGCGGCGCGGGGGGAGAATTCCGGGGATCCCTGGGGGCGACGTACAAATCTGGGGGACAGTTTCGTTTGGAAGTCGATGGAGGGCAAGGTGGAGGAGTAGTGGAGTACCTTGTGTGTTTTTTTCTCTATTTCACTGTATGAATGTTGTGTGCTGATAACGTATTGCAAGAGGATGACACAAGTGTTTGAGAATAAAACTGTTGCTTATATTAATCATTCTGATTATGTACATTGCTTTATAGATGATGATGGGGTGGCAAGAAAGGTGTCTGTTTGGAACAGACATCTGTACATTGTGTAACTGCACATTGGTTACTTTCTGGTTTGTAACAATTTTTTAAGGGAAAAAGGATTTTCTTTACAAAGAGATTGCCGGTGTACCTGACTTGTTACACGTCATGCTCCCTGCAATCCATATCAGACGATATGTGATGTGAGCAAAATAAATACTAGATTGATGACACAATCAGGGTTGCCAAGTGTCAGCACATGCATGAGACGAGAGACACGCAGAGAGATTCTGAGAAATCATTGCTCCCTCGCCAATCTGACTGCATGACACGGTGACAGCACCATCAGAAAGAATTTTCTTTCGTGTCCATAGAAAAAGGCGGAAAAGAATTTCCCCTCCGATTCAAACCGCACTGCGCTACAACACATTCTGCACCAATCAGCGCATGCACATGCAATCAAAAAAAAAGAATAAAAGGGAAATAAAAACAGCATATGCATTTATACAGAGTCCAAATTCTTTCAGCTTGTGTGCTTTCCACAGTTTCTCTCTCTCTCTCTCTTTTGAACTGCACCAAATTAAGTGACTCAAACTTGCTTTGTTGTACCATATATCTACTAATTAAAAGAATAAGTTGATGAGGGATACGTTCTTTCTCCCCTCACAACTCCACTCGCACCATCCCCTTACAACACAATTTTGCGCCGACGTGTGGGCCTTGGTTCATCACCTCGTCCCTCAAATCAGACACCCCGACATCCATGGTACGTCTACACGACTGCGCCACCCCATATGCCCTTCTCTTCTTCCCATCCCCTCTCTTACCTTCTTCGCTCCCTCCGCACGCCTCCTCTCTTCCCCACTTGCCCTCGACTCCTCCTCTCGCCCTCGCCCTCGCATGCTCTGCTTCACCCCGGCATCGCTCGCAACGCTGCCGAGCCATCCGCCATCCGTCCTCCCATATGTCATGCCTCTTCAATTTCTCCCTTTTTCCTAGACCATGCTGCCACCACTGATCTGCTCACCCTTACCACCCGAGTAAGCCCTTCCCTTCGACCCTGTCGTGCCTAGGGATGGCAATCGGGCACAGTGGATACAGGTAGTGCTCGCCCATACCCGTACCCGCAAATCCGATTTGCGCCCACGGGCATACCCGCGAAGGACGACGGGTAAAGAACCTCGCCCATACCCGTCGCCCACGGGCATACCCGTTTACCCGCGAACTGAGTCACCATATTATATTGCATAATATACACCACTCCAGTCTTGTATCAGTTACCTAATCTATTTTCACCGCAAGCACACAAACTTCCTTTTGGAAACTCCATTTTTATTCATGGATGAACAACTTCATATCAACGTTTTCTATCAACAAGGATCCAGTTTATGGTCCATTAATTACACTCAAGTTTGAACAGCCTAGCAATATATCTCTGAGCATGGTTGGTTGCTTTATTTCAAGAAGAAAGTAATTCAACCCAGGCAACGGTTTCTAGCAACTAAAAAGATTCAGTTTTGACCATCTCTCTCTACTAGATTTCAGACCAAAAGCTTCTTGCAACATCTAGTCCTGATCCAGATAACTTAAACACATACATAAAGGTTTCTAGACTAAATAGTTGGCTTTTGGCTTGTTATTATATCTGTTTCCATTCCCCAATCTAAATTTATGTTATTATATCTGTTTTCCCCTTTGTGTTCATCTCTATCCCATCATTTCATTTGTTTTATTTGTTGATCTACTTCTTTTGCAGAGCAATTGGAGGTTTGATCTGCTTGGATAAGAACCAATTTTGTTCAGGAAGCAAGAAACTCAAGTAAATTGGGTACATAACATTAAATTGCATCTAATTTGGTGGATTAATTCCCATTGGTTAGCTTGCTGCCGCTGGCCACCATATGCATTCGTGGGCGTTGGTCCATGCATACGAGCTGCTACCACTGCTTGGTTTTATATACGTTTATGCATTCCTATTTACTGTAGATTTCCCTTAGGTTAGCTTTAATAAGAAGGTTGTTGGTTCCAACCTTCATACTGGGGAGTTGTTTTTATTTGCTCATCGTTTTGGATTGACTTCCGAGTAAAATTTTGGGTTCACATTTTTTGCTAGCATGTGAGATGCTTGCCAGTGCAAATTTGGTTCTTCTACTAGCTAGCTTTGTTACCTTTGTTGTTATTTTGTCAGGGAAACATGGCTTCCATGTTATGTTCATTTTTAAAAGATTTAACTGAACCTTGCAAAGCATAAATTAAGCTCTCTTTCTGGATTTAGAACAATATATAAGATACGATACTTATTGGTGCTTCAAAGAGGAACATGGCTTCCTTGTATCACTCATGTTTTTTGTTTGTCTTTGCTCACAAATATGTTTTCCTAGTTTGCCATTTCAGTTTTGCCTCGACTAAATTGAAACTATCCAATTAGCATATTCCTTGTTTACTGCACCTGATAACTTATCCAAGGTGAGTAGGTGACACATCCTCCCTTTTTCAAGATTATTTATATTAGTTCATTTTGCATGCTTTCATTGAACCAATGATGCCCAAATTAATGCGTGTTTCTCACGGTAATTGGCACTTTGCCTAGCAATTGTCATTAGGTGGCTCAACTGAAGTATGTGAAGCTACATGCATATTATTCCAGCAAGTTATTCAGCAAGCTATCACCCTGAACAGATATGATTATCCTTAAAGAATTTTCCAAATTCCTTGATAGTGTATGAATATGTTGGCCAGATGATGGATCTGACCTGTTTTGCTAACATCTATGCTCGTTAGTTTGAGCATTTCTTGGATGCTATAGCTATTTAAAGACGGATAGAGAGGGGAAGGGTTAGTTTGATTATTCTTGTCTTCATATTGTCAACAGTAGTTATTTGTTTGTATTTAATCCACTGCTCGATTTCTTACTTTTTTTTTCTCTCTACACCATTTCAATTCCATGCCCTATGGACAGACATAATTTACATGGTTAATGGTTTGCATAGATATGAGGTTAAAATCTTTTCTTCCTTCAATAACTCTCTTGTTGCCTTGCTTTTGTTGGCTGATGCATTTTGATTTATTTCATTGGGGTTAGGATACAGTGGCAGAGCTAATAGAAAGATGTATTATTTTTCTCCCCTTATAGACTGCTAGAGGCATGGATGTATAGCTACGAAGAGAATTACAGATTTTGAGAAAAAAAATTGCCTTTTGTCTCTCTTTCTTTATGCTACTTCCTTTTACCTATATCTATTGTTCTAAGTGATCTGCTGATAGCTTTCTAAGTGCCCATTTAAATTACAAAATTGGGTTGCCCTTGCAGTAGTAGCATTTAACCAATGTGAATATTTTATATTCACAATAGGTATGGTTTCTTTAGGTATTTGTTAGTCTCCAATTTTATAAACATAGTAGTGTGCTATTGTGCTTATCAAATATTAGCCATTGTATTATAGATATGATTTCACTTTCTATAAAAGTACCTCTTACATTCACCTTTCCAACCATGCATCCAATTTCTCTACCAGAGTTAATCAGATTATGACATTGACAGTCATTACAATTTTATCTTTATTGTTCTGAATTAGTCATTACTAAATCTTTGCTCTATTTGATGGGACAGGCTGCAAACCAGATTTTTGTGTTATTTTAGTTGAAAAGCTGGGCCATATGTTTTCTTTTATTTGTTATAATGCATGGGCAAAGGGTGGAGCACGGCCAGGCACAAGGCAGGCCGAGAGCATGGAGCAGGGCAAATTTTATTTTTCGTTACAATGTACTAGCATATGACTAGTATATTCTTAAGTGTTGGCGTTAAACATGGAGAAAAGCAGGCGCAACGTAATCAACAAATCCCGCACGGATGGTCAGGACATGATGGATGCTGCTTGGATTGGCTCCTTCCGGAACATTTCTGAAGGACTCTGGATTTAATATTTTAATTTTTCCCATGCAAATGAATCGAAAAGCTATCAGAGCCCGTAATCGATGCAACAATTATTGCATGCAACATTGGCGTAACGCTACAAGCTGGCATACGATTCGCTAAATCCTCTCTGGATTTCGGTCTGGACAAGTTACAGGGTTTGATGGTCCTGTCGACCTCGACATCTCCCTGCAACTAAGGGGGTGATCGGTTCGGCTGAAAAGCTCGTAGTTTATAGCTGAAAACACTGTAGCTGGCTGAAAAAAGCACTGTAGCTGACAGAGACTTATTTAGCATAATTAAATTTAAAAAAATTTAAAAATAAAAAAATATGTTAGCCCATTACGTATAATACAAACAAATACGGAAAAAAAAGAACCGGCAAAAAAGCTCAACAAAAAGCCAAAAATTCAGAAAAAGACGAAACTTATGAATAGTGCCAAATAAGCCTCCAGCACTGTAGCGAAGCCACAATGATCGCAGCCTAAGGCCCCGTTTGGCACGGCTCCACTTCACAAGTGGAGCTGTTTTTTTGACTTCACAAGTGGAGCTGGGTGAAGCTACTTTTTTCAGCTCCACCCAAGGAGCTACTTTTGTCTCAGCAGGTTTTAAGGGACTCCTTGGGTGGAGCTATTTTGTTGTACCCCGTTTGGCACAAAACAGCTCCAGGAGCTGGTGGTGGAGCTGTGTCAAACGGGGCCTAAGAATAGATCTACCTGTTTGTTTGGTTTTAATATTCTTTTGAAATATATTATAGGTTGTAGAATATGTTTGTATGACCCATTGAGCGTTTTCTTAGGTGCATTTAGGTTGATTGGATTTAGATTGGACCATATCTCTACCACTTAAAAAAGAGAGTTGGTGATAATAATTCATTCGCCCCTTCTAACTCCTCCTTTACCTCCTTACTGTCTATACGTTACAACGGAGTATCAAATAAGGGTGATACATATCAACAAACGAGACCCAAAACCATTCCATAAACATTTTGTTTATGTTATCCACATGCACATCCACATTTAGTAGGGTATGATGTTTTCTAAGCAAAATTAGTACAAATGAAATAATAAGACATCTAAGATGTACGAACATCTTTGTAAACGATATTTTTGATAAATATGCCATTAGAATTGAAGCTCTCATCTATTCTCGATGTAGCAAGTATTCTAATATTGCTCCTAACTATTGCTTGCAAAAAGGGTAACACATAGTTGTCCATGGGAGAAAACTGAATCAGAGAGATAAACACCTACATTCGGTATTATTTGCCCTTATGACTTATTGATGATCATTGTAAAACTCGGTCTAACAGGAGACTGCTTTGTAACAGAGTGCTAAAAGAGGGAAACAGAAATTGAAGGCAATGGGACGTGAGAGGAACAGAGAGTGGGCCAGCGGTGGCTAAGGGGGCGGTGTCGAGGCTCGACAAGGACATTAGCCATTCAGTTAGAAGAAATCAAACATGATGATACTATTAGGCTGTGATTGTCACATATCACTGGAGCAGAAAAAGAACGTGTAGCTCTTCGACAAAATTTCCTCTTTCTTCAATTCATAAAAAAAGAGGCTCCTTTCTTCGAGAGAGAGAGCGCGAGGGTTAAGGGGAGTGAGGGAGAGAGAGAGAGAGAGAGAGAGAGAGAGAGAATTTTGATACATCATTGTTTACCTAAATTTGCAAATCGTTCTCTTTGAAACAAAAAAGAAACAATCTTTGAAACAAGTGCCCCAAACGCTGAGAAATCATTTTTTACAACAAAAAAAAACTCGCGGGTGCAAACAATCTCTGGAACAAAGTTACATGGGACATTACAAAATGTTTATTTTGCATCCCATAGGACTGATTCAAGGGATAGTTCAACAAATTCAAGAACAAGAACATATACCAATTGGATTGGGCAGAATGAAAACACACCCCGAGCACCTCCTCTCCTTTTTCAGATTAAAAATAAATCAATTTTTGGTCAACAATCACAGTATTGAGACATATTTTTGACATTTGGAAAAGGAGAATCTGGGAGCACATTTTAGACACAAATTGGGACACAAAACAACTCGGTTGATCTCAAGGACATTCAACTCAAACAACACAGATTCCAAAAGAAAAAATTCTAACAAGAACAAAAAAGTACTTGAATCTAAAGAGAACAAAAATCTCTTGCTCTCCTAGATGAGAACCAATAGAGAACAAACAAAATCTAACAAGAACAAAATGCGGAAGATTGCTACAAGAATGGGGGATTTGAGACATGTCCAAACTTTCAGAAAATTCGAGAAACAAAAAAAAAAGAGAGAAGATCATCTTGATTCAGCAAAAAAAAAAAGTCTAATAGCACATTAACTTTTTTCTATGATTTGATCACAAAATGTACATGAATCATAACAACTCAAATCCATCGTAGCAATGAGAACAGCTGAGCTGCGCCTTTCTCTGCACCAACTCCGTGGTGGCTTGCTCAAGCGTCGCGGTGGTAATACCCATGGAGAGCCACACAGACTCAAGATGGCCTTCCAACTTCTCTGCTCGGGGAAGGAGGATGGCGAACATGGATGGCAAGGAAGACGACGTCGGCGAGGTTGTCGATGCCTTCTTGTTCCCCGGTGCAGGTAATCAACAAGTGGGTCTCATATATCATGCAGGTTTTTCATCTACCAGCCATCGGAGCTCTCAGTATTGTTGTTATTGTTGTTTTTATCATGGTTGTTTTTATCTTGTCGGTTGTCATTAAAGAAAAACAAAAACCTTTTACCTATTCCCATTGTGTTTGTCAGTTTAAAATATGACGAAACCTTCATAAAAAATAACACAAGAGTGATATGGTGATCGAGTGTGGCCTGGCATGTACATTGAACAGGCTTGAAGTGAAATTGCAAGAAATGGCAATTCTTCATTCTACAAAGAGAATAGAACAATTCTTCTCTCTATGGGATAAGAAGGTTTTGTCGGGCGGCACATGGTGATTCTACTACCCAGAATTGGCATTCAGGTCCATAAATAAGAATATAAGATTGTTAAGTTAGTGAAGCGTAGCATCAACTCCAATTCATCATACCTAAGGCCTGAAATCAGCACTTCAAGGACCAAATTGACCCTTGCAGCTATGAAAGGAAGGTGGAAAATAAGGGAACCAATCATCCCTCCTATCCATCACAACATCCCAATGATCCAAACAGTTGCAAAACCCTAGCCCCTGCCCCTCGTGACCTCATAAATAGATCTACCATAGACGACACAAACCAACCAAACAGACGGCCGCTGGTCTTCTACTGCGCAGAGGAGTAGGCAAAGGAATAGGGGGAGAAGGAGGATAGGGAGCCATCACCTGAGGCCAAGACCCTCGCCAACGGTCGTCGGAGCCTCGGAAGCCGACAAGGAGAGTGGGTGTAGTCTTGGCCTCTCAACGTGAAAGGCGCCCGAGAAGACGAGCCCCGTGGACTGGAGCGTCGGGTGCTTGGTAGTTGGTGAATCAGGAGCCGGGGAAGGTCGAAGGGGAAGACGGCGGCAGCCGTGCCCGATGGTGCGATTCCTGGGGACTGCTGGAGATGAAGACGACGACGGCGCTGCGCCCAGGGACAACTAGATCTAGCGGTGACCGAAGAGGAAGGCGATGGAGGCGGCTGGGGATGGGGTGGCTCGAGCTGTTGCCTTCTTCCACGGGGTTGGATGGGGTGCGGTGGCTTTGTGTTTGGCTTGTTTTTGTCTTGTTTTTGTTTGGTTTTTTAAGTACGGTTCTTCGGTTTTTGTGAGAACACTATTTTTTTTTGTTGGTTTCATGGGGAGAGACGGTTTTGAGGGGAAGGTGCCACCTGAGTCACCCATATAAAGGATGGGGGATATGCTTACGTCTTAACTCTACTATTATATAAAGAGGAGTTGATGGTTATTGGTGTATTCTTTTTCCTCTCTTCTTAGTCGTTCGATCTAAACACAACAATCTTGACCATCTATATTCCATCTCTCTCTCGCTAATTGTCCCTCCTCTCTATTTCCACCTTCGGTTATTCTGTTATCTCATTCTCTGCATATCTATCTCCCACGCTCTCTCCCTCGCAGACCAGTCACCTCATCTCCCCTCTCCCTCCTCACCATCCATCGGGCATCTCCCCACCGCCACCACCCCATCTCCCTCCTCACTGGCCACTGGGCCTCACCCCGCCGCCGCCGCCCCATCTCTCATCGCCCCTCCAACTAAGATTTTTCGCGACACGAACAGTGCGACGAAGCGATTCAGTGGCACGACGCTCGGCGACAGCGACCGGTGGATCAGAGAGAAGGGCCAAGATCAAGTAGCGACGTATGAACTCAAGTTCTATTGTCCCGGTGGTGTTGCAGATCAGCAACATAGATGTAGGGTAGCGGCGATTTGGTGGGGGATTGCTTGATGGTGACGACCCTTCAGATTAGGTTGAGGGAAAGAGGTGTGCTGGCTTAAGCGCAAAGGGCCACCGAGGACGATGGCAACGCAGTACCGTGGATAGGGACCGATGGATCCAACGTTGGCGCGCTCCAGGGACGGCAAAATGCAGCACCACCGGTGCTAGGGAAGAAGCATGAAGGGGTGGCGGCAGGGTTTAGGGAGGCTGGATCTGGCACCATTGTGGCTGAGAAGTGAGGACCACTGGATCAACGCTGGCTCGGCCAAGAAGGGTGACATCCCTTCACCGTCGACAAGGATGACGCCAAGATCTGGTGCTGTGATGCGTCCATGACCGGATCTGGTGGAGAAGGCGGCTGTGGCAAAGGAGGGGTGTTGGAGATGCACCTTCTCCCCAGACACTAGTGGACCGTTGCTTTCGAGGTCACCCACATCGTCACCGATGATCGGGGACTGGGAGAGGAGAGAGATATCGTGAGTGAGGAGAGAGAAAGAGATGGGAGGGAATGAGAGGAGAGACGATGAAAAGGCGCTTGGTACATTTTATGTTTTGCAAAGGACCCACCATGTATCTGTATCATGTATATTCTAGGTATTGCACAACTAAACAAAATCCATCACACATCTCGATGCACATGGACGACATAGATATCGGTTGTGAACACAATCTATTGGAGATAATCCATTCTCTAAGTTTTGTGATGGAACAACTATTCAATTAGAAAATTTGAAACAACATTGCATCCTATCGAAATCGGTGATCAACCAATTTGTATCTATTTCCTACCTCTATTTTTTGAGACAGATTTCATAAGTCTATTAGTGTAGCATGCCAATATTTCGCGACCGACTGAACCCATTTGGAGCAAATGCGGGAAAAGAAATCAGTATACAATGATTTTAGCAGATTCGAAATTGGTGTCAGATAGTATTTGCTAGAACCGAAATCAAATTTGGGAGAAAGGTATCCGCCAAATACAGGAAATATTCGAGTTTTCTTACTATTATAAAAGGAGGATTTGTGGTGGTGTGTCTACTATCTAGCTCCCAACCTCATTGAGTTGGTGAGATCTCTTGTAGATAAATATATGCATACATGCATATGCTAATTAAATGACCTTCTGTGGATAATTAGATTATATGTGCATGTGGCTTGTGATAAGATTATATATGACTTGTTGATTGGATGCAATTATGTATAAAACTTTCTAAGTTTATTACTTATATTATGTTTATGGGGAAATCCCTTATAAGCTACTGAATAACTTCGAATGACTACAATATGCTACTAATGTCTTACTGATATGTGGAGCTCGAGTCCACATGATATCCTCATAATGAGTAACATATTATAGATCATGTAGTTATTCAGTGATATATTATAGGTTTTCTCTATGTTTATTTAAAATCTGTTATAACGCATATAGCTAGTGTAAGGGAAAGGAAGTGATGAGACTAGTCTGCAGTTTCCCTTGCTCCTTTCTGAATCAGTCTCAGGGAACTCTCTCTCTCTCGGTTTTGCCCATGTGCCCCGGTTTTTCTTCCGAAGGTTGCATTCCCAAAACAAATGGTTCCCTCTTTCTAGCACTAAAAAGTTATCGTTGTATGCTAATCTGAGCAAGAGCTAGACGTTCTTTTGAACCGAGACTTATAGTTTTTACTCGTTATATGAGTATTTATATAAATAAATTAAATACTGATAAGTTGATAAACTATTTCGAAATAAAGATAAAAAACTATCTTATTCATTTATTTGAGAGAAGTCATAAGCTGAATAAAAGCTCAGTTCAATTAAAGGAAAACGACATAGCTGATGGCTGCTGTTGAATGATTCGTCCACCTACTCGAAGGAAACAAAGGAACGACACTTCCGAGCCCCTAGAGCTGCTGCAATGGGCTCATATTTTTAATGGAGAGCTAGCACTGTACAAGCAGTCGTAGCTAGGGGTTGAAAATAGACACGAATTATCCATATTATCTGGTCATCGTATTTGATGGGATACAAATATGATATAGATTTTTTATCCGATTAACAATTTCTCTTCTATTCATATTTTGTATTTAAATTCGTATAAAAATATAGATATGAATACATTATGAACTTTTACCATACGAAATGTTATTTTATTCGGACTATTCATATCCGTATTCATATTTGGCGAAGCAATATAATATATATATATAGGAAATATATATATATATATATATATATATATATATATATATATATATCAATTCAAATTCCTATTCTTTATAATTTTTGAATCATATTCATATTTATAGTCATTTATAAAATATAAATATAATAAATATACTATTTAATTCATGTTCGATCGGTTTGCACCCTAACCATAGCTAATGAAACCGCTTGGAAGTTATGGAAACCTCAGTTTTGACAAGATCCCCTAAGTGGTACCCAAAAATATAGAGGACTCCATCCCTGATTTTTCGTCCCCCATATATGGAGGACGCACACCATCCTCTAAATCGGTCCCAACGCTCCTGCGCCGTCCGATCCTCTAAATTCTTTGGTTGGTAGTTTTTGTGGACCCAGATTTTAATTTAGGGGACCATATTTAGATGACTTGTTGGAGGTTACATATTTTTAGTCTTCTATATTCTAGATTGTGTCCTCTAAAAAGTGATTTAGGGGATGAGATTTAGAGGACATTGTTGGAGATACTCTAACCCCAAAAACTTGCAACCACGGCAAATGTGGTCTAGAGCAGGAGGTGCCATGTGCCCATGCTTTTGCGGTTTTGCCTATCGACAGGAACCATCAGAGGTGAAGAGATGAATTGGTACAAATTATTTCCAGTTGCAAATGCATGCATAGCATAGCCCCTACCCTTTCCTTTTGCATTTACTCAATAGTGGTAGACAAGCAAATGTTAGATGATAGATCCAATCATTTTACATCCATCTTGCAATCATCCATGGCATGGGAAAAAGTAAAAGAAATAAATAAACACTAAAAGATAAAAAAATGTAAATTCCATACTACTACTGCAGGGTAGAGATGGGACATAGGTCGTACCGTGGTGACATGACACGGGCCCGACGTGCTTCGGGCCGCGTTGTGCTGTGTTGGCTCGGTCTGACCACCCCGTTGTACCGTACTGTGCCAGCTCGCCTCACCTCCGGCTAGGCCCGGACACGGCCCGAAGCTCGCTATGCTGTGCCGGCCCAAACCTAGCCCTAAGTAACTATAGATGGTGGAGACAAACTATGAGGACATGAGCAATTGTTGAGGGCAAAGTGCGGTTGGCAAGTCTAGCTGTTGTATATGATCTAGATTAGATTGGGCTTCTTCAACTTTTATTTTGTCGTTGTGAGCATAATAATAACAATTCCATCTATAATCTATTACTCACATAGTTCCTACTCTAATTATATTACTAATTGAATAGAAGTATTTGAAATTGTGCCAGTATAGCCTCTTGTTCTTCCAAAGAATTGTATAAGATTAAAACAACACGAACATGTACAAGTGGTAGCGGAGTCAAGAAAAAGTCTAGCTCAAGCAAATATAACTATAGTTAGCACACTAAAATCAAGCCGGGAAGGACTAACTTTGTCTCATACTTTCACTGTCAACACATATGTCAGTACAATCATTTTTTTCTTTAAATTTGACCTCTAATTAGTCACTGTTGAGGTGGGTGAACGTCCTATCGAGCTTAACGATGAGGCTAGATTTGCAAAAACCAGACATTTTTAGGCCAATTTTAAAAAGGTGGCTATAGTGGCAGAAGTGCCAATAGTTCTTATATATGTGTGGACATGGGCACACGGCTATAATGGAATGTACCAAATCTTTATGTTGATATTTGAGCCTAAACAATAAGGTTGAGACCAGAAACTTCAAAATGGAGAACAACAATGTTACATTTTATCAGCAGTTCCTTAGATTTACCCCTGGGCCCACCCACTAGTGGCAGTCCACTATAGACTTTTTTTTACTGCCCAAATCTTCCCCATCCATGCTAAGAGCCATCTACCCTAATTCCCCATCTCCACTCCACGTCTCCACCACACGACCACACCCTCCTCCCTTCCTTCCCAAATCCCTACAACCAAGGAAGGAGGCGCCAGAGACGGCACGAGCCGATGAGCGCCCCCATACCTCCCCAGCGTGCGCCGCCTCCTCGCGGCCTCGAATGCTCCCTGCACCAATGCCAAGTACATTTCTGGCTACAGCGATCTAGCGGTGCTCGATAGGAAAGGCTTAGTCCTTCCTGGACCTCATCGGCGATTGCCAGGCATTTGGTAGAGGCACTGAGAGGGTGGCATTTGATGGAAGGTGGCAGTCGCGAGACCGTCGACTGCAATGAGCTCCTCTCTGTGCCTGACCGACGCCGACTTCCGCGGCAGCGAGGACGAACCCAATGCACAGGAGGCGGAGCAGCAGCCGGTAAGGCAGAGGAGGCGGAGGCGGCCATCGCTGTACTCGCCGTGCCCGCCGCTATGCCTATCGTGCCGGGCCAACCCTAGTGTGGCACGCTATGCCGGGCCGTACAGCCCGATGGGCTACTTTTTTAAGGCCTAGCATGACACTCCATTCGTACCATGTCAGGTCAGCCAGACCTCAGGCTAACAGAGAAAAGCCCGGCCTGACTCTCATCTCTACTTACGGGCATGTAATGGCTACTTAGAACGGAAAATTTATTTATTTGCCACCCTTACGACTCGGGTGGCAACAGATTTGCCACCCGGGCCCATTGTCAGTGATTCAGGTGACCCCACATGTAAGTGACAGAGTCTCGGTGTCAATCTTAAGAGTGGCAAAAAATTGAATCTCCCACTTAGAACATAGAAACTCCAAAAAGAGTTATTAACACTTTCATATGAAACAGTTTAATTCTGCGTAACAGTAGAAAATTGCGGCGTCCCGTATGAGTACAGTTTTTTTTATGGGTATCGTATGAGTATAGTTAAGAAAATGGATACATTTCAATTCAAATTTGCAGCTTCTAACCATTTATTGTTGTATTCGAGTGACGTGATAACTATTTGACGTCCGCGTGTCCACTCGATATAAACCCCTCGATCCACCCTAACACGAGACAGGCAGGGACACAGCGCAAGCGAAGCGAGCGCACAGTGACATCACAGTCCAGAGAGCTGAGCACAGCTGCACACACAGCAGCAAGAAACGCTCGCCCAAGATGATGCTCGCGTACATGGACCACGCCGCCGCCGCCGCCGAGCCGGACGCCGGTGAGCCCACCATGGCCGCCGACGCTGTCGAGTGCACGGCGGCGAGGGACTTCGGCGGGCTCGTGAGCGCGCGGCCCGCAGCCGTCGTCCGCCCGGCGAGCGCGGACGAGGTGGCCAGCGCCATCCGCGCGGCCGCGCTCAGCAAGCACCTGACCGTGGCCGCGCGCGGGAACGGCCACTCGGTGGCCGGGCAGGCCATGGCCGAGGGCGGGCTCGTCCTCGACATGCGCGCGCTCTCCCGCCGCATGCAGCCCGTCCTCTCGGTCCGCGACGGCGCGGCCTTCGCGGACGTCCCGAGCGGCGCGCTCTGGGAGGAGGTCCTCCACTGGGCCGTCTCGAAGCACGGCCTCGCCCCCGCCTCCTGGACGGACTACCTCCGCCTCACCGTCGGCGGCACGCTCTCCAACGGCGGCGTGAGCGGGCAATCCTTCCGGTACGGCCCCCAGGTGTCCAACGTCGACGAGCTCGAGGTCATCACCGGCGACGGCAAGTGCCACGTCTGCTCCCCCTCCTCCCACCCCGACCTCTTCTTCGCCGTCCTCGGCGGCCTCGGCCAGTTCGGCGTCATCACCAGCGCCCGCATCCCCCTCTTCCCCGCGCCCCAAACGGTCAGCAAGCAAGCAAGCCAGGAGCACCAAACACCTCACCGTCGGACGATGCCCAATCACCGCACACTGACCGGCGAGCTCACGTCCTTGCAGGTGCGGTGGACGCGGGTGGTGTACGCGAGCTTCGAGGACTACGCGGCGGACGCGGAGTGGCTGGTGACGCTGCCCTCGGACGAGGCGTTCGACTATGTGGAGGGCTTCGCGTTCGTGCGCAGCGACGACCCGGTAAACGGCTGGCCGTCGGTGCCCATCCCCAGCGGCGCCAGCTTCGACCAGTCCCTCCTGCCCGCCGGCGCCCGCCCGGTCCTCTACTGCCTGGAGGTGGCCCTGTACCAGCACCGCCACCACCGGGCCGACGACGTGGACAAGGTAGGCAAGGCAGGGCAACGCAAACTCTACCGTAGTTGCCCCGCGCGCCCGGGGGCATCCCCGTACTTGCGCGCGGGCGCTGTGGTGGTGTACTTTTCTGCGGGGATGTCTGCCCCGTCGTGTATCTTCCGCTGGATTCTGTGACGGGTGCCTCTCCCCAAACTGCCCCCGCGCGTCCCGCCAAACACCCGGCCCCCACCCACGCCCCGTGGTCGCTGCGCGCGCCCGCGCCCGCGCCCGCGCCCGGCCGTCCCAGCACAGCGGCAGGAAGCGCAGGACCGCACGGCTGCGTCCGGATGACGGCCGGTCTCGCGTGAGGCGAGCACGCCGGAGCGTGCGTACAATGTGGCTCGAGCCCTGCCCACCCCCGCCTCACCTCAGCGGCCGTGACGCGATTCCCCTGCCGCGCCCGTGACGACGCGGATCCCGTCTTTTGTCGACACCCGCCTTCGCCACGTTGCCCTGCCCACCACTGCCGCTCTAGTATCCTCACGTTTCGTCCCCACGGAACAGCTCGTTCATACCGTCTAGCTCGAACGCAGTTTTCCTGTTTCTTTCTCTCTGTTTCTCTTATATTCCTGTCGACACGGTACAAATTCAGAGCATTCTTCCTATCCTCTGGTGCTTTGAATCTCCGCCACGTCAACAGAAACACAAGGGAAACGGAGAGAAGGAACAGAGAAACTGCGTTCGGCTAGCTCTACGCTTGTAACGTGGCACGATAGCGTTGTTCTTGTTGTTGTTCCTGCTGCCAATTCCATTCATTCTCTCGTGCTTATGTTTGTTCCGCTTGACTGTGCCGTGCAGAGGGTGAGCCAGACGATGCAGCGGCTCAAGTACGTGCGGGGCCTGGAGTTCGCGGCGGACGTCGGGTACGTGGAGTTCCTGTCGCGCGTCAACCGGGTGGAGGAGGAGGCGCGCCGGAACGGCAGCTGGGCCGCGCCGCACCCGTGGCTCAACATCTTCATCTCCGCGCGCGACATCGCCGACTTCGACCGCGCCGTGCTCAACGGCATGCTCGCCGACGGCGTCGACGGGCCCATGCTCGTGTACCCCATGCTCAAGAGCAAGTAAGTATATGAAGTTGCCGTATGCAACTTCAGAGGATCTCATTCCGTTTTTTAACGTGGCATACTGGCATTGGCCATTGGATCTTAGAAAGAAAACATATGTTTAACAAAACCCTATTAAAAATAGTTATAATGAAAAGCTGAAAAAGGATGGTCTTTGCCGTTTGGGGCTGGTGCAGCGGCAGCAGGTACGCATGCGAGCCTCCCCTGCTCGTCTCGCTGACGTGGCGGCGGCGGAGTTTTTGATTGGGACTGTGCTGTCTGATCGGATAATTTGCCCGTCCGTATTTATAATAAGACGGACGGTTTTCCCATTCGCCATCCCGTTCTGTTTTGGATTTAGCCTTGTCCTCTGCCCCGTTAGGAGCCTTGACAGTACTCCTCACTCACCATTCCTTCATCTGCGTTCATCCATTTTCGGTTGATTCAGGATAATCTTTTCCGTAACACGTTGTGTAACTCGCTGCTGCAGGTGGGACCCGAACACGTCGGTGGCGCTCCCGGAGGGCGAGGTCTTCTACCTGGTGGCGCTGCTCCGATTCTGCCGACCCTACCCGGGTGGCCCGCCGGTCGACGAGCTAGTGGCGCAGAACAACGCAATCATCGACGCCTGCCGGTCCAACGGCTACGACTACAAGATATACTTCCCTCGCTACCACACCGAGTCCGACTGGGCGCGCCACTTCGGCGCCGGGTGGAGCCGCTTCGTCGACCGGAAGGCCCGATACGACCCGCTGGCGATCCTGGCCCCAGGGCAGAAGATCTTCCCCAGGGCTCCCTCCTCCGTCGCCGCCCCCGTGATCATGTAACAGGGGCGGGGTGGCCGATCGGAACCATGGAATTATGGTGACGACGATCATGCTGTTGTTGCCGATAATGATGACTGTACCAAGCTGATTCTGGATGATGAAGATCGCGGTCATTATTAGGTACATTTGGGGGGCAAAGGGGATCGACGGATGTGTGAAGAGATGCAGGGGAGGGGCAAAGGAGAACGAAAGCTGTAACCTTTTCTTCTTTTTGTTCTTTGCCCTTGAGCGGGTGGTGAGATTGAGATGCAACGACGGTGACACACATCTCGCGGCCCTTTCGTTGGGTTCTGTCCATTTGGAAGCGGCCGAGTCCAGCTGTAATTGTTCCCATTGTTTCGAAACTAATCCTTTTAGGGGTGTGGTTAGGCCGTGAGTCTCTCACAGATTTTTTCATGCACTCTAAGTTGAAGATATGGCATATACCAAAAGGACTAGACTGTAAATATAGGGGAGATGCTTCCATTGTAAACACGTCAATTGAGATCAATAAACGAGATCACCGACTGCTCTCCCTCTTATCTCTAGTGTTAATTATTCATCTACTTTTGCATTGGTTGATTATATAATTATCCTCACTTTCTAGTTGTGTTGATTGGCCGTTGGATGATGACACTATTTTTTCAACACGTCAAACAAAATTGTACTCATAGAAGTATAATTGCAATATATTGCTAGAAATACCTAAATTATTTCAAAGCAAATTACTAAAGAACACGCTATCACTTAGATTTTTTGTGGTTGCCATGAAAACGAGGAGAAATACGGACATGAAAGGTAAAATTTGATATGAAGAGGCATAAGAAAAATATGAAAAATAAGATCCATGGTAGGTATAATGTCATATACTAGATAAAAGGCAGGAGCAATAGTTAATCTAGATTATTTGGGAGATTAATAAATATATAGCATGATGATTGTCAATATCGGGAAGATATGTAGAATGACATTTATGTTATGTTGTTGATGGCCACTATCTTTGTAACCCATGGTAGGGCATCTTTTATGCTTTAAGAAATATACCAACAGCCAGCATACGGTTGTTCACATGGCAAAAAGTCGGCCGCCTGAAGCGTCCGTATGCCTACAACATTTGGCACATACTGAAGTATGCCACACTCATCGATCATGACCCATGTATATTGGTATAACTGTATAAGCGGTCTGAAACCGCATTGTCATTAACAACCATATTACTTACCTAAAGTAAGCTTTCGAATATAGAATAATGAATATCCCCGCAGAATGGTGAATCTTTAGTGGGATTCAGCTAAGGTTATTTTCTAGAAGAAAATATATTATTTCCATGTAGATTAATTGTGGTTAGTATTTTATGTTGTAGCATTATAAATATATCCCTGAAAAGTATCCTATATTATATTATGTTGTTAGAACATACTACTTGTGACCATAGAAAACATGTTGTGTAATTATAAACTTAAAGTTTGAATAACCCAAATCAGTTTGAACATGGTACGAGTAATTGGGTTAAAGTTTTGGGCAAAACAGAAAGAAGATATAAAATAGAACAAGTCCGCCAACTCTCGGATTCCCGTATGGGATCTTTGTTGTAGAATAATAAGCCACCAAGAGAGGGGATACCCTATAATTATTAGGGTCATGCAGTTTTCATGCCACTGTATTAATAAAACTCTAGTTCACTGCATATAACGGATACTCCTCATAGTAAAAATTAATGTGTGTTGAAAGAATAAAATATTTCTCACATAATATCACCACCATAGCATATATCTATGGGCCTCCACCTGAAGTTGGAAATATATATTGGATATGAAATTCCACTAATCTAGTACCGTACCCATGATACGTGATTTTTTATGGTATGCTAGAAAGATCTAATCTCGGCATAAGGAGAAAGAAAAACCCTTGAATTCCTTGATATTTTCTTGGATAAAAATATCTTTAATATTAAGATTCATGCACTAGCCAAGCTAAACTAGAAGTTTAGTTGATACTCCTTGTCGATGTTTTAATATCGATCTTACGTAGGATTTGTTTGGATTCTGGAAAACTCTTAGAAGACTCAGTGTATGCACATGCAGAGTAAAGACGGGAAATTTTATCCTGGTTCGGACCTTCTCACTGAGAGAATAATAACCCTACGTCCAATGTGATTACTAATTGCTAGAAAGAGGAATTACAAGAGAGAATTATGTGAATGGCTAACACTATCTTCTCCTTCTTTTTGCTGCCATCACCTAGATCCTTGGTACGCCAGCCAGCCTGGTCGATGGTCCTGGTCCATTCGACCGCTTTGGTAGTCGTTGCATACCGATCGGTCATCTCAAAGAGCTTGACAAACGGTGGTTGGAGGGTTCAGGGTGATGTCCTCTGTGAATCTCCGATTGCGCACCCCTTGTCTGAATGCCCTAATAACAGAAGTGTTAGAACCCTAAAATTGAGTTTTGAACCTGGCTAAAATGTCGGATGAATTATCGTAAATTCTCATCACTACCTTGGCGCATTCAGTGCAGGTCGTCCTCCTTCCCAGGGTGATTGTATGTGCCCTAGAAGTTGGCTATTAGAAGGTCACAGAGGTGCTGCCATGAGTAGATTGACTCGAAAGGCTAGTTGAGCAACCATGATCGAGCAGATCCTTCAAGCACTATCGAAAGGTAGTTGGCCATGATGTGCTCGCCTCCTCCTGCCGCTTGAACCGCAGCCATGTAGATATGAAGGAACTCGGTGGGATTCTGAGACCCTTTGAATTTCTCCATGCTCACCGGTTGAAACCGCGGTAGCCAGTGCACTACTTGGAGCTCAGGCATGAAGTAAGCAAGGTCTGCTCATAGTCGTAGCAGGCCTTCATGTCGATACTCGCGTAGTCGGCCAAGTTGAACCAATTCTCCTCATTCTATTCATCTGCCATGAGGACATCAGGAGGAAAAAGAGAAACTTGCTGACGAGGAAATTACCGGAATCTTGGAAGAAGGATCCCCACAAACAATGCCAACTATTGATGTTTTAATATCGATCTTACATATAATTTGTTTGAATTTAGGGAAACTCTTAGAAGACTTAGTGTATGCACATGCAAAGTAAAGACACGTAAAATTTTATCCTGGTTTAGGCCTTCTCACAAAGAAAATAATAACCCTACATCTAATGTGGCTGCTAATTGCTAGAAAGAGGAATTACAAGAGAGAATTATGTGAATGGCTAACACGATCTTCTCCTCCAATTAGAATCGCCCTTTCCCTCTTTGACGTTAACCTTTATATAGCTAGCGAAGCAATGGCAATTGTCCCGTGCCAAAAGACACCTCAACGCTTTGGATGATAACTGTCTGACGAATGTTACTATTAGAGAGACATATAAGGCCGTTCTCCATGTAGCAGTTGTTGTCACAGAGAGATCGTGTGCGGTTATCGGATAAACACACATTCTAACTGCCTTATCAGATGAACCCATGATGCAGTTATTCATCGTAGACAAGTTAGTAGAGATAGATTGGTCACAAAAAAGTCCACGACCATAAAGTGGTTGCAAGACAACTTACGACTATGTAGTCATAGTAAGATTTACGACCAGGTAGTAGTCATAATAGGACTCACGACTGTGTGGTTATAGAAGGACTTATGACCAGGAAGTAGTCATAGTAAGACTTACGACTACATGGTCATAGAAGGACTTAAGACCAGGGAGTAGTCACAGTAAGACTGACGACTACGTGGTCGTAGAAAGACTTATGACCAGGAAGTAGTCACAGTAAGACTTACAACTACGTGGTCGTAGAAAGATCTACGACCATATGGAGTAGTCGCAGTAAAATTTACGACTATCCTGAGAGACTTCTCCTCTACTAATAAGGGGTATACTCAAGGAATATAATAACATAATAATTTAAGGATTATTCTATCCTCGTCACTCCTGAAAGCCAGAAATGGGAGCTTGCTAGATATGTTTCAAGAAATTATAAAGGAGTAACCAAGTCATGTTCGCTAGAAGCAAACTCATCGCTAAGAGTGGTATATCTTGGGTTTTTGGATAGTAAATTCACCCAACGGAATGACTTGTTGGTCAATGATCTAAATCTACAGGGATGCCTGTGGGTTCTATGATTGAGATGATATTAGTCAAATAATGGTTAAACACTCCTTAAGACTCCTGGAGAGAATTCACTTAGAAGGTGAAAAAGATCTTCCGAAGAAGCTCATCCTGAAGATAAAAACCCAGCAACATAAGCGTGCATAAAGCATAATGCTAGTAATACAAAACAACCATGAATATTTTGTTTCGAGAAATGATGAAGATTTGGTTAACAATGAAATAACATCAAATTTCGAGGATATGGGAGAAATAAAATAATTGTCGACAATGTTGTCGTTATGATTACTAATGTTTCTCTTATGAGAACTTGGATTCAGAACCAAAGTCCATGGCAAAGAGACACCTTAAGAGCTCATATTGGGTCAAATGAAGAAAGCAATTGAGGCTGAACCATAATCACTAAAAGGAAGTCTTGGAATCAATAAGTTCAGACTTAATAGGTCATTATGAATAGTAAGGTGGTGAACGTCGATGGTTCATAGGTCTTTGTAGAAGACCGATATTCTCCTATTATGAATATATATATATATATATATATATATATATATATATATATATATATATATATATATATATTCTGCTATATAGTATTTCTAGCAAATGGCATGAATGAAATTTATGCTTTAATAGATTATGAAAATCCACATGAAGAGATCCCTGAAAAACTCATGTTTCCTTATGAGAAGGAAAGAAAATCGCAACATGTATATAAATCTTATACTTATTAAATAAATCTCATCCCGAAGGATGAATATTTTCCTTGAAGGAATAAGTAGGGGTGCAAACGGGTCGGGTTAATCCCGACCGATCCGGCACCAAATCCGATTGGTACCGAATCCGATTGGTACCGAATCCGGAGAAAAAATATAGGTTAGGATATGGTAACAGCAATATCCGTCCGAATCCGATACATCTTCAAGTTTAATTTCAGGTTAGTGCTACTATTTGACGTTTCATTTTCTTTTGCAATGGTAAAATAAAATCTTCCACATCAGCTATTAAGTAGTAACATCAATTTCTTGACAGTACGTCCTCCTACTCCATTTGCTGTACTGCATGCATTCCTTACAAACGGGTTAATCCCGACCGATCCGGCACCGAATCCGATTGGTACCGAATCCGGAGAAAAAAATATGGGTTAGGATATGGTAACAACAATATCCGTCCGAATCCGACCCGTTTGCACCCCTAGGAATAAGTCAATATGTGACTTACCACTCCATATCTAAAATTACACTAATGACTATGTGATCCCTATAAGTGGACAAAGACTCATATAGACCCGAGAAAATAAAATGAGAAACCATAAGATCAGAAGTGTGCCATATAAGCACTTTTAAAGTGCATCTCTACCAGAAAGATAGTGGAATGGTGGTGTCCTTTAGTACCCTGAGGGCGCAAGTATATTGGTGATAATAGCAATTTGATTTATCCCCTAAATGCTAAATTTAGATTAGTTATATATTAATCTATAGTGGTATAAGCCAATTCTTGTAGTTATGCATAACAGACTGATTTGTTGTAATTTTGAAAATCCACTTAAAGAAAGTTGCAAAGTATTTAGCACAAATAAAGGGCTTGACAAGTTCTACCTAGAAGTTATGTAACATTGCAACCAATTTTACCCCATAGTCCTCTATAAAGATAAATATTTGCTTGTATTACATAATTAAATAGTGGATATTTGAAAGTGTTAAGCATATTGCTCCCAAATTATTTTATCCCCACAATTTCTAGAAGAATAGTGGGATAAATGTCTAAAATACTAAATATTGTGATAATCCAATAGATTTATTCACAATATCATGATTATGATATTGGAACTAAAAGATTCCAACAAATGTCATCTTGAAGGGAGCATATGTGCTAAACTTTGATCATCATAGTTTTAGACTTGTAAGTCTTAGCTTTGATTTCCTAGAAGGAATCAATTTGATGATCATCATCAAAAGTGAGTTACCTTGAAGGTTTTACCACTTAGATAAGTGCAAAATTCAGGGGAGCACTTCCCTTAATAATAGTTCACACACACACACGCACACATATATATTGATGCAAAATATCAAAAACTATTCATACAGAATAGATAACCTAGAATATTATATGATCAAGAAGTCAAGTATTGCACTATTTTTCTTAGTGGGTTTTTACTAGAAGTTTTCTCACATAGTGTTTTTAATGACACAACAAGTGCAATTCAGCTTGCGTATGTGATATACTCTTTTCTCCATTTCTTTTTTCCATTTTTTGAAACGAGTTTTTTGTGAGGCATTTACATGTCACGGTATCCGTCCAGGAGAGAGTGTTATGAAACTAATCCTCCTAGGGGGTACGGTTTGGCTGTGGGCTTCGCACAATTTCTTTCTTGGACTCTTCGGACAAGCTTTATTAAGATATGTGAAATCTACACACACTCACCATTTTTCATTACTTTTCCTAACCATTATAGGATTGGTGAGCCACTCTGGGTGGTTGACTTCATGAATAAACTCAGCCTTGAGGAGCTTGTCAACCCCCAATTAGATTGCTTCTTTTCGATTAGGTGTAAAATATCATAGCTTTTGCTTGACTGACCTTTTGTCAGGTCGCTTTTGTCAGGTTGAAGTTCTAGCCTATGCTCAATCACCTCCCTAGGGACTCCGGGCATGTTGGATGCCTGCCATGCCAATACATCTAAGTTTGCTCGGAAGAAGGAGATAAGTGACTCCTCCTATTTAGGATCAAGTTCCGCCTTGACCAACAATTTTTGAAAACTTGTACTGGCATTCTCATGTCAGAGCGATGCCTTCATAGTTCCCAACAAATTATCCTTGTCAAGAGGTATCTCCTTTACCTGGTCGAAGGGTTTTGGAGCCACCTTTGGCCTTGAATGTTTTACCTATGTAGGAGATGGGTTAGTATTCCTAGTTGGTAATTCATCAACCAGTTTGAGGGACTTACAATCACAAGCATAAGCCATTTTTCTATCTCCACAAACTATAATTACTCCTTTTGGTCTAGGAATTTTAAGACATTGATAACTGTAATGTGTGGTTATCAGCAATTTAGCTAATGTCGGTCGACCAAGGATCCCATTGTATGTGGTTTCAAAGTCTACCATGTCAAATAAGATTCTTTCCATTCAGAAGTTATCTAGACTTCTGAACGTAATCGGTAGCGACACCTTTCCTATTGGTTTGGCCGAGGATCCCATGGCTATGTCATGAAAGGCATACTTCATGGGCTTGACTTTTTACTTAGGAACTTGCATATCTTATAAAGCACCTGTAAATAAATTATTAAGAGAACTACCCCCATCTACTAAAACCCGATTAACCTTACAGTTATTTATGGTAGGTTCTACGACAATAGTGAACATACCTGTTCGAGTTGAAGGAATGGGGCAGTCTTCTAAGTTGAAGGAGATACTTGTCTCCGACCACCTGGATGGCTTGGAGGCGATCGATGCTTCGGTGAGGTTCACTTTTTGCTCAACAGTCTTTAGATACTATCTGGACTCATAGGAGGACTCGTAGAAGATCATATCAACGGTGTGTTGTGGCTTCTGATAGTTCATCTCTTCATTGCCATCCTTGTCCTTCTTATAGCTTGGTTCTCCAATCTCTTGAATAGAAGGGAAATGACCTTTACCCAAGTAATAGTCTTTCAGCTTCTTTTGCTAGGCATGACAGTTGCGGAGATCATACCCCGCCACTTGGTGGAGTAGACATCACATTTTATTCTTCTTGGATTCAGCGATTAGGGCTTTTGCCTTATTCCAACCGAAATAATCCTTCTTGTTATTAGTATAATTCTTTGGAATCACAAGAACCTCTTTGGTGTTGGGTTTACGATTCTTCTTACCTTTGGAATACTTCTTGGGCTTCTTCTCTTTATTCTCTAGGCTAGGTTGAGGAATCTTTTTTATCCAGTCGATGGCCTTGTTCCACTCAACCACTTTGCTAGCAGCTGCATACTTATTGGCCATATCGAATAGTTCGACGATTATTCTTGGAGAGTTCATTTCAATGTCCTTTGTAAATCGTTGATTCCTTAATCCAGTTTTAAATGCCTAGATAATCGAAGAATCTGTGACTTCTAGAATTGAGTTACGAACCTGACTGAACCTCTTGATGTACTATCGTAGAGTCTCATTTGGTTCTTGTAGGATTCGGTGGAGATCGTCTTCCTTCCCAGGGCGGTCATACATCCCTTGGAAGTTAGTAATCAGCAGATTGCAGAGCTACTCCTAAGTATAGATAGATCCTACCAGTTGGTTAAGTAGCCATGACCAGGCAAAACCTTTGAGGACTATCAGCAAGTAGTTTGCCATTACATTGTTGTCACCTCCAGTAGCCCTAATAGTAGTGGTATAAATCCGTAGAAATTCTAATGGATTTTGCTTTCCATTGAATTTCTTAAGACTCGCTGGTTGGAACCTTTTCGGCCAACGCATCGCTTGAAGGCCTACCGATAAGGCCTGATAGCCTATTATCAGATCATGACGCCTTCTCTGGAATGAAGCCAGATTGTAATCAGACAATGACCTGCTCCTTCGATATTCGTCATAGGAGAATGGTGCTCCTATCCGATCATGGACACCCACATTGTATATTCGACCAGATACATGGTTCAGATGTTGTCGGAGATCATCCGAAATGTATCCCTGATGTTGTCTTTTGGGGCGAAGGGGAGGAGTTGCTTCACTTTCAAAGAGCCTTCTCCCCTCGTGACCTCCTTGACAACATCTTTGAGATAGCCCTGGTCTTGTTGATGGATTATTATCAACCCGGCCATGCTGGCTTCTATCATGCGGAGAATCCGCAAAAGAAGTCAACATGTAGCTTTGAGAGCGTCTTTGCTCTTGATACATCTTTGTCCGACGCATGGTCTATTGTAGAATCTCCAATACCTGACCTGCAACATGAGTATATCCCGGGGTCTCTACCAAAGCAGGATCCGGATATTCAAAATATCATGAACTTGTTGTAGATTCTGTATACTTACCGAAGGTCTCGGAGCATGTCTACTGGACAAGAGGTATGATGACTTAAGCTTTGCCATGAGTTCCCCGCTCATCCAACATGACACATCAAGCGTGGAGGGACAGAAGCAGGCGGATTAGATGATCGATGCCCACCAGTTCTATTGTTTCCATTCCCTTTGGGCGATTCAGGAGCATTCGTATCATTCCGATCAATGGGTTGGGGGGGGGGTCTGTCATGGATAATTTAGTACATGATTTGCAGTGGCATCTGCGATTGTGTTAACTTCGTGTTTTTAGCACGAATCTCCCAACAAACTCTTACTAACGTTGAGGGAGAGCCTTCCATCGGTTCAGCCAGCATCCTCCGCGATGGGGAACGGTTGGAGACCACTACCTCCGAAAGGCCGTGTGGTGGACTCAATCTGATCTGGCAGATTGCGGATCAGATTATGAGATTTATTACCTTCTCTTGGCTTCTCACCGGAGGCAACTTCATCGACACCATGATTAGGTGCCGTTCGGCTCCCGCTATACATAGGAGTCGTTGGCGAATAGCGATCATCCATGACCGAATTGAGAGTGCTCTGACCCTCAGGCTGCGGTGCTATGCTCTTGTAGCTGTGTTTGCTGGTCGGAAGTATCGAGCTTGCTGCATTACTTGGGCATCCAGACGAGGTCGGAATGACCATATCCCCAAGTGACACTAATGATAGGGACGGCGTGTCTTCTTCCATCTGGTCGATCTTGCTTGTCTCAGGGACATGCGAGCCTAGGATGGAGGATGATGATGAAGAAGTATCATGTTCCATAGCGTGGATGCATGTATCCATGTCAAGGTCAGTGTAGTCAACCAGATCGAACCAATTCTCCAGGTCACAAGTTTCTACTATGATTGCATGGGTGGTGTTGACATAAGATGAGAAATGATGATGATTGCTGATGAAGAAGACTTTAATTAATCAATGCCTTCTTTCCCACGGACAATGCCAGCTGTCGACGATCGAGTCACTGATCTTACGAAATAAGAGAAGAAAGATGGCTAGATTCCTTGGAATAGATCAACAAGGGCAAGGGGATGATCTTTATTACTTATGAACTGGTTACAGAGGGGTCCATGAAGGGAAATTAACTAGCCCTAGACTAACTTTCTCCACTGCTTGAAGGAAGATTCTGACTGCCTGCTGATTGATCATGTGTTGGTTACTTGATTCTGGATTCAACCCTCTTCTCCTTTTGTCTTCTTCCGCCAGCCCTTAAATACGATTGAAGAGTCTTCAATTATCTATCTGAGAAGGTGCCTTCTTGAATCAACGTGTTCGACCGGAGGGGAGGTTGCTGTCAGAGAGAGATTACTAAAGGTAGCTGTTCTTTGGTTGTTAGTGAGAGATAATCGTACGGCACAACTACAAGGCAGTTGTTGTCAGGGATACAGGACTGAAACGTCGTGCTATTTGGATTGGATAGATCACATGTCTTATCTGTCGCATGGAAGGAGTTCCCTAGAAGCGGGTCCTGAAACCAGTTCAAGAATTCTCTATGTGGTTTGCTGGTCGGGCAGACTGTACAGTAACTCTCCAACCAGGGTACTCAGAGAACAGCTATAGAAAACTTACGACCACAGGGTCTTAGAGCCTTAATTAAGTATTAAAGTTGTATTTAAGGATTTATTCAATTCTCGTCAGACTCTAAGTTAGAGATGTCGGTACCAAAAACTCTAGGATATAAATATAGAGGACAGTCCTCCATTGTAAACACAACAATTAATATCAATAAAGAATATCGCTGATTGCTCTCTCTATCTCTTGTATCAATTATTTATCTACTTTTGTATCATTTGATTGTGTAATTATTCTAGTTGATTGACTGCTGAATAGTTCGATGACGCTAGTTTTCAACACCCATCTGCCATGCGTTGCGTAGCGCACGTTCACCAACTGTTCCCGTCTGTCCCCCTCGCTTTTATTCCATTTCCGTGTAGTTTTCGCCGATTTGGTCCCGATCCCGGCACCCCCCACATGGGAACGAGACCGATCCGAAGGCCGGGATCGCGACGTACATGCGCGCGCCTCCGTTGGTTCGATCCTCCTCCCCTTGCCGGCGGCTTGGAGCGTTACAACGACGCGCGGCGAATAAGTGGGAAGCGTGCAGAGGCTAGCGCGTGCGTGCAGTGCGGCCAAACGGGCGGGTCGCCCTCGGCGGCTCGGCGCTCATGAGATGACCAGAATTTTTCCGCGCGCTGGCGCGCTGTCGTGTCCGTGCCGTGCCGTCGTCTTTGATCGATCTCGCTGCGCGGACGGGACGGGAGGAGAGGAATGGATAATTGGTGCCGTTTTTGATCGGAGAATGTATGCTGCGGATGTGGCGGTGTGCTTGCTTGGTCGTATTGGCCACATGAGCCGTGAGCACCGATATTGTGCGCGGGGTATATCGACATTCGACGGCGCCGGTGGCCACAACGGACGTGACCGGGCGATACGGTCTGTCGTTTTTGGTGGCAATGGTTTTCCAATTTTTCTGGACAATTGCATGGTACTACTCCCTCCCTTCTTTTTTTATTAGACTTAGAATCCATGCCGTCAAGCTTTTTAAAATTTAACCATCAATAAATTCAAAATTATTTAGATAGACTATAGAAACATTATATCATTAGATTTATCGTTAAAAATACTATCATAGTATTATAATTTTATTAGTATATCTTAATGTAAAGTTATAAAAAGTAGTGGTTAAAGTCACATCTTAGATATCGTAAAAAATAAAAAATGTTAAGTTCCTTTTCCACCGTCCCAATTGTGTATTTGTGTTTTGAGGAAAGCGGCCCAATTGCGACAGATTCGCCATACTGTTAGCAACATCCGTATAGTGACATAGCATATGTGCTTGAGGGAAACGTCCCTATTAGTTAGTACTACTAGCATTAGACTGCAGGGTAAGTTGCATAGCAAATTTAAGTCGTGACGGTCCCGTTCGGTTCGTTAGGGAGTGAAGAACATGACATGGGCATGCAATCGGCGAGGCCGTCGAACCCGTGTTGTCGTGCCACTTAATTAGCTGTATGCATAATCATTTGGCATGGCAGGATTTGCAAATTCTTGGTCATGCAGGCCCTCCTAAGCATAACAACTCACCGTGGTAACTGAAACAAAACTGAATTTCAAAAGTAATTTAAATTTTTGTACCACAAAACCGAATTTCAAAAGTAATTTAAATTTTTGTTTGATTTTGATTTCTCTTGAATCCTTGGCTTAAGCCCACACCTATCCTAGCATTCCATGCCTTGATCTCCCTGCTGCTTTGCCCCTTCAGTCGTTTTGCGTGCAGGTATTGTTTACCATCTGAAAATATTGCCGCCGTCCCGATTTTTCTGCTTCCGTGCCTTCCCGTTTCTTCTCGTTGCTGCCACACCATTGCAATCAGTCAGAGGCTATACCACCTCACCCCTCTTGCCTCTGACACCCTCTTAAATGCTCTCGGTCGCGCGTCAGAGCAACCGCCGCCATTTCTGTTTTTCCTGCCACTTCCTTTGCTCTCCCCTATCTTACGGCCGACAACCCTAGGCCGCAAAAATCCTGCGCCTGAGATTTCTTTGCCACCAGCGCAAGCCGCCGTACACCCTCCCATTAATGCCGTGACCCTCATCTGGATGAGCGCCGCAACTGCCTCTCACCACTTTCTTTGCTCTCATCCTCTCATAGCCAACCTGACACACCTCTAACCACTTTTGACCGCTGCAATGCCATGCTCGAGGCAGCTTGTACCTCCCCTTTGCCAGCTGCGTCGGCCTTCCCACACCTTCCTAATCCCTACCTCGTGCCGCTGTCGCCTTAGCCTTGCCCCTGTGCCGAACCATCATTCTCACCCTCTTTAAACCCACGAGCTCTTCCATTTGGAACCACAGGGCCAAAGGTGAGCCACACACCCCCCAATTGAGCCCTCGACCGGAGCATCGCCGATGATCGTCGAAAGACCCTAAAGTAAGCTAATCTTCAATTCTTCCTATTCAGTCCTTTTTGTTTCAATTTCTTTTGCCTGCAGCTTCTTCATACCCTTAGTAACACTTCCGAAGCAAGACCCCAGCTTTTCGATTCCCCTGCTGCGCTGGCGGCTAGCGCTGCTGCTTGGCCGTAGGAGGTCACGATGGATAGCTTGGTTCAGCCATCCCTGACCTAAACCACCACACCCCTAAGCTTCTCCTACCCCTAGAGATGCTCTGTCATAAATGCTATTGTCCTCTTAACCCGCCATTAACCCATGCCATTCAAAAGTCTTGATAAGAGGAGATCTCACTGCCGATGCTCGCCTGACTTCCAGCAGCTCTCGAGCCCAAAAATGGAATCGTTGTGGACCTAGGAACTCACCCATGGTCATCAATTGTTGTTTCGACAACAGATTCTCTGACCGCTCCACTGCTTGAACTCTCCGACCGCCTTATAATCGAGAGGAGCTTCAACCACTCCGCTTCGAGTCCTAAGCAACACCACTCAAACGTTGTCCGATGTTCTTAAGCCACTCGAACGCCGTATGATGCTCTTAAGCCACTCGAACGTCGTCTGATACTCTTAAGCCACTCAAATGCCATCTAATGCTCTTAAACCACTCGAACACCATCTGATCTTTTAAGCCAATCGGACATCGCCCAATCTCCGTAGCTACTCGGACATCATCCGATCTTCATAGCAACTCATACACCGTCTGATCTCCATCGATTTCGCACTCAAAGTCAAACCTCGACCGTCTACTCGACTTTGTAGTCGTACCCGAAACCACCCAAGTACTCAAAACTCCTCTATTCTTCGAGTACACAGCGACAACCCGGTAAGAATTAAACCCACTATGAACAGTAAAACTCGTAATGAATAGTTCCTAAACCTGTTACTGTTCATAAAACCCTAACACACACATATGTATATATCCATTTTGATCATCATGAGCCCATCTACCCCATTCCCAACCCCATTTTTCCAATTTAGACTCTGATAAAACTCCAAACTACCCAAATGATATTCTGACTCCAAACCCAATACTATCCATACCCGCAACCATCATAGAAATCCATATAACCCTTATGTAACCATTTCGACCGTCTGGAACCCATTAACCCAATTCCAACAATGATCAACCAAAGTAGCCAAACCATGCACACCACCTAAACCCTAACCACCCAGACCTATTTTATTTCTATCTTTTTGGTTATTTATTTGTATTTTGTTCCCAGTTTGCATTCCGTAAAGCAGAAACTCATTTGCATTCGCTTTCTATGCTAGTATTCGGACTACACTAGTTGGTCAATAGAAGAACTACAAGAGCAGTTTAACCAGAAAACTGCAGTGAAATAATTAGAGACTATGGGCAAAGAGGCAAGTCACATGTTTTGATCATGTTGAACCTACATTCCTTTAATTATTTATTCATCAGTATTTGCATTATGTTATTTACGCAATGTTATTTCTTATACAATACATGTTTAGAATGACATGATATTAGTTATGTCCTACCACCTGATAAAGCTCATATTAACTTTGATGGCCATATTCACCTTGACAAGACTCAGTATTATTAAAAGATACTAATTAAATAATTATGGTAAATCAGGAATTCAACTGTTTTATATTACTAAGAGACTTGGCACTTTGCCGATAGAATTTCAAAAGTGGTTCTAGAATAAGGAGACATTACGGGAAGCCATGGGATGGTCGGGTCCCATGACCTTATCCTAGGGATGGGCACTAAAACAAGAATTTGTGGATGGAAGTTGCCTCGATGAGAATATAAGGACTAAAACCTTATGCCAAGTAAGGAACATAGTGATCGTTCAACTACAAGTGTTGATTTGTCAAATCTAGTTTAGTAGCTATTCAAGTTCGATTGAATATCTACAAAGGGTGGAGGGAGACGAGGGAGTTTTTGTGGTATGGGAGGGGTAATAACTATATCAATAGTAGATTCACTTCAAATCGGGCGAGGCTACAGGCCACCTAAGTTTGTTGGGAAACAACATCTACTGGGTAGAGGCTATATAAAGAATTGAGCAGTGAAAAGCCTTATTTTCTTAACTCTGTCACGGGAGTTAAGAGATCTTGTGAGTAAAGCTGGGTAGTTTTGCAGAGTCATAATTAATGGTATTTGAATACGCCGTGCTTCTGGTAAATGAAGCTGTGTTTAATGAGTGATTCCAATAGCGAAGCATAAGTTGATTTGGAAATTATTTGGAAATGTTGAAGTATGTTAATCAAGTTTTGAAATCTCAATTTCTTAAGAAGTTATTGTTCTTTTATGTTTAAAAATATTTATAAATAAAATTACAGCCACAAATTCTTTAATAAAACAACTATATCCCCATCCTTTGGAAATCCTGACTTGTAATTAAATAGCGTTTCCTCATGTGACTTATTGAGTACGGTTGGTTATACTTAGTCTTGTTTCATTTTCCATCAACACAGAGACCAAGAGAAGAAAGGATGTTATAAGTTTTCGTATTAGGGTTATGACCGCACTCAAGCGTTTCTATGGGAGTTTTTTTTTCAAATCTTCTGATTGTAAGTTTTGGGTTTAGACGCCCATAAAGCTGTTAAAATTGACCGTTAGGTCTTATTTTAATCAAATTAACCCCTTTTGAAATGTTAGCGAGTAGGTATGATACTTCTTTTGTCTTCAACTAAACTCCTAGGATGTTGCTGGACGTACGACGGCCCTGTTTTCAAAAACGGGGTCGTTACAGTAACAAATCAAATGTTGGTTCTAATCACTACTTTCAGTTTCTTTAATGAAATTGGGTGCTTGCCTCTTGCTTGGAAAAAAATGCGGTTTTAGAACAGTTCGAGCCAGGTCGATCGATCGACGAAGACGGGTAATTTCGTACCTTGTTTAGGGATAGGATTATGTTTCCTACCTGTCAGGCTCTCGTCACATGTAGTCACAGAATATACGCTGGCCAACTGATGTTGTGTTACACGCGACGGCGGAGGAACGACGAAGTAAACAAGATCAATCGCAGAGAGACACGAGATTTTAACGTGGAAAACCCTCCCAATGCGAGAGGGAAAAAACCACGGGCGCCAGCCAGCAACAATCTTCACTATATCGGGGTGAGGTTACAAAGCCGGGGATTTACAACTCTAATCTCATATCCCAAACGGCGGCTTACAGGAAATATATATAACAGGGAAACCCTAATTCGACTAGAATCCATACTGCGGGGGGGCTTCGCCCCCCCGCACCCCCCAGGCGTCCCTGGGTGCACGGGCCTTGCACAATGGGCCGCTTCAAGACTCCGCTCCGGCCCTAAGCCTCCGGCGACGGGCCTCCGCTACGCTCTGTCCAGAAGCTAGCCTAATGAATAGAATTTGGGTCACAAATCAACATACTCCACCTTGAGACAAAATTCCTTCCTGTAGCATAAATCAATCCTTCACCCTGAACACAACAAAGAAAGAAATACTTTCGGCGCCACACAGCCTCTTGGGCTAAGCTGTAATACCAACTAAGCTTGAGCAAAGCTCAAACTTAGCAACAGGAACTGGCTTTGTCAACATATCAGCAGGATTTTCATGAGTGCTAATCTTGCATACCTTTAGCTTACCCTTTGCAACAATATCTCTGACATAATTATATTTAATCTCAATGTGCTTTGTCCTCTCATGAAACCGCTCTGCTCCGGCCCTAAGCCTCCGGCGACGGGCCTCCGCTACGCTCCGTCCAGAAGCTAGCCTAATGAATAGAATTTGGATCACAAATCAACATGTTGTGCACAGAAAAAATCGATATTACTCCATAATGGAACAAAATTTTCCCTGTCGATTGGATGCAGAGCTAGCTCGCTCACAGGGATCGATCGCTGTTGCGCTACAGGCTGCTGCTAATAACCTTGAAGAGGCCGATCGATGATCCTATCTAGTCCATGGCCATGCTTGGTCCCATGGCGCCCCAAGGGGTTTATTCTATAAAATCCTGAAACTTATCCCCAGCCAGAATTACGTAGACGAAGGTGACTCCTGGATATATTAAACTGCCAGAGCTCTGCTAGAGCTAGCTATCTTTCACTGCCTTTAATTTGTCTGTCTCCGTTGTTGCAATGGATCGATCGCGAGAGAATTATTCACTAACGGGGTGCATTGTTCATGAGGAAGTTGCCCTGCAAATTGGCAAAGATTATGCGAGCCTATGAGCTTTTAGACGACAAAAGGCGCTCGCAGGATAGCTGCTTGAGATGAGATCGGCAAGGGGATCAGCAGAGATCAACCGGGAAGATCACACCGGCCGTTTTATATTAGTCCAAGTGGTGTCTTTCTGACAACGCAATCTATCCATCTATAAGTAGTGTCCAAGCTAGCATATCCATTCATCAACCGATCCATCTTTAAGAGCCTTGTTTTTCTTTAGATAATTAAAAGAAAGAAGAAGGCGACGACGAAATGTAATATTTGGTGCAGCGTGTTCCAACGGTCCACTTGGTCCGGTTCGTACAAAACTAATGGCACGGAACGATCAGCTAGCGTTGCGACTGAGCTCGGTTTCTTTACTCGGTAGGAAGGAAAGGGACGGCAAGGGGAAGGGAAGGAAGCACTGAACAGTCAAGAGATTAACGACACATGTGTAACTGTCATGGATAAATTTGTTTTTTTGTAATGAGAGGTTGAGAGTGGCTTGACTTGAACAAACATGCGTCAAGTTTGTTTTTGCTCGGTGCTAGCAAATTGCTGTGCAGTCAAAACTAAATTGACAACACAAACAACAAGTGTGAAAGGAAAACTTTGGCAATATGAGCTGTTCTAAAAAATATGTTGAGATTGTCAAATTTTGATATTGGCACATACCGGCGGCTGTCAGCAATCTGGTCTGGAACTACGGTTAGTTTGAATAAATATTAGTACTACATGCTTTCACTATTCCCTCAGTAACTATGCAGTCATCGAAACAAGTGAAACAGCTATTCACACCAGATACATGTCGGCAACAATACAGGTTCCCATCCCAAGCGAACCTCATGCTGAAGTTCAACTGGTTTTCAGCCTGTTTCACTCAGTCCAATTCTTCACCTCCTTCCGCCCTGCCGATCCCTGAACCCTGACGATGCCCACCAACTTGCGACAGAGCGGAAAGAAGAAGCCGGGCACGTGTCACCCGGCCGTTCACCGGAGAGTGGAGGCGACTGAATGAGTGAGTGATAGTGGCAAGTGCAACGCTCGCAATGATGGCCCAAAAGCCTACGCTAGCAAGTGAGTATTACCAGTAGCAGGCACTAGTCAATGCAGTGATCGATCCTTGCAGAGGTGCTTGAGTTGAGGGAGGAAAACATCTGCTGATCACTCGCTGAGAGCCAGCCAGCTGGACAATAATCAAGCAAAGATCTTTTCTTGCTTCCTTTCTCTCTCAAGCTGGGTGGATGTCCTAACCCCCAAGCTCTCTGATTCTAATGCTTAGCTCATGTTTTTGCGATGACCAAAGCTGCGTGTCGTGCGGTCTTTCGATTGGCAGGTGAGCATGGACACGAAGCTACGGGATGCTCTTTTTAAGTTGTAGCTTATGATTTTTAGATGTAGATTATTAGTTTAATAAATAGTGTTTGTTAAAAGAAACTGAAGCTAAAACCTAGACAAAGTTAAAAAGAACATGAACTACAGCTATCTCTACTCTCTAGAAAACCCTTGCACGCGCAACCATCGCGCCCTTTTAGCAGAAACTATCTATAGTTGTGATCCCTCTGATAAAAAAAATGAGAAAGATCTTACCGACTGAGCTGTTACATGACTGAGAAATTTTTATTTCCCCCGGCAGCTAGCATAAAGATCTCCAGGGATTTTTACCTGGCATGTGAACCAAGTAGCTAGTGGGAATATTAGGACCACATCACGCAGGTACACTTTCACTAGTAGCAGTTCTGCCTCAAATCAATCAATTAAACAGTTTTTTGATAAGCATGGAAGCATTGCATTGGCCCCTACAGGTTATGGACCCTGACTCCTGAGAGCTGGAGTTCAGGGACAGAGAAGGTGAGATCATGCCCTGCCCATTCTATGATGCTGCTCTTGCACACAGCTGAAACATTCACTGCATTTAACTAACTAGTACATTCATCCTGCTTCCATTGTGGTGTCATTCAATTTTTTTTCCTCCTAAAAAATCTCTAACACATGTTGTTCGAATATGAAATATGATAGAAGATTTTTTTCTCAAATTTCATAAAGGAAAGTTTTAAAGTGCCACATTTTCCGGGAGAAGTTTCTGTCCCTATTTGCTTTTACTTACTACTAGCTTTTAGCAAGGACAGTGTACTCATGAATCATGTTTTCTCAACAAAAAAAAAAGAATCGTGTATGCATGACACAAATACACATAAGTTGCTCTAGGGCTTATGACAAGACTAAGGCCCCATTCAAATACGATAGCTGTTTAGAACATATTAATTTCTTAATGTGGTTTGTTCTTTTTTGTTTATTTTTTTGCATTATCTGTGGAGATATAATGATGTTTTTTAATTTTTTCCCTATTTTTCATCATTTCTTTAATTGAATAACTCAGAAAAAGCTAAAAGCTACTATAGTGTTATTTTAGTCAAAAGCCATAACCAAAAACCATAATAATTTGAAATAGAGCCTAAAGCTAGCATCACTACTCATCTAGAAAATTGGCTACTCCTACACTACGGGCAGTTGCCTTTTGTGGAGTTGACTTCAGGCCGTTCATGTTAATTTTTGGTTTTGGTTTTTAGTTTTATCTTATAAATAGTACCAATTTAAATAGTAACAATTGTAGAGAAAGTTATAGAGAGATATTTACATACGATTTTGATCGATATAAATAAAATTGCTGCAGTGTGTACTACAATCGACTAGTAAATCCCACCATAAAAAGACATTCTATTTAAAGGTAAATAGTACCATTTAATATAAAAAATAGTTTTTAGAAATCAATACAAATAGAATCGAATGCTCCTGGGCATTGCATTCGATGGATCAGTGATAATGTGCTCATAACATAGTAAGCAGAAAGTAGGAGTTGTCAAATAAAGCATAATTCCGACAGGAGCAATGTCCTTTGGGGAAATAAATATCAGGATTTTTCACAAACATATATTGTCATTGGAATCGAAGCACATTGCCGTGTTTTCCATCAGCTCATAAAAGGGACGTGGAGACCCGAGATGTTTGCTGATGGTTTGTGACAGCAGCTAGATACATAGATAGATAGATGCGTAGATTCCCATCGATTCATGCATCAAATTAAGCGTTCACTATGAAAAATACAGATGCATGAACAATGCAGATAACAATGCAATTTTTTTCGGTGCCATGAATTGAGATTATGCATGTTGCAACCTATAAGCATGGGGCTGATAGCAAAGGAAGCCATGTGCCCCTAGCTCTTTGGTTGGAAGATAAGCCGCTGTGCTTAATATGGCTTTTTTTTTAGTGGCTTATGGCTGAAAAGCACTGTAGCTGGCTGAAAAAACACTGTAGCTGACAGAGGCTTATTTAGCATAATTAAATTAAAAAAAATTAAAAATAGAAAAAACATATTAGCCCATCACGTATAATGCAAACAAATACGGGAAAAAAGAACCGGCAAAAAAGCTCAAAAAAAGCCAAAAGTTCAGAAAATGACAAAATTTATAAATAGTGAAAAATAAGCCAGAAGCTGAAGCTGAAACGAGCTAGGAATTTGGATTTAATGTAGCTAGGTTTGAAATGATCAGGCGCTTGGAAATTAATTTCCTTTTTTTTAAAACTGGAACTTTCCCCTTGTTATTTTGTCATCTCTTGTCCATCTTCATCCACAGCATTGATTTTTCTCTTGTTAAAAAAAAACAAGTTCGGGCTTGTAGTCGTACGGAAGCAACAGACCCAACCTAGCCGAATTTTTTTATACGAATAATCTATTTTTTATTCAAAATTACAGAAATATACCCGCAGGAATTTTTTTTTATAAAAATAGACTCCAGTCGCCCAATGGGGTGCGAATGGAGCCTATCGCCCAACCAGGGGCTGACAGAGTTACTGTCGCCCTACCCTCGAGCGATTGCATCTAGTCGCCCCCCGTTGGACGACTTTCATGCAGTCGCCCAATGGGGCGGCGACTGGATGCAGTCTCCCGTGAATGTTTTAAATTTTGTCAATTTTGTAGTTTTAAACTGATAAAAAATCTGCTGAAGTTGTAATAAAAGTTTATGTTCATTGTATGTTATAGGTGCGTAAATAATTTTGGAAAATTATTTTTAGGAACGATTGACCATAAAACGATCGATACATATGATGGTAAGTGATATTTTGATGTTACTGAGAATCTTTGTGCAGTTGCCATCATTGAAGTTCACTATTCGTTTGGAGCGTGCATCGAGTAGGTAACGAGGAGTACAAGTAAGCATGGCACAGTACTAAAAAGTTCACATCGTAAATAACAAACGTAAGCAGTACATGAAACAATGGTGTACAATCAGGCGCCACCCTGGCCTGCCCCGTCTCCACGCCCGTGTCCTCCCGTACGGCCCCGCTTGGCCGTCCTCCGCTGTAACGGGTTACGACGCTCCGAGAACGTAAAACGATCAGGAGTGTGTCGCACCCGCCTCTGATCCGGTAGGAAGGTAGCGCCTCCCGCTCCCCGATGGCGGCACACGATGGGAAGCACGATGCACGCGGTCCACGTGCTCATCCAACAAGGGATACTACTAGTCACGCACCATACCTGCAATTTGTACATTACGTTGAATGAAATTTTTAAACTACAATTTCGTACGCATGCTTTTAATATTGTAAAACTACATGTTTAACAAATTTAGTATAACAAATATTTAACTATTTGTATCTAGATCTACACCTACGGTTGCTTCTTCGTCTCCTCTCCGTTTCTACACCTGCTAATTTCCTATAATTACGTTAACTAAATTTTGTATACTAAAAATTGTATACTACAATTTTTCTATACAAAAATTTCTATACTAAAAATTGTACTAAAATCTCTGTACTAAAAATGTTCCATACTAAAAAAATATACTACAAATTTTCTATACTAAAAATGTTCCATACTAAAAAAACGTATACTATAAATTTTCAATACTAAAAAATTATATACTAAAATTTCCTATACTAAAATTTCTATACTAAAAATTCTATACTAAAATTTCTATACTAAAAATTTATATACTAAAATTTTCTATACTAAAATTTCTATACTAAAAATTATACTAAAATTTCCATCCTAAATTTTCTACATCTACAATTTTTACTACCACTAACATTTCATACAAACATACTACAAATGCAATATACTAAGAAAAAATACCTGAATCTGAAGATCCGACCCTCACCTCTTCTCCCCCTCCTTCTCTTCTTCCCCTCCTTCCTCCTCTTCTCACCTTTCTCTTCTTTCTCCTCTCCTTTCTCGCGTCGCCGAACGATGAAACAACCAAATGAGCAGCGGCGGTGGCGGCCGAGCGCACTATTGGCTTTTAACCCCCCTGTCGCCCGGGCGTTGGGCGACTGGAAGTGCTATCGCCCAATCATTCGGCGACTGAAATCTAGTCACCCAACGCCTGGGCGACCACAATAACTCGCCCAACCGTTACCAAACTGCCCACGTGTCGCCTCCCGGTTGGGCGATTAGCTCCAGTCGCCCAATGGGTGGGCGACTGGAGCATATTTTTGTACAAAAATTTTTCGCGGGTATATTTCTGTAATGTTGAATAAAAATGGATTAATCATACAAAAAATTCCAACCTAGCCCATCTAGAAACCCTAGTCCAGACTACTCGAAAGGAACAAGGTTTATAATTTTTTTTATGAAGAGGAAAGAATAAGGTTTATCATTTTTAGAGTAAATTGCACTTTACATCAGATAAATTGTCACTTGTTTCACTTTGCACTAGGATTTACACATACTTTTACTTTGCACCAGGGTAGAGCAAATGTTGTTTCACTTTGCACCAGGATGGAAGTCGAAGCCGGAGCTGTGGTCGAAGCTGTTGTCGATGTTGAAGCAATGGTTGAGGGGTCGTGCTCGAAGTCAACGCCGTGGTCGAAATCGAAGTGTGGTCGAAGGGGGCCGTGGTCGAAGTCAGGGCCATAGTCAAAGTCGGGACCCTGGTGCAAGGTGAAACAACATTTACTCCACTCTGGTGCAAAGTGAAAGTATGCGTAAAACCTGGTGCAAAGTGAAACAAGTGAATATTTTCTTGGTGCAAAGTGTAATTTACTCTCTTTTTTATGAAGAGGGTTTACCATTTTTCAGTAGGATTAGAGGAGACACCTATCAATAATATACCCTAGAGGAAATCATAGAGATAATTAGACTGCTTTTATATTTATGAACTTTTGAATAATATGTTACTTTGTCCCTTGAATGAACTATCATTTATATTGATTAACAAGTGTGTGACTTATTCATGAAGCTCTTTTGTTCATGTTATGATGTTATTCTAGATATTTGATCTTATATCATTATATGTGACACTTATGATTTACAGATCAATATATGTATCGATGGATGATCATGTTTCACGGATCATGAATATGAGATATCAAATCAATAATCTGGTCATATGTTGAAAAACATAGTATTAGATTGACCTGTTTTGAGACCTGTGGGAATTGTTATATTCTTAAGTATTATTAGTTGATCTCATACATAGTGTATGTGGGATCCTTAGACCTGAGATAGTCATAGTTTTTTATATGTGTAATAGTTTATTTAAAGATTGTCAAATGTTACTTCATAACTGGGTAGTCATAAAGATAACTTTCATATTTACTATACAACATGCAAAGGAATGTGAGCGATAAAGATGTGATTTGCCCTTTCTATTTAATAGGAGAGATATCTTTGAGCCCTCTCAATGTGTTTATGTTAGGAAAGTGCATAGCCATGCCGAATGTGATTGAAGACAACCACGATTGTGTGATCCACTACAATAAAGAGCAAAGGATCAAGCTATTATAGGATGGTATGCATTTCGTCTTGAGTTTGATTTGAAATCGTGAGACAAAGGGATCAACACATGAGCACTATATATTCATTCGATGCGATCTTTATGTGTATTTAGGGGTCGCTATGTCTTGCTAGGGACCAGTACCAACTTGTGATTAGAAAGAGTTTCGAGTCACTGCCGAGTACATGAACCTATAGGGCCACATATTTAATGGATCAAAACAAATTAGTTTAGATAGGACCTGTTCGTATGGCCTTTGCACCTTAATGGATCTCTAGCGTAGGGCTTCACTAAAGGGGCTCTTTATAAGGGAGGACGTGGGGCATTTGTGAGGACATTACACCACCCACCAAAACCCTAGTTGCCACCTCCCTAAAGGCCTTGTCGTGCACACTAGTGCTAGCACACCAGCGTATGATGTCCCATTGCTGAACGTGTGGATACTGAAGGACCATGTGAGAAGGTCCATAATCAATTCATGATGAACAATTGGCATATTTGTTGAGTTGAAGTTTGATTTTGCAAAAGTTGGAAAAATTTAGTTTTGTTGTCTATCAAGAGCGATCTGACCAGTATACAACTGCATCGAACCAGTGTGTGCTAGGCAGTTGGATGGCTGATGTGGTGTGACTTAATTCTAGTTAGTGGCTTCTTTTTCCAGAGCGTGTTTTGGAGTTTGGCACGTGAGGTCTGACCAACCGTTGTTTGTGGTCGAATCATATTTGAGTTGGGCAATGTGACCAGCATTGAAGATGCAGTCACACAGGTGGGCTGATCAGACCAGTCAATGGTTGGCAATTTGGCCATGGCGGTCCACCACCGTTGGAGAGTGGTCAAACCAGCAGCCGTGGCTAGAGAACAGTGAGAGGTGTTTATGAGGGGTTTGAGTGTGTGCATGGTATGGGTGTTGGTGTTTGGTTGTGTTGAGTTGCATGATGCATTATTTTGACCAACGTGAGTTAAGTGCATAAAACTTGTGTTTAAGATGGTTGTTTACTCTTTAGATGTACAGGTGGCTTGGATAACGTTAGCAGTCGACGGTAAGGGACTGAGACTAGGCGGAAAAACTAAGGTTCATGTGGTCAAGTAAGTCTGGGTGAAGTTATGTGGATCAAGCGGGAAGCACGAAGAAGAAAATGATTGTAAAGAGGCTAGTTGGTGCATGTGGTGCACTAAGTGACGAGTCTGATGCATATAGAGATGGTTTGGGGGAGATTGAATGTGTGAGGATACGATAGCTAGCCATTGAACACTACGGGCTATATGTCAAAGCATACAAAGATGCTTTGACGTGAAGGAGAAGACGGAGTCAAGGGAAGGTGCCCAAAAGTTTTGTTGGGAGTATGTTTGTAGTTGGCCAAATACCGGATTTGTGCCTTGATCAAAACTGTGCCACGGGGAGGCACAAAGGAGAAGTGGTTTAGTTTAAGAAGAGATAAAATTGCTAAGTGGATCAATCGCTAAGATGTTGGCAGGTTGATCCTTATAAACACTTTGAGAAGCGTGCGTGAGTGTGTAAAACCCGTGTTAGTAGGGTTGACGGGTTCCCCATGAGCTTAGCGGGTTGAGACCCACTAAGTGGTGCTAGTTATATAAGGGATAATAGGGGAGAACTAGGGTAGAGTTTGTGAGAGAGACATCAAGAGATTGTCTAAGTCATGAGTAGTTTCTTCTCTCCCTCCTCATGAGAGAAATCTTGTGTGTAAGGGTAGTACTTTGGGAGCACCTTGTAGCCATTCATGTACACATAAATCAACAACTCTACTAGTAATAGATAAAATCTTTGATTCATTCTTGGTGTTTCACTTGTTATTTGTTTGGTTTTTCATGTTCTTAAGCAATAAATTCGAAATAATGATCTAGGTGGTTTTTGCCCGAATCTTTGCCTTGATTTCCTTACTAGGACATGTGCGAGTAAATCTAGAAGGCTTTATGCTTTAGATCCCCATGAGCAAGAAGCAAGTTGGGTTTTTGGGTGTTCTTGAGTTCTTGAATCGATTTTCTTCAAATTAGTGAAACAAGGTCCAAGAACCTCATGTTTCTTGCCTTGATCTGGTTTTTAAGTCTCTTCAGATGGTGTGTTCAATGTTTCAAGTCATTTGGAGCCTTTGTCGAAAGTTCAATTATTAGGGTTTGGTTTTGGCCTGTTTCTGGATGCATGGCAGACTGCCATTACCCCTATGGTCAGACTGCTATTACCCCTATGGTCAGACTGGCTAGCAGTTAGACCATCGTACTCATGTGGACAGATCGGTTGGGGGTCAGACTAGTCCCAAGTGGTGGTCAGACTAGCCTTCCATCCGTTGTAGTGCTCTACTGAGAATCTAATCTTTGTAGCTACACATATCTATTGGAGAAAAAGTTTTGGAGCACCTAAGAGGGAAAATTTTGATACAATCATTCACCCCCTCTGATTACTGGCATCGGTCCTACAAATGGTATCAGAGCCTAGTTAAGCTCTTCCTCATTTATTTTAATTGGTCTTAAGAGTCATGGTGTTATATAGGTATTCCACCAAGTCACACATCTTCGATGGGATCGAATTCCTGTATTAAAAGGTGAGGATGGCTACATACATTTAAGCTCAAGGCTATTCTATTTAGGAGAAGGTCAAGAGTTCGTATGTTGTCCTTACCAATAATTAGATCACTCTGGCAAGTCTTTTGAATATGGAGGCAAATAGCAAGGCTAGGAACCTCCTAATTCAGGGACTCGGCAGAAATGAGTTTGACTGTGTATTTCATCTCGCTTAGCGCATGATATTTGGCATACTCTCACTGATTACCATGAGAGCTCTACAGCTATCAAGGAGGTGCATTAGAACCAGTTCAAGAAATAATACCAGAAGTTTGAGATGAGACCTAGAGAGTCTTTGGATGAGTTTTTTGCTCGCTTTTATAAGATACTCAGTGACTTGAGTGTTGTCGATGTGGTCTATCCTACCTCTGAAAATGCACGTCAAGTTCCTGGAGCCTTGGACATATTGGATTGGGAGATAAAGGTCACTTCCATCATTGACACCACTGTTATGAGTAAGCTCACCTTAGATAAACTTTATTCAAGGTTGAAGACTTATGAGATCAACTTGCTCTCTCACAAGAACAAGTCATAGTCAATGGCACTTGTGACTGATTCTGCTAGGAGTCCTTCTAGCTTAGTTGAATCTACTTCTTTTGGATTCTCTTTGTCTAGTTTGCATGCTATGAGTGATGATCAGCTTGAGTAGCTTGCTGAGGATGACCTAGCCTTCCTAACCACTAAGTTCACTAGAGCCTTAAACACTGCGAGGATAAGAAAGAGAAGAAGAGGAGGTTTGATCCGGTGCATCAAGTGCGGTGATCTCAACCACATTAGGGCCTACTGCCCTAAGATCAAGGGCAAGGAGGAGAAAAAGTATCGCAAGCATCCACCACATACGGATGCCAAGTTGAAGAAATGCAACTACCACAATGTAGTCTACCGAGTCCTACCCACTCTCAAGTAATTTGACTTGAGTGAATTGGACTCGGGGACCGAGGAGGAGGAGGGCGAGCCATGAGACAAGAAGAAGGTGGATGGCTTCACCGGCATGTGCTTCATGGTGAGCACTGATGACATGTTTGGCGAGGATGATCTCTACAACAATCCTAATAAGGTAAAGCTCACTAGATGAGATGTCTCGTGCTATAGTTCGCAAAGGTCATAATCTCATAAAATACAAAATAAAATGAAGAATCATGATTTTGAGGGCTTGAATACTAAAATTGCTAGGCTTAGATTCTTGATTCCTGGTGACGATAATTGTGAATCTTGTGGAACTAAGGACCATCAATTCTAATGTTCTTCACTCAATTGTGTTTATAATTGCATCTCAGCATTCCTTTCTCATGAGACTACTTGCCATTGCACTTGGCATAACTCAAGAGAGTTATATATGACTAAGACTATTTTCTTAAGCTCTCTAATTGATATGGTTGATAATGGCTTGAGATCAATTTAATTGACTGAATAAAATTAATTCAAATTGGTTGAAGCTCAAGAGGCAGCTGTAGATAGCTCCTAGTTTAGAACTTGCTTTACTGAGATTGGCCATACAAATGTGAGTTAAAATTTGGACTAAAACTTTGGGGGGTAGTTATAAATGGCTCCTAGTCTAGGACTTGTTCTACCAAGACAGGTTATCTATCTAGTCAATTGCAATGTTCAAATAGGATTCTAGCTTAAGTGAGTTACTTTGGAACTCTTTAGCATATTTGTTTTATGATTTAGCATCTTAGCTTATTTTGCACTTTGCTTTGTCATGGCTAGATTACAATCCCTCTAGCTATACTTGAGATTTTGAACCAGCCTAACTGTCTTTAATCCATGTAATCACTTCTAACCAGTCTTGGCTTAGTTTGCTATATATGTTCTTATATGATTCTACAACCAAATTTTCTAAGCATGGCTTGGTAAAATACCTTTTTGTGAGACCATGTATAGGTCACCCCATGTGTGTAATGAGTATTTAACTATTCTTCTGCTTTGTTGTCAAAGTTTGAGTTTGATTTTGAGTGTTAGTAGTTTGCAGTGCTGTTGTCAGGTTCAGACGGTAGTTCTGGCCTGGCAACAACAGTAATACCAACCTAGCATCAAAGGTAGTAATGGTGTTGAGAGGTGATACCACCATGGTGTGACAGTAGTACCGGCCTTGTGCGAGCGGTCATACTGCTCCCCTGCTATCGAGGAAGAGTTATGTCAGTTTGCGGCAGTCCGACTGGCCATTGGTTGGTGGTCAAACCGGCCTGTGCTGAGTTGAGTGAGTTGAGTTGGCTTTTGGTAGTGTTAGTTATGGCGGGAATTCATGCAAGTGTTAGTCATAGTAGAAATCCATGCATTGTGTTAATCATGGATAAGTGTACCATGTAATGTTGTTGATAAAAGTCAAGTGCATGTCACTTTTGCTCAGGACGGTTGCTTGTTCTTTGATGTGCATGGCGCTTAGTGATTGTTGTAGTTAACAGTAAGACCGAGGCTAGGGAAGGTGTCTTAAGGCCATGGCGTGTTGCATAAGTCCAAGTGGAGCATCATCTTAAGCGGAGAAGCAGGAGAGAATGACAAAGATCGTGATGAGGCAAGTATATGCATGTGGTGTGCCATTAGGCTTGAGCATTTCAAGTGGTGGTGGTCCTCGGAGTAGGCATACAATCTTAGCGGTGAGTCATTGGACATCACGGACTTCATGTAGTGGTTGCTTTGAGGAGAAATATCGTGAAGGCCAGTGGGTGGTAATTGAGGAAATTATCTAATACTGGGTGAAGAGGTAGTATGCGAAACCATGGCTATGACCTAAGTGATTTAGGTCATGTCTTGGAGGATGGAGTGCCTTATCGAGCTATTGGAGCTATGTGAAAGTCATAATTTGCATGCAAGTGTGTATAAGTGTAAAACATGTTTGTGCATGAGTTACCATGTTTCTTCATTTGTATGTGGTTGTATCTATTAAGTGTGTGCTAGTTGCTAGGGTTTGATGGTTTGTGAGGAGCCTCCACCATTTAAGCCCTTGTGTGTGAAAGAGATAAGGTCTCAAGGGTTAAGGAGAGACAGGTTAGGGTTTTCTTGTGTTGGAAAGCTTTATGTGTATGCTCTTATCTTAGAGCTTTGTTCTCCAAAAAAGAGTGGCTGTAAAATAGTCCTCTTCAACTGAAATGAATATACAAACTTTGTCAAAGTGAGTTGTGCCATGGATGCCTCCTTGTGCTTTTGATTTGCTTTGTTAGATTTTATCTTCTTTTCATCTTTCTTGGTGTGAAGGATGTGTAAGAGGTGGTGATATCTTTTAGAGATTAGATTCCATCTATCTACGCACTTTCTATGGTAAGATCATGTGATTGCTTGGTTTTGATCGACAGATGGGTGATTTTGGGGTTATGACCTTAACTGCATTTCGGCTTGAGTTCATATTATGATTTAGCTTGATATGATAACTCATCCAAGGTCATCTAGATCATAAAGAACCCATGAGCAATAGTAGATCAAGATTTTCCTCTTTTGCCGGTTTTGGTGTAACCTCCTTGTTTTTGATAAAGTTCAGAACTTTGGTCTTCATCTTTATGATCCATGATTGGAATGGGTTCTTGACATCTTAGGAAGGACTTGTGCCAAGTTTCAACCTGTTTGGATTAGTGATTTAAGAGTTAGCCTTTTTCTTGGTCTTGTGTCGTGCTGTTTTTCAGCTTCACATCGGCGAGCGGTCAGACCGCTATGACCCAAGTGGTCCGACTGCTCTGACCGGTCTGACCAGTGTCACACCTACTATCAGACTGACCGAGTAGTCTGACTACCCTTAGCCAACAGTCAGTCCAGTGAGAGACAGTTGTCTCAGGTGATCTTTGTAATATGTTACTCTTGGCTTTGAGATAACTTGTAGGCTTGCGTTTTCTACTGCATTGAGTTGCTAAAACCAGGGGAGATTTTGAGAAGTCATTCATCCCCTGCAAAATCGCCATACCCAATCCTATAATTGGTGTCAGAGTACAGTTAGCATTTCCTCATAGATCCTAACCGGTCTTTTGAGCAATGGCATCGGAGAGGTATTACAATAAGCCTCCTATCTTTGATGGGGTCGACTCTCTCTATTGGAATACAAGGATGGCAATGTACATCCAGGCTCAAGGCCAAGCCATTTGGAACAAAGTGAGATGTCCCTTTATTGTGCCTACTGATGACATGTTCCTTGATGCTGCTGTGATAGCTGAGGTTGAGGCAAATGCTAAGGCACATAACTTCTTGATCCAAGGCTTAGGGAGAAATGAGTTCAATAGAGTGGCTCATCTTACATCCGTACATGAGATCTGCATGACCCTCTTAAATTACCAAGAGGGAACGTTGGAAATCAAGAAAGTGCATTATACCCAGTTCAACAAGGACTACCAAAAGCTGGAGATGGAACCTACACTACTACAAAACAAAGGTTATACTGCATGCCTCACCACAGATGGTTCCGGGGAACTGTCAGTGTTGCACTTATCACAAATAATTTTACAAGTGTGACCGTCTATATTACTAGCGATGGCTAGAACCATCTATGATAATACATAACTACACAGGCAGTTCTTAACAAGAACCATCTATGATATTATCACAGATGGTTCGGATTAAAAATTGTCTGTGATGACTGCAATTATCACAGATGATTTTTAATAAGAACCATCTGTGATAATTCACAGACATTATAGATGGTTTTTACTAAGAACCATCTGTGATAATTGTAGACATCACAGATGGTTTATAATTTAAATTATCTATCATCATAGACAGTTCTTATTAAGAACATTATGTGATAATTGTATACATCATAGATGGTTTTTAATTTGAACTGTCTGTAATAATGCCACATCACCGATCCGTGGCATCTCCCATAGAATCCCCGTCTCACTTATCCATTCTCTCCATATCAAACAGTAGGCACCGGTCTCCTCCCACCTCTCACCTCTTATTAAGCCCCCTCTCCCTTTCCCCAATTTCAGTCATGTCATACGTGCTGACACACATTTGCACATCTCCTTTGCCAACCTCTCCTCATGCCGCCCGTACCCATGGAAGCAATGCACTCACCATGGTCACTATGTTCGAGCTCGTCCAGGGGCCGGTCTACCTGATCCTTGAGCTGTTAGGCGATGCGGTCCATGAGCGTGAGGTGCATGTTGGCGCCACTCGCCGATGTTCCTATCGGCACTAATGAGCCCTCGACTTTGCCTTTGTTGTCATCGGTGTCACACCATTGGGCTAAACATGAGGATTGAAGTGCCAGAAGCGAATGCTTGTGGCCACCTAGGTAGTTTGGTTATTCTGAATTATCATGGGTTTGTTTGTGATCGATGGAAATGGTATTTGAGCTCCAAAGTAAATAGATTAGTTGAAATCTTGAAGATATGTTGTTTGAATTGAACTGAAAATTGAAATGGAAGGCAAACTTATTGATTCTTTATAGAAAGTATGCCCTCTTTTTTTCTTTCTTGTGAATATGGTCGCTGAAGTGTTGTTCCATCTATAATTTGTGCCTTCTCATCAAAACACATATCAGTACAATAATATTATATTGGAGATATCAATTGAAAAATTACAACATTCCTTTTACCAACTGTCTGTGATATGACTATTGCAGACGGTTGGTACATAGAACCATTTGTGATGGCTAACATATCACAGATAATTTTTTTTGTAGAAGCTATCTGTGATAATATGCCTTCACAAATGATTCTTTAAACAAATTGTCTGTGTTGTGACTTATCACAGACGGCTCATAAATTGTCTATGATAACTGCTTGTTATCATAGATGCATAAATTCAGACGATTCAAAAACCATCTATGATGATGGTTTAGAACTGTCTATGATGACCCTTTGTATGGTAGTGCTAGAGAATCCATCAATTCCTTGTTTCATAGATTTCATAAAATCCTGAATGATCTAAGGCCTGTAGGAGTCACTTCCTCATATGTCGACAATGTGGCTCATGCTCTTAGTGCTCTTGACATGAGTATTTGAAAAATGAAAGTCACATCCATCAGTGATAAGGTAGGCTTGGCAACTATGGTTGTTGATAAGCTATATTCATGGCTTAAGACTCATGAGATGGGTGTCATAGCCAAGAAATCCACGTCGCTCTCTATTACCACCAAAGGAATCAAACAACCCATCTACAAAGCTAGGTTTAGAGATGACTCTAGGGATACTAGCTAGACGGGGTTGATCCTGAAAGCTCATCTAAGCTCTAGTATGATCACAATCAAGTTTCTTGGCCTGCCTAAAGCAGAACTCTACGATGTGGCCATCCTTCTTACAAAATGTGCAATGGTATTTAAACTTATGAGGGATCGTACCTGATGAAATAGAAGCACCTACAATGTTAAGGTGCAATGGTATTTAACCTTTCAAGGGATCGTACCTAATGAAATAGAAGCACCTACAATGTTTGAAGGCTTCTGGGCAAATCTAGCATTCTTGAACTCTATTTTGGTTGGCTCGGAAGGGGCAACATCTATCTTACCACTATCAACTGCTTTCACAATCTTAGGAGAATGATTCTTGAAATGTTCGTAGTGATTGATCCAAAATCATATTTAGGTTCTTTTCCCACTAGCGAACTTCTCTATAGTTTTCTTCAAATAATCATTCTTCTTAGCTAGAGTGTTAGAAGACTCACATGCTTGGCTCTTAACTGCCCTAGCATATATCTCTTTATACACAACCACTTCTAGCTTTAAAACTTCACAAGACACACAATAAGCATCCTTGATTTTACGCAAACTGCTCATCAAACTTAACTCTAAAAGCCTTATATATATTATCCAAATCTTGTCCAATTTCAGTACAAAATGCACAAGCTATTGGAGTAATAAAATTAACTTTCTTTGATTTATGAATAGAATCAAGAGTTTCTTTATCATATTTGTCTTGCAAAGTTTTAGAACTTCAATTTCACTAGTGAGCTTAGGGCAAATGTCACAAGATTTAGCTCTAGCACAATTAAGCTTGTCAGTTAATTCTTTGAGTTTGTCCTCCCTAAACACACAATGTGCACGTGAATATTTAGGACTGAATTAGAGCAATTTTTTAGTTAGAATGGCAAGTTCCTTTTCTATTTCATCATAATTAAAGCATGGCAAGGAATTACCTCTAGAAAGGTCACCAGCTTCTAAGTAGAACAAGACTTGATGTTTGATGTCAATAATTTCAGCTCTAGTATTTTCTAGTTGCTTTAGCAAGGATGATCCAGAAGATCTCAGTTTCAGCATGTAAAGCAAGGCAAGAGCTACAAATATCATCATGAAGAATAAGATATCTAAGCCTATCAATTTCAATGTTCAAGAATTCATTTTTAGATTTTAGCTTGCCATTTCTTCTCATAACACATTTTATGCCCTCAACTTGCTTCAAGTGATTAGCTACTACTCTGTCATATCGAATCATGAGTGCATCATAAGGGTCTACCTCATCATGCTCGATGTAGGGATTATCCTCATCATGTTTGCTGTCGTGTTCATCATCGCTTGCAGCCATAAAACACATGCTGATGAAGTCAACGGCCTTCTTCTTTTTCTTCTTCCACTCTGTTTTCTCCTCATCGCTAAGAGAGTTAACATGGCTAAGGTCTCGATTAATGAAGGATGAGATCACCACCATAATAGCCCTCTTGAGTGTGGCATCATGCTTGGTGAATTGATGAGGCTTCTTATTATAGTCCTTCTTGTCACAATCATCTTTCCCCTGTTCACAAGCTTAGGATTACTAGCACTAACATGACCCGTCTCACCACACTCAAAGCTTAGGATTATAGACTTGGGTGAATCGACTAGTGATGGGGGCTAAATCGTCTATGGGAAGACTCTCAAGTTGCTTATCACTCATGGCTTGAAAAGCGGACAAGAAAATCCAGAAGAAGCATTCTCACAAGTAGAACCATCCTTGATAGGATCAGCCACAAGTGCCATCGTCTGCGGAACCTCAGACTTCTTGGCTATGACACCCATGTCATGAGTCTTAAGCCGTGAATACAACTTATCAACAGTCATAGCTTCCAAGTTTTCCTTGTCATTGATGGAAGTGACTTCATCTCCCAAACACTCATATCAAAAGCACTAAGAGAATAAGTCACATTGTCAACATCAGAAAATGTGAATCTCATAGACCTTAGATCACTCAAGATCTTATGGAATTACCAAAGAAAGAATCAATGGACTCTCCAGGTTCTATCTCTAGCTTCTGATGTGCCCTCATGGTAATCTGAGAGAGTCATCCAGATCTCATGCGTGGATACAAGATGAGCCACCTTATTGAATGCATTTCTCCCTAGGCCTTGGATCAAGAAGTTTTGTGCCCTAGAATTTGCCTCAACCTCAGTTATCATGGCAGCATCGAGGAAGATGTCATCAGCAAGCACAACAAAGGGACTTCTCACTTTGTTCCAAATGGCTTGGCCTTGAACTTGGATGTACATCGCCATCCTTGTCTTCCAATAGGGATAGTCGACCCCCACCAAAGACAGAAGGCTTGTTGTAATACCTCTCCAACACCATTACTCAAAAGACCGGTTATGATCTATGAAGAAGAGCTAACTAGGCTATGATACAACTTGTAGTGTCAGGTATGGCAAGTCAGAGGGAGGTGAATGACTTCTTCCTAAAATCTGCCCCTAGGTATTAGCAACACAAAGCAACAAAAACACAAATCAATAAACTACACCAAAGCCAAGAGCAAAAGAACACAAACGCACCTAAGACGAACTGTCTCACCAGTTTGACCACCAGCTAGAGGGCGGTTGGACCTCAGCCAGTCTAACCACAAGTGTGCCACTTGTTGGAATGGTTGGGTGGTCAGACCGCTTGGATCACTATGGTCTGATCGCTCGCTGAATAGAAGGTGAAATCAACACCGCTCACTGAACAAAAGGTGAAATCAACACCGCTCACTGAACAAAAGGTGAAATCAACACGACACACTACTAAGAAAATGACTAACTCTTCAACCACTGATCCAACAGGATGAAAGTTGGTACAAATCCTCTCTAGGATGTTAAAAACCTATTCCAAACATGGATCATGAAGATCAATACCGAAGTTCTGACCTTTATCGAAAAAAGGAAGGTTGCACCAAAACCGAACAAAAGAGAGAAAACTCTTGCTCGTGAGTCCTTGATGATCTAGATAACCTTAGATGGATTCTCACATGTCATAGAAAACTAGATCACAACATGAACTGAAACCAAAATGCCCTCAAGATAAAAACCCCAAAATCACTCTTCTCTTCAGCAAAATCGGGCAATCATACGAACTTCCATAGAAAGTGCCTACATAGATGAGATCTGATCTTCAAGAGATATCTTCACCTCTTACACATCCTTGGCACCAAGAGAGATCAAAAGATAAAATCGAACTAAGAAAACCAAGTAAATCAAAAGTACAAGGAGGAATCCATGACACAACTCAGTTGGAAGAAATTTGGATGTTCATTTCACCTTGAGAGGAATATTTTATAGTCACTCTCTCATAGAGGATAAAGCTCTAAGTTTAGAGCACACACACACAAAGTGTTCAACTAAAGAAAACACTAACCTCTCGCTCTCCAACATAAGACATGATCCATCTCTTAACACACACAAGCGCTTATATAGTGGAAACTCCTCACACCCCACTAAATCTTAATAACTAGCATACTCTTAGTGGATACAACCACTTTCAAATAGGAAAACCCTGTAATGGGTTTTACACTCACACACACTTATACACTTTTCAAAGCATGACTTCCACATGGCTCTAATAGCCTGATAAGACTCTCCATCCTCCAAGATGTGACCTAGACTACGTAGGCCACTTCCACGGTTTTGCAAATTGCCTCTTCATTGGTATCGAACAATTTTCTCAATTTCCACCCAATGGCCTTCACGGTGCTCCTCCTCAAAGCAACCACCACAACGAAATTTGTGATACCCAATGATCTGCTGCTAAGATTGTACACCTGCTCTGAGAACCGTTACCACTTGAAACGCCCAAATCCAATGGTACATCACATGCATACACTTGCCTCATCATGATCCTTATCTTTCTCCCATGCTTCTCTACTTGATATGATTCTCTACCTGGACTTACGCAACCGTCTATGGTCTCAGGATATCTCCCCTAGCTTCAGCCTTGCCATTGATCACAATAATCACCAAGCACCCTACATATCAAAGAACAAACAACCGTCCCAAGCACAAGTGACATGCACTTGACTCTCAGCAACATAACCGATGTAAACAGGCATCACTTGACACCCGTATCAAGATTCCTACAATGCATGTACTCCCGCTATGACTAACACTTGCATGGACTTACGCCATGACTGACACAACCAAAACCAACTCAACTCACTCAATTTCACAGTGGCCGGTCTAATCGCCAACCAATGCCAGTTAGACCACCATGAACCAACATAACTCCTCCCGGTAACAGAGGACCGGTCTGACCACGACACCCATGCTGGCCAGACTACTTGACGACCTCAGTTGAACCATCATTACTTGGCCAATCACATCCCTCCCAAAAATTCCACACAATGCAATGAGCACCTCTCTTGAATCGGTCACACCGAATTTCTAGTTGGACCGCTCTTCACAATAAGTCACACTGGACCCCAACTAGACTGCCACCCACGGCTGATTAGACCACCTCTATAGGCTAGTTAGACCGCTGCTCAGTTGACAACAAAATCAGAGAGCAAACAACATAAAATCAAACTCAAACTTCGATAATGAAGCACAAATGTCGAGACCCGAATATGCAAATCCGGACTCTCTGTGTATACCACATTAGTCCAGGATCACACTAGTGCATACAGTGTAAACATGGATGAAATATTGACCATGTGCACAATAAATAAAGGAAAAGACTCAAAAATTAATAACTATCAGAGTATGACCTTATTGCCAGGCTTACAATTAATTAGCCTAAAGGGCTTAAAGAAACTAGTAGTGGAAAACAAAAGTAAGCATAGTAGCCACTCGACATGCCCATAGGCAATCAACTAGGAAGCGAAATCCTAATCTGCGAAGTCGTTGAAATATCCTCCTTCCAGTACATCCTGCTGGTATGGCTCTTCTTTCTCAACTGAGCAAATATGGATATAGCTATGAGTACATAGAGTACTCAGTAAGTCATTTATAACAAAGATGCAATATAGTATGCAAGGCTTACCAAATGATGGCTGAGTGGTTATTTTGCAGAAAGGAATGATTTAAAGTAAATTGAATAAATAGATTGAATACGAACTTTGAAAATGATTAATAAGTAAAAAATCAAAGGAATTGAGAGTAACCATAAGTGAACTGACTGTTCACTCCAATGAACCACCCATGAACTAACCATTCACGTAATAAATCACCAGTGAACCAACTATTCACTTCCCACACTTAAACCCAACTAGATTTTTATGAAAACTCTACACCTCGTATGAAATCACTGAGCATTGTCTATAACCAGGGACATGATTATTTGAATAGTTTCACCCACATAATATGTCCTTCTTGTAGTGTCACTAGTACAACACGCTTCCTTAGGCGTGCAGACTAAGAAGTTCACAACAAAGCCTTTACAATGCTCAATCTCAACCTAGTCCCGCCTCGCTAAGGTTTCACCGTCGAGTAGGTAAATCCCCTAATCAATAATCGCCTCCTCTTGCACCAATGTGAATCCATGGCTCAGGCCAAATCACCTATGACACTACCTATGCCAAGGTGTACAAATTTTATACCTGTGGCTGACCACCTTGATTCAAAATCTCATTAAGTCAAAATTAATTAATTGATCACATGTGATGATAAGCCCAACGTAAATATAAGCATGGCTAAGCAATTTAAACGTACAACCCATGTGATAACTAGTATTGCATCATTAGATAATTACTTATCCTATGGTGATAATGAAATTATGGCATTCAAATTATCAAGGAGGGATTAATCAAATAGGTCATTAACTATCAATACAAAGGTTTTATAATAAAATAGCGATACATGATAATTTAAAATAAAATAATACATAATAAATTTTAAAACTAGGTTCAACATGATCAACAAACACGACTTGCCTTGGCCTGGCTCAGTTACCAAATCTTGACCTTCAGATCTTGCTTTAGCTCTTTCAAAGACGTTATCTAACGGAAGAGAAAATGAATGAGGCACAAATAAAATAAAATAAAATAAAAGCCAAATAAACTCTAAAAACTTCAAAACTAGAACTAAAAGATAGAGTTCAATTTTAGATGAATTTAGGAAAAAAGAATCGGGTTAATCGGAGCTAAAACGGAGAAGAACGGGCTCTTGAAAAATTAAATCTAAAAGAAAAGGCTCAAAATTAAGAAATCCTACTGTGCTGTGGACACGGTGCAAGGAGTGATTAGTCTACGGTGGACTCGGCTCATGAAATAGGGTAATGGTGACTAGTCTTGCTGACATGGCTAACTCGTCACGTTGGCGCTCACGTGGCTACTGGCGTGGGCGGCTGACTCGGCCTGGCTCACGGGTGCATGGAATAGTTGATCCAACATGCGGGACCCACACGTCAATGGCTCGGTGCACAGTGGATAGGGTTCACTAAGGAGGCGAAGCGTCACGTGGGCGCGGGTATGGCCTGGTGATATGGCAGGCGTGCAGATTGGGGCATCGCCTCAAACCAGGGGCGGTGACAGCGAAGCGGCTGGCCGGCGACTTAAGCAAGACGGTGAGGGCAGCAAGCTAACTGAGAGGTAGTTGCTTGTCGGTGGTGAGGGCGAAGCGACAGGACTCACCAGCGGAAAGTTGACGGCGACAGAAGAAGACGACGACGAGGATGGTGGTGGCCAGAACAGAAGGCGACGGTAGCAGCTGTGAAGGCGATGGTGCACGGGCGAGCGGCTCTGGACAGGGGAAGAATGGAGCGGCGCGGATATTTATATCTGGACCTCGAGGAGCCCACGGCGGCATGATGCCGAGTCTGGGGCAGTGATGCACAGATGCTGAGACGAACTTGTCTCATGCACGGAGGCAAAAGTCCACGAGGAAAACGATAAACAGTGGCCGAAGCTTCGGATGGGTGACACGTGGCAAACATCCGGCGGATGAGGCGGGCACGGATGCTTGGCACCTAGCATGGTGGGGAGAGCGCGGGTTGGGCTGGCTGGGCCGAGCGAATGGAAAGGTGGGCCGGCTGGGCTTTTGGGTTTTGGCCCAAAAAGGCTTTTAGGATTTTTGAGGCTTTTCTATTTTCAGAAATTCAAATAAATCTTATTGAGCTCCAAAAAATAGCAAATAAATCCAACTAAAATCTAGTAAATTTCAGAAAAATCCTTGGAACACATGGTACCCAAATAAAAACTTTTGCCAAATGTTATTGTTTGATTTGGTCATATTAAATCCATTTAATTAATGAAAATTCATTTTAAGCTTGTATTAATTCCAGAAAAATCCAGATGGTGAATTTATTTTTAAAGGCTTCAAATAACTCTGAAAAACTGGATGTTACAATAAATAAAATCAAATACTCGTCACAAAACTTAGGGTAACCTTTACCTAGTCTTACTCCTAGATATCTGGAGCACTGCAGGAGGATTTGGTTTGCACAGTGGTCATAGTTAAATCCGCAGGCACAAAAAACAGTGTGGCCGTGTCCATGTGCGGACGCCATTACCGTTGCCATTGCCAGCTTCGGCAAGATCAGGGTACAGGCAAGCAAGCGTGCATGCATGTGAGAAGCGTTGCGGCATCCATGGAAAGGGTGGGCGGCAAAGCAAAGCTAGCAAAAGGGGGTCCGGTTCCCAGGTTCTGTATGCATGGGATAACCAAACCAACCATGCTCTCATCTCTCTCTGCTCGGCCACCGCTTTTAAAGGTGCGTTTGGTTTCGAGGCAAAGTGGGATGGGACGGAGTCATCCCTGTTTTCTGGGACGAGGTGGCCCCTGTCGCTGTTTGATTGAATGGATGGGGCGAGCCCCTTTTTTTGTTTAGTGCAAAGGATGAGTGAAGGACGAGGCCGCCCCAGTTTTTGTTTGGATGGATGAATATGGACACATAGATTTGATCTTTACCCCATATATATATACAAGTTTACATACACAGAAATCAACATAAATATAATAGATAATTAGCAAGCCCTTAACATATATAATTAGAAAGTTTAGATAATTAGGTCGCCGTCGGTCCTCGAGCACGGAGGTGCGGCCGCCACTGCTCCAAGCTGGTCAAGGAGCCGCGGTCGCCGGTCACCAAGCAGGGAGCCGCGCCGGCCGGTCGTCGCGCCCGCCGGTCGTCGCAGGGAGCTCCGCCCCTCAGCTCGGCTGCCTCTCCCGCCGCGCGCGTGGGGGAGCGAGGCGGGGGGAGCGGGAGCGGGGCGGGGGGAGCGAGGCGGGGGGAGCGGAGCGGGGGGAGCGGGGTGGCGGGAGCGAGGCGGGGGGAGCGAGGCGGCGGGAGCAGGGCGGCGGGAGCGGGGCGGGGGGAGCGAGGCGGCGGGAGCGCGCGCGCGGGAGAAAAAGCGGGAGCGGCGCTGCTGGCTGCGCAGGGGATGCGAGGTGGGGGGGCAGCGCCATCCGCTCGATTTCGGTGGATGGGGGCGCCCCCGAATATGAGGGAATATTCGGTGGTGGCTGCCCCTGTCTCCCTGTGACTCCGATCCAAACGGTGGTGGTGCCAGGCAAGAAGATGTTGGGCACAAGGGTGGTGGTGCTGAGGCTTGTGAACGGTGACAGAGCGGCGACGGCTGTGTTGGATGGGCAACAAAGCGGTGTTGGATCACCGGCTGTCGGATCCAGTCAAAGGAGGGCGATGGTGAGGTCCAACCGAATATGGCCAAGGAGCAACGGCAAAGGGGAGAGGAGTGCGGTGGGGAGTGGTTGAGTGGGGAATGTGGATGTGGGAAGGGGGACCAAGTAAAAAAATATAGAAAGCTGTGATTGAAGCTACCACTCAAGTCACCATGCACTATGGGAGAAATTTTTTTTATGTGGTGGTTTGAGCTGATGTGGCGGTATTCTCTCTCACGAACGAGACTACTACCCTGTGGTTGCCTCCACTGTGGATGCCCTGAGAGAGAGAGAGAGAGAGAGATTATGCATGAAGCAAATATAGTGCTGACAAGTGTGCTTTATACTGCAAAACTTGGACAGATTTCCTTTTGGGCATGAAGTCAAAAATAACCCTCTAGCCATTTCTTTTCAATGTTGGCACCTAAACATCTGTTTTTCCAAAAATAGCCCTTTGTATGGACCTACCGTGTTCGGCAGTACCTGCCGAGCCAAGGAGCTCAGTAGGTACACTGTAGCATAACCTGTCGAGTTACAGTAGCTTGGCTCGGCAGATCCTACCGAGTGTAGTAGGTTCACGTAGGGGGCTATTTTTGAAAATATTTGTGTGCTCAATTCTTTGGGCGTTCAAAGCTGATGTGTTGTGGGTGTAGATGTGATCCTCAGAAAGCTAAAGGCTTTTTTGGTTGCCCCCACCCCACTCGTGGGACTGCATTGCGTCATGCTGGCTACAGTAGTGTTTGTAACTTTTGGTTCCTAGGTTCCAGCAGTTCTTGGGTGTTCGGAAATAGAACTAATATTCTGCCATATCTGATGATTCTCACGTGTTACATGGGTAGCATCTCACATGTGCATTGTTTATCATTTTTCATGTTGAATTTGAGTTTTATAAATCTAATGCGTACATCTAAGACAAATGAAAGGTACTAAAAATATGGGATGCAAATCTGATGCACATTCGACCAGCAAAGATTTTATACCCAAAAAAGGTAAATAAAATATTAAAGAACCACGGGAGTGATATTTATTTAAATCATGGTACGCTACTTTTCTACTCCACTCGATCCAACGAATAATCATGCACGTATCATGATAAGAACAATTAAAGGATAACACTATCTCATATCCAATAATATCTTAAAACGGAGATAAAGCTTGCAGAACATTCAATTAGGGGGGCTAGTGATGGGAAATAAAATCGAACAATGCCTCGAGCTGTACTAACGTACACCACTTATGACCTAACAAATTAAGCAGTTGCTTGCGCATTTATGCTAAAGCCATCTCTGAACTTAATTATAACATGACATTTCAGGGAAAAGTGTAACATCCCAAAAACTTGGATGTTTAAAAATCAGAAAATTTTAAAACTTTTTGATGTGTTTGGCGATACGTGAATTTTTCTGAATTTTTGTTTTGGGAATTTTGCTTAGATTTTGTGATTAACCAAATAAGTAAATAAAGATAAAAAATAAAACCTAGGACTAAGAGACATGTAATTAGAAAACAAATCAAATGAAAATTTTAATTGAATTTCCGAGCTTTGATTGAATTTATAATCTGAAAAGAAAAGGGAAGATACATAATAAATAGCAATAAAATAATAAAAGGGTTACCAAAATATTAAAGCTAGGGTAAATTCCCTGAGAAGTTGAAAACAATGAGAAGAATGAAATTCAAATGCGGAACTCAAATTCAAATCAAAGACAAAATAAAAATGTAGAAAATCAAGTTGTGCCTGGTCCATTTCTTCTTTCCTTTCCCCGGCCCAACTCCTGGCCCGTTTCTCCTTCTTTCTCTAGCTTAGCTATAGCTGGCCCACCTCTCTGTCTTTCTCTCCTCCCTCTCAGCCTCACGGCCGAGCTGGCTCATGCCTGCGTCGCTCATGATACCGTGCACCTGCGCATGCCCACCTGAGACCTTGCCCCACCACTTGCTCGTACCATGCCAATGTCGCGCTGCTGCTACTAACTGCTTCATTGACCCCAATGTCGATTCGCTTGCATTGTGGATCACGTACGTTTGTGCCTCATCATCACCGCATGTCACTAACACGCATCTGCCGCTTGCACCTGCACGCCCGTGTCACCTACAACACACCCTGCTCAGCGCCCGCCTCACCGTGTGTGCTCCACTTATCGTGCCATCCCACTGCTCATGCCCACGTGCCACACCTACGTCAACACATGTCACCACAGCCCCGTCGCGCCACACACATCACCCACACTGTGAATCACGCACGCTAGCACCAACTTCCTCCTCCTTGGCTATTTAAGCTGCCAAGCTCCTCTCCATCTTCCTCCCCTACTTTTCTCCTCTTCTCCACACCGAGATCATGCTCACATTCTCCATTCCTTATGTCGTTTCCACCTCGCCATTTCGACCAACCCAGTGAACCCCTCCCAATTCGACCGCGTCAAAGTATGTTCCACACCTCCAATTGCATTTCCACTTAGTTAATTGCACAACTTCTCTTTAGGGGTACCACATGCCATCTCCTTCCTCCATTCTAGTCGTATCCATCGCCACCTCCACCATTCCTCATCTGGTGAGCTCCTCTATGATTACTCCCTCTGAGAGCATCTCCTCACCTCCCTCTTCCTCAACCCTCAATCTGGGCCTCTCTTGCTCCAGGTCACTGCGCCGTGAAGCTCACCACCCCGCCCCTAGCTCTAGCTGCCGGACCACCTCACAGCTCCGCCTCTATGGATTACTCTCGTGGGTTCCCTCCACCCCTCTCCTGCTTGTGCATGCCTTTTTTCCTCCCTCTTCCTCTTCGGCACCGCCACTCCCTTTTCCCTTCCTGTACTTGGCCGTTGTATAACACCGCTAGCTCGCCTCGATGTCGTCTAAGCCACAACATTGACTCCCCTAGCTTCCTCTACCCCTCAGCAACCCATTTTTGGGGTTGCTGACCGCCATTGTCACATGCCTCACCGATGATGAGCATGACACTGCTGCCTCCTCTGTGAGCAGAGGATGAGTAGCAAAGTAATTAAATTAATTATATCATTAGGACATAATTAAGTTAGGTTAATGGTGGACATTGAATTAGGTTAATGGGTTAGTGACACATGGGCCCAAGTCACCGACATGTGGGCCATTCATTGTGCCCAAGTCCACCTATCAGTTACTTGTTCCTTGTCTTTAAAAAATAATTCAAAAAGAAAATTAAAACCTAGCCGACCCCATCTGCTCATGTGATTTCCTTAAGAACAATAATTCAAAAACATACTAAAACCTTGGTGGTCCCACATGTTAGCCTCTAACATAATTTCCAATTAGAAAATAAATTGGAAAAGAAACAAAAAAATGTGGGCCCAAGCTATTAGTGAGACACATTATCTCTCCTCTATTTATTTTTAGGATTTTCTTGTATTTAAACTTTGGAATGCCCATTCTTACTCGTTTTAAATATAAATTGAATGAAACTTGTTTCTAAATTCAAGATCTTCCTAACAAAGGCAAAATCATGAATTTTGGGGTTCGTTTGATTAAAAACTATGCTAAAATATAATTATGTATATATGGGACATCATTAATATTTATTTTAGAATTTAAATACTAATTAATGACACTACTAAAAGATATTTTTTGTAATTAAGAAAGATAATAAAAATTATTAGCATGCCATTAGGACTTGATTTAAAATACTAATTCAAGTAAGGATGATGTTAGAATATAGTTTTGAAGGATGCCTTTGCAATGTATATTGCAGTGATGTGCGTATAACAAGCTAGGCCCCACATAACTAGATTTTAACCAAAGATTATATGACATAGTTGTGTGTATGTCTAAAGTGTTAACAAGCCTTAGACCACAAATAGTACCATAGCAATATACGAGAATAGGTATCATAGCTAGTCCATGTAACGAGAGTATAAATCAGAGTCAATTAGTGTCAGATGGTAATTAAGGATAATTAGTGCATCAACAACATTTAACTCAAAGCGCAACTTTAAAAAAGAAGTCAAGTTAAAATACAACTCTATTAAAATATAATTAATTGTCTCAATAAACCATGGATCATTGGTCATTAATAATAATATTGCTAAAACTACAAATTGATGAACTACATAGTAGCATGACCTATTAAGCAGACTTTAATTAAAATAATCCGCTAACATATCAGTAGGTGGTAGTCTTGAGGTCTAGTAGCATCCAGGTTAATATACAAGTTGCATTGCATCCAAATGCATGTAAACCCTAGGATTAATTAATAATCAAACGCGGTTTGTTAGTAATTAGTGGCCTAACTAACGTTAGTTGTTAAATACCAATTAGTGGTATAGCATGTGAGACACCAAGGTGCGCCTCCAACATAAGTATATTATAAAAACTAATTAAATAGTTGACCCCATATTTTAGTTAATTACTGAGTTAATCATTCAATTAATTAGGAATTGAACATCAAATAATAATATGTCATAAGCTTCCTAGCAATGTGAAATCTAAGATTAATATGGTTAATTAAAATTATATCTACCGTGTATAGAGCTCGCATCATAATTCTTAAATAATAATATTTGGTAAATACTGCTTAGTGCACCGTGTAAACCATCCTATATACACATAGGCCTTACCTAACTTATGAAACTTCCTTAATAAATAGAAAATAATAATAAAATAAATCATTTAATTTGAGCAATAGTATCCTCCGGTCAGCTATATCTAACCGCCTTTGAATCGAGATTGGAATATTCCTGTGAATATTCATTCATCCTCATTGATCCCTCCTTGATATTCTTCCCAGCAGATTTCCTCCATGCCATTTTCCCCTTCGGCCAAACTTCATTTAACCTCGTCTACATCCCACACTCACTAAAACCTTGTCTCATGTCATCAAATTAATCATAATAAAATTTAATTGAGTTCATTCAAACTTATTTGTATTTTTGAAGTTATTTGGATTCGGTTGTTTCTCGTGTAATTAGAATTTGGAGTCTCAAAGAAGCAACAATTCAAGCGTGATCAAAACCCGGATAAATACAAAGACCAAGACTTTGAGCAAAGAACAAGACCTAAAGTAAATTGACCAAGACAAATCATCACTTTGATCATATTGCACCTATCTTTTTAATGCAAAGTATATTGTTTAAAGTTATGAAATTGCATGCCTTACATTGATTAAAATTATATTGTCATTAGATCATAGTTAATGCCTTATTGCTACTCACATTATTAAATCCCATTCATTGGCTCTGGACATAAATCCTTGTCGCCATAGAATTACTGGTATACATACCAGTTATTAAGTCCGTATATAAGTGACATGCATAGCCTTGCTTAGATACGTATGGGCATTAAATTGTTTGGACATCATTTCAAACATAAAAACTTGGTTTGGGTAGCCATTTGAGGGAAATGGATGTTATTTATACCAGAAAGGATATTTTGGAATCTAAAACTCTAAACTTGCTTCATACCTGGGTGGATGGTAAATGGGGCTGGTGCGATTGGAGCACGAGAGTGTTGTTTATGGCAGAACCGCCTAGGTAACCTTAAGGCCTAAATCTTGTGATAACCTTCTAAGGTAAAATAGTGCAACCACAAGCTATAATGGGTATCGCCTAGCCAATTAATTTGCATTGATCTAACACTGGATATGCCATCTGATGGAACATGGACAAAGAGTGCTGGAGGGAGACCTTTGACGTGACAGCGCAAAAAGGAGCTTCTGGAGCAGGTGGATAGAACACTATAGCGGTGAAAACCTTAGCGAGTGTAGCCATGTTGGGAAGATGCACTGTAAAGGTCTTGTGATGGTCTTCTTGATTTGGCTTAAGAAAGCATGTGGAATATAACAAGTTAAACATCTCTTATGGATAAAGTGTGCGACCTCTACAGAGTGAAAACTGTTCGAACAATCGAGCCCACGGTCAAGTACGGGTATGGAAACTTACTCGAGCTAGTATCTATTTTACAAAAGAATTTTTATGGTTGAGCTGAAAAATAGGAGGGGTGGATAGAACCCTAACTTTGATTTCCCTTGGACGGATAGAACCCAGTGAATATGATGTGCAAATAGAACCCTAGAAATGAAAATAGCATATTATGGATAGAACTATACTCTGCAAAAGGTGAATGGAACCTTCACTACAATTATTATTGTACACACTTTAAAACATAGTTTAGTTAAAATGGTCTTAGGCTTTCTACTTATTTTATTTCAATTGTGGCTTTCTGCAAATAAAAGAACCTCAAGCCTCCCCTTGTCAGCCTTGCATCTATTATAATTGTATTTTGTGTGGTGGCTTGCTGAGTATCTTCGTATTCACTATTGCTCAAAAACTATCATTTAGTAAGTAAAAAAGAGAAAGACAAGCCTTGTGGTCGTCTAAAGGCGCTAACAAGACTGAAAGATGAAGAGACCAAGAATTAGGTTCCAAACCCCAGTCAAATGCCGATGGGCATATCTTAAGAGTTCCACCTGTGTGTTGTTTTCATTTCCGCTGCTGCTCTATAAAGGCTTTGTCGTGATCGGCCCATGTGTAAGTCTACTACTACACTAGTTTTGCTTTTGCAAGATATGTGTTTGATGTTCAGCAATGTATCTATGTACACTATCTACTGATTCAAAAATAGTATGGTGAAATCACAGAGGATTTCGGATTGCAAATCTAGGGTCTGACAAAAAGGTGGCTTATACAATTTTACTTCGCAAATCTAAAAAAGGAGCTTAATTAAAAACATGAGTGCATTGAGCTTGTCTTCTTCTACAAGCATATTCTGTTGCGGCTGATGGCTGTAGCACATGGCTTTTGGTCCTAACGTGAGCGATTGTGCAAACGAACCAAATGTCGATAAGCCGCTTTGAAAATATTACCCCAATAAGTCGCTTCAAAATGGCTATGAAGAAACCATTCTATTTGTTTGTTTAGGGAAAGCTGTAAGACATAGACCTTGTTCTTATTGGCCTTTGCTTCTGAGTTTTGCTTAGAAAAGCTAAAGCCAATACAAACACCATGTTTCTCGAAGTGGTTTCTCCACTCCTCTCACTACTGTCTCGCTCTAGGAATAAGACAAGAGATTACAGGTGTATCACGTACCCCATTCCTCTTGCTCCCGTCACGCGCACGCATCTCTCCCTCATTTTCTCCACCTCTCACGCTCTCCTTCTTAAAGTCAGTTTTTCAGCTACTACTATTCATTTTCAACCATAAGTCATCAGCAAAAGTCAATAGAACACCCTTGGAATTCCTACTTTTGTAACATGTAAGATAAACGAAGCTGCCTTTTTTTGGTCATGAACACCACCACATTGGCACATTCTTCTTTTAATTTCTCAGAAGCCTTGTCATGAACCTGGGTCAAAACGGTCAAAGTCAATTGTCAACTCACCACCCCATGCCTTTTTTTCCCCCACATGGAATATGCAAAAGAAAGGAAAAGATTAGATTAGGCTAGAGTCTTTTCATGGCCAGAGCATCTGATTCTCCATGCAACTCAATGCTACTTGAATCCGGTGCGCGCGCACAGCTGCAATGTGTGCGTGGCTTTGTCCAACCTAAGGAGAATAAGTAAAGTAACGAAGAATAAATTGTAAAAGAAAAGCTCAACAAGGAAAGGATCTTTTTTATGTGCCTCAAAACCGGCGTGGGTTGCATCATGTGTCACGCAAGTATACCAAAGATTTTTCATGCTGACACTGTCCTGAGTTTATCCGAAGGCAGATCAAGCTTAAGATCTATGGAAGGAGCAATAGATGCTGCATGCAGAGATCTTCAGCCTTCAGATCCCTGTACATTGATGCAGCAGGCTAGAGATGCAGAGACGACGCTGCAAAAGATGCAGACAGACAAGCTGCAAAAGAAGGCGGATGTAAACTACTCCAAACAGAGGAGATCCTCTCCTTAAAACGGAGGGTAACCAGCGTTGCTGCAAAAGGAAGAACCCCTATTGGACTCTCTGGGGTTTCCCGCCCTCTGGGGTTTCCCGCCCTGATCAACTCGGCTTCGGCTTCTGGCTTTTGGCTTATTTTTTATTATTCATAAGTTTCATTTTTTTCTGAACTTTTGGCTTTTTGTTGAGCTTTTTTGCCGGTTCTTTTTTTCCCGTATTTGTTGGTATTATACGTAATGGGCTAATATATTTTTTTATATTTTTAAATTTTTTTAATTTAATTATACTAAATAAGTCTCTGTCAGCTACAGTATTTTTTTCAGCCAGCTACGGTGTTTTCAGCCATGAGCTTTTCAGCCGAACCAATCACCACCGCTAGCCCCATGATTTCACTTCCCAACAACACGCAACAGTATCCTACTAGTGCTTAATAAGTGTGTGTGTCCAAAAGGTTAACATGGGCTCACACTTGGCTCTCTCTTAGCGCGAGGCGGATCTCGGCTGGGTTATTTCCTTCTGCTCTCCGCTGCCGCTGCGTCGATGCATGCCACGCAACAACAAAGGTGATTTGGGTCTTGGTTTTGGAGAGGGAGCTCCTACTAACGTTAAGTGTTTTTTTTTCCTTTGAAGACTGAGGGCCTGTTCTTTTTTGCTGCGGCTGATGGTTTTTGGCTGCGGCTTATGACTTTTAGGCTGTTTATGCGAGAGATTACGGAGTAACAGAAATTCACATACAGTTTTTGGCGATATAAATGAAATCAGTAAAGTATGTACTACAATTAACTAGTAGATCCTATCTTAAAAAGATACTCCGTTTAAGGAGCTAGTTACTGTAGAAAAGCCGAAAAGCAGCTTTTAGAAGCTGAAAGGAACACCCCCTGAGTTGGCCTCAAACCTCTCTCGTCAAGGTAGAGAAAAATATCGCACTTGCCCATGTACTACAGGTAGCGGACTGTAAAAAGAGCTATAGAGTGGATTCTTTTGGTTTACGACTTATGATTTTTAAATTCTGACTATTCACGAAAAAAAAATACGTATAAAAAATAATTACATGCGCTTTTAGCCAGTATAGCTGAATTGGTACAGTGTCTACTACAATCTATCTATAAACCCTACCTAAAAATGCACCATTTAAAAGCTAGTTACTGTAACAATTGAAGTCAAAGCCTAAGCATAAGCTGTCCCGAACACACCCTATACTCCTCTAGTCCAAAAAAATATGTTGTATTATGATACATATAATCAAATTTTTAAAAATTTAGTTATAAATATCCTTTTAAATATTTAAATTATATATATGAAAAATAATATGTGTAGATTCGTTTCAAAAAGTACTTTTATAATATTACAATTTTTTGGGCTTATAGATATATTAAAATAGAAATTAATTGTCAAAATTATATTTTAGAGATCATATCGATGTCTAAAACGATATATATTTATGAACTGAAAGGAGTATTTAGTTTGTTCATAATTTTTTATAATGTTCATACAATTGCACAGAAAAGCTAGAATAGCGTGTGCCTGTTGCTTGTTACCTTCACATTCTATACATAAATTTTACCAATATAGCGGTACATGATGTGCAATATAGAAATCAAATATAGCTCGAAAGCCGTCTTTTGTTTGCAGGAATGCCACAAGAATAGTAGTATCCGTTGCTTTCTGTAAGATAATGTTGAAAACAAAAAAAAAGGGAGAGAGTGCGCCACTGCCGTTGGGCAAGGCAGAATCACCCTCCTAAGATAATCAAGGAAAAAAGGGCATTGGATTAGGCAGAATCTTGCAGAGTCCCCGGGTTCGCGGGAAGATAGCGGTCGACTTTTTTTTATCTGGAGCAAGCGAGCGTGATCGCGTCGTCGCTCGCTTTTCACTGCGTGGATCGCATGCTCTTCGCGAGACCCAGGCTGATCGGTTGTTTTAAGGAGAAAAGCGAGGTGCACGTCCGGTTTTGGCTTTAGGATATCCTTCTTTCCAGATTTACTTTCTAAACAAATCTTAGCCTTTCAGTGCATGAGTGAGTCGCCTGATGACCGTGTTGCAACCCAGGAGCGGATCCAGGCATATGGTAGCTGACGCTCCAACCTAAGATCTAGGATTTTCATGAGTGTAAAGCCCAATTAATTTTGAGATACAACCTTTTCTCTTATTTTAGATAGAAGTCATCCTTAACCCTCTATAGTATTATAGTATTAAGGGTGTGACGAAATTTTTGATCCGTCTATGTTTCAAGCTTAGGAAATCAGAGTCTGTCGTACGAGTCTACGGGAAGTTGACCTCCGGCCTATTATCTTTTGGACTGGTTATATAGGCCCACTATAGATGCCCAACTGCCGTCGCAGCAGCATCTTGTTAACATAACGTCTACGCGATTTCATAACTGGCCGGTCCGTGAGAGTTTTAGCTACATCTTGTTTTCGGATAGCTGGGCCGAGCCCAGCGATTCAGCGTCTCCCCTTTCCCTTGTCCCTTTTCCTTTGGGAGTGTTGCTTATCCGTTCTGTATTTGATTCGCCGTTAAGATAGTGGGTTTTGACCTAGTTAGATTAGCTTAATTTATTTTTTATTAGATAACTGATCTAGTTAATCTAAAATGTTGTTTGGCTAGATTACATAGGTTAATTAGCAATATAAAATAAAACTTGAGAGAGTTACTTGTGGTGGTTTAGTGTATTCCGCCTTTTTTGTGAGTTAACTTAATCCTTAGTTAAGGGGTTAAAGGTTAGCTTAATCCTTAGTTAGGGGTTCAAGGTTTTTACCATGTTAACTTGACTTTGCCTAACTCACCTGTGTTTAGCAGGTTAAACCCCGAACCCACCTCTTAAACTTGAGTCAAACACAAACTTGCAAAGCACGAATTTTCAGGCACAGTAAAATTACCGCTCCAAAGATCTTAAGCTTCTGTTTTATAACTTTGGGTGTTGATTTTTGGCTAAAGTTGTGCTGTAACGACTGTTAGCTTTTTCTGAGTTATTCAATAAAAAATTAAAAACATACAAAAAATGAAAAAAAAACTATTATATCGTCACGGACAATGTAAAGAAATAAAGAGAGAAAAGAAAAGGCAAAAAAACAAAAAAGTCAAAATAAACCAAAATTAGAAGTCGATATGTTCTAAATGACTTCTGACTTAGATAAGCCGAAAGTCAAAAAAACTTATAAACTAAAACCGTTTGGAACGGAACCTAAAGCTTGGTTTCCAACTGCCACTGATAACTGGTACTGCTTTAGGGCACTCTCAATAGTTGTTACTAAAGCTTGTTACTTGATGTGAGAGAATGTTTGATGGTATCGGAAACCCCCAATTAGCGGGGGGGTTCCGGCCCAGGCGTGAGGCCACGTCGCCCCCTCGCTCCGTCCGCGCGCCGCGTGCCCCCCCGGTTTTTGGTACGGCCGGGGGAGGCAAATCCCTCCAGTTTTTTCGAAATTACGTAAAGGTCCTTTTTCCTCGCAAAAAAGCCCCTGCGCCCAGTTTTTTTCAAAAAAATTTTTGGATGGCGACCCGCGAGTTTCCAAAATTACGTATAGGTCCTTATTTACTTACGTACAGGTCCTTGCAGGTCCTCGGTTTTTTTCAAAAAAGTCCTTTTGTTTTTCCGAAATCACGTACGGATCCTCGATTTTTTTTTGAAGCTCCCTGCGAATTGTCGTCTCTTTTGCTTCGGTTCACACGGTGGCTGGCGTGGCGTGGCGCCACGCCTACGTGGCTAGTTTTACATACAGCAACTCCAGTATCTTGTTACCACAGTTTGTTTCTAAAGGGTCCCATAATGAATTAATCGCTCCATGAATCCTCTCTCTAATTTCTTGGCGGGAGAGAGATGGGCCCACAAAAATAGTAATAAGCTATCCCAACGAAGTATATAGTCATTTTCAGTTTTTTGAATTCCTAAAAAGACTTGTTTAGACTAAAAAATGATTTGAGCAATCGACTAGACGAAGATGGTGAGCGTCTGTTTTTTAGATATAAAGCTGTGAAGGCCTGTTGGAGAGCAATGCAGATGGAGGATGTACGCAATAAGCTGGCTCTTGGCTAGTTCTGCTAAGGAGGTAATCAATGAAGTGAGCCCTTTGCCGACGGACAAGCTACCGATGACAGTAGTCTTTTTGCGGGCTTGGTGGTCGATCGGAGCGTACCCGTGTCAATGCGAACGAGAAGGCAAGTTCTGTCGAAGCGTTTCAGTTATATGTGACTAGAATTAGGGGTGGAAAACAGTAACAGATAATTCGTTTTATCCGATATTTGTATCCGAGAAAATGCGAATGTGGTAAGCAAAATTCGTATTCGAAAATGTTCGTATTCATATTCGAGAATATTCGTATTCGTATTTGAAAATATTCGTATTCGAGAATATTCGTATTCGATCTGTTTCTAGAACCCATGAAAAATCCGTACGAATTTTGTGATTCAAAATTTGAATTTAGGTGGTTTAAACCCGGTAACCGGTGAAAAATCGACAAAACCGCTAGAAATCCGTTTTATCCGATATTTGTATCCGAGAAAATCCGTATTCGAAAATATCTGTATTCGTATTCGAGAATATTCGTATCTGTATTTGAGAATATTCGAATTCGTATTTGTTTTAAAAATATATATTCGTATTCGTATTTAAGACTATTTGACCGTATCCGAATCGTTTTCACCCCTAACTAGAATGCAGGAAGTGTTTAAAGGTGTTTTTGGCAGTGAGCAGATATCGTACCAGGGGAGAAATCAAAGTTGGCAGAAACTGGCGGAAGATATTTTTTTAGATAAGGGAAGAGAAAACCTCTCCCTGCCTTTGTACCTGAGAATACACACAGCCCACCGGCGGAAGATATATTGAAAGTAGACACCGATGGTGCTTTTGTTTTTATCGTCCGGAACTCGCTTGGTGAACCTGTTGCAGCCGGAGCAGGAGCGAGCTGCAACCTGGATGCATGATGAAACAATGGCGTTGATGCTGGCTATCCGTGCAGTAAGTAGCCTGGGTATGAATCGAGATGTTTTTGAAACGGATGCCTTAGTGCTTAAAACATGCCATGACTGGGACGGAGTATGATTTCTCTAACCCAGGAGTGCTATTTAGAGAAGCCAATAGTTTACTGGTGCTGGAGTTTGGTCACTATAGTTTTTCATTTTGCCCAAGGGCGTGTAATTCTGTACCGCATGCGTTAGCAGAGCATGGGTCTGAATCGAGTCCACAGGATGAAATTTTGTGGCTGGATCAGTCCCCTGGTTTTGTACTAAGTGTGATTGCTAGTGGTTTAACTGTGCACGCAAGGTAATGAATTTTAGTGTTTTATCTTAAAAAATGATGTGGCATGGTTATAGTAACAAGCAAAAGGACCATTGGAAGTTCCTTTAGGATTTCTCATTACAAACTATATTATATTGTTGCCATTCAGAAGCATAATAATCATTATAAGTAGAGCTCAGGTATGAGACGACTCACGACTCAACCAGCGGCCAACCTTTAGATCCGAGTTCGGACTGGACCGAGCAGGGGCTGAAACCGGAAACTGACAAATATACAGCTCGTGATTGTTTATCTACTTCTGACCGGCCGGATCGACACGCACACCAGACGCAAAAATGCAAAATGGAATACGAGGCTAAGCTAAGCCGGGCGCACGTAGATTGAAGATTACTTAACATGTGTGTTGCATCACCGAGGAGAGTAATTGATATTTGAACAGGGCTATCTTGGAGCTAAGTAATTGTCCAAAACGGGATCCGAAAAACTGAAACAAAACCGAAAATCTGAAAAAGAGCAAAAGCTAATCTTGAGTTGAATTTTCGTTTTCGTTTTGTCCTCTTGCTTCCTCAACCTAACTCCCACCAATCTCAACACCCAGCTGCCTCTAATCCTTGCCATCACCACTGGAATGGAGAGAGCGAGTGCTTGCACTGTTCACGCCCGAAAAATCCACTGCCATACCAATTCTTGCCGCCACTCACGCTCTCTTCGTGATTGCCTTTGCATGCGCCTCTCCCGCCACCTCTACCATGTTGGTCGGCCGCCGTACCCCGCCCCAGGCCCGTGCCAGGCCACGCCAACCCGACCACCGCCGCCGTGTCCCAACTTTTGCCACTGCCGATCTTCTCTGCGTGCGCCACCGCATTCCCCACGCCATTTGATCTTGCCACCTCCACAGTTTGGATAGAGCTCCCCGCAGCCTTCCCCCTACCGTCCTGACGCTCCCGACCAAGCCCGAGGGCGTGGCAACACCGCCGACCGCCACGCACCGTCGCCGCCGTGGATAACCCCAATGCCGAACCGCCTTAGCTGTGTTATTTAAGCGGCCAAGCCCCCCCCCCCTTAACCGAAGCTATCAGCCCCACCACCCGCCCGATGCCCCCAAAGCCCCCATTGCCATCTGTTGGATCCGGACCTTGGCACCCCGCCAGGTCCAACCAGGTTCACTCCCTGGTCCCCAGGTCTTAAATGGGCTTGCACAGCCCGCGCACCTGAGCCCACGGGCTGCCCACAAGCAAGCCCTTCAAGCAACAATCTTATAAGTGGTATTGGGCCTTCTCCCCCCAAAAGACTAGTCCAATTAGTGGAGACTCCCTCACACTTATAAGTTGTGCTTTCTCCTTTCCCACAATTCATATGGGACTATTTCTAACAATCTCCCCCTCACACATGGATTGTGCACACCGCACTCCTGGGAGATGTTAGGCGTCTGGGCTCTGATACCACTTGTTGGATCCGGACCTTGGCACCCCGCCAGGTCTAACCAGGTTCACTCCCTGGTCCCCAGGTCTTAAATGGGCTTGCACAGCCCGCGCACCTGAGCCCACGGGCTGCCCACAAGCAAGCCCTTCAAGCAACAATCTTATAAGTGGTATTGGGCATTCTCCCCCCAAAAGACTAGTCCAATTAGTGGAGACTCCCTCACACTTATAAGTTGTGCTTTCTCCTTTCCCGCAATTCATGTGGGACTATTCCTAACACCATCTTCATTGCCGGTAATTTCAAGAAATCCCCAAAATTAAGCCCTAGCTCAATGTCCAACCTCCGGTCATCCATTCTCCGATTCTTCTCCCCAGTAGCACCCCTGAGCTCCCCAAAGCCTTCCCCAATCATCGCCCTAGCTTTCCGGCCACCCATCTTCCCCGGCGCCGATAGCCCCCAATGGCCGCAACCACCTCACCGTGGCTAGCCTTGCACGGCCTTTCCCAGCCCAAACCAACCGTCCCACAAGCTAACCCAAGCCCCAAGGATGCTCAAACGCCAAAGACCCGGCCCTCTATACCCTAGAAATCAGCTTTTGCCGTTACAATCCGTGCCGAGCATTTGAGCTCGCCGTCGGCGAACGCCTCCTCCGTCGGCCCTCCAACCACCAAAAATGGGACCCCATCACGCCCACGAACCCGGCCATACCCTCCAATCGCATCGCAACCCATCCCACCGCCACCGGCAGCCACCGCCTCCTTCCCCTGTTTCTCTGCGTGCGCACGGGCGTGAGGTAGAAGAAGGCACTGTACGCCCGACCAAGCCTCCCCGAGTTGGCTGAGCCGAGTCAAGTCGGCCGAACCCGTTCCGTCCAACCGGACCCGTTCCGCCCGACCAGACCCGCCCGAAGCGGTCGCACCGAGTCCACTAGCCGAATCCGGTCCGAGCCTGTTAAATAGTAACCGACCGAGCCCAATGAACAGTAACCCGGCCCGAACCCAAAAATACAAGTTTATACTCCCTAAATTCGTTTCGAGCCCGCCAACCCAAATCTCAAGCCCATTTCCCCATATGACCCTCCTATAAGCCCAAATCTCAATTTATTTGAATTTTATCGGATTTTATTTCTTTATTCCTAGCTCAACCCTTCGAGCATGGAATTGATTTATTTTAAATTGCTTTTGTGTTAGCCTCCGACATCGAAGTTTCTCAGGAGCTGGAAGGAGAAGCCCAGATTCAGGCCCAGCCCACCGAGGAGTTTGAACTAGTTGAAATCATAGACTCGCAAGGCAAGTCGCGCATACTTTGATCATATTGAACCTACCTCGTCTCTATTTAATTACTTAGCAGTATTTTCATTATGATATTTTTAAGTGATTACTTTGTGTATAATTACTGTTTAGAATGACATGATTTATTAGTTATGTCCTACCACCCGAAAAGGCCTCGTTAAACTTGATGGCCATATTCGTCTTGACAAAACATAGTAGTATTAAATATAATAGTGATATAAACATGGTAGCTTAGAAATTCACTAAAATCTTTTCACTGTTAAGAATCTTAGTATTTGTCTAGAGTTTTGAAAAGATGGATCTAGAGTAAACGAGGATCACAGAGGTGGATCCGAAGACCTTACCCTAGGGTGGAGGCTTGGTTGTGGATTGGTGGCAGTACAGGGTGTACTGAATATGGGTTTGTGCATGGATGATGCCTCGGATAAAAATATAAGGACTAGACCCTTATGCTGAGTAAAGAACATAGTATCCGCCCAACCACAAGCGTTGATTTTGTCAAACCTGGTTTAATAACTGCTCAAGTTCAATTGAACCTCTGCAACTGGCGGGGGGAGTCCGAGGGTGAGTTCGTATGGGAGGTAGTTAACCATACAACAGTAGGACTGCTATGAGTCGGATGAGATCCGTGGGGGTCATCCGAGCTTATAGAAACCTAGGACCTACTAGGTGGAGGCTATATAAAGAATTGAGCAGTGAACAACCTTGTTTTCTTAACTCTGTCGCGGGAGTTGAGAGATCTTGTGGGTAAAGCAGGGCAACTCTGCAGAGTCATAAAGAGATTGTATTCGAATACGTCGTGCTTTCGGTAAACGAAGCTGTGTTTAACGGGTGAATCCAATAGCAAGGCATAAGTAGAGTTGAGAATGGTTTGGTAATGTTGAATATTGATAATCACGCTTGAAAACCCCCTTTTATCTAATGGAGTAAATTTTTAAGTCTTTAGTTGAATTTCAACTAAAACTGCATCCACACATAAATAATAAACCTGTTTTCCCTTCACTTGTTATACCGTGCATATAGTTAATGTTAAGCCCCGTGTGACTTGCTGAGTACGGTAGTTGTACTCATACTTGCTAAAAATATAAACAGAAACTGCCAACTTTGAGGAATCAGGCGAAGACGAAGAGATGGTATTCTATGAAATGGAAGAAACTTGGGATTAGAGTCGTTCTCCGCTCAAGCATGCCTGTGGTGTCTTTTGGTGTAATATATCTGAAGGACGTTGGCCCTACTGTGAAACTTGGCTTTAAGCCCTTTTATTGTAATAAAGTTGACTTTTGTATTTGAGCTTGCGTTGGCAATGTTATACACTCGAATGATATAACTCGCAACTGAACAATTCTGGGCAGTTGCGAGGGATTCATAACGCTCCCAAAAATGGGGGTGTTACAAAAACCTCACAACAAATCTACCTAAGGTGTGGTTAGTGAGAACCAAAACGCTCGTCACTGCTAACCCCGACATAACAGCCTCACACCGAACACATTACGGCAACGACAAACCGGCCTTAAAACTCCTGCTTGCACGTGAACTCACGCATGCATCGCCAAATTCACCCACGTTACACTGTTCTACGGCATACATGCACGACCTCCTCCTATAAATGCACCTCGAGAACCACACCGGGCCCTAGCTATAAGCAGGGGCGGAGTCCAATAGGCCCAACCGGTGTCACAGGATGCTTGATTCAAAAAAAATACTATGTATAAGCAATGATGGATTTAAGATTTTATCATGTCTCAACTAAATTTTATAGGTTAACATTCTAAAACTAATGTTAATTTATATCGACACCACGGTATAACAAAAATAAGCCCTATATACATTATTGATATGAAACTTTAGCTCAATGCTTTAACATAAAATATAATGAAGAAAACATGGCAAAACTAGCATGGCAGAGATACAATTTAAGTACCTAAATAAAGAAGATCTGTTTGTGTCCTAGTCAACTATTTCTTCACCAATAGTAGGATAAGAAGCAGAATCTATAAAGATGATATAAAAAAAGTAAATCAAATAAGGGCATAAATAAATACAAAGAAAAATAAGCTTATAATTGTCAAAATCTAATTTACCATTAGCATGAGATAGCTGTTTCTTATGTGTCCTCATCTGTAGGACCGAAATGATGACTAGAGAGATGTGAATATGGCCAACAACAATACACGACTTTTTCAAATATTTTCCCGAAGCAGAAGCACGACTCCACGTTCTTCATTCCAATAACTATGAGAAGTTATTAAGTTTAGAAACCAATCATCCATACAAAAAGATCTAAAAGAAACTATGCAAAATCGGTAGTATTGGTACAGCAAAATGGTAGTACCGCTATAGTGGAATTGGTAGTACCGCTACAGTAGCCCAGTGATTCTTCTACTACAGTAAAAAACCAACACAGGAATACTAAAATCATCACGATTTCAAAACGAAAATCAATGAAACTTTTGATCCGTTGGCACAAATGACTTGAAACTTGGTATGAACTTTCTTTAGTATGTTAGGAACCTATTCCAATCAATGATCGAGAAAATCGTTGCCAAAATTCTGACCTTTTTTATTTGAGTGAAGGGTGCACTAAAATCAGGCAAAAGATGGCATTCTTGATCTACTCCTGCTCGTGAGTTCTAGATGATCTAGGTGACTTCGATGGATTCTCATATATCATAGCAAACTAAATCATAGCATGAATTCAAGCAAAAACACCTACAAGATCAAAACCCCAAATCAACCCTTTCTTGATTAAAACCAGGCAAACTTAAGAACTTTCCATAGCCTGCTCCGATGAATGTCGCACCTTGAAACACACAAGTTCAATTGGCACACCATATGCAAGCATTGCCTTTGCATGATCCTTGTCTTTCTCTCGTGCTTCTCGACTTGAGATGTTGCTCCACCTAGACTTATGCAACACGCTATGGCCTCAAGACCCCTTCCGTAGCCTTGGTCTTGCTGCTGGCCACAACAATCATTAAAGCATCTACATACCTATAAGTTCAAACTCCATTAAGTTGATTTTGGCGATAATGATAAATACAACTATGAGACTAATATATTTATCAATTATAATATTGCTTAAACTCATTTGGATGAAAAGGTGAAAAACATAAGAGGTATCCATTCAATATCACATTCTTATCTTATTGCATTCCTCGGATCTGAAATATAGAATGACCTTTACCAAATAAGTCAAACTTGAATATGTACATATGCTTTCACAATACATTCTTGTATGAATATATTTAGGAGAAGTTCACTCTATATTTTGTGGTTTCATTACTATTGATCCATGTTCTATTTCTACATACTAAGGATTTTTACTTTGAAACATATCTCTTGATTATATATAGCTTGTGTAGTTTATATATACTCATAATCTGGTTGTCATCTAGTTCTTCCATTATGTGTTAATGGTTGGATGATTAATGACAACTTGATAAGTAAGCTTTGCTTTAAAAGTTTATCTTAGAGTATACAAGTGTTGTGTACATGATGTATACTCGCAAATAAATTTTTTCTCATTATTTGTTGAGATTGTCATGAATTACTAAAAAGGGAACATTGTAGAATCTAGTCCCTCCATTATGAGTTAATGGTTAAGTTTGATAATTAATGACAATTGTTTTGTGGACTAACATTTTTATGAGTTGGATGAATAGGTTAGGCTCCACAAATGGAAGAAGACATGGGATGACTTCATGGGTTGAAGATCATCAAGTCAAGATGGAAGATGAAATCATGTGTTAAAGGCCATCAAGAAGAAGATGTGTTAAAGTTGATGTATGTCCAAGAGGAAATGATCATGTGTTGATAATTAAGTCAAGTGAAGACCCATCATGTATTGACGGGGTTAAGTGAAGGATGCATCATATGTTGATGCATGTAAAGACATTGACCCGAACTTGAAGTGTAGATGAGAGTCATCAAGCTTCAAGGGGATGCGCAAGGCAAATGTATGACTAGGTATGGCTAAGGATGTGCTCCTAGCCTTTTAAGGATTTGTTCCTATCCTTTTACTGGTCTTGATGTTTGGTCGGAAGATCGGGTTACTAGTGTAGGTTGTCATACTATTAAAAGGGGTCATGTCTAGTAGCTTGAGTCTCATCATGTGTTGATAGCTCAACCTCAATTGGTCTAGCTCTCCTTGACATGCGACTTGTATTTACGAATGTGTTTTGCAAATAGTTATGGCCCATGTGTTGAATCCTTGTAATATAAGACTACACATTGCAAATGTATTTTACAAGTGTTTGAAATCTATGTTTCCATTCTTTGTAGTATGAGGTTTATATTTGCAAATGTGTTTCGCAAGTGTTTGTAACATAAGACTATACATTGCAAATGTATTTTGCAAGTGTTTGAAATCTATGTTTCCATTCTTTGTAGTATGAGATTTATATTTGCAAATGTGTTTTGCAAATGGTTGAAGCTCATATATATAATCATTGTGTAATGATTTTAAAAGTGTGTAAATGTGTTTTGCAACTTGTTGGGAATCATGGATAATCATTATGTGTATGATACTGTAGTTTGCAAATATGTATTGCAAAATCTGTTGAAGTATATGCAATTCTCAGGAAAATTGGAACCACCGTAGTGTATTCTATGGTACTACCACTAGTCAGAACTACCGACGTTGTAATCATGAAACTACCACGTCTGTTGGTGGTCAGAAGACCTGTGTGATCGAGAACTATTGTGGTCGAACCAATGTGCTCAAAGACCTGTGAGTTGGAAGATCAATATGGTCGGAAATCAGCATGGTCGAAACCGACGTAGTCGAACCAACGAAGTCAAAGATCGACGTGGTCGTTGACCTCTATGGTCGAAGATCAAAGTGGTTGAAACCAATATGGTCGAAACCGACGTGGTCAAGATCTGTGTGATCGAAATTAGTGTGGTTGAAACTGACGTGGTTGAGATCTTTTTATCGAAACCAGTGTGGTCAAAATCGACATGGTCGAGATCTATGTGATCCAAGACTAGTGTGGTCGAACCAAGACGGTCAGATCCGACGTGGTCGAGATCTGTGCAATTAAAACCAGCATGGTCAAAACCGGCATGGTTAAACCAGCATGATCAAAACCGACGTGGTCAAGATCTATGTGATCGAAACCAATGTGGTCGAAACGATGTGGTCGAAACCGACGTGGTCGAGACCTGTGTGGTCAGAATTGACGTGGTTGATACAATGTGGTCGAAGATCGACGTAGTGGTTGGAGATCTGTGTGATCGAAGATTGACGTGGTCGAAAATTGACATGGTCAAAAATCGACATGGTCGATGTGGTCAAAACCTAAGTGGTTGAAACCAATGTGGTCAGAGACCAGTATAGTCGGAGACTTGTGTAGTCAATCTGGACAATGTGGTCGAAGACCAGCGTAGTCAGAGACCAGCATAGTCCGAGATCTGTGTGGTCAAACCAGACAACGTGGTTGGTGGTCAAACCATTCAACATGGTTAGGGACCAGTGTAGTCGACGATCGGTACTTTCGACTAGCTTTGTGTGAGTGGTCCGATCAGTAAGTGGTACTATCGCTCTGTGTGAGCGGTACTTTTGATTTATGGAATGATCGGCTTGTATAGCGGTACATGTTTTCCAGATAGACATCTGTGTGGAGTCTTCTTGTCCCCGAAGAAATCGGTAGTTTCGCACGAGTGTTGCGGTACTTCTGATGATAGGTAGTAGCGAATTTTGCATGTCGGAACTACCGGATTTGTCTACAACAGCTAGTTTTCTGACTATTGCTGAAGGAAGTGGATGTACCGGTCGTTTTCCTACGGTACTTCCAAAAATCTCATTTTTCTATCCCAATGGCTAGTTTCGAGGTGTGGGGTATATATACCCCCTTGTGGCCGGTTGGAGACAAGAATTCTCCACTCCATTTCACTCTTTTGAGCTAGTGTGAGATTCTCCTCTCAATTGTGCATGTGTTGCATCGTGTGAGCAAGGGAGAAGGCTCTAGATTGCATGTGTTACATCTAGAGGTGGATTGTGTATCCACTTGAGCGGTGTGTATCCGTTGCACATAGTGAGAGTCAAGCAAGGGGGTTGACTTATTACTTTTAGAGTTTGCCAACTCCTAGACGGTGGTGGAGACGTCATGCGTGGTGATATTCTAAAAAAAGGTTATGTGAAGCCCCGACAAAGTTGTGAAGGTTGGACCTCACCTACTCGGAGCAGAAAAGATGTATCACTAGTGGATTAAGGTGTTTCAGTTTAATTAGTGGAGCCGGTCCAAATCATTTGGACTAACCTCAACGTGGACTAGAGGAGACCAACAAGTTGGTCTCTGATCATCATGGTAAAAACAACCGTATCAATTGTGGTTTGTTTTCTTATGCTCAATTTAAATTCAAACAAGTTACATTTATAAAATTAAATTGATTACTTGTCATCCTATGATTAATAGAGTAGATATCTGCATGCGTGCATGCATCGTGTGAGTAAGCCCAGGTGGCAAGAAACAAAATTAAAAAGAAGAGGAGGATTTGTGTTTTCGACAACCAGGTTACAAATCTGCAAGATTTTTTATTAGACACGGCCTACGAAGGTTTCGTGGACTAGACGTAGCAACATGGGCTATGTATTGTCCACTTCGCTCGCCCAGAGGATGGACTAAACTTTAGGATTCGTGTGAGAGGTGGAAGGCCTTATCCCGTCGGAACCTATTCGCACCATATACCGTAGAATAGTATTTCTGTTAGCCCTGCTCGGTTGGGTTGAAAAGCTATGATTTATAGCTAAAAATACACTGTAGCTGAAGGTGGCTTATTTGGCGTAATTAATTTTTTTAAAAATAGAAAAAAAAATGTGTTAGTTCATCTCGGACGACGCAAACGAATACAGAAAAAAAGAACCGTAAAAAAAGCTCAAAAATAAGCGAAAAAATCAGGAAAAAATAAAATTTATAAATAGTGAAAAATAAATCAGAAGCTGAAGCTAAAACGAGCAGGACCTAAAGCTCTGTTTTTTTTTTGAGAAAACCTAAAGCTCTGTTTGGCATTGCGAGGATTGCGAGTGGTCCACAGTAGAAGCTTGGGTTCCAGTTCAGTCACCTCGATGCGCTCAAGCCTAGCCCATTTAGTCACCCCATTGCGAGTGAACGAGCCCATTAAAGCCCCAAGATCGGCCCATATGCGCTACTAAGGCCCAGAGATTAGCCCAATGGACCCGAACCTGCAGCTTTGGTCGAGTCGGCAACACAGCAACACAAACAATTATCAGCACGGTAGCTTCATCTTAGGCCATCCGCGGTTCGATCTCCGTGTCTTTTTGAAGCAAGTCTTCTCATCTCTTTGAGTTTGAACTAGATCGCTAAGTCAGGCTTTAACGTGAACTTTGTTCTCTCAATCAATCTATATGCCTCGCAAAAAATTCAATCTATATGACGTATGTGAGGGAAAATGAAGAACAAAATTATGGGGAAATTTGGATGTCGTAAATTTATGTTGGTCAATGCAAATGACCTACCAACTTAATCACGAAATTTGGCATGCTGGACTTGTCCCAATGCTGAAAGTACATTATGCTCCTATTGCTAAAGAGTCATCACGTACCGTATACTGTGAAACAGAATGACGAAATTGTTGATAGCCTATTGTACCCGTAGAGAGAGAGCGCGCGCATATGCTCGTTTTGTATCTTGTGATGCTTTTTTTTCCATCTAGTGAGGTACACACGCAAGTACCACGATTCGTAATGGTAATGAGAGAATTCTCTCAATGGAGTCGGGGAAAATGGGAAAGGTGGGCTCCGTTGCTACTCTGCTGTCTCTATATGGCTGTGGTTTATAATTTTTTATTATAGTTTATAATTTTTGGACTAATAGATAGTAATTACTTAAAAAAATCAAAAGCCACTGAAAAACCAAAAGAACTAGTTATGGGTGAATTCTTTTGAGATATAATTTATATCTGATGGTTTAAAATTTTAAATTCTGGTTATTCGTGAGAACTAGTACGTAGAGGAAAATAATTGTATACAATTTTAATCGATACAACTGAACTCAATAAGTATTGTACTATAATATTTAAGTAAACATGTCTTTAAACACATACAGAAGTAAATAACTACAGTACGTACAAACACAAAATGAAGCACTTCCGAATGGCAAGACAGTGTTGCGCTCTGCCCTCCACTCTGTCCTGCTGCCCTTCTCCAACCTAGCCTTGACCAGGACTTCTGCGTCACCGACCTAGCCCGCAGCGACACGCCGGCCGGATACCCGTGCAAGGCCGCGGCCAACGTCACCGCCGATGGCTTCTACTACCTTGGCCTGGCCACCCCCTGCAAAATCATCACACCCTTCGGGGGTGCCTTGGGTCAGGCCTTCGTTGCCCAGTTCCCCGGCGTGAACGGGCTCGGCATCTCCGCTTCGAGGGTCGGCATCATGGGCGGCGGCGTCGTGCCGCTCGACCACACCCACCCGGCCGGCTCCGAGCTCATCATCGTTATCCATGAAGTTTGTCTAATTGATTTTGTCTTATCAGAATAACAGTCAACTGTTTAGTTAGTATATCATCACGTGGCATAAGATTTGTCAGGAGCCTAGGATAGTGCTAGGTCTACTGCGAGTAAGGCAGTCAAATAAAGTTTGTTCATAGTAGTACCAACACAATGCCACTTTGAATAATAGGATAAAGGTGTCAAACGCATCACAATAATTAATAAACACCTAAAGTAATATGGATTATCACGAGTGTAAGCTTCACCGACTATCCTTCATGCAGCACAAGATCTCAGTATTGTCCCATTTTTAGCATGGAATGTCTCAGATTGCAATCAAGAACGATTCAAAGTAAGTACAAATATTCCAATTTAACAAACAGCAGGTAGGAAATGGCATCCTTTCGCGCAGTACATAATACGTATTTAGGAGGGCAAGCTCTTAAGTACTGTCAAATTACCTCACCGTATTTTTTTCCCTTTATTTCGCCAGATACATTACACAATCTCGTACATTACATGCGCGACTTAGGCTGGCCGAGGAACGGATAGTCCGTGTAACCCACGACAGGATCATGAGTGTAGAACGTCTTCCGCACGTACTTATTCAGCCCGGCGTGCAGCCTGAACCGCTCGACCAGGTCCGGGTTCGCTATGAACAACCGCCCGTACGACACGAGGTCGGCGTCGCCGCTCTCCACCGCTTCCTGCCCGAGCTCCCGCGTGTAGCCGCCGCTGCACATGAACGTGCCCCGGTACGCGCCGCGCAGGGTGCGCATGAGGCGGCTCTCCTCCTCGGCGCTGCCGTGCTGGCCCGACTCGGTCTGCCCGTAGGCCGTGTACCGCGGCTGCGTGACATGCAGGTAGGCCAGCCGTCCGGCTTCTTGCTGAAGGGCGTTGAGCCGATCGACGACGGCCATGCCGAGCTGCATGGGGTCCGAGTCGTAGGCGTCGAGGTGGTCGATGGCTGGTGATACCCTCACTGCAACTCGTTCTGATCCTATGGCAGAGACCACGGCCCGGGTCACCTCAAGTAGGAACCGGCAACGGTTGGAGAGTGAGCCACCGTACTCGTCGGTGCGGTCGTTGATGCCGTCCTTGAGGAATTGATCAATGAGGTAGCCATGAGCGCCGTGGATCTCAATGCCGTCGAAACCTGTGAATGCAATCCATCTCCAGATCAGCATATCAAAGGGATTTCTGATGGTTTATGGTTGGAGTGCAAAGTTTGCGAACTTATGCATGATTGCATTCCGTTACCTGCTTCAATTGCGTTTACGGCGGCCTGACGATATTGCTCAACTATTTCCGGTATCTCCGATGTGGCAAGGCGCCTGGGCTTAGGATACTTGCCGTAGGAGCCATCAGGCATCAGTATCCTCCACCTTGATGATATTGGCTTATCAGTTGAGGATATTGGAGCAGCACCGCCTGGCTGGTATACTGATCGGTGGTAGAATATTAGTCAACATTCCAATAATCCAAACAAAAGATCCTATGCTTGGATAAGGTCATGCTATTCATGGTCAAATCTGATAAAGAAAAATAACTATTCATGGTCAAATCTGATAAAGAAAAATATGTACCAGTACTACATTTCCCTGGTAATGTGAACAAGCATAGATATGGTATGTGTTGACTGCTGAACAAGCAGTGTTTTAAAAATCGGATCTAGGGGGCGTCTCGGCGCATGTAGACGCTAGGAAGAGGCTATCCGCTGCAATTTCAGCAAAGTCAGCAAGCTAGGCGGCCTCCCCACCTAGACAGTCCAAGGCGGGTCTGGATCAGAGTTTCAAAATTTCGGTGATTACTGGCTGGTAACCGTTGGTTACCGTTTCTACTGGTGGAGACCGGTAACCGAAACAACCGGCCGGTATTAATTTTTTATTTTCGAAATTTGGCCAGCTCTTTCCGGTTTTTTTGGTTACCAGTCGGTTTTTCCAGTCACTGATTTCAAAACATCCCAAAATTCAAGTTTTGATTTTCAAATTGTTACCGTTACCGTCCGCCGGCTGGGATTTCTCCCGGTTCCGGGTTTTGGAACCTTAGTCTAGATGGCTTGGGCAGAGCTCGGCGGGACAACCTAGGCGGGAGCCTAGCGGGATGCCAAGCTGTTGCTGGGTGCTGAGGGAGAGAGGGAGGGAGCAGTAGTGTTAGATGGTGGCTCGACTACACGAGGAAGATGAATGGTACAAGCATCAAGTCTGCGGGTGAGATGGGCCTTGGCTACGTCCAGCCAACTAGGGCCCACCAATAGTGGCGGACTTACTAGGGGGTCAGGGAGCTGCCATGCACTCTACCTCCGACTGGAGAGTAGGTACCCCCTCGCACCTCCTAGCCATTCACAGAGCAACATGGTTCAAAGAGTGAAACTGTGAAAAAGATGGTTGAAGGTAGAACATAACAAGAGTTGGGCTTGAATTATCTCTTTTCATGCTGGGCCAACTATACAACCACACCAGCAAATCTCACAAATTACCAAAGCCCACATATCTTTCCACTGAGCGAGCCCAACCTAATCGGCAAAAACAGATCTTTCCATTCTTCTTGATTTCCTCCTGCCTCTTGTGCTTGGCGATTGGTGGGGCAGACGGCGTCGACATGCACCGTGCGGCTTGGAGACGGCTAAGGCTCGCGCAGGCCGGCTGGTGGCTCAAGCAGGTGAAAGCATCTAGGTCCAATACAAATAGTACTCCTCGTACTAATGAGAGCATGACTCATTGCGGTCTTTTCTTTCCATTGTTTTCTTTTAAGAAACCTAGAAGGCCTGATAAATTTGGTAGTGATGTCTTTACAACAGGGTAATCCAATTGAAAGAAGGCTTTGGAAATATTTCATAAACATGTTGGTAGATCTAGTAGTTGTCACAACATTGCAAAGGAGGGTTGCGAGGATTTTAGAAATCAAAGGGCAAGTGCGAGTCAAAGACTTTCTGATTATAGAAGGTTGTTGAAAGATTTCTTGGTATTAATTATGTAACAAATTGTACATCTCCTGTATTGAAGGAAGCTTTGTTTCCTTTGCTTGGAAAGCATTAATTACTAATTTCTAAGCTATGTGGGCAAGGTTATGATGGAGATTCAAATATGAGGAGAATTTTAGGCTTTTGGGGGCACACTACCCATTACAAGATAAAATCTTCATTGCATTTTACATTTTACTATGTTCCTCTTCTAATTATGTATGATTTTGGATTGCAAAAGATAGTTCGATTTATATTTCGTTCATTTATCTTATATTGGATTTGTCCCATTAGCCCCCCCCCCCCCCCAAAAAAAAAATTTTAGTTCTGGATCCGCCACTGCCCACCAAGTATAGGTACAAAACGCTAACCAGGAAGTAAAGCACTCCACACACGTTGTGTGCAGACGGCAGCTGACACACATGAGTGGGAGCGGCACGAGCGCAGCAACGGGCGACAGGCCAGGGGAAGTGCGCCGCCATCGAATTTACCTCCCCCGTCATCGATTCCATCTCGTCGCCGGCCGAATCCACCTTCCCCACCGTCAAACTATGTTGCCCAGATACCCCGATACGGATACGGATACGCGATACCGCGATTCGCCATTTTCCTAAAAACACCGATACGGCGATATATATATATATATATATATATATATATATATATATATATATATATATATATATATATATATATATATATATATATATATATATATATATATAGTAAAGATAAAAATAAGAAATTAATGAATTCTTATAAGGAATTGAGAAACCGAAACCTACATACATAAACTGCTCTACCGTTTTCTGTCAAAATGAATGTGCTATTACTCAAAAGCAGTGGAGTCAACTTGCAGAGAAAGCAGACAAGAAATAAGAGTACATGCATTATGAATCTAGTATAAGTAAAGTTGACTATTCCCTTCTATAATTTGTAACACAAAGCACGAGCCAAGGGAAACCAAGTTTAATCTTAGGACAACCTCAATGATGGAATATAGGATCTTTAGGATTCTGTAAATCACACCCACCACATCATGTGACCCCGCAAGAGCTTCCTCTCTTGCCTATAAATGAGAGCCAAAAGCCAGCAAACCAGTACACAGCTAAGACAAAGTGACTTCCTCTCCCTAATACTAATCTTCTTCCTATCAGGCTAGCGTTCATCAAGGATCTAAACCTGAAACTGGATCTGGCAGGATGTGCCTAGAGGATTCCAACACATTGCCGAATTGAGCTATAAGATTCCAACACAGGATGTGCCTAGAGGCGTCAGCAGCGAGTTTCCCACGGTGCCCAACTTGAAATGCGTACACACACTTAACCAACTAAGCAGCACAGATTACATCATATTCCCTTTGTAAACTAACGATTCACACCAAATGTAACGCGATGCTCAAATCCTAAAGAAGCAGTTGGATAATGAAGTGAAATAAAGCGGAGGAGGAGAAACTAATATGGGGAGGGGAGAAGGGTATATAGAGCCAGGTGGGGGAGACGAACCAGAAGGCGGTGACAGACGGGAAGTCGTTGGTGGAGGCCATGACGGCAAGCGCGACGCCGGCGAAGAGGAACTGCGCGAGGCGGAGGCCGAGCCCCCCGGGCGTGCCGGGCAGGTCCTTCATGAGCACCCCCGTGGGCTGCTCCACCGGATCCGGCGGCGGCGGCGCCTCCACCGGGTGCACCGTCGGCCAGCTCGCGAACATCTCCCACCCACCCCCGACCGGACGGACTCGGCTCCTCCCCCCACCCCTTTCCCACGGATCGGAGGAGACCACCGGAGGCGCGGCGGGAGGCGACGGGCGGAGGAGACCACCGGAGGCGCGGCGGAGGCGACGGGCGGAGGCGAGGCACGGCGACGGGCGAGGCAGCTAGCGAGGCAGCGGGCGAGGTGGCGCGCGGAGGGAGGCGTGAGGCGGCCAGCGAGGCGGCAGGAGTCGACGGGCGGAGGGAGGCGGCCGGCGAGGCGGCGGGAGAGACTACGGGCGAGGCGGAGGCGGCATCCTGTGGACGGGCGGAGGGAGGCGACGGGCTAGCCGGCGACGGGCGAGCGGAGGCGGCGTGGAAGCGAGCCGAGGCGGCGGCGGGGGGATTTGTTGCGTGCAGGCGGCAAGGTCTGGGGTAGGTTGGATCTGAGGGCGGGGGGCTTTAGGGTGGGGTGGGCAATATTGGTTTAAAAGTATCGGGAAAGTATCGGCAAAGTATCCGGAATTATTTTCTTTTTTTGAAAAATCAGTAAATCACCGATACGTGCAGGATACGTATCGACGCGTATCGGGCAGTATCCGTATCCGGTACAGTATCCGATACCGGTACGTGAGTTTTGTGAAGTATCCGTGCAACGTAGCCGTCAAATTCATCTCCTCTGATGTCGATTATCCCTCCCCATCGCCGGCATCGACCTCTAGGACTCCCACTCCGCTAGTACATTCGCTGCTCCCACTCCCTCTCTGTCTCCCGTGCTGCTTCTCCTCTTATGTGCTAGTCGGCCGCCTAGGTGCCCTAGGCGTTAGTCGCCACCCTGTCACCCGACTATCACCTAGCGCCTTGGTGAACCTTGTGAACAAGTATGATCAATGAGGTGAAATACTGAATCCCATTTATAACATTAGACAATACAGTGTGAATATTCTCGGTAGTGCATTGACTGAAGATCATTGAAATTCAAAACTTTCTTCCTTGACTGTTTGAGAGAAGAAATGCGACTTACAGAAAACAGGGAACCGGGCTACTGCCCACTTACCCAGATTGACAGCCACAAACCCTTTCTTCTAATTCCCACTAATACTAACTCAAATTGCCAACAAACAACTACATCAGAATACAACCTTTTTCCATAGGGCAAAATAAATATGATTTAAAAATGATGCAGTAAATTCCCCCAAGGCACATGAGAGAGTGATTTCAACCTACTGCAGGGTCTCTTGAAGTAATTCAATGTTATGACTTTTTTAAAATGATTTTCTATGTTTTGACAATTTCACTATTTACTGATCCAGTTAGAGTAAACTATGACATAATCGATTGCTTCCTAGAGCCTAGCAAAAAAAAAAAGGTTTCCGAGACATCAACTGATAATCCATGATACCTATTATCCGCATTGTGTAAACCTGTTACAGATTTCTGGGAAATTGCATTATCATTTGCAAATACAATGAGCATACCTTGGTGAGAGGCTCGGCCTACATGCCATAATTGACAGAAAATGATGCTTCCTTTGGCATGAACAGCATCCACCACCTTCTTCCATGCATCGATCTGCTCTTGGTTGTAAATCCCAGGGACATGAGGAAACCTTGCATAACAATGTTTTGTTACATAATGTTCTGATTTCATGCTATAAAAGTGGCAAACACTTGCTAAAGGTTCACCAGTAGTGGACATCAGAAGAACCATATTACATAATTACAAATATCTATTCTAGAGACCATATATATCACATAATCACAGTGGTACGTGAGAGGTTTGCTACTGGAGCCTATTGATTCCCCTTTTGTTCTCATTACCCACTAGCCTGAGCAGTTAAGGGATATTATTTTTCAGGATTTTGTCTGAGAAATGCCTCAAGTTTTCATCTTTTAACGCTAAAATACTTAAGAAATAAAACCACTTGTGAAACAGTGCATCTCTGTCTCGAAATAAACCGTAGCGTAGATGTTACAATCCGCAAACATTTCTTTATTTGCACGCCAACAACTCCTCTTGAGACAGCCACGGTTTCAGCAGAAGGCATCCATCGAAGTCCCGATTTTCTATTAACCCTGCTCCAGCACCGTTATTTTGGGCTAGCCCTTCTCGGAAAGTCGCAAAAAACAGGGTGCCTTCTTGAAAAAGATTCTCTAAACAGCTTCATAAGTCTAAGATCGGGTGGGCGTCGACGTCTTCGCCATCCGCTACCATCTCAAAAAGCACATTCAGCTATATCTAAAAGCCATTGGCTGTAGCCCAAAAGAACAGGGGAAATTGCACATATACCCCATAGTTAGTAGGCACTTGTAAATTTGCCCTACACTTAGTGACCTTGTAATTTTGCCCCATACTTGACATACCCCCTTATTATTTTGCCCCATTGCCCATTTAGTTGCTATTTTAATTTCGTTTTTCATTTTTTGGGGCAGGAAATGACATTAAAAAATATTTTTACTGTATTTTCTAAACTTTTTTGTGCATCTGTACACACAGCTAAGAGAGGAGGTTCACCAATTAAAGGGTTTTACTGTCATTTCCTGCCCCAAAAAATGAAAAACGAAATTAAAATAGCAGCTAAATGGGCAATGGGGCAAAATAATAAGGAGGCGTGTCAAGTATAGAGCAAAATTACAAGGCCACTCAAGTGTGGGGCAAATTTACAAGTGCCTACTAAGTACTAACTATAGGGTATATTTGCAATTTTCCCAAAAGAACATAGCAGTGCTTATGTGCTGGCCATTGATTGAACCACCACCCGCTAATTAAAAAACATCCACTTGATCAAAGCTAGTACTCCCACCGAATATCCAGCGAAAATCGCCCTAAAAACCACTTGCAAGAGGACCAGTACTACACCAGATCTAGCACGCATATTTGATATTTCTATCAGAAAAGAAGCACACCTTCCACGAAGCGCTAGTAGTAAATAAACCCACATAGACCCAAATAATCAAAAGACTAGAGTATGACAGTATAATCGAAGAATAGCACGGGTTATGGAAGCCGGCAAGCAGAGCACGGGGAATTTAGTAAACTGCTGTGAGCAGGTCAAGAGCATCAAGCATGTGCCGAGGCGACAGTAAAATAGTGAAACAGAGATCGAAGGAGAGGAGTCCGGGAGTGAAGTGACGAGATTACCCCGGGCCGGCGAGCGAGACGACGGTGCCCTCGGAGATGAGCAGCCCCCCCGGGGTGGACCGCTGCGCGTAGTACTCCGCCAGCGCCGGCCCCGGCACCGCACCGATCGCCCTGCACCTCGTCATCGGCGCCAGCACCATCCTGCGCACGTACACACAAACATACCCACACGGAGCAGACCCGTAAGCAAAAGAAACCCAACCAAACCAAACCAAAAACCAAATTCCAGCCCAAATTGAGAGGCGGGTGGGTGGCTCACCGGTGGGCGAGGCGGAAGAGGGGCATCTGGTACGGCGAGAATAGCGACGGCCGCTGATCCGGCGGCGACCGATCCATCTGGCGCTCGTGTGCTGGATCGAGAGGAGTGGAGAGGAGGGGGGGGGGGGGGGGGTGGGAGAGGGAGGGGAAGGGGAAAGGAGGGGGTGGCGAGAAGCCAATTATAGGAGGGAGGAAGCGAGTGGGGTTCGAAAGCGAATTGCGACGAAGAAACTGCGTATCGGGAAAGGCGCGCGCGCAAGCTGCAAGCGTGGAGTGGAGTGGCCCACCTTATTGACCGGTCGTCTTGGTTAAGAGCATCTTCAATGAGTCTATAGCAGCTATCTACAAGAGAGTCCATGTCATCAACTGTCCTACGTGGAAGATATTAAATGAAGAAAGAGAACGCAGCTCTCTACAGCTCTAGAGATAGTCTATAACGCCAAACGAGGCAGCCTCCATAAATCCTGTGTGTGCATGTAAGCATCAAATAGCTATCCTTATAGATAGTTCTTTAGAATGCTAACTTTAGTGTGTACTATATAGATGATGTGGAAGTCTTATAGTTAGTTGTTAGCTATAACCATTGGAGATGCCCTAAGCGCGTGCGCGACATGGTAGGTGTGACATCCTAATAAATTTAACTTCACCATAAAAATCGCTTAATTTTCGTGAGTTTTAAATTTTTATGCATATTTAAGATTTTTCACAAACCCGTTCTCTCTCCAATCTCACACTCCCTCCCTCTCAGCTCCCTTGCACCCAAAGCTAGCACCCCCTCCCCTCTATTTAAGCCCTAGCTAAATGTGTCAAAATGGTCATCCTAACCCACTTCTCATTTCTCCTAAACTCTCGCTCCCTCTTTACCTCCAGAGGAGAAGAATTTGGTCTTATTTCCCGAATTCGATCGACAGCCTTATTGTCTGGTGAATTTTCATCGTCGCCATCATGCGCATTGAGTTCGCCTTTCTCTCCCCTTTCTAATGCATGCCTTGCATGTGCTTGTTTTCCCCTAGGAAGACCAAAGCCCCAACATTGCTACTATGCACAGTGTCGCCGCTGACCTCGTCACCCCGTCCCCTTCACCTCGGAGAGCAGCTTCGACCTTAAAAGTCATGGTTGTTGTGTTCGCCTAGGTCTCCTCTCCCTAATGCACCCATTCTTTTAACTCGTTGTGCACCAGAGCCACCAGAACACGTCTTTGTCCCTGTCGCCAATCCGGAGCAATCACCGACCCTATCGCCACCAGTGATCTCCCTCTTCCCTTCATTTCACAATGAGTCCTTTCTATCCCCGTGTACTCCTTTATGCCACAAACCCAATATGCTAGTCATCATAACACTTAGATGCCCATAGCACCGCCATACCATCACCCCTCGCTGCGCCGCCACAGGCTACCATGGATATCCTGACTTGCCGCTTCTGCTTGAGCACTGTCAGCACCAATAAGGTCGTCGTAACACGTAGGTGCTCAAGCCCACGCGCAATTTGGAGTTTCTCATTTGGTTTTGTAGTTGCTCTCGTGCACAGTAGCGACACCGTCACCTTCGTCGTCACACCGACACCTTGGAGCTTCTCCTGCCATGCCATTGCCGCCATTAGGTTCGCCGGAACCATCGTATTCTGTTTTGCCCATCTTGAGCAGTCACCATGCCCTTTCTTATTGGCACTAAGCCCAAAACCCAAGCCGTCATGGTGCCTCCCCTATTTCCTCTCCTTTGAGCGATGAAGAAGATGGTTATAATGTCGTCATGTGGCCCCACGAATAGATTAATTAGTTTAAACTAGTAATTAGTTAGCGGTTAATTAGTTATCTAATGTCAGTATGACACATGGGATTGAAAGATCAAGCTCTGTTTAAGTTGGTTTTGGCGATAATGACAAATACTATTATAATATTTTGGTGATAATGACAGATGTATATGTGAGATTAATATGTTTGTTTAAGTATATTAATACTTAGTCTCATTTGGATGAAAAGGTAAAATCGTTGAGGTATGCATTCGATATCTTTCCTATAATCTTGTTGCATTTCTCACGTCCAAATATATGATTAAATGACAAATCTTTTGTGGGAATATGGTTGTGCAAGTATATTATTGCTTAGTCCTATATGGATGAAAAGGTGAAATCAAAGAGATATACGTTTGAAATCATATTTTTATATATTAATGCATTCCTTTGATCCAAAATATAGATTGAACTCCACTAATAGTCCAAAATGAATACATGCATATGTCTTCACAACACATACTTGTATGCACACATTTAGAGGGAGTTTACTCTATGTTTTGAGGTTTCATAAGTATTGATCCATGTTTCCTTTAATACACATATTTAGGATCTTTACTTTGAAACACATTCATTGAGTATATATAGCTTGTGTAGTTTATATATACTTATTTGCAATTGGGTTATCATCTAACTTCTCCATTATGTGTTAATAGTTGGATGATTAATGACAACCAAATAAGTAAGCTTTGTTTAAAGTTTATCTTAGAGTATACAAGTGTTGTGTACATGTTATATACTCACAACTCATTATTTCTATCTCACTATTTGTTAGGATTGTCATGAATTACCAAAAAGGAAAGATTGTTGAATCTAGTCCATCTATTATGTGTTAATAGTGAAGTTTGGTAATTGATGACAATTATTTTGTGGACTAACATTTTTCATGAGTTGGATGAATATGTTAGTTCCACAAAAGAGGATGACTTGAGATGACTTCATGTGTTGAAAATCATCAAGCCTTGGTGGAAGATGGCTTTATGTATTGAAGGCCATCAAGAAGAAGATGTATCATGAATTGATACATATTCGAGGGGAGATAATCGTGTGTTGATTATCAAGTCAAGTGAAGACTATCATGTGTTAATGGAGTTGAAGAAAAGAATTCATCATGAGTTGATACATATCAAGACAATGATCTAAGGCAAAGGTATGACTAGTTAGGGCTAAGGATGTGTTTCTAGTATTTTACCGGTCTTAATATTTGGTTAGAAGGCCGAATTGCTGTTATAGATTGCTGTAGTATTAAGAGGGGTTATGTCTAGTAGTTTGAGTCTCATCATGTGTTGATAGCTCAACCTCACCTTGTATAGCTCATCTTGACGTGAGGCTTGCATTTGTGAATGTGTTTTGTAAATAGTTGAAACTCATGTGTTGAATCCTTATAACATGGGACTATGCATTGCAAATGTATTTTACAAGTGCTTGAAGTCCATGTTTCTATTTTTGTGATATGAGGCTCATATTTGCAAATGTGTTTTGCAAATAGTTTAAGCTCATATATAATCCTTGTAATATGTGGCTTAGATTTGCGACTGTGTTTTGCAAATGTGAGGAGTCCATATACCTATTCTTTGTGTCATGATTTCAAAAGTGTGCAAATGTGTTTTGCAACTTGTTGGGTATTATGTTTGATCCTTGTATGCATGATACTATAGTTTGCAAATGTGTTCTATAAAATCTGTTGAGATATCTGCACCTGTTAAAAAAATTGAAACTACCGACTCTGTGTGAGTGGTACTACCGAACATCAGAAGTATCAGTATGTGTTGTGTGGTACTACCGGATGTGAGGCAGTTAGACCGGCTTTGTACACACGGTCAGACTGGCCTAATCAGTTTCACCCGGATCCAAAAGGGTAGTCTGACCGTGGAGCGGTTAGACCAGAGTATACTCGATGGTCTGACCGATATATACTCGACGGTTTGACCAGTATGTACACGGCGGTCAGACCAGCATGTGCCCAGTGGTCAGACCGACATACTAGTAGAGGTCTGACCGGTTCGCGGAACTATTGTTCCTTCTTGTGATACGTTTTTTTCCAAAGAGTGACTTTGCTAATTTATCCGAAAGTGGTCTGAACGGTGCATTTGCGGTCTGACCAGACCTAGTGATCAGACCGGTCCCAATGTGGGTGGTCTTATCGATTTTTCAGTCCAACAGCTAGTTTTCAGCCACACACGGCGATATTTGCAACGTCGGAGGTCGTCGGGACGCACCTCGTTGCGTTCCTTATCTAGCTCTTTGGTTGAAGCATGTTTCCAGCCACACAAAGCGATATTTACAACGCTGAATTCATCGGCCTCGCCGAGTCTTTAGTGGACGCAGAGTTTGGGGCGATGCCTCAGTATAGTTGGGGATCAGCGGTTCTGTGTGCCACATATCGGGGGTTATGTGATGCTTGCTAGCGCGCCACTGCTGGTACCCCTAATATGGCTATCTGCTACGTGCTCCTATAGCTGTGGAGCTGGGAGCACTTCCCTATCAGATGTCCGACCATCGTGACGCCAATGCACCCGTTCAGCGAGTTCGCCGGTCTAATATACGGGCCCATTATGGGCATCCGATGGACTGCTGCCCGTCTACGGTGGGCGAAGGTCAAACCGTCAAGGTGCTACTTGCTGTGGCACAACGAGTTCGAGTCATTGCATGACAACGACGTCATATGGAGTCCATGGACGGTAGATTTCGTGCATCGTGTATTGCCGTACGGGTTGACCCTGCATTGCCTGGAGGACATGGAGCTATAAAAGACAACACACCATCTAGTGTTTTCGTACATGATGGAGACTTAAGCACCACAGCGTGTGATGCGACAATTGGATTTGCACCATGCCGTGCCCCCTCTAGATGGCAAGTTCCTACGTACGAACCTACATTTTGTTTTCCTATTACGCCTTGCGTTCCACTCATATCATGGCGTTCTTCCACCGTAGGTCCGTTGTCGAGATGCATCCCTTTTGCCGTCCGCACCACTTGCACAGACTACCGCTCCCCATTGTTCACTTTGCTGCACATTCGGGAGGTATGGGATTTGCATTGTACATCCGGAATATTTATTGTAACTAATATCATTTCATATTGCAGCCTCCAATTCAACATGGGGGTGACGATGAGTCCACTGATGATGACACGAGCCTCCCAGATGCTTCCAAAGAGCAGTACACGGCGTCATGGTTTGTAGCGTATGTAGGGCAGAGCTCAGCATTCTCAACATACCCAAGGTTTGGACACTTCGGTGGGCTGAGCCCCTCCAACTTCACTGCCACATCGTACAGTCAGGGCGAGAGCTCCTTTGCACCATGAGAGCAATTTCTAGAGTCTTTCGTACACGACATTATTGTGGGTGGCTCGCAGTTCGGCATGTCTTAGCTGGACAACTTCAACCCTTACCGAACCCAACCTACTGTACCTTAGCCACTAAGCAGACAAAACGGTCTCCATACCTCCTCTGACCCGAGACGCAACCTCTGGACCGACTGACGTACCCAACGGGACATACTCGTGCGTGACAGAAGACAAGGTCACGTACGGGGAGGCAGACACGGCAAAAAGATAGCAGTGGCTCAGCTGAGTGAGCCATATTATATCTAGTATGATGCTTTTTTGTACTACTGTAATTACTTTTAATTGTATAAATTCCTAATGTATAAAATTGTAAAAAAGTGAAATATTTGTAAATTCATGATTAAGTTAACCCGAATAAATGTGGCAAATTTATACCACATAAAATTTTAAAAAAATACACAATAACTATGACTGTGTCCGGAGGCTTCACATAAAATTTCGTAATTTTTTGAGCTCGTTTACTATATGTAAAAACTTGTAAATGTATTAAAATTTTATGAATTTTTCAGCAATATTCGCAATGGATAAAATTACCCAAAGTCACTACGAGATACGTTATGTCGGGAGGCTATACATAAATTTTCATAATTTTTTAGCTCATTTCATATATTTAAAAATTCAAAAAAATACTAAACAAAAAATTACGATAGGTAATTAAGCTGGTTTAATCACCCGCTGCCCTCTCATCAGACGGCAGGCTCGTAGCCAACTGAGCTACCCTCAGTTTTCGATCAAATGCATTAGTTCATGGCACAAAGCTGCTTTGCACCCGATGAACAATCCAATGGATGCATACGTACCATTGGCTGATTTGTTGGCCCTCTAGTTCCTGTCGTTTTGGGCTAACCTATTCTCATGTTCTTTTCGAGCGAAGGTTTGCCTACTCTCCTTGAATTGCTTCACCAGTTTCTTGATGTATTGGGGTCGTTTTGTTCGCTTCAATACGGAGGCCGACGCTGCAGTGTTCCAAGTGGGCCGTAGCAAAATACTTCCCAGCTGCGCAACTTCGTATGCCTATACACCGGGCTGCACTGCCACTTTGTCTCCACGTGGCCGCCCTAAAGCTGTACAAGGTGTTTTTTCGTGTTGAACTTCTACCAATATTCCATCTCGTCCAAATGCAGGCAGAGTTCATCGAAAAAATTCAGGCAAATTTCGCACTCACATGTGCAGACGATTAGAATGTGTTTTTGTCTGGCAATTCGTAGCATAGTCTAACAGTATGGCATCATATCTCTCTCAGTGATGGGCAGAATTCGATTCTTATCGATCAATCACATGCTGCATGGGCAGTAGCGGAGGACCCGATAGAGCAAGCTCTGGCATGTGCCAGACCTTGATGCGGGCGGCGGGAGGCGGGCGGGCGGGCGGCCGGCGGGCGACGGGAGGTGGGCGATCCGTCCCACCTCATTTTTTTTCCATCCTCCGCCACTGTGCATGGGGTCATTTGTGTGGATTTTCCACCATAATTTTCCAGGAAAACTTATTTGTAATCGGGTGTCTTCCAAAGTATTTGATACTCCTACGAAACTACGCAAAATGGATTGGTTCGTTTCTAATCTTGCAGCATCTGGGTAACGATAGGTGGGTGATCATTGATTGGCTCGCTGCCCTCTCGTAATTATGCACGGTTGCACTAGTTTATTACGGTTGGTAGCACTGGTTAGGTTGTCAAGTGTCAAACATCACGGACAAATAAGCAGAGCCCCACGTTTGTTCGGATTTCGCACTCCATAAAACCATCAGCATAAAGGGAAAAAAACTTCTTAGGCATGTGCTACACTCGTTATTTGCTGGTTCGTTGCTATAGAAAAAGCAGATGACCATCAATTTGCAGTGCTTGCATTCTTTAAGAACCAGCACATGCACTGTGGGTTCGTAATATTCTCTTGTCACGTGTTAAGGACGTGTTCTTTTATGTTGTAACTCATAATTTTTGTCTATATTTTTTTAAGACAGTAACAGATGATAGAGACATTGATATAGACAGCATATATAATTTTGAGCTCAGAAAGCCACTTAGAAAATCTGATTTGTCTATTTTGACCTTTAAAGAAGCCAAAGATCCAAAATGATAGACCTAACAATTTTTTCTTAACTGACTTCACAGCTCAGTAATGTGACATGCAGTCCACAATTATTATTTGCTTAAACTGATTGAAAAGGTTTCAGCTTGTTAAATTGAGAAGAGAATTGACTAGCAAATGGAAGCTACCCCAGGAAATATTTCTGGAAGTGGCATATGTTAATTTTTTCCTTGTAACTTCCCCATTTGCTTCATAACAAAGGTATAGTCGAACTTCTACTGTCATTATCTTCCATTATGTTCGATTTAAATCTAAAAGCTGAAGAGATCTTTTCCACTTAAATTGCACATGCTTTTGGTCACTTTCTTCCATGTGGAACTTTGAGATCTTGCAAATTGTTTACTACCAAGTTCCAAGTGAAATCTCTCATACCCACACTGTTATATTTTGTAATATGAATTCGGTCGGGTATGATCTTGCAAATTGTTCACTATTGGTCTTTTCGACCACTTGAAGAGCTCGATTAGGAAACAATGCGAGCTGATCGTAGGTTATGATTAGGACTATCTTCATGTTCGTAATGGACTTTGCATCAACCTACATCAGATATGATGCTCTAAGGTGAGTGAGCCAATTGGAGTCAAACGTGACTACTCGAGGTGCTTCCGAATATAACTCTACACTGTTATCTTTAGAGACTCTCCGAGCGGGGTATTGTTCCTATTTCCGAGAAGGTTAATATTCTAGTCTTTGATAGGTCTACGTTTTGTTGCCGACTAGGACTATGTTCCCTTTCTCATCTAGGACTCTTGTTTTTAAGACTATTTATATCCTCTGCAAGTTACTGGTACAGGCGTGGGATCACACATACGCCAAGAGCGTTCTGTAACTTCTTCTTATATAGTGGTTTCGTCAATTACGTGCCCATAGTTTTTCACCGAAAGGGTTTTTCACATTAAATCTTTATCTCGTCTTCTTGATTGTTCTTAATTGTTTCATACTCTATCTTGTAGATTTCATATCAAGTGGTATCAGAGCCACATTCTTTGCCCAGATCAATCTAGGGCACTCTCGATATAATGACAATGAAGTATGATCTTCAATTACTTGACTGAGACACAAGATTTTTCCTATGGCAGATCAAGATGCGAGCTATTATAGCATAGCTCGATTTGGATGATACGTTATTGGGAATTGACAAAATACCCATTGCATGGTCCATTGAGAAGAAGCACAATGCTCTCTCTCATATTCATCTTCATCTATTTAACAATATTCTCCAGGAGGTCACAAAGGAGACCACCACTGCTGCATTATGGCTAAAGCTAGAATAGATTTGCTTGACCAAGGATTTGATCAGCAAGATGCTTGTGAAGCAAAATCTTTTCTTGCTCAGATTGGCATAAGGCAGATCTATGTCGAATCACTTAACTGCATTTAAGGATACCATCACTAATCTTAAAGCAATGGATGTCAAATATGAAGATGAAGATTTAGGTCTTATTCTACTCTACTCATTGCCCATTTCATTCTCTATGTTCAAAAACATAATTCTTTATAGTCGAGGCACTCTCACCTTAAAGGAGGTTTATGATGCTCTGCGTGCAAAGAAGAACATAAAAACTATAGTGTCGAGCGAAAGCTCATATTCACACGTTGAAGGTTGGAAGACCAGATTGCTAGTATAAGTTGTCGTACTATTAAGAGGGGTCATGTCTAGTAGCTTGAGTCTCATCATGTGTTGATAGCTCAACCTCACTTGCTCTAGCTCCCCTTGGCGTGAGACTTGTATTTGTGAATGCATTTTGCAAATAGTTGAAGCTTATGTGTTAAATTCTTATAACATGCGACTATATATTGCAAATATGTTTTGCAAGTGTTTGAAGCCCATACTTCCATTTTTTTGTAGTGTGATGCTTACATTTGCAAATGTGTTTTGCAAATGGTTGAAGCTCATATATATAATCCTTATGTCTTGATTCTAAAAGTATGCAAATATGTTTTGCAACATATTGGGAATCATAGATAATCCTTGTGTGTATGATACTATAGTTTGCAAATGTGTTTTATAAAATCGATTGAAGTATATGCACATCTTAGGGAAATCAAAACTACCACAATGTATTTTGCAGTACTATCGCTAGTTGGAATTGCCAGCGTTGTAATCGCGGAACTACTGCGTCTGTTGGTGGTCGGAAGACCTGTATGGTCAAGAACCATTTTGGTCGAACCAATATGGTCGAAGACCTGTGTGGTCGAAGATCAATGTGATCGAGAACCAGCATTGTCAAAGCCGACGTAGTCGAACCAACGAGGTGAAAGATCGACGTGGTCGATGACCTGTGTGGTTGAAGATTGACATGGTCAAAGATCAAAGTGGTCAAAACAAATATGGTTGGAACCAAGATGGTCAGATCCGACGTGGTCAAGACCTGTGTGATCAAAACCAGCGTGGTCAAAACTGACGTGGTCAAGATTTGTGTGATCGAAGACCAGCGTGGTTGAACCAAGACAGTCAGATCTGACGTGGACGAGATCTGTGTGATCGAAACCAGCGTGGTCGAAATCGACATGATCGATATTTGTGTGATTGAAACTAATGTGGTCGAAACCAGCGTGGTCAAACCGACATGGTCAAGATCTGTATGATCGAAACCAGTGTGGTCAAACAAACGTGGTTGAAACCGACGTGGTCGAGACCTATGTGGTCATAATCAACGTGGTCGAACTAACGTGATTGATTCAACGTGGTTGAAGATCGACGTGGTGGTTGAAGATCTGTGTGATCAAATATTGACGAGGTTAAAAATCGACATGGTTGACGTGGTCGAGACCTGAGTGGTAGGAGACTAGCGTAGTCTGAAACATGTGTGGTCGATCCAGATAACGTGGTCAAAGACCAGTATGGTCGGAGACCAGCGTAGTAGCAGACCTATATGGTCGAACCGGACAATGTGGTGGGAGATCAATGTGGTCGGAGATGTGAGTGGTCGAACCATCTGACATGGTCAGGGACCAGTGTAGTCGATGCTCCGTACTTTCGACCAGCTCTGTGTGAGCGGTCTGATTGGCTCTGTGTGAGTGGTTCGATCAATGAGCGGCACTACCGACTCTGTGTGAGCGGTACTTCTGATTTGTGAAATGACCGACTTATGCAGCAGTACGTTTTTTTCAAAGCGACACCTGTGTGGAGTCTTCTCATCCCTGAGAAAATTGGTAGTTCCGCACGAGTGCTGTGGTACTTCTGATGTTCGGTAGTACCAGACTTTGCATGATGGAACTACTGGACTTGCCTGCAATGACTGGTTTTCTGATTGTTGCTGAGGGGAGTAGAAGTACCGGTCGTTTTCCTGTGGTACTTCTGAAAATCCTATTTTTCTATCCCAACGGCTAGTTTGGAGGTGTGGGGTATATATACCCACTTTTGGCCGGTTGGAGAATAACTTTTGGCACTCCATTTCACTCTCTTGAGCTAGTGTGAGATCCTTCTCTTAATTGTGCATGTATTGCATCTTGTGAGCAAGGAGGAATGTTCTAGATTGTATGTGTTGTATCTAGAGGTGGATTGTGTATCCACTTAAGTGGTGTGCATCCATTCATATGGTGGGAGTCAAGCAAGAGGCTTTACTTATTAGTCTTGGAATTTGCTGACTCCTAGGCAGCGTTGGAGTCATCGTGCACGATGATCTTCTCAAAGAAGTTTGTGAGAAGGCATGACAAAGTTGTGAAGGTTGGAGCTCACTTATCTGGAGCGAGAAAAAGCTGTCACTAGTAGATTGAGGTATTTTGGCTTAATTCGTGGAGCCGGCTCAATTCATTTGGGTTAACCTCAACGTGGACTAGGGGAGACCGGCAAGTCTCTAAACACCATGGTAAAAAGGTAACCATGCCAATTGTGATTTGTTTTTTGTGCTCAATTTATATTCAAGCAATTTATATTCATAGAATTAAATTAATTAATTGTCATCCTAGTATTGCAAACCTTGACATATGCTTATCTTGATGGTGTACTTAGGTGAACCCGGTTGTTTTACGTGTTATTTGTGCTAAACCTTTTTGTGTTAAGCTTCCGTATTATTTGCTTGGTTTAGCCAAATTGAAATTAAAAATTAATTAGAGAAGAATTTTTTAGATTGCCAATTCACCCCCTCTAGTCGGCCTCCTCGATCTAACAATGGGATGGTTCGATATGATGTACTTGATTAGTAGAATGTGTAGCTTGGAAGGTTGATATATAGTAATGGAGAATAATTAGTTAATTTCAGAAATTGCACATAATTGAATTATCATTCGTATCTAGCTCTTAGCCTATGTTGCTGATCAACCAAGAATAGAAGAAGGCTAAAACAAGCGTATAACAATGTATAGGAGTGGTTGACACAAGATAATTCAATAGAATATAATCTGGAATTGGAAAGCACAAGGATTGACCCAAATATGGACACTAAAGGTTTTTGTCCTCTAGATAGTATATCGGTATTTTGGCCATAACCTCTTGTTAGTTTCCTTTTTTCATTGATTCTTTTTTTTTTGCTATTTTCCAATGGATTTTTCTACAACTTTTGTTTTGGGACAAAGTTCTGGAAACTGACCAAAAAATTCTCACAAAAATCACAAGTGCTGATAATTGCAGATTCAATCTAGAAATTTGGGTCAAATTTCACCACAGATATCTTTTAACTGCCTTGCTAGAATGATGTGAAATTTTATAGTCAGATGGATAATGAAGTTATAAATCTAATGGCGGTAGTCTCACTCAAAAAGTATCATGAATAAAAAGTTATGGTATTTTTTGTGGTGACTATAGAAGAGGGAGTCTTCTGGCCAAAATTGGGAATTAGGGTTTGGAGAGTTCTAGATGGATTTTGATGTGGAGATTTTTTGGTTGGAATTTTTCAGGAGCAATGATATGACCAGCAATTAGAGAAAGCTAAAATGGATGCAAATTCAATTTAGCAAACCAAAACTAACAGATTAAAAAGCGCAACGGGTTTGGACAGTGGAAATTAACTCTTTTTGTAGGTCAATTTTTCTGGACTATGGGAAATAAAAAATGAATCAACTAACTAGGGATACAAAAAATCCTACTGGTCAACTTTAGCTCGATACCACCTAATGAGACAATGGGGTCCCGATCTTTTGATAGGATGATAACCTCGATTTGGAGGAGAACGACTTTGACAATGCAAGCTTCTAACTGGTCATGATTAGAACACCAAATAATCACAAACCACACTCTGAGTCATTATCGATCGTGCCAAGAATGCAATTGACCTGACCACGAAGATCTATTTATGCATGTAATAAAAAAACGAACAAGAATAAGGTAAAATGCAATATGATGTATTGCAAATATTTATGAAATACTGATAAGTTGGGATTCCGAATAAGGATCTTGACTAGATGGTTTAATCGACACACGCAGAAAATACAAGTTACAATGAAGGCAAACTAAACATAAATAAAATCTAAGGAAACTAGAGCGGTGCGGCCTCCTTAAATAGAAGAGAAAAAGGCGCACATAACTAAGAAATAAGGAGGTGATACTATTCATGGTACTGTTCATATGAACAATACAAGCATGAATAATATGGGCCAAGAGGGGGCGCTTCCCCCTTCGGCCCAAGCATTACAAGGCCCAACTTGGTACAAATAGGTGACAGAACACTTTTCTTTCATGATTGTAGTTGCACAGAAGGAATTTGAAGGTGAGGTTAGATCCGTTGGAAACAGGACAAGATAAGCTTTCTATCAAGTACTTGTAGACCTTAAACGGACTCCGTATGTGAAAGTTATGCACATTTGAAGTCAGTGTTGTCTCTCGAGGTGAATTAGATTCCAGAACATGTCTAGCTTGAACTCTTTTTTGGTACGTGGAGTAGCGGTTATATCCGGAGAGTTGATGTCCTCATGTAACACCCTGGCCCCATCCTCTGAGCCCAAAGTGCTATCACCTACTCTATGATGCTACCAACATCAACTTTTGCCGCTGGTCTTGCGAAGCAATTCCTCTATTTAAATATCAACCAAACGATAAAAGTCAATACACTTGACACTAAGCGCAGCAGAGGTATACATTTGCTAATTACCATAAAGGTACTCAGACTATTCAAGGCTAAATATGTCAACTATAGATGATATGTGAATTACTGTTGCATGTAAAACAACTGTGCTACTCCCACCAGTACATGTCGCCTTCAAAGAACCTAAAAACAACAACAAAACAAGGGTGAGTCCGAAGACTCAGCAAGCATATGATAAAACAATGGGGTTGGTACAGTAATCATTCAATCACATATTTATGAACTATAACCCAGAATCTATGGATTTCCTCCCTGTCTCCTGTTTGTTTCATGTAAATGCAATGCGATGCAATCCACCTCTCTATGCAGCTTATACTGGTATAGTGGAGTTGCTTCACTCGTCAGTGAAACCCCTCTGCCTTCATCCCTGGAGGTGCCTACCAAAGTAGGTCTTGATTTCCCCACCGTCGTGGGAGGCCTACCGTTGTAGGTGTATGAGTGCAATGCATAATGCGCCTCTGTATGCCACTTATACTGGTATAGTGGAGTTGCTTCACCCGTCGGTGAAACCCCTCTGCCTCCATCCCTGGAGGTGCCTACCGAAGTAGGTCTTGATCTTCCCACCGTGTGGAATGCCTACAGTCGTAGGCTTTCATGATGCTCATGGTACCATGCAAACACAACATTCTTCCAATGTTGACATTCGATCATAAGCATCTCTCATCACAGTATAATCAACAGACAAGTAGGGATATCATTTCATGACTTGGCATAAATCATGACATAAAACAATAACAGGCATTCATCACAATCCACTACTCTCCATGCACTTGCCTGATTACTCCCGTATACGATGTGTGGAGGAGCGCCAAACAAAACCTCCACTTGAAGACATCAACCGAACCCTCAACTGAACATTGCAATTTGCACAACCATGCAAACAACAATGGTTCTATGTGTATAGACAACCAACTACGTTCCTACGCACAAACCCGATACCAACAACCTCTCTCTCACCTAGGGCTGGCAAAAAAGCTCGGGCTCGTGAGCCAGCTCGGGCTCGGGCTCGTGAAGGCTTGGCTCGGCTCGTGGATGAAACGAGCCGAGCCGAGCCAGCAAAAAAGCTCGGATTCTAAACGAGCCGAGCCCGAGCCAGCTCGCGAGCCAACTAATGGCTCGGCCCAACTGCCAATGGCGGATGGCCCGATGGGCCCTGATGCCCCGAATCCCCGATGCCTCCTCATCCTCCCGGCCTCCCTACCTTTTCTTCTTTTCTCGCCCGACGCCCACTCAGCCGGCTCTCTCTCTGACTCTCTATCTCCCTCTCTCTCTCTCGCTCTCTCTCGATCTCCCCGCTCTCTCCTCACGCGCCCGGCGCCTCCCCTCGGCTCCTCCTCTACGCCGCCGGCCCGCCGCCTCTACCTCCGTGCGGCTCCTTCCGCTCGCGCCCCTGCCTCCTCGCGCCACCGCTCTGCTCCTCCAGCGGCTCCGCCGCCCACTCGTGCCTCCCCTCCGACGCCTCCTCTGGCCCGGCCCGCCGGCCGTTCCCGCCGAGATGTCCGGCGCCCGCGCCGCCTGGGGATCTCCAGCCAGATCTGGCCAGATCCGCGCCGCTCCTCGCCGAGCTTTGCCGCCCGACGGCCCGAACCGTCCTCTCCTCGCCGCTCGGCTCCGCCCCTGCGCCAGTGGTAGCGCCGCCGCCGCCTCCATCTACGGTCTTCTTGATGTATGTGGTGTTTTTTGGATTTGTATGTATGTGAAAGTGAAACTATCAGTATTGGTTTGTACAATACGTGTATATGGCAGTTTATGTTATTTTCATTGTTGGCTCGCGAGCCCTCGCGAGCTGGCTCGAGCCGCATCACGAGCCGAGCCGAGCCCACAAAAAAGCTTGATATCCTAATCAAGCCGAGCCGAACCGGGCCTCCATTTCACCGAGCTTTCACGAGCCGAGCCGAGCCAGGCTCGGCTCGGCTCATTGCCACCCCTACTCTCACCGGACTCCTTTCCGATGCCCTGGTGCCCAAATGATCATAATTTAATGATCGTCATCTATAATTGCAGATAAATCTTATTTACATGTCTACTATTTTTCTCTTCATTTTTCTCCTCTTTTCTTTTCTCGTTCTCTCCTCTTCTTTCTCTTTTTTTTCCTTCCTCTCCCTTTTCTTTTATTTTCCTTTTTCTGAACTGGCTGGCTCCCTCATTCCTCAACTCTCCTTCTCTCTCATGGCTCCTCCACTCCTGAACCAAATCGGATCATGGCGCCGCACCTCCGACTCCCCGGTGTCTCGTCGCCTTGGCCCTTATCCAGCCCTAGCACGTCCGCCTCCAGCTCCCTCTTGACGTCTTCTTCCCTCGCTCTACTTTGGTATGGTTCTGCAACTCCGCGTCGTCTCATGGCACCCCCATTGCTGGAGCCTCGCCTCGGCTGTCCTCTCAACTAGTGCTACGGGTTTCCCTCTACTCCTTCTCCGGCCTCTCAGCGACTCTGGCTCTTCATCGCCTGAGCTCCTCGCGCCATTACCGGTAACCCTAGGTTGATCCTAGGTTTGAGGCTTTTGCTCGTCGGCTTTGATCCACTCTTCTTTCCCCCCTCTCGATCTATTTGATTTTATACAAGATTTTGATTTGCCATTTTTTATTTTTGGATCTACTCGAGGGTGGTCATTCGGTGGCTCCAGCGGGCTCGAGGTCATGCCACGCGCCGAGGGAGCATGCCATGGTCGTTGGGCGCGTAGCGTTCTCCCTACACCACGATGGCTCACCTCTTCAGTACTCTTGCTTCCTCTATTATATTCCCCTACTTTCAGTTGGTGCTCTATGTGATGGTTCCATGGTGCCCTAGTGATGCTATGCCATTCCATTGATTGCTGGTTGGCTATGGGTCTACATGATTTCATCTTAAGAACTTGCTGCTATTACTGAGAAGGGTTGGTGGGCTACCTTTGTCGGGTGATTGCCGGGTTGTTTTGGGAAGGAATTGGGAATTGCTCATGGCGGTCACTTTCTTGGTCACTTGTGTGCCGACTGATAGTAACCTCCTAGGGTTGACGGTCTTGTGGCCCGTGGTCTGGCTTCTTGCTCTTGGTCGGTGTAACATCCTGAAAATTTGAATTTGAAAATATGAAGCTTTTTGAATTTATTTCTGCAATATGTTTTATTTGAATTTGGAGTTTGTGGTATTTTTCTGAATAACTTAATGAAGGTTCCAAAAAGTCAAAAGGACCAAAGGGAAAACAAGCACGTCTAAATATTAGAAAATTAAAATCTAGAGTAAGAATATGAAAAGATGATCCATAAAATACCAAGGGAGAAATGTAAATAAGCATGAAATATTATCCCAAAAAATTATGGCAAGTAAATTAAAGGAGGCTAGCATTTACATATATATGCAAACACATATGAATATCAATACATATATAAATAAGCATGTATGTACATACACAAAAATCAGAGAGAAATGAAAATATGTGTACATGTATATGCCCCTAGGATATATGTGTAAATGTGTATATATATATATATATATATATATATATATATATATATATATATATATATATATATATTCAAATGTAAAAGCAAAACAAAAGTAAAAATAATAACATTTACAAATATATGTATGCATACAATTAAATATAACAAGAAAATAATCTTTATGTAATAAATATCAACAAAATGGTAGATGTAGAATTACAGGGAGCAAGGAAGTGAATATACATATATACCTATATACACACATGAATACCCAAAAAGAAAATCAAAGAAATACAAAATAAAAAGAAAGAAAAAAACGCACAGCCGGACCGGCCATCACCCCGGCCCAGCCATCTCTCCACGCGCGGCCTGCGTGCGCGCGCGATCGCTCGGCTCCGCCAGCACACTCCCGTGCGGCCCAGCGCCCATGCTCCGCCCAGCTTCTCGCGCGCGCGCCCGCCAGCCCAGCTCGCCCTCGCCTCTGCCGCTGCCATGCGGGCCCCGCTTCCTCGCGCGCGATGACCCTCTGGCCGGTGGACCCAAAGTGCCAGCGCCTTCTTCCCCGGCGCCTTCTCCTCCACGCGCCCGCAGCGCTGCTCTCCTCTCGCGCTCGCTCTCTCTTGCGCTAGCCGTAGCTGATCGCTCCCTCTCTCTCACACACCACGCGGGCAAGATTCAACGCACCCCGTTCTCTCTCCCCCACAAAATCTCGGAGGGGATTTGGTTCACCTCCCACCGCTGGCGTGAGCAGGGCGGAGGCCGCCGTCGCATCGCCACGCGCCCCTCTTCCCCGGCTATAAAAACCCCCGCCCGGGAGCCGCTAACGCATCGCCCATCTCCGCTCGTCCTCCTCCCCCGCGGAATCGAGCTTCCGTGCCCTATTGCTCGCCGGCGTGCCCATTCTTCTCCAAAGCCGGCCGATTCCATTCCATCGATTGGAGCCGCCTCCATCCAATTCCTCGGCACTGGAGCACCACCGTGGCTCCGCCGACCCATCCCCGCGGACGCCGGAGCTTCTCCTTCGCCCCAGTTCGCCGGCGCCGTGCACCTCCGCCGCCCGATTCCGCCTCACGTCGCCGGCTCGCCTGAGTTCCTCTCCCGCTCAACCGATGCCGTGGTAAGATTCCCCTTTACCCCCTAGTGCTCACGCCCATGATCGTTTGTCTCTTCTCCCACTCCGGCGCCACCGCCTCCGTTCCCACCTCACCGCCACCGCCCAAGCAGCCGCCCCGCCGACCTGCGCCACCCCGGGCCGCATCGCCTCCCCCATCAGCTTCCACAGCACTCCGGGAACCCACTTTGCCACCCAACCCTCTCCCTCTGGCCTTTCCTCGCCGGAGCACCCGCCGCCGGCCGTGCGCCCCGGCTCCCCTGTTTTCGGCCGGTGACTTTCTTCATTGGCTCTCAGCCCTGCGTGCTATATTGGTCGGCTCCTCTCCCAAAAGTCACGAAACATCGATCGTTCCACTGGTTAGCTCGGCTGCACGTTAACCCCTTGCCCTCTAGTCCCGGGTTCGATCCCACCGACCACCCCTGTTTCCATTTTAATTCATTTCAAGTTTTGTACCTCACTCTAATTAGTAAAAATTATGGAAAAATTTAGAAATAATCTAGGAAAGCTAATAAATTTAATTAGGATATAAGACCAGATTGTTTAGTATTTAAATGTGGAATAGTTATCATGTATGAATAATTGTGCTCTCATTTTTATTTAAACCTACATATTAGTTAAGGCATTGCTAAGGAGAAACAACTTTGGCTAAATATCCAAATTTAGTAAAGATGCCTTAATAATAATAATAGAAATATGTACACCATATTTATCATGCCATCTTAAATAAACCTTAGACGTAGATTTTGTAAAAAAACAACGAATATTAAAATATAACCCTATATAGCCAGCATTGCCAGATATCTAAATTAGAAATAGAACTAAGCCTAATAGAAACTAAAAGCCTAGATTAAATAATAATGGTACTATTAATTAAGTCTTAATCGTAGGATTAATTAAATTAGGTCTCTTTATAGAATAAACTATTCAGTGGGACGTGACCATAAAAATTTAAGTTGGAGATCATATTAACATACAATTACTAAAATATAATAGCCCTAGGATGTCGTACATTAAAATGACCTAATCAATATGTGTATATACTCTAAAGTAAACATTAAGCCATTAACACAAGTAATTAGGGTTACATAAAATGATACATATCAAACCTGGTTCAGATTGCTAAGTTTAAACTAAAATTTAAAATAAAGCATAATAATAGCTAAAGTATGAGCAACATAACAGTAGCGCCATCAATTAAATCTTACACTAGCTTTAGTACATATTTATGTGGAGCATAATTATCTATATACAGCAAGTCGGGACTCGTATAAATAAACTATAGATTAATAATAAATAGAGGCACATGAAATATCATACCACAAAAGGTTATAGATATAGGCTATAAATTTAACTCGGTAAACTAAGGTTTGCAAACATCACTCATATAGATATACATATTCATTATATGCCCTGAAAAGTAACGCTCGACAAAATGATACCTACTCATAGGTTCATCCTAACTCATGGAACTTCCTTGATAAATATAAAAATAATAAAAAGAAACTGTTAATAAAACATTGAGTTATCATTTTCTACCACCAGCCTTGCCTCAAATTACTCAAATCACCTAATAACTCATAATAATACAAAAGTTGAATTAATTTGGATTTATTTGGATCTTTTAAGTTATTTGCTTTCATTTTGAATTCAGTCGTTTGTCGCGTAGTTAGAAACTGAAGTCCGAAGATTCCACGGATCAAGCGAGATCAAGAGTGAAGTGAAGAAAAGATCCGAAACTCAAGAGAAAGCATTGTGTGAGCTCAAGACCGCGGTAAACCGCGCCAGGCGAGTCAATACTTTGATCATGTTGAACCTACATTTCCGCAAATTACTTTGTTTTAAATTAACAAATTGCATTGCCGTTATTTTTATGCAAATGCATGCTAAATTTGATATTCTAGTTATATGCCATTGTTTACCTTGAATAATATTACCCCCTCCTTTGAGTATTTGAATGTGTGAACCTTGTCGCCCTAGCAAAAATATAATAGTAACATTTCGAAAATAAGTCCGTAACCGTATGCCATGCTTAGCATTGATTAGGAACTCGGGGCAAGAAATTGTCCCAAGCATCACTTTTATTCATGAGAAACTGGTTTGGGCAGTCATGGTGGAAATGACTGGTATATTTGGTTATGGATATTTTATGCTCCCAAAATCTCCGACTTGCTTAATTATCTGGGCGGACTGGTTCGAGGGTGTGAATGTGTGGTGCAGTGGAAGCACAAAGTGGGTTAGTGGTAGACCGTCCAGATAACACTAAGGACTGAATCTTGTCATGTCAACCCGTGTAAAACAGTACAACCACAAGTCTGTAAATTACAACTTGGCTTAGTAGAATTACCGGACCCTGAAAGTCATCCTTCCAGGAGGAGGTGTGGGATAGTGCAAGCGGCAGTCCGTGTGACGGCTTGAATGGGACACCCGGGTAGGGTGAAGTTCTGCTGTGGCGGGCTAGCAGGGGTGGGGAGCCAGCTGCTAGACGTTCAGAAGAAGGACATCCCGCACAACGTATGGGACCCACCGCAAGTGGGAGCGACCCATAGGGTGAAATGATGGAAGGGGCGAGGTACTTTGAAAAGTTACTGTGATGGTCTGCTCAACCACATGACTAAGGAATCGTGTGGGGCAACGAGTTGATTGTCTCTTGTGGTGAAAGTGTACAAACTCTGCAGAGTCTAAAACTATTCGAATAGCCGTGCCCACGGTCAAGGGCAGACATGGGAACTTAACCAGATATAGTTCTATTTCAAAATGCTTTATGATGGGTTGGAAAAGTGGAAGGGCAGCGTAAGGCCCTAGTTTGGAATTGTCCTGGGTGTCGTCCCAGTGGTAAGTTAAGCGGCTATAACGCTGAAGAATTGCTATATGGTGCAGATGCCATGTAACGATGGATGAAATCTGAATCACTATTAATATTGCATGTAATCACAACATATACTTGTGTTCAAAATGCTAGGTCTTAAGGATTTTTATATAATTGTATTCAAAAGCACTCTTTGCAAAACAAAATAACCCGAGCCTCTCCTTTGTTAAGCCATGCATATTATCTACTTGCATTATGTGTATTGGTTCGCTGAGCATGGGGTCGGAGTGCTCACGCTCGCTTTTGCGGCAAAATTCAGAATCAGGAGTCAAATCGCCTCGCCTCAGCAACAAGAGTGGACAAGCTGGCAGATGAGATGAAGATGAAGATGTCAAGGGCTAGGTCGCGAACCTCCAGTTGGCTGCCTGTGAGCATGTCCTGAAGGTCCCACCTGTGTGCTACGTTCTTCCGCTGCTGCAATTTATTGATTTCGGCCTAATCGGCCCATGAGTAAGTTTATTATTTTAATTATGTTTCCGCATGATATGTACTTTGATATTCAGAACTGTAACTGTGTGCACTATCTACTGATCCAGGGAATAGTGCAGTTAAACACAGTAGATTCCGGATTGCAAAATCTGGGTCTGACAGGCATGGTATCAGAGCATATCGACTGCAGGTCGTGACCTAGTTAGCGTGGCCGTTAGTCCATGACTAGAATTATTTTCTCAGTATCTATTTTCACAAAACTAAGTAGTATTGCTCAATCTCAACTCTCTTAGATGATTCTCCCTCATCTATGTGCTGACCTGGCTAATTTGTTTCCGAGGCTCTCTTATCCCGAATTCAAAATAACAAAAAAAACCTGGCACTTACTTTGTACACTCTCTTTGAAAACTTTCCTTAGGCCAAAGTCACAACTCTTAAATTAGAAACTCATTGAATATATATATATATATATATATATATACACACACACACACACACACACACACACACATATATTTTATCTGTGGGTGTGTCATTATCAATATTGATAAAAAAATGTTCCAGAAATTCACTTTGGATTCCCAAATAGTTAAAATAAAGTTAGTTGTCGCAAAACTTTTCCCTAAAAAGATGATCTTCTGTTTCAAAATTAAAAGCCTAAGGGTAAACCTTGAGGTGCTGCTTCTCCAAAAGAGTTAATTTGGTAAAAACCTACATTCCCTATTTGGTTTTATTACCCATGGTTAGAAAAATACTTCTTATCCTATATAAAATATATATATATATATATATTTCAAAGGTTATTATTTCAGAACAACTACAAAAATATATATATGTATCCACTTTTGCCACAAAGTTAAAAAAAATGATGATAATACAAGAATGAGCACTGATATCAAGCAAGCCACCTCCAAATACTTCCTCTTCGTTTAATTAATTTCAAAAGAAAAATTGTGTTTGCCTTCTCGTGCCCTGCTCTGAAATTTAAGGTTAAGAACATTGAAGATGGTCATGAAGATAAGGTGGTATCGTTTTAAACGGACTATGCAGATAAACCTTATGCCTACTTATGTGTGCTTCCCCGAGTAGACGCTGTACTGTCGCAAGATTTTCGTTGGGCCCTGTGCACTGTCTTCTTGCTCTCGGGCATCTTATTTCGCAGTCACAGGAAAAGCTTGCTTTTGAAAAACTTGTGTGGTTTTGTATCAACCCAACCCTTTGGGTGTGCTCTTTTATAATTAACATGGGTTAGATCACCTTATCCCCACGACTCAATCCTTACCTCATGCTATTCCCTCTCGCCCCATTTGCTACAATCCCAGTTAAATCTACTGAAACAAAGTGATGGATCACCAAAGACCAAGACTCGAGACTCTGTCTTGCTAACACTCTCTCCTTACCCGCTCGGAGGTCCCATAGATCAAATCGCCACCGACTACACAGATTGACAAGGAATGTGTCGACGATATGAAGAGAAAAGACCTTGCACCTACCAATGCTCCGTAGACTATTCCCCAACTACGATAACGACCATCACCCTGGCGTATATCCTGTGAGCAAGGCCATATGTTTTCCTTGTGGAAGACAAGACCGCTAACCCGAAGAATGCTCCCAAAACCTACTGCTGACCAAGCAGCTGAAGTACCACGGATGAGTCTTCATATTGCCACAAGACCCATCATGCCTGGAGTTAGATAATGACTAGTGATACCCATTTTAAGGGGGGTAGCACTATGAGGTAGAGCTGCCGAAGAACTACTATGATGCATACTTTTGAAATTGCAACAACTTGGACTTAGGACTAATCAGACCAGTACAAGGAGATTCGCGAGACCAGAAATCTTCTGGTGATAAGGATTACAAGACATACCTTTAGCTAAACTCGACATGTGTGGCAAAGCTAAAGAGTAAGAACGATGTCCCAATAGAAGTAAAAGACCACCATATAGATATGTCCATTGGCACCTCTTACATTCATAAGGCCCTCTACCCCCTAAGGTACAGACCATTCTTATCCACCTATCAATAAGAAATTCGGCGACCATATGTCCAATAGACGATGCAACTACTCCATTCCACGATGACATGAAGACAACAACGTCAAAGAGCAAGTACTAGGAAGTCTACGACCTATTCAGAAGAACAAGGTTTCTTTCTCCTCTTTGGACTTCTCCAAGTGCTAACCCTTGTTTTGCAGATTTTAATCTCTCTGTAAAGATAAGGAACTATATGTCGAGCAACACCCTGAAGCCCATTGCTAGCCAACATAACCCATCTCTATTCTTTCTGCTCTACAGGAATCTCGGGGTCGAGATTCATTTAAGGGGGGTAGGTTTGTAACATCCTGAAAATTTGAATTTGAAAATATGAAGCTTTTTGAATTTATTTCTGCAATATGTTTTATTTGAATTTGGACTTTGTGGTATTTTTCTGAATAACTTAATGAAGGTTCCAAAAAGTCAAAAGGACCAAAGGGAAAACAAGCATGTCTAAATATTAGAAAATTAAAATCTAGAGTAAGAATCTGAAAAGATGATCCATAAAATACCAAGGGAGAAATGTAAATAAGCATGAAATATTATCCCTAAAAATTATGGCAAGTAAATTAAAGGAGGCTAGCATTTACATATATATGCAAACACATATGAATATCAATACATATATAAATAAGCATGTATGTACATACACAAAAATCAGAGAGAAATGAAAATATGTGTACATTTATATGCCCCTAGGATATATGTGTAAATGTGTGTGTGTGTGTGTGTGTGTGTATATATATATATATATATATTCAAATGTAAAAGCAAAACAAAAGTAAAAATAATAACATTTACAAATATATGTATGCATACAATTAAATATAACAAGAAAATAATCTTTATGTAATAAATATCAACAAAATGGTAGATGTAGAATTACAGGGAGCAAGGAAGTGAATATACATATATACCTATATACACACATGAATACCCAAAATGAAAATCAAAGAAATACAAAATAAAAAAAAAGAAAAAAACGCACAGCCGGACCGGCCATCACCCCGGCCCAGCCATCTCTCCACGCGCGGCCTGCGTGCGCGCGCGATCGCTCGGCTCCACCAGCACACTCCCGTGCGGCCCAGCGCCCGTGCTCCGCCCAGCTTCTCGCGCGCGCGCCCGCCAGCCCAGCTCGCCCTCGCCTCTGCCGCTGCCATGCAGGCCCCGCTCCCTCGCGCGCGATGACCCTCTGGCCGGTGGACCCAAAGTGCCAGCGCCTTCTTCCCCGGCGCCTTCTCCTCCACGCGCCCGCAGCGCTGCTCTCCTCTCGCGCTAGCCGCAGCTGATCGCTCCCACTCTCTCTCACACCCCGCGGGCAAGATTCAACGCACCCCGTTCTCTCTCCCCCACAAAATCTCGGAGGGGATTTGGTTCACCTCCCCCCGCTGGCGTGAGCAGGGCGGAGGCCGCCGTCGCATCGCCACGCGCCCCTCTTCCCCGGCTATAAAAACCCCCGCACGGGAGCCGCTAACGCATCGCCCATCTCCGCTCGTCCTCCTCCCCCGCGGAATCGAGCTTCCGTGCCCTATTGCTCGCCGGCGTGCCCATTCTTCTCCAAAGCCGGCCGATTCCATTCCGTCGATTGGAGCCGCCTCCATCCAATTCCTCGGCACTGGAGCACCACCGTGGCTCCGCCGACCCATCCCCGCGGACGCCGGAGCTTCTCCTTCGCCCCAGTTCGCCGGCGCCGTGCACCTCCGCCGCCCGATTCCGCCTCACGTCGCCGGCTCGCCTGAGTTCGTCTCCCGCTCAACCGATGTCGTGGTAAGATTCCCCTTTACCCCCTAGTGCTCACGCCCATGATCGTTTGTCTCTTCTCCCACTCAGGCGCCACCGCCTCCGTTCCCACCTCACCGCCACCGCCCAAGCAGCCGCCCCGCCGACCTGCGCCACCCCGGGCCGCACCGCCTCCCCCATCAGCTTCTACAGCACTCCGGGAACCCATTTTGCCACCCAACCCTCTCCCTCTGGCCTTTCCTCGCCGGAGCACCCGCCGCCGGCCGTGCGCCCCGGCTCCCCTGTTTTCGGCCGGTGACTTTCTTCATTGGCTCTCAGCCCTGCGTGCTATATTGGTCGGCTCCTCTCCCAAAAGTCATGAAACATCGATCGTTCCACTGGTTAGCTCGGCTGCACGTTAACCCCTTGCCCTCTAGTCCCGGGTTCGATCCCACCGACCACCCCTTTTTCCATTTTAATTCATTTCAAGTTTTGTACCTCACTCTAATTAGTAAAAATTATGGAAAAATTTAGAAATAATCTAGGAAAGCTAATAAATTTAATTAGGATATAAGACCAGATTGTTTAGTATTTAAATGTGGAATAGTTATCATGTATGAATAATTGTGCTCTCATTTTTATTTAAACCTACATATTAGTTAAGGCATTGCTAAGGAGAAACAACTTTGGCTAAATATTCAAATTTAGTAAAGATGCCTTAATAATAATAATAATAATAGAAATATGTACTCCATATTTATCATGCCATCTTAAATAAACCTTAGACGTAGATTTTGTAAAAAAAACAACGAATATTAAAATATAACCCTATATAGCCAGCATTGCCAGATATCTAAATTAGAAATAGAACTAAGCCTAATGGAAACTAAAATCCTAGATTAAATAATAATGGTACTATTAATTAAGTCTTAATCGTAGGATTAATTTAATTAGGTCTCTTTATAGAATAAACTATTCAGTGGGGCGTGACCATAAAAATTTAAGTTAGAGATCATATTAACATACAATTACTAAAATATAATAGCCCTAGGATGTCGTACATTAAAATGACCTAATCAATATGTGTATATACTCTAAAGTAAACATTAAGCCATTAACACAAGTAATTAGGGTTACATAAAATGATACATATCAAACCTGGTTCAGATTGCTAAGTTTAAACTAAAATTTAAAATAAAGCATAATAATAGCTAAAGTATGAGCAACATAACAGTAGCACCATCAATTAAATCTTACACTAGCTTTAGTACATATTTATGTGGAGCATAATTATCTATATACAGCAAGTCGGGACTCGTATAAATAAACTATAGATTAATAATAAATAGAGGCACATGAAATATCATACCACAAAAGGTTATAGATATAGGCTATAAATTTAACTCGGTAAACTAAGGTTTGCAAACATCACTCATATAGATATACATATTCATTATATGCCCTGAAAAGTAACGCTCGACAAAATGATACCTACTCATAGGTCCATCCTAACACATGGAACTTCCTTGATAAATATAAAAATAATAAAAAGAAACTGTTAATAAAAGATTGAGTTATCATTTTCTACCACCAGTCTTGCCTCAAATTACTCAAATCACCTAATAACTCATAATAATACAAAAGTTGAATTTATTTGGATTTATTTGGATCTTTTAAGTTATTTGCTTTCATTTTGAATTCAGTCGTTTGTCGCGTAGTTAGAAACTGAAGTCCGAAGATTCCACGGATCAAGCGAGATCAAGAGTGAAGTGAAGAAAAGATCCGAAACTCAAGAGAAAGCATTGTGTGAGCTCAAGACCGCGGTAAACCGCGCCAGGCGAGTCAATACTTTGATCATGTTGAACCTACATTTCCGCAAATTACTTTGTTTTAAATTAACAAATTGCATTGCCGTTATTTTTATGCAAATGCATGCTAAATTTGATATTCTAGTTATATGCCATTGTTTACCTTGAATAATATTACCCCCTCCTTTGAGTATTTGAATGTGTGAACCTTGTCGCCCTAGCAAAAATATAATAGTAACATTTCGAAAATAAGTCTGTAACCGTATGCCATGCTTAGCATTGATTAGGAACTCGGGGCAAGAAATTGTCCCAAGCATCACTTTTATTCATGAGAAACTGGTTTGGGCAGTCATGGTGGAAATGACTGGTATATTTGGTTATGGATATTTTATGCTCCCAAAATCTCCGACTTGCTTAATTATCTGGGCGGACTGGTTCGAGGGTGTGAATGTGTGGTGCAGTGGAAGCACAAAGTGGGTTAGTGGTAGACCGTCCAGATAACACTAAGGACTGAATCTTGTCATGTCAACCCGTGTAAAACAGTACAACCACAAGTCTGTAAATTACAACTTGGCTTAGTAGAATTACCGGACCCTGAAAGTCATCCTTCCAGGAGGAGGTGTGGGATAGTGCAAGCGGCAGTCCGTGTGACGGCTTGAATGGGACACCCGGGTAGGGTGAAGTTCTGCTGTGGCGGGCTAGCAGGGGTGGGGAGCCAGCTGCTAGACGTTCAGAAGAAGGACATCCCGCACAACGTATGGGACCCACCGCAAGTGGGAGCGACCCATAGGGTGAAATGATGGAAGGGGCGAGGTACTTTGAAAAGTTACTGTGATGGTCTGCTCAACCACATGACTAAGGAATCGTGTGGGGCAACGAGTTGATTGTCTCTTGTGGTGAAAGTGTACAAACTCTGCAGAGTCTAAAACTATTCGAATAGCCGTGCCCACGGTCAAGGGCAGACATGGGAACTTAACCAGATATAGTTCTATTTCAAAATGCTTTATGATGGGTTGGAAAAGTGGAAGGGCAGCGTAAGGCCCTAGTTTGGAATTGTCCTGGGTGTCGTCCCAGTGGTAAGTTAAGCGGCTATAACGCTGAAGAATTGCTATATGGTGCAGATGCCATGTAACGATGGATGGAATCTGAATCACTATTAATATTGCATGTAATCACAACATATACTTGTGTTCAAAATGCTAGGTCTTAAGGATTTTTATATAATTGTATTCAAAAGCACTCTTTGCAAAACAAAATAACCCGAGCCTCTCCTTTGTTAAGCCATGCATATTATCTACTTGCATTATGTGTATTGGTTCGCTGAGCACGGGGTCGGAGTGCTCACGCTCGCTTTTGCGGCAAAATTCAGAATCAGGAGTCAAATCGCCTCGCCTCAGCAACAAGAGTGGACAAGCTGGCAGATGAGATGAAGATGAAGATGTCAAGGGCTAGGTCGCGAACCTCCAGTTGGCTGCCTGTGGGCATGTCCTGAAGGTCCCACCTGTGTGCTTCGTTCTTTCGCTGCTGCAATTTATTGATTTCGGCCTAATCGGCCCATGAGTAAGTTTATTATTTTAATTATGTTTCCGCATGATATGTACTTTGATATTCAGAACTGTAACTGTGTGCACTATCTACTGATCCAGGGAATAGTGCAGTTAAATACAGTAGATTCCGGATTGCAAAATCTGGGTCTGACAGACGGCTTGCTGGTGCCATGGGCTTTCTTCTCCCTTCTCCTTTACCCGACTAGCTTTGTTGCCCTGTGGTGATGTGCTAGAAGCTGTGCGGTGCTTTCTCGATGGCCTTGCTATCTCTCTATGACTGGGGCACCCAGAAGGGTCTTGCTAGCTCTCCTGTTGCTGGTTGGATGTATAAGGGCTATTTTGGTAATTAGTATAGTTGGCTAGTGGCTCTGGTATTTTAAATATACTTCAGGTTTGTTTACGCTAAGTGATGATTCTATGGTTGTGAGAGGTGCTGACTGGCCCCCGGATGGTCAGGTATCACTGTGAACGGACTACCCTGCCCGAAATTAACCTTTAGGTCTCTGACGGCAATTTCTTCGCTTTTCTTTCCTTTTCTTTTCCACGGGTATTACACCTCATCACTACTGAGCCTTCAACCTATTCAAAAGACATTTGTTCTGATGAATCAAAAAGGTGGGTAGCTAACATGCACGATCACATGGAATCTCTCGAGAAGAACTCCACTTGGGAGCTGGTCGCTATCCCGATTGAAAAGAAACACATACGTTGCAAGTGAATTTATAAGAAGAAGGAACGCACATCACCGATCGACCAGGTCACGTATAAGGCAAGACTTGTTGCAAAGGGATATAGCCAAATCTCAGGTATTGATTTCACAGATGTTTCCCCTGTAGTAAAACATAGTTCCATTCTACTCTACTCATCATTGTGGCTATGCGTGATTTTGAGCTTGAGAACCTGGATGTTAAGACTGTGTTCTTACATGTCAAATTAGAAGAAGACATCTATATAAAGTAGCCAGATGGTTTTGTCGTTCTTGGAAATAAGGCTTTTGCTTGCAAGTTAAAAAAAGTCTCTTTATGGGTTAAAACAATTACTCAGACAATGGTACAAAAGATTTGACTCATTTATAATCTATCAAGGATTCAAGTGATCTGACTATGATAGATGTGTTTATTTCAGGACCGTCAATAATTCAATTATTTATTTGCTATTATATATCGATGATATGCTGATCGTGGTAAAAACAAGTCTGAAATTTCAAAGCTAAAGATACAATTGAGTAGTGAATTTGAGATGAAAGATCTAGGTGCAACAACGAAAATTCTTGGTATGAAAATCATTAAAGACCGATGGTTTGGGAAACTATACCTAAGTCAAAAATGGGATATTGAAAAAGTTCTTTGTCGTTTCAACATACATAAGGCCAAACCAACCAGTGCACCCCTAGCTGCACATTTTAATCTCTCTTCAGTATCAAGTCAACAAATAATTGGCGAAGTTAAATACATGTTACGTATTCCATAAGCAAGTGCAGTCGAATCACTTATATACGCCATGGTCTGCTCTCGCTCCGACCTATCTTATGTTTTGAGTGTTATCGGCAGTATATGACTAATCCTAGCAAAGACCATTGCAGAGCTGTTTAGTGGATCTTCAAGTATTTATGGGCACTTCTGATGCTTGTTTGCATTTTGGACAGACCAGTGAAGGGCTGGTCGGATATGTTGATTTAGACATTGTAGAATATCTGAATAAGTGAAGCTCTCTTGCTGGTTATATTTTCATGGTCGAAGGCTGTGTCGTGAGTTGAAAAGCCAGTCTATAAGTTACTGGTGCTCTCTCGACCAATGAAGCCGAATACATGGCTATTTCAGAAGCCTGTAAAGAAGCTATTTGGCTATGAGGTCTCTACAATGAGTTTTGTGAAAGTACATCTTGCACTAATATTTTCTACGACAGTCAGAGTACTATTTGTCTTACAAAAGTCCAAATATTCCATAAGAGAACAAAACACATTGAAGTTAGATATCATTTCATCCGAGGAGTTGTTACACAAGGTGATATCAAAGTTTGCAAGATTAGTACTAACAAGAATCTAGTTGATATAATGACAAAGTCAGTGTCTACAACAAAGTTTGAGATCTGCTTAGACTTAGTCGGTATTACTCATTATTCCTTTCGAACACTTGACACACAAAAGGCATGCTACAATTTCATCAAGAAGTTATTCGGTTCTTCTTTTCGCAACAAGAGGAATTCAGTTGAAGGTAGAGATTGTTGTATTTTATGATTCAAATCTGGTCAGATCTAATTACTACTGGTCTTTTCGATCACTTGAAGAGTTCAATCAGGAAGCAATGCGAACTAATTGTATACTATGATTAGGATTATCTTCATGTTTATAATAGACTCTACACCGACCTGCATCAGACGTAGTGCTCTAAGTTGCATGCATTGACTAGAATTAGACGTGGCTACTCGAAGTGCTTCTGACTACAACTCTACACCGTTATCTTCTGAGACTCTCCGAGCAAGATATTGTTCCTGTCTCCGAGAATGTTATTCCAATTTCCGATAGATTTCTGTTTTGTTACTAACTAAAATTATATTTCTTTTCCCGTCTAAGACTCTTGTTTCCAAGGCTATTTATATCCCCTGTAAGCTGATTGTAGAGGCGTGGAATCATACATACGCCAAGAGCGTTCTGTAGCATCTACTTATATAGTGATTTTGCCGATTGTATATCTATGAATTTTTGTCAAAAACTTTTTCACATTAAATATCTATCTCATTTTCTTAATTATTTGTCATTGTTTTGTACTCTGTCCTGTTGATTCATAGCACACACCATAATACTACACGCTATAAACGGTTAAAGCGACATGATTTTTGTCAAAGAAAATCGCTGGCCACCTAATGATGTTTCCGTGAGGCATGGCCAAAAGAAGTGCACTTGATTATCTAATTAATTACAAATCGCGGATCATTATTAAATGACCACACCGACAATCGAGTTCTTTTTTCTTTTTGCGATTATCGAATTAGGAATTTAAATACGTTTCATTGGCATAAACATTTCTAAAACGTTGTAGTAATAATTGGAATAGACAGTACGCTGAGCTTTGTTGTCATTATAGCATAAGGTCGCTTGTCATTCTAGCATAAGGTCGCTCCGTCCCAGATCATTTTCTGTTCTCTAATTAACGTGCTCTTTTGAGATACATGATCAAGTAGTATTACCCCCTTTTACATACTACTGCTACTAATATAGGGCCCGTTTATACAGAATTTTAGTTTTGACTTTGACTTATGAATAAGAACAGTTTATAGAGAAACTTGTATAAAGACATTTACTAATATAAATAAGGTTATTATAGTATATACTACAATCAATTAGTAGATTCTATCGTAAAAAACACTTCATTTAAAAATTAGGTATTATAAAAAACTGTTTAATATATAAAAATAATTTTTAGAAACCAAGATAGGCCGCAGTCACGCTGATTCTCATACACTATCAGGGCCCATGTGTCCGTGAAATTCAATTCTGACTCGTGATTATCCTTTTGCTTATGGAATGCTGCATTCTAACCGAAAATAGTCGGCAGGGGCATTTTGGGCAACCCACGCCAACGGCAAGTCAGACAGGACACACGGAGAGAGCAGATCGATAGAGTAGGCGCACAAGAAGGAAAGCCTTTTAAAAAGAAAGCGAGCTCGCCGCAGATCGAACGGAGGCCTTCTCAGCCAGCTCAGCTCCACCCTCTTCTTCAGGCGCTCCAAGTCGAGCTCTCTCACAGAGAAACAGAGGCTCTTAGATCCCAAGAACCCACTGCGTTTGATCCGGCGCGCGCGGCGTGCAGGAAAATGGCGATCTCCGCGCGGCCGCTTCTGGCCTCCGTGCTCCTGGCGCTCCTCCTCTCCGCCGCCTCGGCCGCCGACAGCAAAAGTACTGCTGCTCTTACTGTTACACCTTTGTACTAATTGGGATTCTAGTCTTGTTGGTATCCCATGCTGCATTCCGTTGTGCTCTGGTTGGTGCTCTGGTTGTTGGATCTGAGTGTTCGGGGGTGTGCCGGGTCCGGGTGTGTGTAGGTCATATTGGGATCTTGAGGTTGGGGGCGATGTAGATTGACCGGGAAGACGGTGGACTCGATGCCATTTGGGGCAATTGGGATATGGATAATTGATATCATCATAATATATTAATAGCCTCCAGTGATGCATGTTTTCTTTTCTTGGTGAAGGAGAATGGGTAGGCTACGCTAGCTACAATATTTGATTTTCTACCGTGTTGAACCAGAAAATATGCGTGTAAGGGAGTCATGAATAGTTACCACTAGATGTGCTGCGCAGCGGAAGAAGAGTTGGAGCAACCTGGTCCAACGTAGATGCGTGTTGAAGAAGAAGAAGCAGTCAATTGTTTCTCGAATTGCATGTCTCCTCCTCGTGTCCTAGCAATAGCCTTGCGCTTCTTGCCGATCAACACAGCAGCAACAGCAGCGGCGCCTCCACGGAGTCCACACGTTCGGAATGGAACGCCGTGTGCTGGTGTGCTAGCACCGTGCGCTCGGCTAGGGTTTCGGGATACGGCCGAGGGGAGGTGGCGGCCAGGGTTTTCAGGGCAGTACTCTCTGTTACCTGCAGCCCCGCCTCCATATATTTATAGAGCATGCTAATGGGCTTCCACGTTGTAGGCCCATTAGAACCCTAATCCTATATGGATCAATATCCCTTTTGGCCTATAAAACCGAATTGTTTATGATTGTCTCTTGGGCACATCACTAACACTTGGTATTAAAGATAGCTTCATTGTATTGGTGATTAACTAGTTGCCTCCTTGAATAAGCTAATTGTAAGCTAAATTCTGGGACATTGTAGTTAAGTCCACTTTTCTTTTGCACATGTTACCTGAGACCTTAGTGCATGGTTTACTTTCTTTGGCATCAATGGCCAGCCAATTCAATTCTTAGATTAGTTACAATTTTGCTATTGTAGGATCGATATGGTAACAAAGGGGACGAATGATACCTTCAAATTTTTCACTAAGTATTTCCTTAATCTTTACTCTAATAGCTATGAGAAGATATGAAGATCAATAAGTCAAAAATCCAAAAATTCTTGGAGCTATTGGAATTTTTAGCCCGTGAATAGTGATTTCAACACTATTTCAAATCTAAAAAATCATGTAACTTTTGACCCGTCAATCCAAAAGATTTGAAACTTAAACCACAGCTAATTCGTGATCTTAGGAACCTATCCAAATAAAAAAACTTAAGAGATTTGAGACATTTTGGTTTGTGAAGTTCTACTGCACCAAAACCCGTCTAAAACCTAAAATTGAGCTAATTTTCAAACCAAAACTCTAAATCACATGAAATTTGGTACACAACTTCTCTAGGATGTCACGAACTTATTCCAATCAACAATTAAGAAATCTAACCCTTTTCCGTTTGAAGACAGACAACACAAATTGTAGCACACTCAATATATGCTATTGCTGTAAAAATGCAGATATGATCATGTAATATTTCTAAGAAAAAAACACAGGTTCCCTTCTAATATCAAAATGACCAAGTACCATTGTCATGGCTGCATCTTCCATAGGAAATAAATTTACATGTCTGGGCAATTGCAGCTAGAATTCAGTTGGCAGGGAACATTTTAGCAATATGACCATGACACCATCAACGTTGACCCTTTACAAAGATTGTAAGGCCTGGCTATACTGCATTTTAACTCTCATACATAATGCATTCTCAGAATTACGGTGCTAGGCAATATGTACTAACAAACCAAACCTGTTTCACACTGGACCTTTTTGCCTAACTATTCATGGTTCTCTCTTAGTGCTTATTTTGCCAACATGTACATATTTGCGTGAACATATTGTTAACTGGCTCTGATTATTTTTAATTGATTATTTATCATTTGTATCATGTGAAAATAGTTATTTGTCTAAAGGTATGTTATGAGTGGTCTATTGGATTACTTTATGTTTCTTCTAATCCTTGGAACTGTCTCAAATCTCATAGTGGCAGCACTCGAATCACATACTGATGCACTCATGTTTTTACTGCGTCTTGAACCGTGAAATTTATAAATTTTCTCAAATGTCATCCTGAAACTATCTCCTCTACAGACAACCCTGCAGATCAGCTTGTGGCATTGATCAACAGCAACCGCACCGCCAGCAAGGCATCTACTCTTGCTGACAATCAAGGTCTTGGATGCATTGCTTTGCAGTACATTAAAGCATATGAGGGTCAATGCAACCAGGTGGGTGAAAACAAGAAGCCTGTTGAATCCAGTTTCGTCGACACATTTGCCCCGAACTGTGGCGTCCAAGCTGCAACTCTTTCCAAGATCACTGGGAGGTTTCTGGCATGCCAGTCCAACTACGTGCCTCCAGCTCAGGCCTTCGACATCTTAATTGACGATGCAAAGAGCCTTCAGGTATTGCATGACAAGAACCATACAGAGGTGGGAGCCGCTGTCAGTGGCACTTCTGGTGGTGGACCGTACTTCTGGTGTGTCTTGTTCAGCAGTGGGAAGCCAAATACCAGCTTCAAGGTAGATGGTGGAGTGCCCAAGACTGTCCGTCCAGGATGCTTCAGTGGCAACAATGACGACTGCAGCAGCGCCATTTCGATCGGTCTGAGTGCATGGAGACTGGTGGCAGTCCTTTTTGCTGTGGCTTGTGCTTTCACGTTGTGAGCTTGAGTAGAAATGCCATGTTGCGCCATTCTTTTGCTCATTTCAGACCTAGTTTATACTTTTGCTTCGTGAGAACGAGTAGACTACCCTCTTGTTACAGTGCAACGTCATTTTTTTTTGCTCATTTTAGCAGGTGAACTTTGCAAGGACTAAGGATCATTCTTCGGCATTCGAGACAATGGGTTACCTGTGCAGGCTGTTCGTCTAATGTATTTATGGTATTTATGTGTACTCTTTTGGTAACTCGTAGTGATTCGAGTCATTCTGATTGTACCTCCCCCAAATGCAATTTCTGATGCAATTGCTCTGTTGTATCAAATACGGAACTTTCCAGATCAAAACAAAAGGATCTTTCGATAATTTCTTTTGTATGAGATCCTTTGTGGAATATCAATGCTTTGAGCGTATTGTTGTATGCACACCTCATCCAATATCCAGCACTGGAACTCTTACATCTTGGCGTGTGTGCCGAACAATTGTTTGAATTGAAGGGAGCAACGACAATTGATAGGAGCAACATGGTGTAGTTTCTTGGTTGAATGATCGTGTGTGATCACAGGCTCACAGCAAACAGCGATGACAATGCTGTTAACGATGATCAGATCAATGAACCGATGCTGATGCTGAAGCATTTCGTCAAATAGGTGATGGGCATCTAAGGAGTAGTCGGTTTTTGAGTCGTTGGCATAGGTCCGATTCAAGTCGAAATCATGCTTGACTTTCTTCCGCACTTGTAGCCCTCCATCAGAACTTTGTACCTTCACCTTCATATCCTTTTCCGCTCTTCTCCAAGTCTCCCATTCCTGTCTCTGGCAGTTTGACTCCCGCAAGGGACTCGGGCAGCTCAGAGGACAGTCCGAACCCTAGATCTAAATCAGGGGTTTCGTTCTGGTTTCTTCCACAAATCTACACAAAATTTCTCCGCTCCACCTTTACAGCAGCCCGTGCCTCGTTTCTCTCCTGAGATCGAGGTGCAGGGATTCATGCGGTCTGGCTCCGGAGCGCTTGGGGGCTGAGAGGAGATGAGTAAGGCGAAGGGTGGCGGCGGGGAAGAACTCGACGGGCTGCTTCGGGGTCTGAAGCTGACGGAGCAGGAGAAGAAAGGGGTGCGAGGGGCTTGGAGATCGGAGGCGATGGAGTTAGGTAAGATACCGCAGGCTGTGGGGAAATTGTTCTCGCCGAAGCCGGGTTATGCTGAGGGTATGGTGTTATTGCTGGGGAGGATCTGGTGCCCCCAGAAGGGAATCCGCTGCAAGGAGTTGGGAAACAACCTGTTTCTCCTTTCTTTTCTGCAGCCCGGAGGTAAATGCAGGGCGATTCTGGAGGGGCCATGGGAATTTGGGGGAGACCTGCTGGTGGTGGTGGATTTGATGATACAAAAAGGCTGAAGGACTTGGAGTTCATCCATATTCCGGTATGGATCCGTGTTTTCGATCTGCCTTTCGGTTTGATGAATGCTGAGACGGGGCGTAGGATTGGTAACTCAGTGGGCAAAGTGATGGAAGTGGACAAGGATGAAGATGACCTTGCAGTGGGGGAATTTCTCAGATTAAAGGCGCTAATTGACATCCAGAAGCCTCTGCTCCGGGGTATCACAATGGAGAAGAGGGGAGGGGAGGAGGAATTCTGGTGTAGTTTCAAGTACGAGTTCTTACCAAATTTTTGCTACTCGTGTGGTCTTCTAAGCCATATGGAGAAGGATTGTGATGATGGTGTTTGGAGACAGGAGGGGAAACAGTTTGGGGAATGGTTGCGAGTGAACCCAGCAAGGAAAAAGGAGGGTAAGGGGAGATGGTCGGAGGGGGGTAGCTCAGGAGGGAACCCACAGCACCGCAAAGAGTCGAGTGGGGGGAAGAATCCAGGGACCAAGAAGGCTACTAGCAGTGATGCCTCTCGGAAAATCATTAGTACAAGCGAGGAGGAGTTGAAGGACGATGGCGAAAGCCCTCTAAAAATCAGGGGAAATGTGGAGAGAAGTGATATGCAAAGGAGGCTGGTTTTTGAGGATCAAGCTCTAGCAGGGAAGGGTGTGGGAAGGGAGTCACTGGCCACCTCGGAGGGTAGTGCAAAAAACTTTTCATTTAATGAGATAGGGGGATGCTCTTCTGGGGCGGGGGCGGGTCCGGTGCTGGTTCCCAAACACAGCACTGGTCAAGGGGTGATGAAGGGGGAGGAGGATCACACAACCATGCGGGTGAATGCGGGGGAGCAAGCTGATGGCAAAAATGGCATGGAGGTTGATGGAGATGAGGACGAAAAGGTGGAGGGAGTGAAGGAATCTGATGAAAGAGCCCAAGAAACAAATAAGGTGGTGCTGCAGGGGGAGATGGAGAAAGGTAAACGGGAGCTGGCTGATGACATCTCGAAAGTGTTAAAAAAGGCGACCTTTAAGCGGCGTCCCCGAACTGCCTTAGGAAAAGGGGAAGCTGAGATTGCTCGGGGAGAGGAGCACAAGAAAAGACCAGCACCAGAGGCTTGTGGGGAGGGAGTGGAGGTGATGAAAAAGCAATGTGTGGAGGCTAGAGTAAGTAAAAGGAGTGAGGAGCAGCACAATATGTTTGAGGCGGGATTGCTCGGCCAATCCCGCCAGCCCCGATGAAGATAATTGCTTGGAACTGCCGGGGATTGGGGAGTGGCCCGGCAGTTCGCGGTCTTCTGGATGTCCAGAAGAAGGAGGCCCCAGATGTGCTATTTCTGTCTGAAACAAAACATAACAGCACTTGGTTGGAGAGATTTCGGTGGAGACTACATATGTCAAACATGTGTGTCAAGGACAGCGTGGGTGCAAGTGGTGGGTTAGCTTTGTTTTGGAGGAAAGGTGTTGATTTAACGGTGAATAGTATGTCACGTTACCACATCGAAGCAACTGTGAAGGAGGAGGATGGGTTTGAATGGCGTTTCACCGGCATATATGGGGAATCAAGGAGTGAGGAGAAGGAGAAAACGTGGAAGCTGTTGAGAATTTTGAGAAATAGAAGCAATCTGCCATGGCTGTGCTGTGGTGACTTCAATGAAATCATGTTCAGTTGTGAGAAGGAGGGTGGCCCTCCAAGATCGGAAAGGCGTATGGGAAGTTTTCGTGAAGCTCTGGTGGACTGTGACTTACATGACCTTGGGTTTGTTGGGGATGCGTTTACATGGAGAAACCAACACCATAGAGCGGAAAGTTATGTGAAGGAAAGACTAGACAGGGCGGTGGCGAATAGCTTATGGAGAGCCAAATTCCCTCTTGTTCGAGTAGTGAATGGAGATCCGAGACATTCTGACCATAGGCCTGTCACAGTGGATATGGGACCGAGGGAGAAGAAGAAGTGGAACAAACCAATGGAAATTATGAAGAAGTTTGAAGCAAGGTGGTTGGAGGAGGAGTGTGAGACTAGGGTGGGAGAAGCTTGGAGTAATGCACTTGAGTTGGGGGACACAGGTTTGATGGAAATTCAGAAACACATGCTGACGGAGCTATGGGAGTGGGACCGCAGGGTCCTAGGAGAGCTTGAGAAGCGGATTAAAATTGCTAAGTTTGTTCTTGAGAGGTGTAGAAGAGAGAGGCTCAGCCAAGACCAAATTAATAAGGAACATGTTCTGCGGTATAAATTGGAAAGGCTGCTAGATCAACAGCATGTTTATTGGAAACAAAGAGCTCATTCTACATGGCTGACCCAGGGAGATCGAAATACAAGTTTTTTTCATGCCCAAGCGTCGGAGAGAAAGCGGAAGAATCATGTGGGGAAGTTGGTGGATGATGGCGGGGCTGTGGTGACGGGAACACATCTAAAAATGTTTATTGCTAACCAGTATCAACAACTCTTTAGGATAACTGCAGGAGATCATATGGAGGAGGTACTCGAGTGCATGCAAAGTCGGGTACCTCAGGCCATGAATGAGGACCTGATTGCGCCGTTTTTGAATGAGGAGGTGTGAAAGGCCTTGCAAAGCATGGGGGACCTGAAAGCTCCTGGGGTCGATGGAATCCTAGCAATTTTCTACAAGAAGTTCTAGTCGTTGGTAGGTGACAAAGTGAAAAAGGAGGTGTTGGGTGTGCTGAATGGGGGACCTATGCCAACAGGCTGGAATGACACAGTGATTGTGCTGATCCCCAAAATAAGCAAACCGGAGAAACTGAAGGATCTTAGGCCCATAAGCTTGTGTAACGTGGCGTACAAGCTCATCTCAAAAGTGCTAGCAAACCGGCTGAAAGGAATCCTGCCGGAGATAATCTCTCCTTCACAAAGTGCATTCGTCCCTAGCCGCTTGATCACAGACAACATGCTGCTGGCTTATGAGCTCACCCACTATTTACATCAGCGTAAACGAGGTAGAAGGGGAGTTGCAGCCATAAAGCTTGATATGAGTAAGGCTTATGACCGGGTCGAGTGGGGCTTCCTGAGACGAGTGATGCAGAAAATGGGGTTCCATGAAAGATGGGTGGACCGTATCATGCTGTGCGTTACCACTGTGTCCTACCGGATCAAAGTGAATGATAACTACACGAACAGAGTGATTCCACAAAGGGGACTCCGACAAGGTGATCCGTTGAGCCCATATCTTTTCATCCTCTGTGCAGAAGCGCTGTCGGCCATGTTACAGAAAGCGGAGGAAGATGGGAAGATCGAGGGGATTAAAGTCTGCAGGGAGGCGCCACGAATAAATCATCTATTTTTTGCTGATGATTCCCTTATTTTGATGTGTGCACAAAAGGATGATGCAAGAGAGTTACAAAGGATTCTGGATGTGTATGAGAGAGCTTCAGGTCAAGTGATAAATAGGGATAAGTCCTCTGTGCTGTTTAGCCCTAACACGAGCCAAACAGACAAGGATCAAATCCGAGCTGATCTCTGTATTGCGCAGGAAGCAAAAAATGAGAAATATCTAGGGCTCCCGGTATCAATTGGTAAATCACGCAAGAAAGCTTTCGAGTATATCAAAAGAAAGATCTGGGTGCGCATACAGGGGTGGCAAGAAAAGCTGTTATCAAAGGCAGGAAAGGAGGTTCTAATCAAGGCGGTTGCCCAAGCAATACCAACTTATGCCATGGCGTGCTTTGATCTGACGAAAGGCCTTTGTGATGAGCTAAACTCCATGATAGGACGGTGGTGGTGGAACCAGAATGATAAGTAGAATAAAGTTCACTGGTTGAGCTGGGATAAGTTGACATTATCGAAGAAGGATGGGGGCCTGGGTTTCCGTGATCTGCACCTTTTTAACCTAGCTATGCTTGCACGATAGGCGTGGAGAATCCTAACCAACCCGGAAACCCTTTGCAGTCAAGTCCTAAAGGCCAAATATTTCCCCAACAGCAACATTCTGCAGTGTAGCGCAAGAGAGGGCATCTCTTATACTTGGAGGAGCATCCTGCAAGGAGCACATTTGCTTAAGGAGGGAGTGGTATGGCGGGTAGGTAATGGCAACTCCCTCGACATTTGGTCTGACCCATGGATACCGGTTGGAATGACTCGCAAAATAGCGACCCCCAGAGGTGCTTCTGTGTTGACGCGGGTTTCTGAGCTCATGAACCCGACGACTGGCTCGCGGGATGAGGTGTTGGTGAAGAAAACCTTCTGGAAGTCGGATGCGAAAACCATACTGGCGCTACAAACGGACGCAGATATGGATGACTGGCCAGCATGGCATTTTGATTCAAAAGGGGTCTTCTCAGTTAAATCAGCTTATAAGGTGGCAGTAAGGAAGAGGGAACATGAACAAGCAAGAGATGCTTCTGGGTCTGGGCTGAATCAGGAAGATGATGCCAGGTTTGATTGGAAGAGGATATGGCAGCTTGAAGTGCCAAATAAAGTCAGGATGTTTGTGTGGCGCTTTGCACATAACAGTTTGGCAGTCAGGAGGAACATAGCAAGGAGGGGACTCAAACGTGAAACAACATGTCCGATGTGCAGTAGAGCTGATGAGGATGGGGGCCACCTGTTTCTGAAGTGCAAAAGAGCGAAGGAGTGCTGGCGGCTGATGAATCTGGAGTCGGTGCGATCCATGCTCGTTAGATGCAGGACGGCAAAGGAAACAGTGCAGGAAATTTGGAGCCTTGACGCGGGGACTCAGCTGCAGGTGTGGGTGTTGCTGTGGCAATGGTGGCTGGTAAGAAACAAGGTCAACGCAGGAGAAAGAAGAGCCTCAGGGCCAGAAATTTGCTCGCTGATCACCTACTATGTTAAGGATTTTGACAAGCTCAAAAAAACAAAGGGCCAGAAGGTAGAGAAGAGCAGCCTGAAGTGGGAACCTCCTCTGGAGGATATTACAAGATCAACGTGGATGCATCTTTCAGGGCCAGCACTCAAGCTGGTGGATGGGGCTTTGTTGCTCGAAATAACAATGGTGAGTTTTTAGAAGGGGGTTGTGGGAAATTGGTAAGAGTCTCTAGTCCTCTGCAGGCCGAGGCACAAGCAGCTTTGTTGAGCCTACGACGAGTTGCTGAACTGGGAATGAGTCGCATTATTCTTGAAACAGATGCTACAAATTTGCAGAAAGGCCTGACCTCAACAGAGATGGATAGAAGTGTGGATGGGTGCTTGTTTCGACAGATTAGGAATTTCATTAGCGAGTCTTTTGTGCTTTGTGTGGTCCGGGCATGTCCAAGATCATGCAACAAAGTGGCTGATCGCCTAGCCTTGTTTGGGGCGAGCGATGTCCGCTCGGGTTCAGGGGTTTTCATGAACCAAGTCCCCGACTCTGTAACTGTTCTGGTCTCTGGCGATTTGCCTAGAGCCAATGGTTAATGGAAGACAAGTCTTTCCTTCAAAAAAAATATTGCCCTCTACACATACTTTGAGTTCTGTGTTATCCATGGTGAATTGTATAGTTTTCCTCCCTCAAATATGTTCTTCTTATATAGGCAAGATATCATGAAGGTGTGCGACTAAGAGATCATGACAAGGCTTTTACAAAACAAAGTTATTAATTTGGCCACACCTACACTAAGGTTTCACCCCAATAAAGAATTCACTAAATTGGGACCCCTCTTGTGTCGTGTGAGACTTCTCGCGGCCTACACGATGCTCACATTCAACCTATAGCGTGACTCAAGTTATGACCTATAAATTAGTTAGCCAAGACTGTCCCATACCAATCTTGTAACAGTAACTTACAGATCGGTCCTTAATTGACTTATATAGACTTTCCATATACCCCTTGTACCAAACATCCACGTTGAGCCACCGAGCAACAATGTGTGCCAGTAAACACGCACCACCTAACCGTTTTCCTAAGTCTACACCAAATTTTGTATTTTACTTTATCAATTATTTCATAATTCTTCTTGACTTATTTTAAAACTCATCATTTTATGTGAAAAGTTATCCCAACCCTAAAATTATCTCTAATCATATCTAAGCATTACTATAAAGTTTTTCAGCTAATACTATTATACTAACTAGAGTTTTATTATAAGGTGACAACGTATTAAGTTGAACAAAGTCAAATGTGGTCATAATAAGTAGGAATTAACTAAGTATTTAAAACTAGAATTGAATTACATTGAATAAACATAAACATACAGAATAATTTAAATAACATAATTTTATTTGCAAACTTGAATCAACATGGTCAAGGTGTATAACTTGTCTTGCTCTGCAAATTGGTGATAATCGTTGAAGTAGTACTCCTCAGAAATGCCATAGTCTACACATGAAAATAACCAAATAAATTAAAATTCAAAAGGATAGCATACATGTATAGATTGGGATTTTAGATAACTTTAGATAAAGATGGGTTCATTTGGAGCTAGGACGAAGGAGAACAGGCTCTTGGAAGTTTTAAAACTAAGAAAATAAGAAAGAAATAATAAATTGGAATTTTTGGATTTATTTTCCTAATGGAAAAGAGATTTATGATGTCAGCATGGATTTTGGTTTTTGGTTGAATTAATTTTCCTAAAGGGAATTCGGAGTTATTGCATCATGATGACATCATCAGGGAATTTGATTTTCGACCGAATTATTTTCTTAAAGAAAATAGGGGCTAAGAGGTTGAAAAGTGGGCCCAGGTCCATGCCTTTTGCCTGGTCCATGGTGGACTAGGTTCATGGCTAAGGTGGTGTAGGGAACTGACGAGGCAGCTGAGTGTTGGCGCGGCATGCACATGGCGCCACGTGGCATGCCACATAGGCCGTTGCGCTGATCTGGCTTAGCTAATGCAGCGGTGCACAAAGCCCAAAGGCTTGCCAGCACTTTGAAGAGTGGTAGTGGATGTCATCTTGCACAAAAGTGGGATGGCGTCAAGGCGTTACAGTATATACCTAGCGCAGGGCTTAGGGATGACTGGAAGTTGTTAACGATGTGAAGACCATGGTGGCGGTGGCTCGGCTACGGCGCGATGGCATTCCAGTGGTGGAGAAGCATGGTGGAGGGGCAGGCGAGGGGCTGTGCAGGTGTGGTGATACCGAAGACGACGACGGCAAGGTGCTTTGGGGCTTGGGGCAGCAGGAATTGCTCGCCGGGGATGCTCCGACGCTTGGAGAAGGGAGAGAGACCGTGCGGGGGAACCTCAGGGATTGGGAAAAGGAGAGGAAGCGAGGGCGTTGAGGCGTCGAGCTCAAGGGTGCTCGGGGGGATTTTATATAGCCGAGGGGGTGGCATGGCGCCTAATTCATCGCCGGAGCTCACGGGCAGTGACAATTGTGGAGGAGAGAAAGGAAAGGTGCGGCGCGGGAAAGGAAAGGAGGAGGGAATTGGGGGTGCGGGTCACACGGAAGAGGAAAGAGGAGAAGGAAAGCAATCCCAAGCTAGAGGTGGAGATGGCGTGGTGGCAGTGGGTGTGGAGGGAGGTGGGCGGGAAGGAAGAAGAAGGTGGGGGAAGAAGAATATGATAGGTAGGTCCCAGGTATCAGTGAGAGGAAGAGGGAGGTGCTGGCAGATGGGGCCCTCGGTCAGAGAGAAGCCTTAGAAAATAGTAAATAAATTCCAAAAATTCTAGAGAATTTACAGAAATCTCTAGAGCTATTTTGGACTTAGGAAAATTATTTCCAACTTAAAGTAGGTTTTTATAAAATAATTTTTACTTTGAAACTGAATTTTAAACTCTACGGAAACCAAATAAAAGCCAAATTCTTTCCAATAATTAATTTGAATTAGATTTGTACAAAAAAATCAAATTATCCTTTACTTAATAATTTATTTATTTTTACTTAAATTATTTTAAAAAAGAAGCCTATTTTAAAAAGCTAAAAAATAGGCAAATAAATTCAAAACTTAGGCTACCAGTTAATAGTTGTTTTTATTTTAAATTAAATTAATTTTTATCACTATTTTTGAAATAAACAGCTGGGCTATGACACCCATTTGTCAACTCAATGTTAAAAATGCCTTTTTAGATGGTAATCTTGCTGAAATGGTCTACTGTCGTCAACCTTCGGGTTTTGTTGATTCTTCTCGCTCTTCTCACATTTGGTGCCTCAATAAATCCCTTTATGGACTTAAGCAAGTCCCACATACATGGTTCCACAATTTTACTAGCTTTCTTATTTCTTTCGGATTTACAACTACTAAATCTGATTCTTCTTTATTCATTTACTATCGGGGATCCTCTTTTGCATGTCTACTCCTTTATGTCGATGATATCATTCTTCCTGCAAATACTACTAGTTTCTTGTGCTCCCTGATTTCCTCTCTCAAAACGGAGTTCTCCATGAGTGACTTAGGTGACTCCATCACTTTCTTAGCATCAATGTCCACCGCACAACCATTGGTTTATTTCTTTCTCAAGAATAGTATACTCTTGAACTTTTAGACCATGCTCACATGCTACATTGCAATCCTATTTCCACCCCCATCGACACTCGTCTAAACTTTCTGCTTAATGTGAGCTGCCAGTCAAAGATCCTACACTTTACTGAAGTCTAGTTGGTGCCTTGCAATACCTTACTCTTACACGCCCAGATATTTGCTATGCTGTCTAACAAATATATCTATTCATGCATGATCCGAGGGAATCCCATTTTCAGATCCTTAAGCATATTCTATGCTATCTCTGTGGAACCACCACCTACGGTCTTTAGCTCTACAACTCAACTTCTCATGATCTTGTAGTATATTCTGACGCCGATTGGGCAGGATGCCCAGATACTAGAAAATCCACGTATGGTTTTTGTGTTTTCATAGGTGACAATCTTATTTCTTGGTCTTCCAAATGACAGCAAACCGTGTCATGGTCCAGCGTAGAGGCTAGGTATAGGGTCATAGAAAACACAGTTGCTGAATCTTGTTGGCTTCGTCAGTTGCTCCATGAGCTACACCAGTCACCAACAAAATCGATGATTGTGTATTGTGATAATGTGAGTACCATGTACCTATCTTCAAATTCGGTTCAACATCAGTAGACCAAACACATGGAGATCAATAATCATTTTGTATGAGACAAGGTCACACTCGGAGATGTTCGTGTTCTACGGTTCCTACCAAGTCTTAGTTCGCTGATGTCTTCACCAAGGAGTTGCCTACTCTTGTGTTTCATGACTTGAGATCTAGCCTGCACATTCGGCTAGGTGATGTAAAAATTGCAGGGGCTTGTTGAATAATCATGTTTGAAGCCTAATCACAGGAGCTAGTCTTAGGGAAGACCAGACCTTACGCCTGCATGCATCTGCGCATGCCTTTGCATGGCTAACACCTGCCTCTCTATCTCTCCTTTATCTTTTTTGTGTATTTATACTTGTACAATGTTCAATAAAACTATGGAGAATCATTCTATTCTTCAGTGTTGGCTTCTTAACACAATTTTTTCTTTTTCTTTTGCATTGTTCATGGAAATATAATAATGTTTTTTATTTTTCTTTTTTCTTTATTTTTTTAATTGAATACCTCAGGAAAAACTAATATATGTTATAGTGCCATTTCATCAAAAAAAAAATCAAAAGCAGACAAAAAAAACTCTCTTGTGGACACATCAACCATTAAACATTTGCGTCATCTGATGGTTGGGTTCACTCAATTTTTTAATTGTTTAGAACCAGAGCTTGCCGACTCCCCCAGCTGATTTGAGGTCGCCCCAAGCCAGCTAAGTTAGGGGCCGTTCCAACGGATTGCCAGTTTCTGGCTGAATTGCATTGTAGCTGCTGAAATTATACTATAGTGGTTGTTAACTTTTTCTAAACTATTTAGATAAAAATAATAAAAATGAGAAAAAATAAAATAAAAAACACCGTTATATCATCACAAACAATACAAATGAATAAGGGACAAAAAAAGCCAAAGTTAAAAAAGAAAAATAAAATTAAAAAGTCGACGTGTTTTAAGTAGTTTCTGACTTTAAGACGCTAGAAGTAGAAACCAAAGACTTTTAAGTCGATTGGAATAGAGCCTTAATTTGCTGAGTCAACCTTAGTACCCACTTTGGGGCAACATTGGAATGCTCTTACTTCTGTTTTCAGTATATATCTTTAAATACACCATTGCCTGTTATTAATCAGAACGATGAAATTATCACTCATTACTCCATTTTTGCGGTTCTCATTGCCATGATTTCGCTTTTTCAAAACATGCAATTAGTGGAAGTTTTTAATTAAACTGCCATGATATAACAATGCGAATCACAACTAACATGAGTGATCAATTGTGTACTACGTTTCTTATAGGTCTAAAAGAATTATATACTATTTCCTTTAAACTACTCATGAGTTCTACCTACATATACTCCAAATTCAATTTGATGGGGTCCTGTTCATATTGATTTTTCTTATAAATTCTACTTAGAAAAATCAAAAACTAATGTGAACACCTAACTCCTTAAAACGACACTCTACTTCTCTCGCTACAGTCTCTCCAAGAATAATAAGGGCCATAAGTACATCACACACCCTAATTCTTTAGCTTCTATCACACATATATCCCTTCTTATTTTTCTCACCATATACATTCTTTTATTTAAAGCCACTTTTTTAGCTGCAGCCACTCATTTAAAAAAAGGGCTATGAGCCACAGAACCACGAAACCAAAACAAACCTAACCAAACGCCTATACACTACAAGAACACGAAGAAGTCACCTGGACCAGCCCTATATATCACAAGTACATAATTCACGAATCTCGAAGGAGCAAACGCTGCCGCACACGGTGCACCGAATCCACCCCGGACTCCCCCACGCCACGTCCCCCACGCCCTCGGGCCTCGCCCCCTCCACACAGCATGCGCAGCCATCGACGACCGTCCCACTCCCACCCAATGCCCTCCCCGTTCGCGCGCGAAACCCATAAAAAAACGCCACCCAAACCCCCGCCGCCTCCTTCCTCCGCAAGCATCCCCCTCCCCACCCCACCCCTTCCGTTCCCGCAGCCTCACCCCACCCAACCACTCCCACGCGCGGCTCCGCCTCGCGATGCCCCGCCTCAGCTCGCACGCCAGAGCCGCGAGCCCCTCCGCCCCACCGTCGCCGTCGGCGGCGATGGCCGACGGCGGCGAGTCGGGGACTCCCGCGCCGTCCCCGTCCACCTCCGTCCCCCTCGGCCTCGGCCTCGGCCTCGGCCCGGCCGCCGTCGACGTTGGTTCCTTTAAGTACCCCAGCATGGCGCCGCCTCGCCGCAGCCTGCGGCTCGAGGGTGCCGCGAGCCCGACCACCCCCACGGCGGGGTCTTCCGCACCGGATGGTGGTACATCGGGCTCTGGCTCTGGGTCGGGCGGGAAGAGTTGGGGCTGGCCTCGAGTTTCCGCCCCTGCTGCTGCTGCTGCTTCGCCGAAGATTGGGGAGTTGGGGAGCGATGGCGGCGGCAGTGAGGTTAGGGTTTCGGGGGTTGCCGGCGTAGGCGGTTCTAGCGGTGAGGGCGCGTTCACGAGCTTGCGGTCGGGGTATCGGACCGCGAAGCGGCTGATGGAGCCGGATGTTCATATGGGTGGGGAGATGGGACTCGGATTAGGTGGAGGGGTTGGAGCTGGAGACCAGGTGCATGATGAAATGCTTCACTGGGATGCGGAAGGGCCGGCAAAGCGATGCAAGAGCATATTGGTTGGAGGTATCGAGATAGAGTATGTGACTGATTCAGAGAGCGATGATGACGAGGATTGCATAGTGTTGAGCATGAGGATGCCGATGCAATTATCCACTGCTCCTGACGTGATTGAGTCGAATGTTGCTCCTCTGAGCACATATAATACTGATGAGGGGAGAAATACTGATCCTGTGAAGGCAGGTATAGAGCAATTTGGAGAAGTTAGAAGCACGAAAAATGACCTCATGAGTGGGGAGTTTATGCACATACATAATTCATTAGAGATGGCTGTTGATGGCATGATTAAGCCATTAGCATCTCCTGTAGGAATTCCTGCAACACATGAAGTAGATGAACTCTATACGGATATGTATTTCAAGGAAGAGGTTAGAAGATACGGGTCTAGAAAGGGAGGTAGAGGAAAAGAGAAGCTGGTTTTGGGGAACAACAATTCTGGTGCTCGTGCTACTGTGGGGATTCGAGGTGATGCCAGGACCCACAAGTTTAGTCCTGATGATAAAGGAAAGGGAAAATTTGTTGTGGAAGAGAGTTCATTGTCTTGTAGCTCGAGTGATGATGAGATGGTTTTGGAACGAGTGGTTTCTGAAGCGATTCAGAGCATCTCAAGAGCAGTTGATGCTCCTGTTGAGCCACTTCGGAGGCAAGCAGCAAGAGAGAGAGCTATTGCGCTGGCCCCTAAATTTGCATTCTTTAAAGCAGATGGAGATGTTCATAGTGACGACGACGATGCAGAAGACCTAGAGCCTGTTGCTGACCCTCAGGATTGGCCAGGTCCATTTTCGACTGCAATGAGGATCATTGATGATAGAGATGCTAAATTGAGAGCTCGCGAGTTAAACCCTTCTAAGCTGGACAAGTCTGCTGATAAGGTCATTTTGTGGACACCTTCAAAAGATAGGAAAACTCCTGGTCCATCACGACCTGCCCCATCGCTTACAAGCTTATGCTTGGAAACTCTTTCGAACCATGCTGAAGGTATTGAGTCACTTGCAGGCATTCCGGAGGAGCTGAAACATAAGCTCTTAACGAGTCTGTGCCATTCTAGGAAGATGAATAACCACCTTCTTGATGAACTCTTGTGTGATAATCCTGTGACACTGCGGCTTAGTGAGTGTTCATGGTTGGGTGAGGATGACTTTGAGACTATTTTTGGGAAATGCAAGACAGAAGTCTTGCAGGTACTGCTTTTTACTGTTTATGTAATTTATGTTTAATGCTTACATTATTTGCCTCATCTGATAAACATCTAGATTTTTTAATTGAAAAACAAAATTGCGAAACTTTTCAAAATCAAAGTAAGTCCTCAACAGTGTTTGTGTTGATCATGCATAATTTGCTAACAGACTTTCCTGTATTATTGTTTTTTTGGTAAGTCATCTATTTAGGACTCAATTCTTTCTCTCTCTCTCTTTTTTTTTGTCTTAATGAAGGTTCTGCAGCTTGACTTATCTGGGCGATGCATGCCTGACTACATATTGCCTGCTACCTTAGCAAAGGCTCCTAACTGCATGCCATTATTGACTAAAATATCTCTGAAGGGAAATTACCGTCTTTCTGATAACGGCTTAGACACAATCATCTCTGCGGCTCCTTCTTTGAGTTCCCTGAATTTGTGCGAGTGCTCTCTTCTCACTTCAACTGGAATCGAGAATCTTGCTAACAAGTTACATTCAATCCTGAGAGAACTATATATTGATGACTGTCTAAATGTGGAGGCCATGATGATTCTTCCTGCTCTACAGAAGGTTAAACATCTAGAGGTTTTGTCAATGTCTGGCATACAATCCATCTGTGACAAGTTTGTGAATGAGCTCATTCCTGTACATGGTTCAAATTTGAGGGAGTTAGCATTTGCTGGTTGCCTGTAAGTTTTCACAGTTTTCCACTTATTGTATTTTCTTTATTGTATTATCATCACTATAGTTTTATTAGTAGATTATACAATTTGCATGTGACAACTGCATGGTTAGAATAACACCATTCGCCTAGGAGCCTAGGACTTGTGTCTTTTAACTTAGGTCCACGAACAATTTGCCCATACAAAATATAAGTCCTGAGCTGAAGGCACTGGTTCTAACTTAGCTAGAAGACCTTTAATAAAAGAAAATTGGTTAATAAACCTATTTCTACCTTAATGAACAATACATGGTAGCTGGTTTCTCGGTTATTTGCAACATCTGTCTTCCATCGGTCACGGGGCTTGAAATGCTTATGCATCTTTAACCTTTTAGTGAGATGATATGGGCCCCAGCATTTTAAATACGGATTTGTGTCTTTTTATGTGTTGGGAGTTGAGACCGAAGATGAAACTGTAACATGATATTGCAATGCTGCTAATGGCATTGGTACCTTACTTTCGGTAAATCTTGCTCTTCTGACTTTGACCCCCTTAGATCTTCATTGTAGTTAATGGCTGTTAGTGTTCTTTAATCTTCACATTTAAGAGGATATTGTTAAAGAGGTTCTTAGTACCTATATGCTAACCAACCCCATTCTTTACAATCGCCTGCTACCATAAATGTACCCACTGACTAATAATACAATGAATCATGTCTTTTAGGTTTAACTATGACATGTTTTTTTTTTGCAGATATAGAGAAGGGATATAAGGGTGCATTTCTGACTTCCTATTCTTGTACTGTCTAAATGCAGGAAACTGACCTCATCTTCCATTAAGACTGTTGGAGGGAACTGCCCACAATTATCTTCTTTAGACCTTCGCAACTTGAACAGGTTGCGTGACTCAGCAATGAGACATCTTCGCAATGGTTGTCGGCTTATAAAGAAATTAAAGCTTCAAAGAAATGCATTTAGGTATTACCCCTTATTGTTGTTCCAAGCATCTTACTCTTTAGCAGGATCACATCCAGGTTGATATTTTCTGAATTTTGTCAATGTGTATTTTCAAGGCTTTCAAATTTTTGTGGTGGATAATGATCATTGAATATGCGTAGATTAGTTTTTCTTTTCAACTGCCATTTACTCATCTTTTTCAGTAAGCTTTCGTTTTCGACTTAGGGTGATTTTTTCACACCCTGACTAAGCCAGTGAAGGTCACTGAAGTTCTCTCTCTCTCTCTCTCTCTCCTTTTCTTTTTCTGCGTTCGGGAACATATCCTAGTATTTTTCACCCAGGGAAACAAATCCCACAGTTTCCTGCATTTCCCGGGACTCAAGCCATGTCTGTTGGGCTGCTTCTGCCCGCACTCCATCGCTAGGACTTCTGCCCGCACTCCCTCAGACCCTCACTATGATGTTTGTGCACTGTAGAAGTGCTGATGTGCTTTTCTGCCTGACTTTTCTTGATGACTCTTTAGCGCTAGTTGTGTGATTGTATCAGGATTCGTTCTCCTGCTGTAAATTGACCATTTACCTGGAATTCTGGTGGGATATGGGATTTGTGTAACCAGCCAGTTTGGGGGGCATTATATTGGGAATATGTTTTATATGCCACTGCAAAGTTCTCAGGTCCCTGATCTACCACTGCAAAACGGACGCTCCCTTATATGCCACTACTATGCAAAAACCTTATCCTTTTTTGCCATTGTCGACCAAATTCCGTCGGTCAAGCCGTAACAGAGCTGCACAAAGACAATTTTGCCCCTACCTTGTCTTTGTTTTCTTTAAACAGAACCACACCTCTCGGCATTGGCGGCGAGCTGGCCGTGACTCTCTACCAGGTGCTGTGCTAGAGCCTAGAGCGCCCCCAACTATGCCTGTGCTTGCCATCCTCCACTGCTGCTGCTGACGACGGATCCAAGTCCGCCACGTCCACCATCCGCTCATTCTCTGGCCCCCTCACCGGTAACGACGGCTGGCCCCATGGTGGCAGCGTCTTGCGCTTCCCCGTCGCATTGGCCATCGCAGACGGCGGATGACGGCGAGCTGCTGCTGGTCCGGTGGGAGGAGATGAGTGCACACGGCAGTGCCCATGGCGACAGTGAGTAGGAGCAGGAGGCGCTTGGCGTTGACCACGGAGATGGCGACAGTGAGATTTGTGGGGGCAACAGAGGCACTGGAGTCCACAAGAACATCCACGCTTCGGTGGCTCAAGTTGCTGGCTGTCATGAAGAGCGTGCTGGGGTGAGCAGCAGTAGATTGGAGTTGGGGGGCAAGAAGCAAATGGATTATATTTGGGGCAAGCAATGGAAGATTTGGGGGCAAGCAGCAGATACATTAAATGGCGAGCAACAGGTGGATTCGGGGGCGAGATCTGAATCACGTTCAGAAGGAAGAACTCTAGAACTCTGAATCCCATCTCTTCTCTATATTTTTTGCCTGGATGTTCTTCTCTATTCTCCGCCATGGATGAACTCTAGAAGGAAGAGAGTTGACAGATATGTGCTGCAGCGATGTACATTTTGAATTTCAATATTTGTGCTCGCTCTGTGATTTTTGGATTCGATTGGTCATGCGGATTTGGAAGGGATTTAGATGGGAACTTGTTTGTTCTTGAATCGTAGAGATGGGATTTAGATCAAGAGGATAAGGTTGAAAGAGATAGGGCTGACATGCGGTTGCGGGCCACATTAGTAAGCGTCCTCATGAGACGTGGGCAGTGGCAATATGTATGGTTTCTCACGGCAAAACCTAACAGAGCTAACGGAGATGGTATAAAAGGGTAAGTTTTTGAAAAGCAGTGGCATATAAGAGTGTCCATTTTGCGGTAGCATTTCAGGGATCTAGGAACTTTGCAGTGTAATATAAAAATTTTCCCCATTATGTTTAACTTTGGTAGAATTAAGCTACTACTGTTTATTTTAGGATTAAGGAAACCCTAAAAAATAATGAAATACAAATAGAAGGAAAGCAAAACACACCACTGGATCCACTAGGACTCTTACTGGTTTCAACTTTCCAGTTTCCCAAAGGGGTCCTGGAAATTGAAACCATCCAGAATGGATACCTGCTTAGTAATGTGTACAAGATACTACTGTGGGATCATGTGATAGCTGCATGTTTTATCATTCCAGAGGTATTTGCTATCTCAATCTAACATGTCAGCACAGTCTGCTGGTGATTATCGTGGACCAATTTAGTTCATTTCAGGACGATTCTTTGTTAATAGTACTCATTGTATTGATCTGCACATGATCTTTTGTGTCATGAGGTCGTGCAAAATTTGAACAGGCGCTATAATCAACTCGATCAATATTGCAGTGATGAAGCTGTATCTCAATTTTTGGAAGAATCTGGAGGATGTCTAACTGAGTTAAGCCTAAACAATGTTGAGAAGGTACTCTGTCCATTCTTCCTTTTTGTCTGCTTGGATGTGTGTTGTCATTGTTGGGAAATCTTTTTCTTGGATTCAATCTTTTGTTCCTGTTTGAAATGTACACACTAGTCTTTTTTGGGAGGTCTTTTTTTAGGAAGAGACAGTACAGAAAGTCTGTACTGCATATAATGTGTTCCTTGTAAACGTACATGCATGGGGAAATGCATTGGGTATTGACCGATTGATTTTGAGGGCAGCCATTGATTTACGATTGTAAGCTAGGTAGCACTAATGCTGATGTGTAGCAGGCTTGATATGATATGAACATGAGATACAAATTACAATATGTTTTCCAATTATTGATAGTGTTACATGTAGAAATGTAAAAGCAATAAGAAAAAGTTTGTAAAATGCTGGTGAGCAAACCTTTGGGAGGGCTTCACACCTGCGTACTGTTTGTTGGTTGTTGTGGAGCATATACTGTGCAAGATCAGAGGTCATGACAGGGGTCACTCTATGTACCTGGTCTATATTTATTCAAATTGGATTTTGGGAGTAGATGAAAATATCAAAAGTGTAATTTTATTGAGACATGTTTGATTGTTTGTAAATGTAACATATATTGTCTTCAAACTTAAGCAAAATTTGATTAGTTGGGGCAAAGGAGAGTATTAACAAATTGTAGATTTACACAAAGAAGACATTGGAGTTTGTTGGAAATGTATTACAAATCTAGAACCGTATCAAATGAGTATCAGATGTATACTGGACAGAAGAAAAAAATTTTTATGTAGAATTCACCACTTCTTTATTTTTGTGGGTACTTGTATCTTGACATGCATCAGGATATTGCTACAACTTACAAGATTGGAAATGTTTTACCCCCAACTTGAAAACATATTTGGTGATATTCTAGTTTGTCAGTGAGAATCAATCTGATGTATTTTTCAGTTAACTGGAAATTGTTACCTGGAAGCAAGGTCCAAACGTTCAAATATTGTCTGCAAAGGTCATTTAACTATGATCTTTCGGACTGTTAGTAAAACCTATGATCTTTAGGATACCTTTTGAAGGCGCTGTCTTAGTCTATGAGATGTATTGGTAGGAATGTAGGATATCTATCTAGACAGTCACTTTTACTTAGCAAAACATGTGATCTTTAGGATACCTTCTGAAAGTTCAGTTTTAGGGTCTATTCTTTTTTCAGCTTATGATTATGACTTATGACTTTTGGCTAAAATTTTTGAATTTTGGGTTGTTCATGACAGAAATTACAGAGAGAGATACTCGCTTGAGATTTTAGCTGGTACAAATGTTGGATTTTTAACGTGTGCTGCAATTGTAGACTCCGCGTCTTGAGAAAATATTCTGTTTGAAAGTTAGGTACTATAACAAAAAACAAAAGCCGCAAAGAACAGGCCCTTAGTCTGCAAGATGTGTTGGTAGGCATCTAGAGTATCTATTTAGTGTTGGTAGGCATCTAGAGTATCTATTTAAACAGTCATTTTTACTGCATACCAAAACCTAATCTTTAGGATACCTTCTGAAAGCGCTAAGTCTACGAGATGTGCTGGTAGGATACCTAGCTAAACAGTCATTTTTACTACTTGCTTCTCGTGCTTAACTAGGATATGTTGTTAGTTGCTACTTGCTTCCCTGAATTTTGTCTGTTGAAATGTGTAGTTGTCTCGCAGAATTGCTACACAGAATAACTAAATCACTGATGTTACTGCTAATGTATAATTTTTCCAAGCCTTTACCAGATCATTTTTCTAAATTCTTGATTATCCCTCGTTTCCTATGCATTTGGCTTCACGTTAAACCTGTATCACAGGGTGGTGTTTCCTTCTGCTTTCTTGACTGTATTTTGTGATGCTTTTCAGTTGTTTCACATTTGACCAATTTTTGTGCACATTATAAATCTATAAAGTATAATTTATTGTATTTACTTTAGGCTGGAAACCTTACAGCACGTGCGATTGCTCACACGTGTTCCGTACGCTTGGAGGTTTTGGATCTTTCCTTCTGCCGTGACCTGACCAATGAAGCTTTGGGGCTGATTGTTGACAGCTGCTCATCTTTGAGAATCCTCAAGCTATTTGGGTGTACCCAGGTATGGTGATTAATAGACATGCGCTATTTTTTCCTTGGCCCATTTTCTCCTGAAAGCAGCTTGGTAGAGGAGGAACACCGCTAACTTTCAGCTTGTACAATTCATCGTTGATTAGTGTCATGACACGAGTCATGATAGTACAACGTCATTCTATGGAACCGTACTTAGTGCGTGAATCATTTCATTGCAGATCACGGATGTTTTCCTCAAGGGCCACTCAAACTCGTTGGTCAAAATTGTCGGGATAGAAGGCAACATACTTGAGCAAATGGATAGTCGCTAGTTCGTGTCAGAATGATGCTACATTCCCTTAACCATTCAGGGATCCAGTTTAGGAGTCGAGACAGCAGGTTGCTGAAGTTGGCTATAGCTTCTAGCGGGGGAACACTTTTGTAAACCTACCCCGCTGATATCAATTGGATGCTCCCATAGAGGTTTAGTTTCTGAAATGTTTAACATTTATTCAGTGAAGGTACTTGAAGTAATGGCAAATCCTTTGCTATAGTATTAGGCAAACTATTGAAAGAAACTGAAGTTATCTTCGTCATCAGATATTGTTATCAAACTAGCAGATTTAACCGTGTAACTGCGCAGCTAGATATCATGATATAATTGTTTTTGATATACAACTTTACTTTTTATAATTGAAATATAATTGTATTTATTATATAACTTTAATGTCTATATATAGTTAAACTGTACTATTGTAATCTGGTTCTACCAAAATAAGGGTGGATATCATTCTCTTTTTTCTTTCGATTAATGTGAGAATTTAAATGATTTTTTCTTTTTTTAGAATTATTGTGTTTTTTTTGTCTTAAAACGAATGAGAGGTGCCTTTAATATCACGGTGTTTTTATTTATATAGTTCCAATCAATTTTGTTTCAGCAGTGATGGTCACTGATAGTGATCAGTGCGTTAGCAAAAACGAATCACTGGTATCAAGCCTAGCTTTTTCTCTAGCAGCAGCATGAAAAAGGTGAAGATACGTTTCACTGGAGCAAACGCATTCAGTTTCGGCTCAATAAAGCACCTTATCTTGCAATTCAGTTTCAGCTCAATAAAGCACCTTATCTTGCAGAATGAACACCTGATTAGGCTGTTATTTTTTTTTCCGTTAGCCGTTCTCTCAATCCTTGCTTTTGCTACGAGCTCGAGCTCTGAAACGGCAGCATGGCGTACCTTTCACAACCTTTCACGCGCCGTTCTCTTTCTTCTGCTTAAGGCCCGAACATGAGAATTTCTTTTCTAATTTCCATTTTTTTGGGTAAAATATTTCCTGATTTCCCGTTAAAACCTCACAAACGCTGGGCTCAAAACAGACCCTAAATTTCATTCGCAAAAAATCCCCTAAATTTGTAAATTTTAGCACACCTCCTTATCTTTCTTTTGTGATTCTCTATTTTTTCCATTTGTAAAAAAATAAAATAAAATTCAGGGTTTTCTGGTGTCCCCATCGCCCGTTTCCGCGAACAACAGCTCGGATGTTGCGCGTTTGTTGGTTGTTTGCCTGCCGGTCTCGACGATGCATGCCACGCATCAATCCGACGCCCACCGTTGCTCCTCCCCACGCGTTTACTTCCCAAATACTAACCCCATTAGAGCATCTCCAATAGTTTGCTAAATAAACTCCCAATCTTAATTTTTTAGAAGCAAATGAAAAAAACCCTCTCCAACAACTCCTAATTCTAACTCCCAATAAATCCGGACTTGGGAAAATCGGTCATGCGACGCGTAAAAATCCGCACGACCCTGCGACTTGGAATCCTAGTACGCGCGTTTTTTCCCAGGCCGTCTTCCTTCTCGCGCCAAAGAAAGGAAGTTGCCGCCCCATCTGTATGCCGCCGCCCCTTCTATGCCCTAGGGGTTTGCAGCCATTGGAAGCCGATCTCTGCCTCCAGCACCATAGCCGATCTCGGCGGCCTCGCCTGGGCCACACGACCGCTCCCTTGAGGCCGCCTTCTCCCCCTACGGCGAGATCCTGGACTCCAAGGTTCGTCTTGTCTCGATCCATGTCTTTCCCTCCCTTTTCCCCTTTTCTGGAGGTTTTGTGATGCCTTGGTGCTCTTCGGTCTTAGACCTCTGTCGCTTTATGCATTGCTGTAGTGATCTGGATATTTGTTTGTTCTTTGTGTGGCAAGATTCGATCTGTGTATGGCATGTTTCATGTTCCTACATGACAATTTGTAAGAGAGATTTGGCTACTGGATCTTACATCTGATGCCCATTTCTACTAGATCTGAGATTCCTTGGATTTTTGTTAATCTCTTTCTCTCTTGCCATGTTCGGTGTAGATCTAAAATTGTTTGCGATGCGGAGTCTTGACTGAAATGTATTTGCGAATTGGTTTGCGGCAGATCATCAACGACAGGGAGACGGGGAGGTCCCGCGGGTTCGGCTTCGTCACCTTCTCCTCCGAGCAGTCGAGACGCGAAATTGCAATTCTTTTCGTGCGGCATGCGAACATTCACAGGATAGCAGAAGAGGTATGTATGCTACAAGACGCTAATACTCGATTCACAGCCGGGCACTGTTTAGTTTGCAACCTAACTGGATTGGATGATTCCTCTCCGAAGCAAAAGCAGGGCATTCTCATCATGTTGTTGCACAGATCACTTCATAACGAAAGTAGGAATTATCTTTTACGTTCTTATTCTGCTACACAGCATGACCATTCTTAAGAATTATCTCCATCTCGTTTTTGTTCTACATATGTTAACTCTTGGTTTCAAATGGCAGCTTCTTAGAGAACCCTCTCAGAAAGCAAGATTCTCCCATTATTTGCAGGCTGTTTGCAATGTCTGGATGTGAGTATTGGACAAACATGGTGACTGGTATGGAGCACGACATTTCTTTGTATGACCTCAGTATCCCACAAACACAGGAGACACAGTTACCTGAGTTGAATCCTAGTGATGGGCAGGCATTCGAGGTGCAACCATCTGCTCCTATTGCACGTAATTGCGCTGCAAGGCCAAATCAGAAAAGGCAAAAAAATTTTAATGTGAAGGAGGACGAACTTGTTGTCTCAGCTTGGTTGAACACTAGCAAAGATCCTGTGCAAGGTACTAATCAAACTCGTGCCACCTTTTGGCGTAGAATTTATGAGTACTATGAAAAGAACAAGACATTTGAATCGAAACGAACGGAGAGTTCGATTATGCACAGATGGTTGCATATTTTGGAGCAAGTCAACAAGTTTTGTGGATGCTACGACCAAATTGAGCGTAGAAATCAAAGTGGGCGTACCATTCAAGATAAGGTATTTGTTACGTCTTCAAATTTAGTACCACCAGTTTCATATACAAATGTGTATGCACTCACATTTTTTAACATGCCATGTGTAGGTTTCTGATGCATCAGCTTTGTTTAAGGAAGTAGACAAAGAGAACAAGTCGTTCACTTTAATGCATTGCTGGAACAAATTGAAGGGCGAAGACAAGTGGCAATCGAAGGTAAAGGAATTGGCTGAGCAGAAGGAGAAGGAAGCTGCTAAAAAGAAATAGAAGATTAACTCTGGGCCTATCGTTGCTGATTATGCAAACAATGAAGTCACTGAGATTACACCCATAGACCCTGATGCACTGAAGAGACCAATAGGTAAAAAGAAGGCCAAAGAAGCATTGAGGCGAGGTGGAGGTGATACTTGCATGGAGGCTTTGGACCAAATGTGGGCCAAGAAGGAGGCTTTTGACATGGAGAAAGAGAGGAAGAAAGAGGAGAGGTACAATGCATCACTCGCTCTAGAGAAAGAACGCCTTCTTTTAGAACAAAAAAAGGCTGATACTGATCAAAAAAGGGTTGACGCTGAACTGGCCAATATTGAGTTGGAGAGAATGAAAGAGGAAGACAAAATTATGTCAAAGGACATCAGTTCCTTGTATGAGGTGCAACAGCAGTACTACAAGCTTATGCAGGAAGCTATCGTTGCCCGTCGTTTGTCAAAGTAGATTTATTTCTACTATTCAAACCATGATTTAGTATTGTGACAAATTTGGTTTATATTAATCTGAGTTGACGTCATTTATATTGGTGTGGATAAACTTTTAACTGTTAGACCATTGGTTTATTTGTTGCCGAGTAAGTGAGTAAGTGATCCTGATTGCTAGCACACAATCATCCTGGGTCTTCTCTGTTCCAAGCAATCTTTTGTGTGAGATACTGATGCAAGAACAAATCTTGGTCTCTATAGATAATGCTTGAAATTTTGGAGGTGCATTTTGATGCACGTCCATCACCTTTTGCAGATGTGTGTACACTGTACAGATATGGAAGAATGCAAGTTTCTTCAGTGAGGAAACCTAATGAGGAGGAGATCTTATATAGAAAGCACTTTCCTTTCAGCTGTTTATCCTAGGTCCTTCTTGATGCAAGGGTGGATCTTGTAGTATAGAAATGTTTTAAATGTGCTGATGTAGTGCTCAAAGATGGCTCAGATTGCTTTGCTGTATGGAATTTTCATGTCATTGTTGTAGGTGGGGCACTATTTCTATTTGATCGGAAAATATTGAGATACTTCAGAAAGGATGGACACAACTGGAGAAAGAAGCAGGACGGAAAGACAGTCAAAGAAGCTCATGAAAAGCTGAAAGTCAGTACGAGTTCTTTTGTAGAGAACTTCCTCTTCTATTTAAATTTTGAAAATTTTAATACACATTAGACAATTGATGGCTGTTGTTGTTGTTCATGAAGCACTTCAAATCATATAATATCACTATTTTCTGAACATGTATAGTTGTTCTATCTGCTGTCCAGGCTGTCTTGTAATAACTATCTCTGGTCACAAAAGGTTTCTTATTTTGACCTTTAACAGTCTCCAAGATACAACTTGCCAAATTTTTTTACCAGGATATATCTGTACAGGTTAACGATAAATCCAATCACCATTTGCATGTGGTCAATCTTGATATTTATAAATGTATCAGTGCTCAAAGTTCAAAAAGTTCAAATGCATGTTTCATTGATGCCATCTTTCTGTTACTGGAGGAAATAGCTAGGAATTTTATTTCATCCACTTAACCAGGTCAACATCGTTTCAGGGTGGCAAACAAAGTTTCAGTCGTGCGAAAGAAGCTGAAGAGATTGCACGATTATCGAATGCTGATAGTCCTGCATGTTCAAACTCTTTTGCTAGTCAGAGCCAGGTAGCCTCCCAAACTATGGATGCTGAAAGCCCAATTAGTGGACAGATTTCGGAATATGAAGATGCTGAAACAGGTCTTGCTGTTTCTCTATCTTCGTTCTGCATCATCTGCACTAAGTATATATTAACTGATGCATATTCAATAATGTAACTTCTTTCAGTGTATCTAAAGCCAAATTCGGTGCAACAGATAATTGTCGAGCAAGCTCCAGATACCACCCTTACGTTGAGATGCAGCGGCCTGTGGATGAAGTCATGATGAACAACCTGTTGGGCGCTTCAGCTCCAAATACTTCTGTAAATAATCTAGGCAAGATTTCTATTCTACCTTGCGAGGTTCTGTGTAAATGTTGGCTTCTGGCTCATATTTCTTTTACAACAGTTGCAGGTTATCACGGCGAAATGCAGCCTACAACAGCTAACTTGAACAATCATTTTGTTACTCACCATGACATAGCTAGTGTATTCAATGAAGCTGGAGGGATGCAGTAGCAGATTTTGTTTAGCAATGCAGTAGTTGTCTGCTGTTTTTTGTTTTGTCCGAGTCAGGAGGAAATTCAGCGGGTGATCTGGGAGATCCTGCAATTTCGGTTTTTGGTACTGAACGTTTGTTGTCACATTCGGAGCAGTGCAGGCCCAGCTGCTTTCTTTTTGAGATCAGCTGAGGCATGTAGATTTTGCCACAGGCAGGTCTCGTATCACATCCACGCCCTTGAACAGGAGAACATTCGTAGTATCACCTGGCGCAGAGAGGAAAAAAATACAGTGGAAGATCACTTAAGGTTGCAATATCTCCTGGTGTTTATATACAGCATACAGGAAGAGAGAACAAGTGATCAGGTCCATATCCACACAGTGATTAGTTCAACAGAATCTTGGTGTGGGCCGAGTTTTTGAATTTTTGGGAGCAAAATATTGCAAACGGTTGGAGAAAGCTAACAATTCTGCTCCCTATATTTTTTGGCGACTTGGAAAACTCATTGATTTACCAAATGATTTTTTGGGAACTATTGGAGATGCTGCGCGCTCCGTCTGCCGCGTGGCCCAGGAAATTTCGGTACGGTCGGGGAAGGCGTTTTGCAAAAAAGTCCCTACAGTTTTCCGAAATTATATAAAGGTCCTTATTTCTCGCAAAAAGATCCCTGCCAGTTTTTAAAAATTAATTTTTTTTGAAAATACCCCTCCACTTCACCGAAATTTTGTATACTTTGCAGGATGGCGCCCCGCGGTTTGCTAAATTACATACGGGTCCTCGTTTAGTTACGTACAAGCCCTCGATTTTTTACGAAAAAGACCTGTGACTTTTTCGAAAATACACATGTGCCCTCAATTTTTTTAAAAAAACTCCTCACGAATTATCGTCTCTTTTACTTCGATACACACGGTGCCTGACGCGGCGTGTCGCCGCGCCTATGTGGCTAGTAAAAACGACACGCAGGACGCATCCTTCCATCCCCATCCGTCGTACTTAAAGCCAGACGCGCCGACGACGCCGTCAGACAAACCTCGCCGGCCGGCCATGTGCCCTCTCCGCCTGGTCCTCGTCGTTATCTCTCCCGCCGTCCCCGGGTACTTCGCGTGGCACGCCGTCCAGGCGCCGCCGCAACGGCCTGACGTCGGCGCCGATCTCGATGTTGCCGCAGCCACGCCGACCGCGCGGGGCGCCCGCCGTTTCCGTCCAAGGAAGGTCTCTGTGCTTGCGCGCGTGAGAACCCAGATTTTCTTTTGTCCCGTTGCGCCGCGACATGGAGGGGGATTTAGAGCGGAAAAATTGCTCCTCTGCCTCAAAGTTTAATGGCGTTTGCTCATTTGCCCTATAATGTCTTACTGACATACGGGTCCAAGACCCGCATGTCAGTAAGACATTATAGGGCAAATGAGCAAACGCCATTAAACTTTGAGGCACATGAGCAAATCCCCCATTTAGAGCTGCTCATTACCCTTATTCGAACATATATCTACATTATTAAGATAAGATATGAATTAGAAATAAAATATTCATTTAGATTTAAGTATGAAAAAAATAATAACCATTTACTTATCTTTATCCATACCCATTCAAACTTAAGATTAAAAGTGTATTTGAACTATTCATAGGCTTAGACTACCTATACTCAGTTATAACTTACTATAAAAACATCTGAAAATCATATATGTACCTGTGACTTTTAATTTACACAGAGTAGCTCCATACACACATGATCATTTCCAACAAATTTCAGTCGATTTTGTAAAATTTTTATAGTGTGAACGCGAGGTTGAAATTTTAAATACCGAAGTTTTATAAAAGCTTCCTATAAAATCATGTGGGGATCATGTGTGTGTCTAGCCCTGTCAATTTGCATAAAGTAGCTCTCTCTACACATAGAATCATCTCCAATAAAATTCAGTTGATTTGGAAAACTTTTATAGTGTGAATGCGAGGTTGAAATTCTAAATACCGAAATTTTATGAAAACTTCCTTCATAAACCTCTTTGACTTAGCCCTCATTTTCCTTCTTCTTTACCCACTAGGTTACTTAAATCTATTGGATATATTTTTTATTTAGGTATGATAATATCATTTAAATAAATATAGATAAAATTAAGTATAAACTTAGGCTACTCATATTCTACAATGTGACATCCCTAGGGGGGATTGTGTTCGTCTGCATGGTCGCATCGACTGACTGACGGCGCGAAATCTTTTGATGTCTTTTTTTTTTCGTTTTCTTCAGGTGAATGAAGATGGGCTTCATGGGCTGCGCGTCTTGTGGGACATGGCCAGCTGGAGGTACTTGTGGAGGCTGATCATCAGGGGGAGGTGAATGGTGATGCATGCGGCTGCAGAGAAGCCAACTACTGCTCTTCTCGATTCTAATATAATGGTAGCTTTATTTATTTTATTCTAGGAGATTGTAAAGCTAATATTTATATGCGATCCAATTAACGTGGTTGATGCATGAGCATTGAACACTATGATTGGACTGGTGATGGCCATAGCAAAACTACCGTTTGGCAGTCTCAAGCTTTGCGTCCATAGCCATTTCTTCCTAATATGACCGTAGTACCACTCCAGTTTGTGGTACCGTAGGTTGTGCACCCAACAAATTAGCGTACTAAAGAATTAGTCCATTTGCTATCGGAAAACAAACCGTCTCTCCCCTTCCTTTGCTCCCTTCTCCTGAAATTGCTCACTCCTAAAAGCTTTCAAATCCTCAACGGTGGTGGTCTACGAAGCACCGATACGGTAGTTACAAGCCGTACCAGTACACGATACATCCGGTATTGGAAAGTATAGGCTGAATTTGATTTTCAAAATAAATAAAATTAATCGTGATAATCCGTCGATACTTTCTGATACTTGTTGGTCCAAAAGCATTAAAAAAAAGCCCATTACTACCTAGCACATTTAAAACACTAGCGCCAGCCTAACCCTAACCCATCCCCATTCACTCCCTCGCCAGTCGCCCAAGCACTCCCTCGCCATCGCCACTGGCTGGCTACGCCGCTCGCCCCTCGCTCTCTGTGTCTTCCTCCTCGTCTTGCCCTCATAGGTCGGCTCTCCCCGTCCAACCCAAGCTTGGCGACCTGGCCGATTCCGCTGCCGCCAACCGCCTCATCTCCGGTGCCCTCCGGATCTCTGACTCTGCCCTCCATGGCTCCGCCAGTCTACCGGGCGCCCTAGCCCACACCCCCTCCACCCTCCGCGGCTCCACCTCCGGCTACGACGCTTCGCCCTCTTGGTCCTAGCCGCCAGCTTCGGCCTCCGTCTTCCTCCCCTTAGTCTGATGCGGTGGCATTGGCGGTGGTAGCCAGGCGGGTGTTGGCAAGGTTGTCCACACTGGAGAAGAAGGTGGTTGCTGCCGACGGCGAGGTGAAGGAGGTGGAGGTGGAAAAGGCGCCATTGGAAGAATCCAAGAACTTCGAGGAGAAAACAGAGGAGGAGGAATTGGAAGAAGAGTTGGAACCAGAGGAGAAGGAGATGCTGGATCAAGATCACCTGGCCATTGATGATGAAGAAACTGTAAAATCAATAACTCTGCATCAAGGCGAGAAAGAGTTCTTCCATTGTTGCTATCAGATTCATTTCTTGATGAATCAATTTGTAACTATGATCTTGATTTGGTGTTGTATTGTAGGAGATGATCAAGATCTTGAGCACCGAAAAAAAGTGAGGGCAAATTTAGCAAAATTTTCACTTTTTCCTTGAATAATTATTTTTGTCTTGTAATGGTATGATTATTTGTGCAAATGTAGGAGGGATTAAGCCTGTGACAGTGCCAGTGGAAGATGAGAGAGTGGCTAATCTAGAGCCGGTGAAGCCTCCTCCAGGTAGAGTACTATTCTTTTCTTGGTTCACTTCAAATTTGCACTTTCATAGCCTCTCTACATTATTTTATTTTTAAATACATATATACTTGCTATATTGATGTATCCTTATTTTTTAAAAATATTGTATCGTGGTATTGATGTTCCTGTATCACGTATCGGGGTAACTTAGGTGGTGGTTCTCTGGCAGCTAAGGGTGCCAAGATTGACGGTGGCTGATCAACCAATGCACTCCCAAGCTATGCCCAGGGTTTCTGTGGACTCCATGGCAAGCTAGCTGACAGGACATGACAAGCCTATGAACGATGTCGATGGTAGGAAATTGAGAAAGGGACGAAGACGAGAGAAGGCATTGCTCGGGAAGGAAACAAATGGGAGAACGAGGAATTGGGAGAGGAGAGAAAGAGAGGGCACTGCTCGGGAAGGAAACAAATGGGAGAACGAGGAATTGGGAGAGGAGAGAACGAAAGAAGTCCAATCACGTTTTGGGTGGGCCCAAGAAAAAGTAGGCATGCATTGCCAATGAACACCCATAGGTTAGCTTTTTCAAGGGGATGATCGGTAACATCAGATTAGCGATGGTAGGGGCGGATCCAAACCTAGGTATGAGTGGGCTCTAGTCCTGGGTGCATCCGTCGTAATACACACATATATTGATTTTTGTTGAAGTTGATCCGAATTTGTAACGTGTCCATGTAGAATACTACATCGTCTCATGTCAGACGTGGTATGACAAATGCCAGGGATGTGCGTAGGTTATATCAAATGTGATATCAACCTATAGCAACTAACTCTAATTTGGTTTCCTCTTTGTGTGGAACTCGTTTCCCTCACCCTATATATGTACTTCAGTAGTCCATAGGAAGAGTAAGCGCACCATTGCAAATATCTCCTCATTATAGTGATTTATCTATGTGTGTCCGTGGTTTTTTCTCACATGAGTTTTTCACATAAAAATTAGTGTCTCCCATCTTTATTTTTCATGCATATTTACAACAAGTGGTATTAGAGCATGAAGCGCAAGAGATTCCATCAACAAATCATCAAGTAGCCATGAACCATCAAATCGGCAAGTTTTTTCCTTACAGGCTGAGTCCAAAGATGTCTTAAAATCCGAAGCTGAGACATATTGGGTCTCTCGAGCCGTGTCGCCTCGTAAGTGAAGTAAATTGGTTCAACAGTCGTATCCACATGCATACAACCAAACACGTCTCAAGAGAGAGGTGGCCAAATGGGCCATGCCTGCCGGGCCGACCCACAGCCCACTATGTAGGCACGGCCCAGGCACGGCACGGCCCACGATGGTATCATGCCTAGGCTGAGCATGACACAGCATGGCCCAAGAGGCATGACAGCCTGTTAGCATGGTAGCCTGTTAGACATGAAAATCTAACTATTAGGCACGGTTAGCTCTGCACGGCATGGTGGGCATGACCCGTTTGGTACGAATATGGCCTGTTTATCCTGAGAAATGGTCGGATTTTTCAAATTTCTAGCCGTTTTAGAGTCGTTTGGGGTTTAAAATACAAAGAAATTCTAAAAACTCAAAATTTTCCTATAAATAGGCAGCATACACCCTCATTCAGTCACACTTAAACCTACAATCTTTTCTCTGAATTCTCTTATGAAAATTTTGACACACTTTATGATAATTTGGCAAAATTCAAAATATTTTTTCCAAAAATCCAAAAGTTTGAAATCCGGCTATAGCCAAGAAAAGAGGTTACAATACTAATTTTCATATATTTACTTTTTTTGTTGTGATGTAAAATAGGTAATAGTGTTACAGTTTTTCACATTTCTCTATGGAAAATTTTGACAATTTTCTTGCAAGTAAATACAAAATTGATTCAGAAGATCTTTCATCCTTTGGGAATGAAACATCTTTGCCTCCACCTCCACCTCAAATGGGAGAGCATACCCTAACTGTACCATCATCAGAATCTACAAGTGCTGCCACGTTTCAAGCACCGAAGCAAAGAGGTCTAAACCCAGCACATCGGGGGTGTGGGAAGATTTCGACAATATAATAAAGTGAGACGAGGCCAGAGCACAGGTAAGATATGCTATTTGCAAAATATGTCATCATGAATTATCTACAAAGTCTACAGCTGAAACCGGACACTTGCACAGACATGCCCAAAGATGTAAAAAAAACAAGGCATAGCCATGAGCCAACCGTAGCTGCAATTCAACCCCGAAGGTACGGTACATAACTGGGATTATAACCCTAAGGTAGCTCAAGAATCTTTAGTCCGTTTTATTGCCGTATAGGATCTTCCTTTAAACTTTGGTGAGTTAGAAGTATTTAAAAAGTACATTAGAACTAGTCATAATCCTAGATTTTCTTCAGTTTCTAGATAGACAACAACTAGAGATTTAGTTAAATACTCAATAATGGTCGTTCTAAAATAAAAGAACTCTTTGAAACATGTACATTTTCGGTGGCCTTAACTTCGAACATATAGAGTGGTCGGTCTAAAGAGGATTATCTTAGTGTAATTGCGCATTATGTGAATGATGACTGAGTATTGGAAAAGAGAATAATAAGCTTCAAACTAATTGGCGTAGAACATATGGGTAAGAATATAGCAAAATGTATTATCAAAGTCGTGGAAGATTTTGGTCTTACAAACAAAATTTTTGCAATTACCTTGGACAATGTTGCAACAAACTCCATGATAAGAGACACTCTCATGTCGTTATTTAGTACATACGCTAAATCCTTTTTGCTACATTAGCAATGAGCTTACCATATTATTAATCCTACAGTTAAATGCGATTTAAAGAGGTTGGATACATATCTTCAAGCTTTTCATGATACAATTTTTTTGTAAATAATTCTAACCAATGAATTGCAACATATAAGAACTACTGCATTGCGATGGGTGTACGTCCATGAAAGCTCAGTGTGGACATGCTGGTAAGATGGAACTCAACTTATCTCATGCTACAAAACCTTTTACCCTATAAGCCCATATTTTTTTGTTTTTATGCACATGCAGTATCAAAGCCATGCCAATAACACACTATTGACTAAGCAGTATTGTATGTTGCTGAGATGTTACTAGCATTTCTAGAACTCTTTTATAAAACAATTGTTGCTTTATCCGAAGTGTACTATCCAACTTCTCCTGTATTTGTATATCATATTCTTGAGATTGCGATTCACTTGAAAGCTAATGAAAATAACATAGTGTTACAATATGCTGTGTGTGCCATGAAAACTAAATATTTAAAATATTGGAAAGAGATTCCATATTTATATGCATTTGCATCTATTCTAGATCCAAGAACTAAAATTGCAGGATTCACTAATGTTCTTTCACTTCTAGGTGAGCCTGTAGGGATAGATTATTCTAATTATTTTTCAGTTGTTCGTTGTAAATAGTCTGAAGTTTATCAGAAGTATGAACACAAATTTTAAGGCCGAGCATCTTGATCTTGTGTGATATGAGCATAGTGTTATCTTCGGCGTGTTCTCGTTTGAGCAGCTGAAGCTTTTGAGCGAAGGGAGATTTTCACTATGCGTAAAGGAGGTCAAGCAAGCAGTCGAAGTGAGCGGTTGAACGCCGAGCGATCGAAGTGTTCATCGAGTGCGTGCAAAAGAGTCAAGAGGAAGCAGTCGAACGACTTGCTATCAAAATCTACATCCAGTTATTTGGATTGTTTTTCTCCTGGTTTGAGATTTGTTTTCAGGTATCAAAAGCAGAGGCAATCATTTACCACCATCTGATTGCGCCATATGATCCTACAATTGGGATTGAGGGAAAATTGAAGAAAACAAAGTGTTGCTATGCTTTTATCATGCGGATCAACTTTGGCATAGAGACAGAAATTTTTAGCTTCTGACTCGAACTTGTCTTTAGATAAGCAAATCGAGTCTGACGACTTGAATAATATTCATTGAACGATGAATCTTTTTTTCATCCAATCGATTCTCACCCGCACTGTATGGGAGTCGTGCAGATGCTGCCTCGGAGTCAGCTCCTCCTGGGCCAGTGACTTGGAACTTAAACTCAGAGCTCTAATACCATTTATTATAAAACACATAGTAGAAATAGAAGATCAGAAGAATGGGAGACATAAGTTTAACGTGAAAAATCTTTGCAGAAAAAACCATGGATGCATGAAGATAAAATTTACTATATGAGGAGATATTATAATGAGGCTCTTGATCTTCCTATGGACTACTAGAGAACATATACAAGGTGAGGCAGAATGAGTCCCACAAGAAAAGAAAACCGAATTAGAGTCAGTTGCTATATATTGACACCACGTCTGATACAACTTGCATATATCCCTAACAGTGATTATGCTATGTCTGATATAAAACGATGTAGTGTCATATAGGGACACAATAAAAGTTTAGATCAGCTTTAACAAGATCTTCAAGGACTACACACGGGATTTCATGATACCGCATGACATGACCGAGCATGACTGCGCAAGTAGTCAATGCATGGAGTGTAGCTAATAAACCTAGCTACTTACAACTAGAGAGAGAAAGAGAGAACTTTCTCTTAAATTTAGGAGGTGCTCAGTTTAGCGGTGGCTAATAATTTTTTTTCACTGTAGCTGACTTATTTTTCATTGTAGCTAATGGTGGCTTACTTAGCGTAATTAACTTTAAAAATTTTAAAAATAGAAAAAAACATATTAGACCATCATAGACAATACAAAGGAATACAGGAAAAAAGAAAAGGGCAAAAAAGCCCCAAAAAAGCCAAAAAGGCAAAAAAGAAGAAATTAAGAAATAGTAAATTAAAAGCCATAACCTAAAGCTGAAACAAACAGGCCTAAACCAGCTTTCACTTGCAGTAATATAATAACTAAGTTACTCTGAACATGGATGGCATGCACCCAGTTATGTTGGATAAAGGTTTAGGCCCTGTTCTTTTTCAACTTTTGGCTTCTGCTTTAAGCTTTTTACAGTAACTAGCTAAACAGAGTGTTTTAAGATGGGGTCTACTAGTTAATTATAGTACATATTTTACCGACTTCATTTATATCGACAAAAACCGCATGTGAGTTTCTGTTACTCTGTAATCTCTCGCACGAACAGCCCAAAAGCCACAAATCGCAGCTAAAAACTACAAGCCTCCGCTAAAAAGAACAGGCCCTTATGTTTCTGTTGAACCATGGTTATACACACACACACATGTATATATATATATATATATATATGTGTGTGTGTGTGTGTGTGTGTGTGTGTGCGCGCGCGCGTGCGCGTATGTATGTATGTATGTATAGGTGGGTGGGTGTATGTATGTATGTATGTATATGTGTGTGTTCTTGCTTATTTCTTTTTCCGGTCGGAATGTTCTAAACTGGTTTCTGGCCCAAAATAGAGTTCAAATTCTGTTTCGGCTGGAATGGTTGGGAATTATCCATCTGTCCTATATGCACAAATTGCACATGCTGCCAATTATTAATGTCCAAGAATAAAGCCCTTCAATTTGGCTGGCCAACAGTCCGAGAGGAGCTAAAAGGGACGTCCACTCTATTTTGCTAGTCTAATATTAGTTGCCTATCAAATGAACAAGCCATTTCTTATTGACCATGACAAAAAAATCTTAGGATTGAGCCCTCACATCGTTGCGATAATCCTATCTTTGCAATTTAGTGTAGGAAATTTGCATTAGCAACCGAATGAAATTTTAGATCAGGTATGGGAAAACTATGTTTCGTGGAGCATTGTATCTAATTAGCTAAACAATCCGACCGAGGACTAATCTATTGCTCCTTAGAAATATAAAGATGGTTATAGATGTATGATTTATAAGGTGGTTCTAGCTGGATGTATGGTTTATGGAGTGTCTTTTGTCTTTGGTACATTTGTGTTCGTTGGATTCAAATTGGATGGCGGAGGGAGAAAGTGATGATGTGGCACTCTCTTGATTTCGTTTTACACAGCTTTAATAGAGACTAGCCACATAAGCGCGGCGCACGCCGCGCTAGCTATCGTATGGACCAAATTAAAAGAGGCGAAAATTCGCAGGGAGTTTCATTAAAAAAAATCGAGGACACATGCGTAATTTCGGAAAAATTAAAGGGTTTTTTTTGAAAAAAACCGAGGACCTGTAAGGACTTGTACGTAAGTAAATAAGGACCTATACGTAATTTTGGAAACCCGCGGGGCGCAATCCAAATTTGTTTTAAAAAAACAAAACTTGCAGGGATCTTTCCGCGAGAAAAAATGACCTATACGTAATTTCCGAAAAACTGGAGGAAAGAGCCTCCCCCGGCTGTACGCGAAACCCGCCGACACGCGCCGGCCGGAGGAGCGTGGGGGGCGACGTGGCCGAACGTGCGGGCCGGAACCCCCCGCTAATAATGCTGGGGATTATTAGTATTGCACTCTATGAACACCGGCTAGAGGGAATTGAAGTTATGTTGTGCTAATAATGTGTTACTCGAGAACCAATCTTGTCGTACTCCTCGAACCTTTCTTTTCAATGTGCCAATTTTTTGCGTTGAAAACGTGTCTTTCTTAATTTGTGTTGGGCAAATTCTAGCATCTTCAATAGTTATTTTATATTCTGAACAAAGCTAAGCATCACATTCTCATTGACCAAAGAAAAACATATTCTCACTGGAGAAGGCGTAACTTTGTTGAAAATAATCCTCGGCATATATGCAAATTTGCAACTTTATTAACAGCTCAAAAGCACGGATAAATGCGCCATCACATCGCTTGCCACACATCCTTAGACAATGCGTGGGCAGCCAAGAATTTCACCAGCCAATAGACCAGTGTCAAAAAACAAATGTAAGGGATAATTGCATCTGTATACGCCCGAGTTTGAAAATTAGACATTCCTTGCCGTAAAGCGTAAAGATAGGATTAGTAATAACATCAAATTTGTAATGCTTATTTTTTTAGACACATGTACACACTCTACAAGTGCGCCTCCTAATACACACCAATAATTGCGGAGGCTGAAGACAAATCCACGACCTCACAAATTGGACTACACTTTTCTATTGAGATGTACTTGTCATTACTATTATAAAAGAACAAGTTGGTGGTCGTATGTCCCTTCTCCTCCAACCATCACATTGCTTTAACTTCTCATCACTCTCTACTTTTTAACTGATCCGAGTAGTCCTCTTACATAGCATGATTCTCTATATATCTAATAAATTTTGTTGCAATGTACGAGCAGATGACTAGTATACACAAAAGTGGGAATTGGGATTTAAACCGCTGTTGTGCCTCCACGGCTCCAACCTCTCGGCCACCTCCCACGCACGATCGTTGGCTCCGAGTAATCTTTTGTACAGTGGTCATTTCAGATGTGTTTAGTTGATTGGATGATGTTGAATCGGATGGGATGATTCCTATACCACGTGTTCAATCGTTTTTGGCGAATGGGATTGTTCAACATCTAGAGTGAAATTTCTTAGATTTATATCACACCTTCCAAGATGTAATGGTTAGGCAACCAAATGCATAGACGGCCTTTCATCCAAGGACCATCCAGTACGTGTACCACTTGGTACAAGCAACCAAATAAACCCTTATTAAACCCATTTCAGCGTTTTGTCTAATTTTACTGCACTACAATTAACTTGCACCCAAGATTACATTGAACTTGTTTGAAATTATCTCTTAACTATACTAGAATTGAGAATCAATAGTATATTTGATAGGAGTCAATACAGTCAGCGGGTCAAGAAGCAAAATAAGAGGCATTATAAGATTTTGTTAATTACAGAAGATGATTACATGAGTAGAGACCAATTTAGGCCATCGATATTAGTATATATATACTATGCTAATTAACAACACAGTAACCCAACCATTTTCACACACACACACACCAACAAGCTCCCTGTTATTTATCCAGAAACTTCAATGCCAGCCTTAGACAGAATGATACTAGCTAGCAACCCCAAGCAAAACAGTGAAACAAAAATAAATAGGAAATCCTCCTCTGAATGCTAACTAATCCGTCTTCTTCTGATCTCTGAGACGAACCGAGGAACTTGACCTATGCAGACGATGCAAATCCATCATCGAGAATGCCCTCATAGGCACAGATGATGTTTTAGTTTCGCAGGATCCTGGTTGTGACGCTGGAATCTTTGGAGGTGCAGAATTATCCCAATTAGCAGGTGACCGAGGCGAATGGAGCTGCTCAGGCAGCTCGTTTTCTTCAATGCTGATACTGCCGCTGCTCCTAGAACTGCTACTAGCCAAGGTCACCAGAGAGTTTCTGCTCAAACTAGCAGGCCTCTTAGGAAGTCCAGTTTCATAAGCTTCTGCTGTTGCGTCGTTTGAACTTCCATACATGATGCTGTACGCAAGGAGATTCTTCCGTTTTCTGGAGTATGCATTCTCTGTCTTAGTGATGTCCCTTGCAGAGCCAGAAGATGTAATAGCTTCTTTGAGGCACGCGAAAGATTTGGATTTACCGTTGTAGAATTTGGAGATGCTACGCCTATCCAGGGAAACATATGGATATTAGAGAGCTGAAATACAGAACACCCATAGTGCAAAAACTAATCATATGATGATTGAATTGATAAGTGCCATCACTACGGTTCATATAAAGCTATATATTAGTTATGGGTAAGCAAATCAAAATGGACAAATATGAAATAGCCAATAGCTTAGGACATGCTATGATTGTATCAGGAAAGATAGCACAATCCCACTGGCAACAAAGCATGCAACAACAACAATAACAACAAAGCCTTTTGTCCCAAACAAGTTAAGTTAGATTAGGAATGAAACCTTTTCAAGATCAAAGTGATATGAGACTTCAAATAAAACCTACAATACTAAAACTCTAAGCTGTACAACTTGGTATCTAAACCAAGAGCCTAAAACACTGCCCCTAACTTTCTTATGGTTCCAATACGTGGATCGCTAACTTCCATGCACTCCTATCCAAAGCTAATTCTTTAGATACAATCCAATCTCTCAAGTCTCTTTTAACTGTTTCCTTCCATGTCAATTTTAGTCGACCTCTGCCTCTTCTTACATTTTCAGTACATCTTAAAATTCCACTACGTACCGGTGCCTCAGGAGACCGTCGTTAGAGATGTCCGAATCATCTCAAGCGATGTTGGACAAGCTTCTCTTCAATTGGTGCTACCCCCACCCTATCACGTATATCATCATTGCGGATGCGATCCCGCCTTGTATGACCACAGATCCACCGCAGCATCCTCAGCTCCACTACACTCATTTTCTGTATACGTTGTCTTTTAGTCGCCCAACATTCTGCTCCATATAGCATTACAGGTCTGATCACCATCCTATAGAACTTACCCTTTAACTTTTGAGGGACTTTTTGTCACACAGGACACTAGATGCTTGGCGCCATTTCACCCACCCCGCTCTTATCCTGTGGCTCACGTCTTCATCAATCGCACTGTCCCACTGTAGTATCGATCCCAAATAACGAAACGTGTCCTTCTTAGGCACTATTTGTCCATCCAATCTAACATCTCCATCATCTACTCTAAGTCTAAAGCCCTTTAATTCTGGGGTTTTCCTTCATGACTCGAGCTTTCTATCAACATCTATCCTACTCTCATCAATCAGCACCACATCATCAGAGAAAAGCATACACCAAGGGATATCTCTTTATATGTTCCGTGTGATCTCATCCATCACTAGGGCAAAAAATGTATGGACTCAACACTGACCCTTGATATTATCATATCTTAATGGGAATGATACTTGAGTACATTTGACGTATGAAAACAAAATAATCTGTATCTATATAATCCAGAGTGGGAATGATATTATGGGCCCTCGATGAGCCAATAATTGATGTTCTGTACCACTTAATCCACTGCAGTCCTCATTTGAATGTTGCTGCATAAGATTGGTTGGTACCATGTGAAGCAGGTCCTTTTCAATTAATTAATAATCGAACCAAATGTGCCAAGATTAACATCACGCATTTCCCACGCGAGAAATTCCAGTAGCTTAATTCATATCCATATTCTGTATTCAATGGACTTCTGAAAACAAGAGAGAAAATGGCTTTTACAAGATTTATGCAATTCAAGTTTCATTTAGAATTGTCAATGGCTTAACCACCCACTCCTTCAATCTTACAAACATAAACACTATCGACTCTTCTATTGTGCGTCAAAGAAAACGGCTGAGCACTCATCACCAAATGAATTTTGGACCTAAGAATTTTCCACAAGAAACAAGATACTGAATTTTCCATTGGATATGGACATGCCTTGCTCGTCCGGCAAACATGTCAGAGTCAATCTAATGCTCGGTGCAGTGCAGATAGAGCTAATTAATAACAAACATGTTAGGATAGTGACTTATATCCTAATCTAATAGGACTTAGAGAAGTGTGCTATAAGAATTCCTAGATGAATCATAATTGGATTAGGATTTTTACTTTACTTTAGAGGAGGACTATATAAAATCATGAGGTATAGCCATAGAGAATCCAACCCACAACCCAACTCATTCAAGGCAAGAGGCGCACGAAAGATTTCGATGCTAGGTTATTCTTTACAATTAGATTTTTTATATTGGACAAATATCTGAGGGTTCCAAAAGATTGAGAGAGTTGCGAGAGAGCAACAACCATTGTACTCTTTTGGGGCCGTGCTTAGGGAATTTACGATCGGCTTCACCAAATCTTTCTCTCTCGTCTTGATTGTTTTGGCATCATTATTTCAATTTTCTCTACAAGATTAATCTACTTCATTCTTGATGCCGTGCTGATATGGTCTGAGCTGCTGCGCATAAGAAAGGTAACGAAGTATAACATAACACCAACAGCAGTGCGTCATAATAAAAATACTTCACCAACAGTTGGATTCGCACTAGCAAAATTTCGCATTTTGACCAACAACCTAGCTATAACAGCACAATAATATATATGATTTCGCAGACAAAGTACCTAAAAGATGCCTAGTTGTATTGCCACAAACCCAGGAAACTTCCATCATATCAAATTTGGCTGCATCTTTGCCACAAACCCAGGAAATTTCCATCATATCAAATTCGGCTGCATCTTTGTGAATTAACAACAACACTAATAATATCACCAAAATATTCATCAAGCAAGACTAGCAGTCTACAGTACGTATCATTTCAAAAAAAGAAACTCACAATTCACATAGTGATCCCCGTAAATTCCAAGAAACTAACCAACCCAAATCAAAACCTTCTCATAAATTCACCACAAATTGGCATCCTAGCGACGTCATGAACCCCAAAAGAACCGATTTTTTTTTTACTTCGCAGCTCAAATCAGAGCAAGAAAGAAACAAAGAAACCGGCAAGAACTCAGCTCACCGAACGGGAAGCGACTCCTCCAATGCCTCCAACCCGGCGAGGCCCCCTCCTCCTCCTGCTTCCCCCGTGTACGCGCTCTGCACCTCACCCTCCTCCTCCTTCCCCGGCGGCGAGCACTCGTCGTCGCTGTCCTTCCCTATCGACGACGAGCTGCACGCCGTCGCCGGCGGCGGCATCGCCGCCTCGAAGACGGCGGTGCGGTCGACGTCCACCGGCATCCGTCCGATCCGATGCCGACGGTCCTGATCGCGAGGTGGTATCGGATCACCCCCGCGTCGCCACACGCAGTTTCGGTTTGGAAGAGCGAGGGGACGAGAGCAAGTTTATGATGAGTGGATTTATCGTGGCTTTCTAATTTAGTTTTAAGTTAACTGTTGGTGATGGTGATACGTAACTGATAAAGATTATCGTTTAGCGCTTTTCTTGTGTCTGATCAAACAATTTTAGGTAAGGTTTACTACGTGTTACTCTATGGTACAGAAACGCAGGGTTAAAAAGTTTAGAAAGGGAAATACCAAAGTACTTTCCGATATAGCTCAATGATGGAGCGGAAATGGTACTTTGGTATATCGGAAAGTACTTTGGTATTTACAACGTCATCGATCGCTCGACCGAAAGAACTTCACAGGAACCTCTAAAGTTCATGCGTTTTCTTCGTTCCTAACAAGACTTCATGTGGTAGAAGTTTTCGAAGACCGTAACATAGCAGAAGTTTTCGAAGACGGTAATATAACTCAATTCTTCACATGCTTTTGGTTTTGATAGTGTCGATTAAGGTTAGAAATGCATGGTATCTTTCCACACACAGGAGGAGGAGAGAGGCAGATATCTTGATCCTTAAGCCCGGGAGTCCTTAAACTTTTGAGAAACCATCAAACCAAGCTAAGCAGCATTGAACGGGTGACGAATCTTCTGTGGTTTGGTCAGCTTTCGTGCTTGTTTCCAGTGGTGATTTTCTCTTATCTGCGTAGGTAGTATCACTTTCTTGTAAGCTTCCACAGTCGTTTCGACCTTCAGCTCTCTATTGCCAGAGGAAAAAAAAAAGAAAGAACGGTGCTTAGCACGTGGCCCGTTGCTCTTGGCAGTGCTTAAGTCAATACGAGGGAAGACGAAACTGCAGGGAACATGTCCCGTCTGTAAGCAAAACACGTCACGTTAGCGATAATTAACAGCCTGATGCACTGATTCGTCTTTATTTTATCTTTCGAGAAAATGGGCCTATTCTTTTTTTTTAAGATTTATGATTTTTGACTGTAAATTGTGATTTTTGAGCTGTTTATACGAGAAATTACAGAGTAACAGAAACTCACGTGTGATTTTGCCAATATAAATGAAGTCAGTACAGTATACATTACAATTAACTATTAGATCCTATTTTTTTAAAAAAATTTATTTAAAAACTAGTTATTGTAGAAAAATTACTGAGGCTTATGATTTTTTGCTGTGGTTTGTGACTTTTGAGTTGTTTATATAAAAAATTACTGAGTAACAAAAATCCACATGTGATTTTTACCAATATAAATGAAGTCAGTATAGTATATATTATAATTAACTAGTAGATCCTATTTTAAAAAACACTTCGTTTAAAAATTAATTACTATAAAAAAAACAAAAGCTAAAATCATAAGCTGAAAAAAAGACACGGCCAATATCTCATTCTCTTCTCACAGCTTGCACGTTTTTGTGTATTGTTGCTCGGCGATCCGGCGCTCCGTATCAGATGGCAAACACAGAGTCCAAATGTCTTGGGCTCGAGGCCCATTCTCTACCCACTCTCTCCGGCACGGCCCATTACCTGACTCCTTCGTTGTTAAATTGGCCGTCACGTATGTTCAAATGTTTTGGGCCTTGACATGACATGGCATGCGTTATTTCTTCAGGCGTCTCTTTATTAGCACGGATCACTCGTGCGCGATGTGCATGCGTGCAGTTCAAAAAAAAAAAAAGAAGATGTGCATGCGTGTCTCAGTCCTGGTTGTGCCTTTACTCATGTAGACCCTAATGTTTTGCTTTTAGCTACAAGATAGATTGAGATAGTAAAAGACACTTGTATTAAAAAGCTATTTCATTTACGACGGCTCATATAGTAACTACTATGAACATTTACAAAAACTATACAGTAATTACTAGCGATTTATAAAAACTATTTTAAGAAATCGTTCTATTCAAATACCGGCTTGAAAGAGGCAAAGAACTGATACTATAGTCGCATGCAAGCGAATTCCATTGCCTCGCTGCATACGGCGCACAGGCACAGGGCGTCTCACCTTGCAGGATTGTCCCGAGTTCAATCTGCACCGTCCTAAGCTGTAACAATCTGCACGGGGACGCCGCCGCCGCCGCAACCGGAGAGGCAACGCGCGCCGGCTCCTCCCGTCCCGTGGCAGCGCTCCCTCGTCGAACCGTGTCCTGTGTAGAGATGGCAATGGGTACCCGATACCCGGTGGGTTTTTACTCTATTAGGGCATGGGTCTGAGTCAATTTCCTAACCCATGGGTCTCTTAATGGGCAAAAAGCCCAACCCATCGGGTCTGCTGGGTTCGAGTACGTTCCTATAGTACCCAAACCCGTAAACCCATGGGTACTATAAACCCGATCCATAGGAGTTATAAACTCAGGCTCCCAGCCTCCCAGGCAAACCAGCCCAGCCCATGCCCCATTACCCATACGGCTAACCCTAGCTAGCACTCGGTCACGGTCACTACTCACTCCTCCCCAGTCCCCACCCCGATTCAACAGCCGCCGCAGCGGCAGCGCATCTGGCGCTCCACGCTCGGTCTCCAGCAGTCTCCACGCTCGCCCTCCCGTCCCGCAGCTCCTGCTCCCGCCACTCTCACCGCACGCTCGTCCTCCCGCACGCCCTAGCCTTTGCCTTGCCTTCCAGTTCAGCCCACCGCCCCCACGCCACAGCCAACGCGCATCGCAGCAGTAGGCACTTGGCCATGGCGCTGCCCTCTGGCTCCAACGAAGATGGCCGGTGAACTTTTTTCTCCTCTCCATTAACCATTGTTGCAGACCCGACGGGCGACCCGTGGGTACCCGTTAACCCAATGGGCATGGGTCTGAGCAAAAATCTGCACCCGTCACGGGCATGGGTTTTTTAGCGGGCACGTCCAACTTTCATGGGCACGGATTTGAGATAGCAAAACCCAACGGATTTGTGCTCGTTGCCATCTCTAGTCCTGTGGGACGCGCGGCTCGAAACGCGCCGGCCCAAGCAAGCACGCCCACGCACCAGGTAAAACGGCAGGACGATCCATCTTTGCCGTTCTGCTCGTCAGCAACCCATCTCCCTACTCGACCAGCAGTGCAGGGGTAAAGCTGCGTGCATCGAACCATCAACAGTTCAACACGCTCGCCAATACTCTCAGCTGCATTCTCAGATCGAAATAGTCGGTCCTATTGACTCTGGCTGGGATTTCAGCACAGAAGTTCGGAGTTTTCCTCAGCTGTTGCCTCGTGTGAGAGAACCGATTACTGGCCACAACCTTGCCTGGAGAGCTGTCACGCCCAGAACCAACAGTCCAAGGTTCATCAACCAACCGCTGCGCACAATTTTGTCCAACTAAAACTGCACCCAAGAAACTTACAAGAAAATCTGCACCCAGAATATTCTATCTGAAAGCATCCTGGACCTGGTCCACAGAGTACATGCATGGTTCATACTTCATAAGCAGATATGCCGAATTTTTTTGTATTTTAGCCCTTTTTTTGAAAAATATTCACATTTAGACCTCTGATAGTTTTAATTCCGTTTTTGGACCCAGAGCTCGGCGCCGTGACCCCCGGCGCCGAGCTAACACGTCTCGGCGCCGTGGACCACGGCGCCGAGGTGCCAGACCCGCGCCAGCGTGGCGGCCGGCGTGGCGCCGACGTGGCAGGCAGCTCGGCGCCGTGGCTCGTGGCGCCGAGCTGCCTGCCACGTGGCGCCGAGCTCCCTGCTACGTCTGCAGACACTCGGCTGTTTAGGGTTTGCACCGATCAGCCTTTTTTCGCAAAATGAATTACTAGGTGTATTTTTTTATTTGAATTATTTAATTATAGTAATATTATGTAATGTATTTATTTATTTATAGAGAGCAAAAAATACAACATATGTTTTGAAAATTCGTTATGTATTGCAGATGATACAAGTAGGAAATATTTTGTAGAATTTTTAAAAATATTATGGTACGTTGGTAGAGTACGAACGAGTTTTGTGTGAAGTAACGATTAGTGTATTTGTGATTTTTGTACAACGCTGACCGTGAAAAATATGTTGAACTGGCAATAACATTTTTCGATCATGTTATGTTGTTTTATTGGAAGAAATTTTTTGAAATTTTTTTTGATGTCAACTGTGAAAGGAACAATTGGACGAAAGGAGTGAAAGTGATAATAAGACACGTGGGAATCATTGCATGCGAAAAGCCGAGATAATAAGCTTATAAAGTTGGGACGAACATAGCGCGTACATTTTTATTACATGCATAGCATATAGCATGATATCCAACTAACCGACCCAACTGCTCGTACGACCTCTTGTGTGGACCGGATCTATTACATCTTGTCTACTGGGTGTAGCGTGGTTGTTTTCCCTTTTTGTCGCGCCCTGAAGATGGCTCCGCTGCATCCTTCTTCCTGTCACTCTTGGTTTTGAGAGCCGCCTCACGAGCTTGAAGCTCTTCCTCCTGACGCTTGATGGCTGCTTCACGCAGACTTAACTGCTCCCGCCTCCTTTGCAGCTCATCCTCCTTGCCCTTCAGACGGATTTGGTCCACCCTCACGCGGCGCTCTTGCTCATGCCGCATCTGTCGTTCCACCTCGCGAGCCTGAGTCATCTTGACAAAGTATTGTCCTTTGTTTTCCACCTCCACTGCCCAGTTATGTGGCCATGCCGGCGACACCCGATCCACCCATTTGATGAACCTGCAAGCCTATGTGTGGCGTGGTAGATGTCATGGATCAAGTTGAAAGACGATAACGAGAAACAAATGATTTAATTGTCGTCATTACCACGAAGTCGTCATCCAGGTCTGGACACTTGAAGAACCTACGGCCGTAGTTGGGTCGTTGTACTCGATCCGTCCAGACTCCCAACATCATCCTAAAGCCGCAATGGCACTTCGGGCGCTCATGCCACTCCGGCACTCCAAATGGGTTGGACCTCCAGGAAGACATTGTAGTAGTATTGTGATGCCTTGAGGTGGAGATGTGGTATGGAAGACATAGGAGGGAGGCCTTTATGTAGGCAGGTAATCTGGTGCAGTGGGCATAGTCCATGGAGAGGACCTTTTCGCTTTTCCTGGATTCCAGTGTAGCAATAAATGGCCCTATGTAGGCTTTTAGAGACTACAGTCTCGTAATAAATTCATAGTTCGTAGCCTTTTCAGAGATTGGACCATTCAATGTATTTGGTACAACATAGCTTTTTCTGTTGTTTTCTGCTATAGGTCAATGTCATCCCAGTCATCGGATTTCACAGCATCCGGATCAGGGATCTTAGCTCTCTCATCCCAGTCCTCTGGCTTCTTGTCATCAGGGTCAGGAATAGTCCTGGGGGCGGATGTACTTAAGATAAACACCTCACTGAGCAAAGCTGCCGTGTTTTGTCATATCACAGAGCAAAGCTGCCCCGTTTTGTCATCGCACCGAGCAAAGCTGCCCCGTTTTGTCATGTCACTGAGCAAAAGCTGACCTCTTTTGTCATGTCAATGAGAAAAGCTGTCCTCTTTTGTCATCTCACTGAGCAAAGCTGGGCCGTGTTGTCATGTCCCTCAGCAAAGCTGCACTCTATTGACATCTCACTGAGCAAAGCTGCCCTTTTTTTGACATCTCTGTGCAAAGCTGGCCTCTATTGTCACATCTCAGTGCAAAGCTGACCCCTTTCGTCAAGTATGTACGCAGAACTGTTATCTTTTTTTTGTGGTCACTGCATGAAGCTGCCCCGTTTTGCTATAAGTAGCACGGTTGGGTCCTATGACATTGTAAATCGAACATGGTTGAGCTTCCTATATTCACGACCTCCTCGTTGCCCATCTCTTTCGTGGTGAAACATACCATGTCGGAAGCCGAGGGGCCAGTGGGATTTGGGTCACCGAAGGAAGACATTCCCTTAGAAAGGAGGGAGATGTTCGGTCCACAGTACCGATTGATACCAAGCCGGCGTGCTCAACCAGCGTGGCCGAAATGCAGACACAATGAGTACGCGGTCGTGCAGATCTTGGATTCCTCGAACGATGGCGGGCGACGTTTCTTCCGATGCTCACGCTCCGGGGTAAATATTACTAATATTACATTTTTTATTGCTTATGGACCCTCGAGGTTGACCGTCCTTTTTTTTGCAGATGGAAAAATGCGACTTCTCCCGCTGGATCGACCCTCCTCATGAATGGTATGTTGATAGTTATGTGAATACATTATGGGCTCGAATATGGGACTTGGAGTACCGAATGGAGAGTCTCACTGAGGAGAACAACGACCTCCGCGAACAGATGCAACGCGAGAGAGGCAACGAGGAGGTCGTGAATATAGGAAGCTCTTATGATCCCACATGTTGCTGCGTGAACCCAAGTTGCATATGTGCATGCCACTACCATGACGGCCAGCCACGTCCGAGGCGGCCCCCTCAGCAATTCTCTATGTGGGTGCCACGAGGCTCGTTTGGCATGTAGGTCACGAGAGTTATGGTTGTGTCGTATTTTAGTTAATGTATTTGTTGATGTGTTGATGCTGTGGCGGTAGGACTGTTGTGTTGATGTTATTCCTAGATTCCAGTGTAGATTGGAACATAGCCTTTTGATGTCGTTTTCTGCTACAGGCCTAATGCTGTAAAGGCTAAAGACCTACGCCCCTATATGTGTACTGGCATACAAAAGCCTAAAAAGCTAATTGTTGCGTCATTAGTCTATCTCTAATGTTGTGTCATTGCAAACGTGTCGGCATATCAACTACTTTTATCGTGGACGTCAGAAAATTTCGCCAAGTTCCCCCTGTTTTTGGAGCCACTCTAAACACAAATATCACATGAATATAACATATACACATATATACAACAAGTAGCTCATTGCACACACATATGTACAACATATATTTCCCCATATATCATCTTCCAGATGCGTTGCTTTGCCCTCCATGCTTTTCCATACCTTATCTCGTATCCAAATTTCTCCTTAACAATCCCAGCAAGTATCTTCACCTTCATATTGGGTTCTCCCTTTACTATGTGACACAGTGACTTGGCAATAATGGTAGAGGTCAACTGCCGATGCTTCTGTTTGAGTTCTGCTTCGGCACAAGTGTGTGGGCCAACGATTCTTGTGATCTTGAACTTTCCCGTGTCCTTCTGTTTGCTAGCACAAACCCTCTATTCACATGTTTCCTTCTCGCACACAACTGTGTACCTCCGCTCCACATAAGAATGTCTCACCTTGAATGACCTTTTACGGATCACTGAATACTCCTGCAGCCACCTTTTCAATGCAGACAAGTCCTCAAACACCATGCCCTTCTCAATTGTCATGCTTGACCCGGCCTCAGGAGCATCTAGCAACTCGTCATCCCTTCCTTCTGCATATGCCTCATAAGAATGCCTAAGATCGCTGAATTCATGAACTGATGGATCCCGGCCAGGGCAATAACGCCTGATCAGGTCAATATCACTTTCGGTCAGCTCTCCAAAAGGGCGGTCATCATCAGAATCAACGGCCCTTGCGATCTCGTAAGGCTCCAGATCATCCACAATTTGAACATCCACAATTTGAACATCCACACTGTTGGAGTCCCTGCAGACTTCTTCAACGTTGCCAGATGGAGCAACGGGAGGAACAACCACATTATCAGGAATGTTTCCTGCATCATAAGCACGACAACGATGGGATTGAGACAAAATAAAGGAATAACGGGAAAAGGCTAAAGTGTTGCTCGACACTTACTGGGATGATTCTGGGTCAATCCCATCTCCTGAGGGGCCGCCACGACATCATCAGTCTGACATTCAACTCGAACTGGTTGAGAAATCTGAACCTCGTTCGGGGCAGATAGAGCATCGGGCACCTCAGACACTTCTTCCACATCCACCGCAAGGTCCGGTAACGGAGGGTCAAAGGGTGCCTGATCACCTAGTTCTGGTGAATAACCGTGAGGGGTGGGATCAATGGACACCTTCCGCACAACAAGGTCCAAACATTGAAACTCATTCCTCATAACCAATTTGACATATTTGTCCCACTGATCCTCACAACCAATTAAGATCAACCGCCTTAGAATTGTGTCTTTCGAACCGAAATGAAGTAACCCCTCAACTGTGATACTCTCCTCGTTTGCATGACAATGTAGCTCCTCCCGGGCCCTAGCAACCAACTCACTAAACGACGGCCGTTCACCGAATATCAGAGGCACCCTTTGCATTTCAACAAATCGAACATTTCCATAATCATCACTTGTCACACTGCCTCCATGATATAGGGTGATTAGGTTGTCCATCTAGTTCATACAGAAAACCAAACTAATAAGAACCTTTAATTGAAAACGGATACTACATAGTAACTAATAAGTACCTAGTCACTAACTAAATGCTACCTTTATTCGAAATTGATGCTAATTAACTAACTAAATTGCATAGTCAATTGCCTACCCAAAGATAAACATTCCTTTTGTTCGTGATTTGCTTGACTCGTTGTGGCAAACATTTCTATAGCACTAACCAAATTGCATAGTCAATTACATCACAGCAACACAACACATTTCTATAGCACTAGTCCTCTGGTCGCAAAATAATCAACTTGACTTATAGCGAGCCATATCGCCGACTCCAATACGCCACACAATCCTTCCATTCTACGGCACCATTGCCCAAGCGACAGTGATAAATAAGGGATAAACAGCCTACTCGACATTCATAGCACCACACATTAGACATTCATAGCACCACACATCAGCCCACTCGACATCACATCCTCAAAAACTAGCTAAAAAATATCCTCGACATCACATCTGAGCGCCAAGAACGAACATTTTGGAGGAGAAGTCATCACCTTGAGGCACTTGTAGCGGTCGCTATGGGGCCTCTCGACAGCAGCGGCGGGGAGGACGGCCGGGCGGGAAGCACGTCGGACGGGCGGCCGGCCGAGGATGCGCGTGTGGGGAGGGGAGGCGCGCGGGCGGCCACGGCGGGGAGGACGGGCGGCCGCGGCAGGGAGGACGTCGGACGGGCGGCCGAGGGCGCGCATGCGGGGAGGGGAGGCGCGCGGGCGGCCGAGGGCGCGCATGCGGGGAGGGGAGGCGCGCGGGCGGCCGCGGCGGGGAGGACGGGTGGCCGCGGCGGGGAGGACCTCGGACGGGCGGCCGCGGCGTGGAGGACGTCGGACGGGCGGCCGAGGACACGCGTGCGGGGAGGGGAGGCGCGCGGGCGGCCGCGGCGGGGAGGACGCGCGTGAGGGGAGGGGAGGCGCGTGGGCGGCCGCGGCGGGGACGACGGGCGGCCGAGGCGGTCGACGAGGGGAGGCCGAGGCGGTCGACGAGGGGAGGTCGGCGGCCGCGGCGGGGAGGACGCGAGTGCGGGGAGGGGACGGGAGGCGGCGGCACCACTGGGCGACGGCGGGGACAGAGGGAGGAGGAGTTGCGAATGAACGAGGCCCGCGTGCTCGGTGCCGTTTCAGAAGCCGCATGCTCGGCGCCAAGATCCACGGCGCCGAGCTCGGCGCCACGAGCCACGGCGCCGAGCTGCCTGCCACGTCGGCCGCCACGCTGGCGCGGGTCTGGCACCTCGGCGCCGTGGTCCACGGCGCCGAGACGTGTTACCTCGGCGCCGTGGGTCACGGCGCCGAGCTCTGGGTCCAAAAACGGAATTAAAATTACCAAAGGTCTAAATGTGAATATTTTTCAAAAAAAGGGCTAAAATACAAAAAATTACCAGCCAGACCCATGTCACTGCTTTCCTTTACCATGAAAGTTCAGAAACAGTGTCATCCAGCACAAAGATGTATGTCATAGGGGTGGCCTAACCTTTCGTAACTGAGTCTTACAACTGGCATAATATATAATAGACCTAATAGTATAAAAGAATGTACTAATGTATTTCTACCTTATGTAATTATTAAAGGGTAGGATGTTAATTTCCCATCCTACCCCACTTACGTATATAAACCCCCTAAAAGGGCGTGAGGGAGGAGGATCGCTCATTTTCCCACATATGGTCTCTCTTTGTTGGCTTTTCTCTTCTAGCCCCCCTCTCTACTATTTGGTTTGTAGTCACAATAGTTAGTGCCATCCGTAGGGACCGCGCAAGAAGCCGTGTAAGGAAGGAAGCTAGAGACGATCACTTCGCAATAGCTACCGAAGCAAGTGTACAGATAAGTTGTTGAAGTCTTTTTGAGTCATATATATGATTGGAGTGCTAGAGCATGCACACATCCGTTTAGCCTCCGTATAGCACGCATACATGGCATGAGAAAATAGACATGCACGAATGGAGACGTTGAGTTGCTTGACTGCAATCTGCTGCAGATGAATTTAGAGCTCACTCTCTTTCTTGTGGCGGCGGCTTCAGCCTCTGGCCCCGCCAGCTCCGCACCCGTCGACTAGCTCTATAGTCTTCGGCTCGTCATCAACTTCGCCCAAGCCTTTGGCCTTCGCTGAGCCTTCCCATGCGCGCCCCTTCGCTGAGCCTTCCCACGCGCGCCCCTCCGCTGGCCTCCGCGCGGACACGCCGGCGGCCCCGCCAAAGTCCTTGCAGGCCTCCGCGCGGACACGTCAGCAACCTCGCTGAAGTCCTGCCTTCACTTTCGACTGGCCATTCGCCAAAGTCTCTGGGCCTTGGCGCCACGCTCGTGAGCCGTTGGCTGTCTTCGAAGCGGTCCGCATCGCACCAAGGCCGAGCAAAGGCTACCCACGAGGGAGGGGTCTTCGTCGAGGTGTCCATGGCCTCTAGGCCACGTGGTGCGAAGGCTACCTCGCATCGAAGAGGTCTTCGCCGAGGTGTCCACGGCCTTCAAGCCATGTGAAGCACCCACCCGAAGGCTGCTAGTGTCGAAGGGGCTTCACTGAAGTGTCCATAGCCTCACCCTCAAGGCAACGCATGACTCTGCAACCTAGGCCGGCCATGCCCCCATGTAGAGCCCCCGCATCATCCTCGAACCACCAGGGAGTTGGGCCTGGGCCCCTCGATAACAGAGCCCCAGACTCTAGTCGATCTTTTGTCAGCTTAGCGCTGGGAGAGCAAGAGTGAAAAGCTAAGGTCGTAAAGGTATGCACATCCAAGTGGCCAACAAGTATGTAGGGGCCAAAAGGTCGTATGACACGACAAGTGTTTGGTGCTGGCATTCAATGCTAAACTTTTATTTTGAGACTTTATGGCTGATCTGCTATTACTTTTACTAGAGTTAGCTTTCCTTGTATGTCATTACTTTGGTCTGTTTTGGTATGCTCTCAAATCGCATGGTGCGGTTTTGGCTTTGGCGTACTCTGCGGAATATAAAGTGTCAGAAATTATAGGTGTCCTAGGCAACTCTACAGGGTATAAAAAATCACACGATGGCTTCGCGCCTCGACATACTCTACGAAGTATAAAGCGCCGGGAACACAGTCGTCCCGGGCAACTCTACGGAGTATAAAAAATGCACGATGGACTTGCGCCTCGGTGTACTCTGTGGAGTATAAAGCGTCAGGAACCACAAGTGTCCTGGGCAACTCTACAGACTATAAAAAAATTGCACGACAGCCTCGCACCTCGGTGTACTCTGCGGAGTATAAAGCATCGGGAACATAACTATCCTAGGCAACTCTATGGAGTATAAAAAAATCGCACGATGTCCTCGCGCCTCGGCGTACTTTGCGGAGCATAAAGCACCAAGAACACAACCATCCTAGGCAACTCTACGGAGTATAAAAAATCGCACGATGGTCTCGTGCCTCGGCATACTCTACGGAGTATAAAAAAAATAAAAAAACAAAAATAAAAAATTTGAATGGTGGCCTCGCGCCCCGACGTATTCTGCCGAGTATAAAGCGTCGAGAACTCAGCCATCCCGGGTAACTCTATGGAGTATAAAAGACCGTGCGAAGTCCCTGCCATGCGTCTCACCAAGGAGTTCACCACAACACTTTGTCCGACCACATAGTGTCGTAGACAATTCATCCGACCACTTAGCAGTTAAGACTTCGTCCGACCAATCGTGACCATAGACGCATCATCCGACCACATCGTGGTCGTTGACATTTGGTCCGACCGCCCCACGATCGTGACTTCGTCTGACCACAGTGGTCATAGACACTTCGTCCGATCACCTTGTGGTCGAGATTTCGTCCGACCACATAGTGGTCGTACATGTTTCGTCTGACAGCCTTGCGGTCGAGACATTGTTTGACCACATAGTGGTTGTAGAGTATTCGTCCGACCGCCTTGCGGTTGAGATCTCGTCCGACCACCTCATGGTCATACACGCCTCGTCCGACCACCTCGTGGTCATTGACATTTTTTCCGACCGCCCAGCGGTCAGGATCTCGTCCGACCACATAGTGGTCGTACACGCTTCATTCGACCGCAGCGTGGTCGTTGATGCCTCGTCTAACCATCTCGCAGTCAAGACATCGTCCGACCACATAGCGGTCGTAGACGCTTCATCTGACCACTTCGCGGATGAGACTTTGTCCGACCACATAGTGGTCGTAGACTATTCGTCCGACCCCCTCGCAGTCGAGACCTCATCCGACCACCTCACGGTCGTGGACAGTTTGTCAGACAGCCCCGTGGTCGGGACTTCGTCCGACCACAGAGTGGTCGTAGACACTTCGTCTGACCACATCGTGGTCGTAGATGCTTTATCCGACCACCGGGCAATAGTGACTTCATACGACCATGAGTTGTTGACGTTTGTCCAACCGCCCGCGGTCGTTGCTTCATCCGACCACATCGTGGTCGTAAACGCTTCGTCTGACCATGGCGTGGTTGTTGACGCCTCATCTGATCACCTCGTGGTAGTTGATATTTTTGTCCGATCGCCCTGTGGTCGAGACTTCATCCGACCACATAGTGGTCGTAGACGCCTCGTCCGACCACGGCGTGGTCGTTGACATCTCGTTCGACCACCTCATGGTCGTTGACATTTTTGTCCGACCGTTTCGCGGTTGGAACTTCGTCCGACTACGGCGTGGTCGTAGATGCATTGTCCGACCATGGTGTGGTCGTAGATGCATTGTCCGATCACGACGTGGTCATTCACGCCTCGTCCGACCACCTCGTGGTGGTGAACAGTTTGTCCAACCGCCTCGCGGTCGAGACTTCGTCCCACCACAGAGTGGTCATAGACACTTTGTTCGACTATATCGTGGTCGTAGATGCTTCGTCCAATCACGGCGTGGTCGTTGACATCTCGTCCAACAACCTCATGGTCATTGACATTTTTGTCCGACCGCCCGCGGTTGGGACTTCGTTCGACCACATAGTGGTCGTAGACGCATCATCCAACTACGACGTGGTTGTAGACGCGTTGTCTGACTACGGCGTGGTCATTCACGCCTTGTCCGACGACCTCGTGGTGGTGGACAGTTTGTCCAATCGTCCCGCGGTCGGGACTTCGTCCCACCACAGAGTGGTCATAGACACTTTGTCCAACTATATCGTGGTCGTAGATGCTTCGTCCGTCCCCCGCACGGTCGTGACTTTGTACGACCACAAGTCGTTGACATTTTTGTCTGACCACCCCGCGGTCGGGATTTCGTCCGACCACGTTACGGTCGTTGATGTTGTAACTATAGATCAAACAGTAGAGAGGGAGACTAGAAGAGGAGAGCCAATAGAAAGAGATCATATGTGGGGAAATAAGTGATCCTCCTCCGTCACGCCCACTCATGGGAAAAATTACCATCCTATCCCTTAATAATTACTCAAGGTAGAAGTCGGAGTACATTAGTATATTCCTTTATATTATTGAGCCTATTACATATTAGGCTAGTTGCAAGGCTCAAATCACGGAGGGTTAAACCACCACTACGACAATGTAACAATGATAGAATGGCAGTACACATTCTTGAATATGCTCTCCTGAATCTTGGAGGATCTGGGACAAATTTGATCAGCTTGTAAAGCGTTATACACGGCAGCGTCTTGCATCAGAACACCTACCTCCACACCTTCGATAATTCAGTTGGGGGTGTTCATTGGCCTTTCTCTACTGCAAGAATTAGTTCATACTTACAAGGAACCAACTGGAGGTCGAGGGCATTGTACAGCAAAAGGTTTACATGGTATTCGCGACACTGTCAGCTTCTTGGGCCGCCCCTGGTGGTGGCAAGGGCGAACCCACCTCGCTCGTACATGCGTTGGATCTCTTCCCGGTACTCGGTTAGCGACTTGTGTGGGAGGGCAGGGGCCAGCTCCACCACGTCGCCCATGTGCAGCTTCAGGTTCGGATCACTTATGGGCTTGTGATTAACCCTTGGTCGCAGTTCCTCTTTCAATGGGAAGCTGCAAGGGCTCCATCTCGGACTGTTGGCCCCGACTCGCTCCATTAGATTGACTACAGTTGAGTTCGCAGGAATCTCTTGGACAGACATCTAAGTCACAAATACAATTTTGTCAGACAACTGAAACAACCACAGTTGTATCATTTCAGAACTACACAATTTTCATCAAGTTGGAAAGAAATCAAAAGGAGAGACCTCCATCAAGTTGGAAAGAAAGCAAAAGGGGAGACCTACCTTATCATGTTCAAGCATGATAACAAATATGGGACCGTCATGGTTGCACTGGCGGGTGTATGAATAAGGGCAGTCCTCTGAATGCAACGGAAAAGGACATGCTGGCCTGATGGCATCAGAGCTGCCTAAAGCTGAGGGCCGCTCTTTGCTCATTGCTTCACATTGCCATGTGAGCACCCATCTTGCCCATTCCACCATTTGGAGTACAAATGAGTGTCTGCAACCACCTTCTTTGTATCTCCAGTGCGCAGCAAATCCATACTCTGCTTGTAGATGCATTTCTTTTGTCCGGATCTGGACTTCAAATGGGTGGACGCCATCACACATGATGACGGTGTGCACCGATCGATACCTGTAACTAGTAAATTAGTAGTGATTCTAGAAAAGATTTTAATAAAATGATAATTTTTTTATTCTGTATACCCATTCAATTTTGGATGCAATATATAGTCCTTAAATCTTCCAACAACTCGGGGCCACAGTTTATGGACGATGTCAAGAGCTCGATAACAATCTTGCTCTGTCTCAACCACAAGCCGTAGACCATGGATGTCATGCACATCATCTATTGTTAAGTTCTTCCTGAAGACATCACAAGCATAATTAAAGTGGGTACTACGAATTCTCATTGAATCATTCATTTTTCTGAACTGTCAACAATGTAAAAGAAAACGAACTTTGGCATACTTTATCATCTTGGAGTATATACTGTAAAGACTCTTGTGCCTCCCAGAAATACTGTGATACGAAATACCTTCATATCTGAGACCTTTATCTAGTTTATCCAGAGTAGATGTAAGAAGTGCTTCGTCAAAAGATATCACAAGTTTAGATGAAAGCTCCTTGTGCTCCTCTGGATTCAAATGCTTGAAGCAAATATTTTCCAGCTGGTCTTTCCAGGTAGCAATTCCTAACCGATTAGCCAATGGCACAAAGATTTCCATAGTCTCTTCAGCAAATCTCTGTTGTTTGACCAAAGGCAAAGCTTCTATCGTCTTCATGTTGTGCAGACGATCTGCTAGCTTTATCAGAACGGCTCGTGCATCAGCCATTGCCAGAAACATTGTATGCAGGCGATCTGCTTCAACAGTCCTGCTTGCAGTATTGTTGTCCCGAGCAAGTTTGCTCAAGTGGCTTAGCTTCGAGACCTGAACAAATCAATCATATTCATGAACTTGCAATAGCGATATAGTTTATGGACCAGATGTAACCAAAACAGGTCAAACGATGGTACAGACAATGTATTCCTAGACAAAAAGAAAGAAGACTGTGCAGCATATGTAGCAATGAAATCAAATTTCTGTCAAACAGTTGAGCAGAAAACAACGAGTCCCACACTCCTGCTACTGCCCAAAAAATTAGGACTAGAAACCAAGACATGTCAAAGACATAAAGGACATGATGTTGGAAGAAATAAGGTCACAAAAATTTCCCTAAGTTGTGATGTTGGAAGAAACGTCAACAGAAGTGAAGCCTACACAATGAGCTACATTGATTTGGAAAATGAGAAACTTTGTCACAAATTGATTGCTACAATTAAAAGAACAAATTAGCAGCATGCTGTAGAAGCATAGAAGGTCATAAGTCATAACATTTTACTTCGGTACTCCACCCAACTAGGCACTTTGTTTTATTGTTTACTTGGTAGTAAAGCTACACATATGATTGAAAGCTTAGGAAAAAGAAGCACATGATCCATTGGCTTTGAATAAACAACAAGGATAACAGAGTTTAAATAATTAGCCATGGATCCAGCAAAAACCTTCACTAAGGGCAGTCCCAGTGCAGAAACCACTTAAGTAGTTTCTATCTATGCCATGTCATATAGACACTACTTTAGACACTATTGTCTCCAATGCACCATGTCTATTTATAACCCAAGCAATTAATTAAGCATCAAAATCTCTCTCTCCTCTTCACCAATCATAATTTTTCTCCATCTATCATAAAGATACCACCATCTCTCCAATGCAAAATTTGGTAGTGTCTATTGCATTGGTTTTCTCATAGAAACTAGGTCTTGCATGAGATCCAGTTTCTTCCTCTTTTTCTTATCTCTCTTATTTAATATAACGCCACATCATCTAAAACTCCTACATGGCAATCTAATTAATGCCATAGACACTATCCTACATGGAGCACTGGGACTGCCCTAAACTACCATGGGAAATCTCATAAATTATTCCAAGCTATTTAAAATAATGGTCAAGATCGTGTAAACAAAGACGCATACCCCTTCAACGAGATCGGCCACGCCAGCGCCAAACATCCGGAAGATATGATCATAGTCCATGAAGGAATCATCAATTGTGTCGTGTAGAAGGCCGGCGGAGACGACCGTCGTGTTTGCGCCTATCTTGGCCAGAAGCACGGCAGTCTCCACGCAATGCTGCAAGTACGGATCACCACTCGCCCGCATCTGATGGCAGAACCAAAGCACAAACCCCACAAGATTTAACAACACACACGACAGACCTTGCAAATAAATCGAGAAGAAAATATTGAAATTTTCTGCGAGTTAAAGGGAATTGGGATTTCACCTGGCCACGGTGCGCCCTTTCGGCCTCGAAGAAAGCGTTGACGACGAGCTCATCTTGGAAGATGCGGTGGCGAGCCTGGGCGCCGGCAAGGAGGTCGCGAGCGTACTGTTCGCAGGACGGCTCCGCCTCTGAGACGTTCTCGTCTAGCTCGAAGGCAAGTTCGCCAGCGTCGACGCCGGCGGCAGCGGTGACGCCAAGCGGTGGTGTAGTGACCGGCGCGTAGTCGATGCAGGAGCCAAGCGCGTTGCGCACAAAGCTGGAGAAGAGCCGTTCGCGCTCGAGGCCGGCGAGCCAAGAAACCGACGGGCTCCTGGAGGCTGGCGAGGAGGCCGGGCTGTAGAACAGCGACACGGGGCTGTGGTGTAGGTGGTCCCGCCACTTGAACGGCGAGGACGGCTGGGGGTAGGAGTAGCCCCCGCCCCCACCGGCAACGGCGGGCTCGTCGGATCTGTCGTGCCACAGCGCGCCGAGCTCGTCGTGAGCCGCGGCGCGGGGGGCGGCGGTCGGGGAGGAGAAGAGGCAGGAGAGGCCGCCGGCGATAGCGGAGTGGCGGTGCGAGCTGGCCGGCGACGGGGAGGCCGCCGTCGCGCACGGCGCCGACCCGCGGGAGCTCGCCTCAAGCTCCGACGACGTGTAGACAGCGGTCGGTGGGCTGGTGTAGACGGCTACCGCCGGCACGGACATGGTCGCCGGGAACTCCCCAACCTCTCCACCACCCAACCAAACTGCTCAAATCGGAAATCCCAAGCAAACAGCAACCGAATTCGAATTCGACGGCAAAGCTCGATCTTGGGTAGATCAAGCCGGCGAATTCGCGGGATTATAAGGGCGAGAAGGAGCGCAAGGGAGGCCAAGGGGGTGGCTTCTCCTGCGCTAGTTTTTTGTGGGTCGCTTCGCTTCTTCCGTTGCGTGGTTCGCGAGGTGTGGATTTCGGGGGCGTGAGGGGGAGAATCTGGGGGCTTCGTCGCTAGCCTAACAATTGGCAGCGTGAATTGTCGGAACTGCCCATTTTCGGACAAGAATCTCGCTGGAATTTAGCTTTATTTTACCTCATCCGTTCTGTCTCTTTTCTCGGACTTCGGATAAGATCTGCTGCTCCTTCCCAGAGCGACATGCTAATCTATAGTTTTAAAAGCATATTAGGTACCAAAGGAAAATTTTAATTTTCAAAGGCACTCTTAAAGTTTGAAGCGGGCTTTTGTATGATACAACCCCTACTTGTATCATACTCATATACATAGAACGAACCGTGAACGATCCACTCTTATGTAAATTCCAAGCAAACAGATCCTTGCCATTAGAAAGATTAATCGACACTATCTTGGAAACTAAGTCTTCCCAAGCAAGCAAGTTAGTACCCACCAAAGCCCTTCTAAATGATACATTAAGTGGTATAGTACTAAGTACCTTTGCCACCGTATCATCTTTTCTCCTTACAATTCTATAAAGAGAAGGTATGCAATCCCAAGAGGTTTGCCCTCTAACCAAATATCCTCCCAAAATCTGATTTGTGTCCCGCTTTGAATATGAAAAGAACCGCCTGCCAAGAAATCATCCTTGACCTTCAAGAGTCCCGACCAAAACTGCGAATCTCCCGGTTGTTTACGAACTTGGGTTAAGGTTTTGTTATTCAAATATTTCTTCTTTAGAAGACTTTGCCAAACCCCATCCTCATTCATGAGTTTGAACAACCATTTGCTCAAGAGACACCTGTTTTGAATTTCTAAGTTTTGAATACCAAGGCCACCAAAATCCTTTGGTCTACAAAGTACGCTCCATCTAGTAAGTCTGTACTTCTTTTTGTGTTCATCACTTTGCCAAAAGAATCTTGATCGATAATACTCCAACTTCTGGAGGACACCCTTAGGAACCTCAAAAAAAGAAAACATAAACATGGCTAAGCTAGTTAAGACTGAATTAATCAGCACTAGCCTACCCCCGACAGATAGAAGTTTTCCTTTCCAACTGCTTAGCTTTCTCTGGAACTTTTCTTCTAAGAAGAACCAATCTTTGTTAGACAGCTTCCGGTGATGCATAGGAATCCCATGGTATTTGAAAGGCAAACCCCTGGTACTACAACCAAAAAGTTGCGCATATTCATGTTCGCAATATTTGGCTTTGCCATAGAAGAACAGTTCACTTTTATGGAAGTTAATCTTCAACCCCGAGAGTTGCTCAAAGATACTTAATACTAGTTTAAGATCTTTGGCTTGTATTGTGTCATGATCCATAAAGAGAATAGTGTCATCCGCGTATTGGAGGATCGAAAGGCCATCCTCCACAAGGCGTGGGACAACCCCTCGAAACCTACCATCAGACTTGGCCCTCTCAATTAACGTGGCCAACATATCAGCTACTAAGTTAAAGAGAATAGGCGATAAGGGGTCTCCCTGTCTAAGTCCCTTTTTTGTTTGAAAATAATGACCCAAGTCATCATTTACCTTAATACCGACACTACCTCCTCTGATGATTTGATTAATCCACTTGCACCACATAGGGGAAAAACCTTTCATTCTCATCGATTGCTGAAGAAAAGACCACTTTACCTTGTCATAGGCCTTTTCAAAGTCTAACTTCAAAATTACCCCATCTAACTTTTTCCTATGCATCTCATGAACAGTTTCATGCAAAATGACCACCCCTTCCATAATGTTCCTTCCTGACAAAAAGGTGGTTTGAGAAGGTTTAATTACTTTCTGAGCTACTAGAGCTATTCGGTTAGCCAAGACTTTTGTAAACACTTTGAAACTAACATTCAACAAACAGATAGGTCTGAAATGTTGAATCTGTACAGCCTCCTTTTGCTTTGGTAGAAGCGTGATTATACCAAAGTTAAGACTGAAAAGCGGAAGGTTTCCTTTATGAAATTCTGAGAAGAGAGCCATAAGATCTACCTTAATAAGCTCCCAAAAGGCTTGGTAGAACTCTGCTGGAAAGCCGTCCGGGCTCGGAGATTTGTTATGTTCCATCTGGAAGATGGCTTTTTTAACTTCTTCTTCTGAGAATTCCATACTTAAGATTTCATTTTCCGAATCAGAAACCTGGGGTATGTCTTCTCTTATTGATTCCAACATAGAGAAAGAGTTACTCTCCGATGGACCGAAAAGACCCTTATAATAGTTAGTGATGTATTTCTTAAGGTTTTCATCACCTTCTATAATCCCCTCTTCCTGTTCCAGTCGGAAAATCCTAGATTTCCTGTGCTTACCATTTGCTATTGTTGTGGTTACAGACCAAACAGAGAGAGAGAGATGGTAGTGGAGAGTGTAATGAGTAATGGCCTGGTCTCCCCCCATGGCCTGTGTTCCATATATGTATACACATGGGGAGTGCTTTTACAATTATACCCTTACATCTGAGTATCCCCTTCAGGGGCACTTATGTCATTACACATGGCCTATTCTGGGCCTTATAACCTTCTACCAGGCCTGCTGGGATTAGGTGGGGGCTACCCCTACAACAGCTATCAACTGAAAATATTTAGAATTACAGTCACCACATAACAACTTAGTTGTCTTGGCTCTTTGGTACCACTTGAGTTCCTCCTCCCTTAACAAAAGCACAAGCCGCTCCTTAAAAAGGTGCTTTAGATCAACTTCCGCCGCACTAAGAGGTTGAGACTTAGCTTTCTTATCTAATTCACCTGCTTTCCTAATTAGATCTTCCTTCGCCTTCTTATAAGTACCACTAACATTCTTAGCCCAACCCCTTAGAAATTGTCTAAGTCTTTGAATTTTAAATTGCCATTTTTGTAAAGGTGTTGTTCCTCTCTTCTCCTTAATCCAGGCGTCAGCCACTAAATCCGAGAACCCATCTCAAAGCAACCAACCAAGCTCAAATTTAAACAGAGGTTGTTTATTGCTGTGAGTACCATTTCATGTATCAAGCAACAGAGGGGTGTGATCCGAAATTTCCCTAGTTAAAGCCTGGACGGTTGCTAGTGGAAATTTAGTTTTTCACTCTGTACTTACAAGGATCCGATCATGTCAGACCCAGATTTTACAATCCGGAATCTTCTGTGATTACACCGCACTATTCCCTGGATCAGTAGATAGTGCTCACAGATTACAGTTCTGAATATCAAACTTCATATCATGCGGAAACGTAAATATAATAGTAGACTTACTCATGGGCCGATTAGGCCGAAATCAATAAATTACAGCAGCGGAAGAACGAAGCACACAGGTGGGACCTTCAGGATATGCCCACAGGCAGCCAACTGGAGGTTCGCGACCTAGCCCTTGACATCTTCATCTTCTCAGCCAGCTTGTCCAATCTTGTTGCTGAGGCGAGGTGATTTGATTTGCTGATTCTGAATTTTGTTGCAAAAGCGAGCGTGAGCACTCCGACCCCGTGCTCCGCGAGCCAATACACAGAATGCAAATAAATAGTATGCATGGCTTAACAAAGGAGAGGCTCGGGTTGTTTTATTTTGCGAAAAGTGCTTTTGAATACAATTACTTAAAATTTCCTGAGACCTAGCAGCTTTGGAACAAAACATAATGTTCAAGGAATATTAACATGATTTTCCATACATATGGCATCACACCATATGCCTAATATCACCATAATTTCTCCATACATACGGCATCTCACCGTATAGCATTTTTCAGCGTTATAGCCGCTTAACTTACCACTGGGACGACACACAGGACAATTCAACTCAGGGCTTTCCACTGCCCTTCCATTTTTCCATTCCCACCCACAAAGTTTTTGAAATAGAACTAACTCGAGTAAGTTCCCATGTCCGCCCTTGACCGTGGGCACGGCTATTCGAATAGTTTTGACTCTGCAGAGTTTGTACACTTTCAACACAAGAGATGAATTATCTTTGTTGCCAACATGCTTCCTTAGGCATGAGACCCAGATAATTTATCACAAAGCCTTTACCTTACTCCAATCTAGCTAGACACCACCCACGCTGAGGTTTCACCGCTGAAGGGTTACACCACCACAGTCAGAAGCCCCCTCTTGCGCCGTGCGAGTACAGTACACCCTGTGCCTCACTGTGAGTAAACCAGTACACCCTGGCACCCACTTTCCTCGGTGATATCTGAACTAAACCCTTGCAAGTTATTCAGCTAGGTCGTACCCATTATAGACTTGTGGTTGTACTGTTTTACATCAGGAGGTCATCACAAGATTCAGTCCTTAGTATTATCTGAGTGGTTCTACCACACTCCATAATTTGTGCTCCCACCGCACCACATACCAGCCCCCAAACCATCCGCTCAGATATTTAAGCAAGTTGGGATTTTTGGGAGCATAAAATAATCACGTCAAAATATACCAGTCATTCCCACCATGACTGCCCAAACCAGTTTCTCATGATTTCAATTGACAATGATGTTTGGGACATTTCAGTGCCCCTGAGTATTTATGCAGTACTAAGCATGGCATATAATTAGGGACTTATTTGCAAAAGTTACCATTATAATTTTGCTAGGGCGACAGGGTTCACATATTCAAGTATTCCAAAGGAGGTGTAATATTAATCAAGCAAACAATGGGCATATAACTAAAATCTTAAATTAAACATGTATTGGCATATAAGATAACAGCATGCAATTTGATAATTTAAAAAAAATAATTTGCAGAAAATGTAGGTTCAACATGATCAAAGTATTGACTCGCCTGGCGCGGTTTACCGCGGTCTTGAGCTCACTCAAAGCTTTCTCACTTGATGGTCTTGGGATTTTGGTCCTTTTTCTTCACCTCGATCTTGATTTCGCTTGATCCAGTAAATCTTCACTACTTCCAACTTCTAATTACGTGCTAAGCACTGAATCCAAATAAACGCAAATAACTCAAAAGATCCAAACAACTCTAAGTAAACTCAATTTAGCTTTATTATGAGTTAATGGATGATCTAGGGCAAGGTTGATGAGGTGCGGATTGTTAACGGAGGCAACAAAGCTTGACCAAAGTGAGGAAATGATAACCGTGAAATCCGCCGAGACGGGTGTCAAGGAGGGTTTGAGATATAGGAATATTCACGGAAATATTCCTCTTTTGGTTCGAGTACTGCTGGGCATAGCCGATAGTAGAATACCACAGGTCGATCTTTTATTTAATAACTTCTTTTATCATTTTTATATTGATTTAGGAAGTTCCATGAACTAGGTTAGACTTACGGACAGACATATGTGTTTGGTTTATTAGATTAATCTTTAGAGCCTATATTCCTAGGCGTCTAGGCGGTGGTATTTTATGGGATTCTATTTACTAATTACTCAAGGTATTCTCCTAATGATGAGTTTAACAGCTTAGCAATGCACGAGAGTATTTAATTATCTCATCGATGTCTAATAGAAATTTTTAGTATATTCTTATTTGCTATTCATTTGCGACTATTGGTCATAATATTATATGTTCCTTGGGACTGTTTATTAGCGAGATTATTTCAATGTCCGATGACGCAGGGCTACTATATTTTAGTATCTTTACACTAGTATGACCCTTTTATTTGGAAATATTCAGAGGACCAATTGTCATTGTTGTTTTATCCTTTGAATCAGCATCTTGCATATTTTATTCACACTTTTATTTACATAGGACCGAGCTCGCGATACCAATTTTATTCCACTAAATTCACCATGGAGATTTATTTATTTGTAGCATGCTAATGGCGGGGATTATATTAGCACTTTCTAATTTAAATATTCATGATCACGTCCTATCATTTAAATAAATTTTATGAAGCGGCCTTTATTATCTAATTAAGTTTACTATTGAGATCTATCTATTGACAACACGTTAAATGTTAGGCCATATATTTTGATTGTAAGTAAGGGTGATCCTTTTAATTTAAAACCTCACTTTTATAGCTATCAATTTTATTTCCCTTAGGTTTAACTTGGATGTATTTTTAATTGGGACTCCTATTTAACCAAATCCTTCCTTATTAATACCTTTAACTAATAAGTAGAGTTAAAATAAATAATAAGGCACTATTATTCTTATATAATTATTATTCCAATGCTAAATCTTAATAATCTTATTTACCTCCTAAGCAATTTTTATTAGTTCTCATGAATTAAAATTTTAACTTTCCTAATCACTTATTTATCAATATGTACGTATCTATATTTTGATGTATACATAAATGTTATTTGAATCCAAGTCAATTAGCTTAGCTCCCTGGTTTTATTGCCTAACTATTTTCTAGTTAAAAGTGCTAAAAAAATGAATCAAAAATGTGCACAGAGGGGATTCAAACTCAGAACCTCACGGCGAGAGCCTTTAGCGGCCAGCGCTAGTGACCAACTGGGCATTTACCCGGTTGTGACAAGAAGGGGGTTAAATTAGATGAGGTGAGTGCTGGGATGGAGATCATAACAAAGCACTCAACCGGCCGAAACAAGGGAGGCGGCGGCGCCGGCATGGAGGATAGGGAAAACTATGGCGCGCACAAGCAGTAGGGGATACAGGGGAGGCTTACCATGGAGTTGGCCAAGCTCGCCCGTATCTGCGTCCGCATCCCGCTCCACATCGCCGCTGTGGCTCTTGCCCGCGCCCTAGGAGCCGCCTTTCCGACGCCGCGCTCAAGCGCGACACGCCATGCCACCTTGCCTCGCGTCCATGGCGCCTCGACGCCGTGTCGCTGAGCCGCTCTGGGCCACGCTGCGCTGTGTGCATGCATGCGCCGGTTGCATGCATGCTCGGCTCGGCCTCACTGCCCCGCGACGCCTTGCCACTTGCATGTTCAGCTCGGCCTCGGGGCCGCGTCACCGAGCCGTCGTTGGCAGCGCACGAGGCTAAGCCGCACCACGAGCCTCGCCTCGGCTGCCCCGAGCCGATGCCGCGCTATGCATGCAGGCCGCAGCGCTGGACAGCGCCATGCCGAGCTGCTGTCATGGCACCTCCACTGCATGCATGTTACCGAGCTGCTGCTCCTCCTCTCCATCAAATGGCGCAGAGCCGCTTCATGCCTTCCATTCGGCTTTACATGAGAACAAAGTACTAGCAGCAGCAAGGAAGCTCCTCCTCTCCATCACAATGGCGCAGAGCCTCCTGCCCGCAAGGCTCGCTGCTGCACAGCTCCTCTCTCTAGCCAAACTACTATTCCTCCCCTTTCTTCAAAAATGCTCAAACCAACTTGCATGTGAAAACTAATTGCATAAATGGAAAGCTCTCAAGATGAGGAACGCTACCATATAACATGCATTGGGTGATTTGAGGTTCTTGAAAGGGATTGGAAGGAGAGAAGGTGGAGGAAGGGATATGTACAAAAGTGTTCATGACTAGAAGTGAGTTCCTTTGGAGAGAAGAGGTGGCGTGAGAGAGAGACGAAACGGAGGTGTCCTGTGTTGCTTTCGGCTGGCAAAAGGTAAATAGTGAGGGAGCCATGCTGGTTTGGGGAAAAGGCAGGGAGATAAAAAAAAGGAGAGGAAGAGAGAGAGAGAAAAAAAAGATTGGCCTATTTAATTTTGCATGTTTTTATTTCCTATTGCACAATTTGTATATACACATATATATCTATGTATATGTGTTTGTACTCGGTTCACCCGCCTTTATTGCTATTTATGCCATTATTTCCAAAATGAGATTTTATATTTTTTAACTCGGATTTCTCTCTTCTTATGCTGGATCATCTTTTCAGATTCGCATTTACAATTTTAGTTTTCTATTATTTGCACATTTCCTTTTACTAATGTTTGTCTTTGTCTTTTATGAATTTCTTCAATTTTTGGAACCTCAACCAAGTTCAGGAAAACACCAAAAAAATCCAAATTCCAATAAAACATATTTCAAAATAATTCAAGAAATTCAGATTTTCAAATTTTAAATTTTTGGGATGTTACAGATCAAGTCTCTCATAGGTAGGATTCTCTTTAGAGTTAGCCCAAGTAAATTTTCTATTCGATAGTTCAAGCTCCCTCAAGTCCAAACCATCTATGACGGCATTGAACAAAAAGGGCCACCTATTATTAAATTTAAGATTATTCTTCTCATGTGGGTTCCTAATAATATTGAAATCACCACCGACAGTAATCGGGTGTGATTCCTTGGAACACGTCTGGACCAACTCTGTAAGGAAGGCTTCTTTATGTTCCGCTTGAGCAGCCCCATAAACTGCTATGAGAACCCAATGGAAGCCATCAACTTTATTCCTCAAATGGAATTTTACAAAGAAGTCTCCCTCGGCGATACTACCAACATCGAAAACTTCTAGATTTATTCCAAGTAAAATGCCACCGGACCGACCATGAAGTTCGGACCAGTGCCAAAGGAAGTCTCGTCCACCACAGATATTATTAAGAGTAGTTTTGGAGAAGTCCTTTTTTCCGGTTTCCAAGAGAGCAATAAAGTCTAGCTTTTGCTCTCTTGATGTGTCCGAAAGAAATCTAAATTTAGCCAAGTCACGAAGACCTCTGCTATTCCAAAAGGGTGTTATTCTGACTAAAGACAACCTAGCAAAAAGGAATTGGCAAGGAAGTTTTAAGTGTTGTTTTTGTAGCTCTATGGAGACTATACAACATCTTTTCTTTGATTGTCATTTTGCTAGATTTATTTGGAATACCTTGCATATCACCTTTGGAATTCAACCGCCATCTTGCATAGCTAATATGTTTGGTTCCTGGCTTTTGGGTTTTCGTCCTAAGTCTAAAAATCAAATTTTATTAGGGGCGGCAGCTATTTGTTGGGCTATATGGTTGAATAGAAATGATATGGTATTCAATAAAGCTAAACCAAATACCTTTTTGCAGGTAATTTTCAGAGCAACATATTGGATCCGCCTTTGGTCGCTGCTACTTAAAGAAGATGAAAGATCGAACATCAAGAACGGTTGCCGGATCTTGGAAGCAGTCCTTTTGGAGGTTTTCGCGAAGTTTGGATGGAAGTTCCAGAATAGGATTGAAGCTTAGTCTTGTTTCTTTTCCTTTTGTTTGAACCTTGTGTTTTGTCTTTTGGTTATTCCCTCTTTAAGAGAACTGAGCTTGAGTGCTCCTGGATGTTGTGAACTGACTGTGTACTCCTCTTTAGAGGGTAGAGGCCGGAACCTAGTTCCATTATCTAAAAAAAAGCATATTAGGTGTTTGACACTAGAATATGAGATAGTGTTGGAATAGTCTTACATTAGTTATAGAAGGATAAAAGATCTAACTTAAAAGTGAAGGAGTATCTCACCTTATTGGCTATCTTTTGGGGTGAGAAGGTCCTTACGATCCAACAAATGGCATCAGAGTCCGGTTTTAACATTTCTGGTCCAATGGACACTAGTGCGTGAATGTCTGATGGACTATGACCCTAAGGGACCGTCGGTGTACGGTGAAGGGACCCTGAGGGATCATCGGTGTACGGTGAAAAGGCGGTGAAGGGCTGAGGGACACCAATGTGTGAAGGGGGAGATTGTTGGAATAGTATCACATTAGTTGTAGAAAGGTAAGGGACCTAACTTAAAAGTGGAGGAGTCTCTCATCTCATTAGCTAGCTTTTGAGGTGAGAAGACCCTTACGATCCAACAAATAGCTTGATCGACATGCATGGTGATTAAAAGTGTGTTGGTTTTTTTTTCTTCAAGAGAAGAAAGCTTGTTGATTGGTAATGCAAAAAGGTGCATATAAAGTGTGAACCACGACAACGACGGAAGGTCCAGTTCTAAAATATTGTGACTGAAATAAGGTTATAGCGGCAGTTCCATTTTTCTAAGATATTCTATTAAATAAAAATAAAAAAAAATAAAAAACACAGATGTAAAGGAAAAATGAAAAAAGAACTACAAGCAGTGGTGATCCACAGTAGGTGCATAGAGGTACAATTGTACCCCCAAAATTTTTGCTAGAAAAACGACTATATACACCCTTTAATATACGAGGTATACGCCACAAATTCCTTCCCCAATTGCAGCCCATCATTCCAATATGCCAAAACGCAATAATCTCTAAATAGATCCACAGCCACAACCATCACTATTGGTCACCTCCACGATGGTAAGATCCATCCTCAAATTTTCCTATCCTATCTTTTGCCCTAGTAGTCGACGAGCCCTAGGCGCAGCACAGCAGTAGTGGGTGATGGCGTGACAGGAAGTGCCGAGCGGCCGAGGCGCCAATAGAGGATGTACCGAGAACACAACGCTGTAGCAGGCTGCAGGGCACGCGCGAGCATTGAGGGTGTAGCGGCAGCGTGCACCGTGGTCGTGTCCTAGTGCGGTGCTGCTCAGCAACCGGCATCTCTATCCCCAACAGCTGGGCATGGCAATTGGGTTTTGGAGCACAACAGTTGAAGGCTAGAATTCTCTAGTTGTAAGTTTTGAAAATGCCGAATCCTCATTCCTTAATCTTGTTTTACTTCAGCACTTCTTGTTTATTTGATCTAGCCTAGTCATAATTTCTATTTATACATGTAGATTTACAGAACACTAAAATATGAAAAAGAATAAAGACATAGTCTCTTTATGGAGTGCAAACATGTAATTTGTCATATTTAAACTTTCGTACTATATCATTTAAACTTATGTTAGAATGGATATATGTTAAGTTCACATCTTCATTGTCAAAATACTAACTCCGCCACTGACCGAAAGCTATAAATCTTAAAAGCACGTTGAGCACCTGATTGTACTTCAATCACTGGCATTGTTGTTTGCTTCAAGATTTATGTTGTTGAGTTGACTGATAATTTTCATTATCTAAGTCGATTTTGGCGATCGTTGGATTTGCGTGAAGATTGATTTGCTGTCAGCTTTGGTCGCCAAATAAACAGAAACGTAACCTAAAATTTTAAAAATAAGCCACCTTGTATATAGATAACGCTATTATAAAACTGTCAAACATTCACGGTTCTGCTGCGCGTATGCGGGAAACGCTTCAATGCCGATATGATCAATGAAGAATGTCTACAATCAAGCTGGTTAAGTAGCAAGTCCAGTGCTCTGTAGTCTGTACCCCCACCGACCGATACGTCAGCTATTGACAAAGCACATTGATTTGTTATATGCCATGCGGGTGAAAACAAATTGGGTAATGTCTAACTTACATTTGTATTCGTATTTATAAATAAATATAAATATGAATATAAATATTCTCAAATACAAATTAAATATTATAACGAATACGAATTTAAAATGAATATTTACTCAATTCAGTTGGATCTAGATCTCCTCATAACTTATGTAGTATAACGATATTAATAACATTTTATCCTCGTACAATCATATTTAATCATTCTAATTCATTTACTTCACCTAAAGAAATACGAATTCACATTCAACTAAAAAAACTTATCCAACTAATTAGTCGTATTGTAATAAAATATACATATTGCTTCGTCAAATACAAATACAAATAGTCCGAATAAAATAACATTTAGATGGTAAAAGTTCATACCATATTCACATCTATATTTTTTATACAAATTTGAATACAAATACGAATATGATAGAAATTGTAAATCAGATGGAAAAAATCTATACTACATTTATATCCTACTAAATATGGTAAATAAATAATATGAATAATTCGTATATATTTTGCCCCCCATTCTAGAAAGAAGCTGGTATTGTCGTACTGGACTAGTAGTAACATTGCAGTACTTATTTACCTGTCATAAACGTGCTTGGCCATGGGCGTCTTGGCTCTTTGCCCCCCCCCCCCCCCCCAAATTATTACTCGACAATGCTCCACCCGTTTTGACTTCAGCTTCTGGCTTTCTGGCTTCCGGCTTATTTTTCACTATTCATAAATTTCGTATTTTTCTGAACTTTTGGTTTTTTGTTGAGCTTTTTTGCCGGTTCTTTTTTCCCGTATTTGTTAGTATTATACGTAATGGGCTAACATATTTTTTTTTATATTTTTTAATTTTTTAAATTTAATTGTGCTAAATAAGCCTCTGTCAGCTACAGTGTTTTTTCAGCCAGCTACAGTGCATTTCAGCCATAAGCCACCAAAAAAAAGCTCAAAATCTGCTTCCTAAGATCACATGGAAGTGTACATCACGTATCACGCATGGTGCAGAGAGCCCTAGGGGTGGAACGTATCGAATTCTAATTAAATAATATTTTATTATATTTGTATCATTATTTTATAATGAATACGAATTTGAATCGAATATATACTTAATTCGGTTAAATTTGGATATCCTTATAAATTATATAGTATAAAGATATTAATGATATTTTGTCCTCATACAATCACACTTAATCATTCTAAATAAACACAAATTCACATTGGATAACAAAACTTATCTAACTAATCAGTCGTATTGCAATAAAATATGTATATTGCTTCACTAAATACTAATACAGATGCAAATAGTACAGATAAAATAATATTTCGAATGATAAAAATTCATACCATACTCGTATTCATATTTTTTACTAGTTGAATGCCCGTGTGTTGCTATGAATTTTTAAAATTTATCATACTACATGTTTTGAAACTCACGGGTGGTAAAAAATTTTAAAATATGCATACAAACATGGTCTAAAAATTTTTAAATCCATCAAGTAAGTCGGAAGCCGTCGATAACCCCTTGTGGTCGTAAGTCGGAAGACATCGACCACACCTCGTGGTTGTAGGTCAGGAGCCCTCGAGCACACCTTGTCGTCATAAGTCGAAAGTTGTCGACCATCGCGTGTGATCATAGGTCAGGAGCGGTCAACCATCGCTAGTGGTCGTAAGTTAGCAGCGGTCGACGATCGATCGTGGTCCTAAATCGGGAGCCTTCGACAATGGCTCGTGGTCGTACATCGGAAGCCAACGACCATTGTTCATGGTCGTAAGTCGGAAGCCATCGTGGACACCTCGTGATCGTAAGTCGGGAGCCCTCGAGCACATCTCATCGTCATAAGTCGGAAGTCGTTGACCATCGCGCATGATCATAGGTCGTGAGCGGTCAACCATCACTAGTGGTAGTAAGTTGGTAGCGGTCGACGATCGATCATGGTCCTAAATCGGGAGCCTTCGACAATAGGTCGTGGTCGTATGTCGGAAGCCAACGACCATCATTCGTGGTCGTAAGTTGGAAGCCATCGTGGACACCTCACGATCGTAAGTCGGAACACATCGACCAACGCTCGTGGTTGTAAGTCGGAAGACATCGATCACACATCGTGGTCGTAAGTCGTAACACATCAACTAGCATTCGTGGTCATAAATCAGAAGCAATCGATCACACCTCATGGTCGTAAGTCAGAAGCCGTCGATCATCGCGCGTGATCGTAGGTCCGAAGCGGTCGACCATCGCTGGTGGTCGTATGTTGGCAGGCCTCCAGTGCGCCTATACCCTATCGCTCAATTGCCGGCGCTAGGCTTTCTGAGAAGAACCTAAAAAGGAGAACGAGAGGAATAAATAGGGAAACATGTTACCTCAATGCAACTGCCATTCAAACACGTCTGCGCTTCAACTGCCATTCAAACACGATCGACCGCGTAACTCCTCACTTTGTAACTGCTGAGGCTGCAGCTGCTCTGGCTCCGCCTTGTTCTCAGCTGATGCACACCACAACTCACACCACACTTTCGTTGCCATGGTCGACTATTACTACGCCCTAGGTCATGCCGTCATGTCGGTGAAGGAGTGTCAAGGCCCGTCGCTACACGCATTTTGGAGTGAGTCCTGTGGGCAGCGGTGACTTGGAAGTGGGGGCGGCACTGCGAGGCGACGTGGCGTACGTCACCAGATCTGGCCGGATTTAGATGAGGCGCGGGGGGCTGATGCGGCTGCGGTGGGGGAGGGGTCAGAGCGCGCATGTCTAAGGTGGCGACGTGAGTGGGAGAAGAGCGTGGTCGAATGCGACCAGGGGTGGAGAGGAGGAAACAACGATGGGGGATGGGGCGGAGTAGAATATTAGGGGAGAGGACTCGATGAGGAGAGATGGGCGCAGATCGGGATGGGGGAAGGGGAGAGTAGCGGCGTGGATCGGGACGGTGGGAGGGGGAGACGACTCGGTGAGGAGACATGGCGCGGATTGAGACGAGGGAAGGGGAGAGTGGCGGCGCAAAGAACGGGGGGAGAGGGCTGTTCTGTAGTGAAAAAGCTTGGTTGGAAGGGCGATGGGAGATGGGGCGGTGGCGGTGGGGAGAGGGCCGGTGGCCAGTGAGGAGGGAAAGGGGAGATAGGGTGGTGGCAGTGAGGAGATGCCCGATGGGCGGCGAGGAGGGAGAGGGGAGATGAGTGACAGGTCTGCGAGGGAGAGAGCGTGGGAGAGAGATCTGTAGAGAATGAGAACGTGGGAGAATAATCGAAGGTGGAAATGGAGAGGAGGGATAGTTAGCGCGAGAGGGATGGGATATAGATGGTCAAGATTCCTGTGTTTAGATTGGACGGCTGAAAAGAGAGGAGGGAGAATGCACGAACGACCACCAACTCCTCTTTATATAATAGTAGAGATACGAATTTGAATACGAATAGGAAAGAAATTATTAATTAGACAGAAAAATCTATGCCGTATTCGTATCATATCAATAGGATAACCAAATAATACAGATAATTCGTATCTATTGCTCGCCCCTAAAGAGCACATCAATTGGGAGAAGAGACGAGTGCTCTATGCTCTTCTGGTTGCTGCTTCTTGAATCTTACTTGCATCAGTGAGACCTTTTCAGGGCGCATTTATATTGGTTTTTACTGATTATTTTTGGTTTTAACTTATAAATAGTAATAGCTTTTAACTGTTCATGAGAGAGAGGACGGAGAGATAAAGATTCGCGTGCGATTTTGACCGATATAAATGAAATCGTTATAGTATCTATTACAGTCGATTAGTAGAACCTATCTTAAAAAATACTTATTTTAAAATTAGATACCGTAAAAAAACTATTTAATATAAAAAATAACTTTTAGAATCTAATACCACCGAGGCCTCATTCATGACAGAGGTTTTGACACGCAAGGCTAGCACTTGGCATGCGTCGCTGAACAGGTGCATGTGCTGAAAATACGAGTAAAATATATGCCATTACCTGATTGCTTGACTGATAAGCCTCTGGGGCAACATGGTCGGTGCATCGAACTGACAAGCTATATTCGTTATTACGGTAAAATAATCAAACTAGCTACCAGTGATTAACAGAGTCTGCTTTGCACTTTGCTTAGTGGGTTGTACTCCTTGGCATGTGACAGACCTCCGGGTGCTCTGCTTCTTCCCCCCGCACGTCAAGGCAAATAAAGCGTTTGATTATAAAAAGAGAAACTTGAGAAATAACCTAAGTGAGACACTCGTAGGAGTTTTAAGGAGTCAAATGAATTTGCCAGATTAGAGACCTAAGTTAAACTTGCATGAACCATTGCTACTGCTTAACATCCTAAACATCGGTTAATCAGAACTCACAGGCACCAAATCTTGAGAGAACACACATCCTAAACATCGGTTGAGGGATCATTTCGGCTTATTTTTGGTGGCTTATGGCTGAAAAGCACTGTAACTGGCTGAAAAAAAAACTGCAGATAGAGACTTATTTAACATAATTAAATTTAAAAAAATTAAAAAAATAAAAAATATGTTAGCCCATTACATATAATACAAACAAATACGGGAAAAAGAACCGGCAAAAAAGCTTAACAAAAAACCAAAAGTTCAGAAAAAGACGAAATTTACGAATAGTGAAAAATAAACCGAAAGCTAAAAGCTGAAGCCCAACCGATCACCCCTTTAGCTGAATTCTCATGTTATAGCAATCAGAACATCTACTACACTAGTAGTGAAATAAAGCATTAGACAATAGCACAATACGGTGCAAGGATTCAAGTCCAGATTACAGAACTGCAACTCAAACACCACGTATATCAGGAATGCATTTCCTAAGAGAATTGCCAGGAATACCAAAAAAAAAACTTATAGCTACAACAAAGCGAGCTTCCCAAATAATTCGGTGCTGCTTGGTGTTCTCCTCCAGCAGCACAAAAGCTCTGCAGTAAAGATTAGTAATCACCATATATAAGAACTTCAACTAAGTTGATCGACCATTAGCTCTTTTCTCATTCAGCTAGAGACTATAACTGGGCTGCGAGGATCTCATTCCACGTATCTGGTACACCAGGAAGACACCAGTGCAGGCAATCTTGAACCCCTTGCGTGGCTTTAATACTATACCGCGATATATGCCCTTCGTCCCTCAGTCGCGACAGAGCGGTGATATCCAATAGCCTGACCCTTGTTCCCTTCACCGCACCCTCAGCATCAGCGTCATCGGAATGATTCTGGAAAATGCCACTTCCCTTGGCCAAAGGGCTTGTATTGTCGCAGTGGCCACCGGTGTTCCAGTCCCCATTGAAAAAATGCCGAGGCGATATTGATCTATAGAACACCTTCAGCTGGGGGTGGTGAGGAAGTTGGCCATCCAACCACTTTACGACACTGTGGATGGTGAAATTTTTGGCCTTCCAGATGACAGCAATATTCCTGTTGTAGTTTGGTGCTCCACCAAGATACATCTCCCACTTATTTGCCCTTAGCTTCCCTCGGTTCCAGTGGTGGCCAGTGTTAAGAACCATCACATGGAACCTGTGAAGGTTATTCTTTACAAAAGCAGGTGGACGGTCAAGGTGCATAGCGTAACTGGTAGCCGGATCTGATGGACTCAAAGGCTCCAAATCACACAGTGTCGAGGACCAATGGTATAAAATGGTTGTGTTAGTGCTCGGGAATCGGTATGCCCAGCCATCTGGTCTTTTTGCACCTGGTGCTAAGACAAAGCCATACTCTGCGCCAACATCTTCCACATCTGGCCGCTCTTTTCCACCAGTGACCATACACATCATTGATTGAAACATCTGCCTCCCTAAAGAATCACCCACATAAGCAATGGTTTTATCCTGCATTCTGAAATATGACCCAATTAGTAATTAACTAAATGACTCAAAGATAATATCAGGCCATGTACCTCCTCAAGAACTGAGAGGCCTCAAACTCTGGCATCTCACAAGCATCAGGCTGCCATCTAAATTTTTCATAAGCAAAATCCGTGCGCTGGGTTAATCTGCAGGCCCAGCTCTCAGAAAGCCATTGTTTACAGCCAAAACCAGAGTATAGTGGTCTGCGGTTGTCAGAAACCCATTTACCATTCCTGTAGTTACATTCTGTAAGATAGATGAAGCAAACATCAGATAGCAGTATTAGGACCAGACAACCCATGCACGGACTTATGTACAATGAGACTGGCCAAAAAACAATCTTCTGGACATAACAAAAAGGAGAAATGTGGCATTGGAGAATACAAGCATATTCTAGCATGCTTACAGAAGAAATGAATTCATGGTTCGTCCTGCAGTCAAAGAAGAAGAGTAATCACCTTTCTTCTCAGAAGGTGATGCTTCCTTTTCATCTGGGACATCAATAGAATCATCTGCTATGGACAGTGGTGGTGGTGCACCAGTAACTTGCTTTTCTACTTTAACTACTGATACTGACTGCGGCAATGAACCTGCACTTGGAAAGTCCTCTTCTGAGGATGTATGATGATATACAAACTTTTGAGTTAGCTACAGAAGTTTGAAACAAAATGAGAATAAAGATAGGTATAATATAAAAAAAATGAGAGAAAATATTTCTGTATGCTTAAAATGACCTGGATGAGTCAAAACCAATGAATCTGGTCGGAGGAATTCAGCATTGTAGTATGTGCCCTTCTCCCATTTCCAGAGAAGAAACAACACAAAGAAAGCAAGAATGACAAGCTTAAGCTGCTTGCATCGCAGTCCATTTATACTCCCCAATCTCATCCCTTTATTGATGTTTTGGAACAAAAATTTTCTTCTCTTTAAAGTTGGTAAGTGCTTAGGAACCATCCATGTAAAAATAAGACAATAGATGATTGTAGAAACCTGTTTTCATATCAGAAAAGAGGTTAAATTAGGCAAGTGCTATTAGTAGTGTGGAATATTTTTCAAAAGAATTTTAACCCCATGAAGGACACTACGAACACAAACTGTCCTTTTCCAACAAGCAACAACGGCAGGGTTGAATCACAAAGGCATCAACTAATTAACCACTCCAAGTCATCATAACCCGGGGCAATGAAAAGTGCATAGACTGAAAACTAAACAAAGTCACTCGCTTTCACACCCCAAACCCATTTGATGCTCTTTTTCTCCTGAGAAAGATTAATTTGGTGCGAACTAAACCTGCTCCTAGAAGCAAACACGGTAATCACATGAAGACAACTCCTAGGTCAAGATCACAGTAGCCGGTACTTAAATCGCTCGAATCGACGCAGCAAAAACTGTCTGCGACAACTACAATCTAGCGCCCAATCTGTCAGAAACGGATGCGCTGCACACATTCACAAGCCAAATCTAGGGGTTAAAAACAAGAATTCCCATTTCACGATACTTGTAACTACACGCAGATTAAAGCTAGGAATCAAGACCAAGAAACAGGGAAAAACCTCGCGGTTCTTGGAAGCGCGTCAAAACAATCTGCCGTACGACAGAAACCACGGGCAACCTGGGCAAGCCTCCGTACCTCACGCCGGGGGCTCCTCGCGAGATCGAGAGATTGGACGCGGGGAAACGAGTCCCCCCACTAACAGCGCGCGGTGGAATCCTCTTACTTCGCCTCAAATCTTTTCTCTCTCTCTCTCCCCCTCTCGTGTTTCTTCTCCTCGTCCACGCAGGTAGGCAGGCGCGGGGGTGGGCGGAACGGATGTGACAGTTAAATCTGACGCGAAGTAGAACAGTAACAGTAATTACCAGAGAGGTTAAAACTAAATCTGGGTGGTTGGCTTACCGCTGTTCTCTCATCAGGCCCTTGATCTGCTGATAATTAATTTCTTACTTTTTTGTTTAAGAAAAAAGGGTTTTTTTTGGGGGTGCAAAGGGAAGAAAAAAGGACGGCAAACAAATATTATTATATTGCAGAAGGAACAGACATTCGGATGGATCCACGCGCCCACGTCGCTCGGCGAGTCATTCGGTGGGTGCTGCCATGGTCCGTATGAGTCAAGGCCCAAATGATTCTTTGGACTCTATCTTAGTAGGGCTAATGGCATCTGTAGTGTATGAAAAGAGGAGGTCTTAAGTCATCTTAAGGTCAACTTTATACATTACAGGGGTGACCTTAAGCAGACCCTAAGCAAAAAAAGTTTAAGGCTGGTCCTCAAGCTAAAGACCTGGCCATAAGCATTAAAATATAATTTTTCTTTATCTGCCAAGTGGGACCGTCTTAAGGCCCTTTGAGTTATATACACTATAGAGTTGGTCTTAAGGTTTAGATAGGACCCACCTTAAGACCCTTTGGGTTATATACACTATAGATGCTCTAACCCAAGTTCTTAACCCAAATATTGGGCCGGTTTGGGCTAGGAGAAAACTAGCCCATGTGTTAGGTCCAACAGAACCACAAAGAGGGGGCAAACTAAACAATGCTACAAGTGACAAGTGACAACTCTATTGGATGATTGGTTCGTTCCATGTAGAAAAGCAGCCGGTGGCTATTTGATACTAAGGGGCCGTTTGACCGGGCTTTGGCTTCAGTTTTTGTGTTTGAAACCGTTTTTTGGGCAAACGCATAGGCTCCAAAGTCGAGTCACATAGGAGCCAAGGAAAAGCCGAGTCTAAAATGAATTAAAAATTTAAAGTTTCGATTTCCTAACTTTTCTTCAAGTTGGGCTTCCAAGCCCAAAAAATCTCAAGTCGAGCTCAGCCAAACAGGCCCTAAGTTGTGGTTTGCTAGGGGGGCTGTTGATGCATGCAACGTCGATATCCTCTTTGAGCAGACTAGATTTTAATATAAATGCCTTGTTCTTTTAGGTTATGGCTAATGGTTTTTGGTTATGACTAATGATTTTTTACTGTGCTTTTTGAGATAGCGATGAATGGTGGAAGCGTTGACGTGGACAGCGCATGCGCCGGCGGGCTTGAGAAGCAATTTAGAGAATCGGTTTTAAGAAACCGCTTAGAGAAGCCATCCCGTTTGTTTTGGCTTTTAGAGAAACTGAAGCCAAAAACCACTCCCAAAGCCCAAAACAACAGGGCCAAAACTGTTGTCATCGCCATACTGACAAAACTAAAGGTAGGATGTGGACAGTTCTTCCATGATCTGTTTGGATCGTTGCACCAGTACCAACTTGTACTAACTGGGTACCAAATCTGATGTTCTTGGAGCGCAACTCAGAACAACCAAACTGTACCAACCCTGTATATCACCTTGTTATTTATGAGCAATAAACAGATGAAATCCACCAAGACAACATTTTTTTAGACCAAAACAAGACAACAATTTTATAAGTGCAGTTTGTGCAAACAAAAACAGGAACTCACAATTTTCCCAGCAGGGCAGGACCAGGTTCCTGCCGATTCAGAGAGACTGCTGCATGCGCAGAACATTACCTATGATACCTGCTGCTCTCCTAATCCCCATATCGCATTATCGGCATGCCATTATTTTCTGTTCAAATGATCTGATGGAGTCATCACATCCTGTACTACAATATTAGTTGCTGTCCAGAGATCATTAGATCATACTAGTATAAGGCTATAAGAACAGCAATCCTCCTTCAAGTACATTATTCAGTACCACTAGCAGCAGAGGAGGCAAACCCATCTGGTATTGTCTGACAATTATTACCCATGAACCATTCATTCTCACACACTATTTCGAGCGCTGCAATGCATAGATACATATACGCATCCTAGTCGTTCCATCTGACCAGGAAACTGCATGCACGTTTGCTCCAAATCCAGCAGGGCCATGCAGCGGCGCAGCTCGCTACTATTTCCGATCTTCCATGCGTGCAACTGCCGCGAATCTGCGATCAAACCGTCCGTTGCGATGCTGTCCACGAGCGGCTAGCTGCCTGTGCGGTGCTGCCATGTTGCGCAAAATTGGTTGGCTTGGTCGGTAGGAACACACAGGCTAGCATAGCAGCTGCCCCGGCCGTTGTAGGTGTTGGCCTTGATAAGTACCCGGATTTACGGGAATCCATCAATTGATTGCGCTTATAAACTGTAATACCTGGGCCGGATTTAGCCCAACCTGGCTCAGCCCAAACCCATATTATGCCCATATAAAAGAGACATCTGGAGAGGGGAAGAAGCAAAAAAGCCAAGTTTAGGGCCTGTTTGGCAGAGCTCCACCAGCTCCAGATTCACAAAAAAATAGATTCAGATTCAATTTTATTAGCCAAACATTTCTAGCTCCAGCAGCTTCACCATGGATCTGCTCCACGAAAACAGTGAATCTACCCCCAGATTCATGGATTTGGTGGAGCACCTCAAGGGGTGCTTCACCAACTCAAATTTGGTGGAGTTGGGGAAAATTACCCACCACTGCCACTGGTTACACAAAAAACGGTTCGTTCTTTTTTGTTCTTTCTCGCGACCGAGCCTCCTCGTCTCCACTCCTTGCCCGTCTCCCCCGTCTCCACTCCTCCCCGCGTCCGCCTGCCTCCCTCGCCTCCTCCCGGGCCGGCGCCGCCTCCCCACGTCCGCCTCCCCCCGGGCCAGCGCCGCCTCCCCCGCCTCCTCCCGGGCCGGAGCCGCCTCCCCCGCCTCCTCCCGGGCCAGCGCCGCCTCCCCGCGTCCGCCTCCCCCCGGGCCGGCGCCGCCTCCCCCGCCTCCGCCGTGCGCCTCGCCTGCGCCGCCCGGTGCCGCGCCCGCCGGCCGCTGCAGCGCCTGCGCCGGCTGGGTTTTTTTTTTCATTTTGCCCCCTGACGCGTGGGGCCCAGGTGTAAGTGAGATAGAGAGGGAGGTGGAGCTGTACCAAATACTTTGACGAATCCCAGATCCACGATGGAGCTGCTCCACGGTGAATCCAGCTCCAGATCCACCTTTTAGGTGGATCTGGAGCTGGTGGAGCTCTGCCAAACAGGCCCTTACTTCCTCCCTATGCTCACCTGTGTGCTCTGCTTCCCCTCGCGCCTGTTGCCGTCCCCCGCATAGCCGTCGGCGCCGCCGCTCGCCAACCCTCGGCGCCGTCGCTCGTCACCCTCTGGCAGCCGCCGCCTTCTTCCCCCACGCGCGCGCCGCCGTCAACCAACCGCCGGCGCCGCCGCACCTCCAGGCGAACCTCACTGCCCCTGCTGTTGATGCCGTCGCTTGTCACCCTCTGGCCGCCGCCGCCGCTTCACTTTGTAGTGCCGCCCCTCGCTCGCGCGTGCCTCGCCTCACTGCTCCCGCTACCGCCACCGCTCCATGGGGGTGGAGGAGGGCCGGCCAGCCGGGACACGAAGGGGAGATGCCGCCGGTTGAGAAGGGGAGGCGACCGGAGTGAGAAGGTTGATCGGAGAGAAGAGCGCCGGCCGTGAGGGAGAGGGAGGAGCCACCGGTGGAGTGAGGAAAAAGGAAGAGGAGGAGGGAGGCGTCGGCGTGAAAAGAAAAAGGAAGAAGGGAGTTGGCCGTTGGCGTGAAGAAAAAGAGGAGTGAGGAGCCGGCCGTTGAAAAGGAAAGAGAAGGCCAGGAGAGAGCCGGCCAGGCGGAAAAAAAGAGAGAAGGAAAAGAGAAAGGAAAGGAAAAGAAAGAAAGGAGGAGAAGGAAAGAAGGAAAAAAAGGGGAAGGTTGATCCGGTGCCTGATCCGCCAGATCTAGCCAAGACAAGAAAGGAGGAGCTCCGATCCAATCATTCGGAGCTAGGGTAACGCCCTGAGACATTCCCCCGCTTATTTATCGTTTTGCGTAGATGCTAAAATGTCGATATTTGATGTTGAGTCATGAAGGTTCTGATTTGTCGAGTAGTGAGATAAATGCATACGTTGGTTAGAACATGGCTAGCGGCTGGAATTCATGTGCCAAGCGATGATGTTGTGGCCGTGTGAGTAGAACAGGTGAAGAACGCTGGCCATGTGATGTTGTGTCGGTGCATGCGTAACCGACTAGTATTCAGTGAATAATTAGTATGGATTAAGGAGTATGGGTTAATTAGTTTAGACTAATTAACGTTGGCTCTTGCTGGAGCTCTATAGAATGTTGGGAACGCCGAGTTCGGTGGTATGATTTGGATAATATGCCTTCGGGTTGGCCACAGTCGATGTGAAATAGCATGGCCTTCGGGCTGAGATTGGAGTTTTAGATAATGTGATATTTAAATCATGGTAACCAAGAATATGTAGTAGAGTTATGTAGGTTACCAGACCCGGAGTATTTGTTGTGATAGGTTTCGGGTTAGAAAGACATGGTTGTTCGAGTACCGAAATAGTGGGATGATATCTAGTGAAAGAGTGGGGTTCATGTTGTTTTTGCGCATAGGAATGATGTCGTTTGTCTATGTGCGTTTGTTGCTATAATGTATTGAGTCTAGGTATTGCTTGTTCAGGTGGCGGTTCGAGTCTGGTGCCGTCTACGCACCGCCCGCCAAGTTAACAGGCAAGGCAAGTGCATGGTAGAATAGTGATTGTGATGAATGTCTGGTATTTGTGTTGTGCCATGTTTTATGCCGTGTTATGAAATGATATCCTGGCTTATTTGTTGATTGTATTACGATGAGTGATGCTTATGATTGAGTATCAACATTTGAAGAATGTTGCATTTGCATTGCACCATGAGCATCATGAAAGCCCTACGACGGTAGGCATCCCACGCGGTGGGAATGACAGGACCTACTTCAGTAGGCACCTTCAGGGATGGAGGCAGAGGGGCTTTACCGACAGGTTAAGCACTCCACTATATCGGTATAAGCAGCATACAGTGCCGCATTATGCATTGCATTCATGGATCTACGACGGTAGGCCTCCCACGACGGTGGGGAAATCGAGACCTACTTCGGTAGGTACCTCCAGAGATGGAGGCAGAGAGGGTTTCATTGACGGGTGAAACTACTCCACTATACCGGTATAAGCTGCATACAGAGGTGCATTGCATCGCATTGCATTTGCAGAAAACGAACAGGAAACAGGGAGGAAACTCAGAGATTCTGGGTTACAGTTCACAAGTGTGATCTACAGTTTACAGTTACATAGATGATTTACAGTTTACAGTTACAGAGTCGATTTACAGTTTACAGTTACAGAGTTGAATTACAGTTTACAGACATAAAATTGAATTACAGAATTACAGTTTACAGACACAAAATTGAATTACAGAATTACAGTTTACAGTTATGGACTTAACCTACAGTTTACAGTCATAACGTTGATTTACAGTTTACAGTTTGTGAAATTGATTGAGTGCTAAAGTGATATCACTGTTTTATCGTGTGCTTGCTGAGTCTTCGGACTCACCCTTACTTTATCGTTGTTTTTTTAGGAATCTGTTGAAGGCGACATGCATGGGCGGGAGTAGCACAATTGTTCACGTGCCACAGTGATTCACAGATCATCTACAGTTGATATATTTAGTCTTGGATAGTCTAATTACCTTTTTGGAAATTAGCGAAGTTATATCTCTGCTGCGCTTAGTGTCAAGTGTACTGGCTTTTGCCGTTTGGTGGATATTTAAATAAAGGAATTGCTTCGCAAGACCAACGGCAAATGTTGGAATTAGTAACATTATAGAGTAGGTGGTAGCACTTTGGGCTCAGAGAGGGACCGAGGTGTTACATAAACTTAGACGGAGGGAGTACATTACAGCAAGGGATCTGCAGATCCATTTCCAGGCTACCATATGCAAATGTGCATTCATGACACATGTATGACACTCGCGTTGATTTTTTTTTTATAAAAATCTTCTGTTGAAATGTCATCTGGAGCTAGCAAATTGTCAAAAGCAGCAGCTATAAAACACACGTAATTCGCCTACCAAGCTCATTTCCGCCTCCAAATTCAAACCGGATTACAGAATAAGTAAGCAATAGGCAGGTGTTATCTACATCCAAACAAACAAGTCTGGTATTAGTACGACTATAGGATATACTCAGCGTTACCCTGATCAATTCGGCTTCGCCTTTTGGTTTCTGGCTTATTTTTCACTATTCATAAGTTTCTTCTTTTTCTGAACTTTTGGCATTTTGTTGAGCTTTTTTGCCGGTTCTTTTTTTCCCGTATTTGTTTGTATTATACGTAATGGGCTAACATATTTTTTATATTTTTAAATTTTTTTAAATTTAATTATGCTAAATAAACCTCTATCAGCTATAGTGCTTTTTTCAGCCAGCTGCAGTATTTTCAACCATAAGCTATGAGCTTTTCAGCCGAACCGATCACCACCTAATCACCTCTCAACAGCGTACGTCTCACATAAAACCACGGCCACTTATGCTCCAAACAAACCGTGGCACAGGCAAAGCAAGCAACATATGAGACTAAAATATATAACACGCAAAATAGTTTTCTTTGGCAAAATACTTCGGCAAGTTGGTAGTTTTAATTGAAGATGTGTACTTTTGTTTCGTACTACTTGATCTAGGTATCCATATTTTTTTAGGGCATGAAGTTGGTGACCAAATTGTCCTATCCAGATTACAAAACACTGAAACAGATACAGCATTCCTTTGGTGTTCCAGAGGTCCAATTTAGCTCAACGAACTGTTCATTTGACTGTGACACAAAAACCAGCCAAAATCAATGAGAGTTGTCCATAATTGAGTTTGAAAAAACTTATCTTTTTTCTTTAAATAACTTTTTCTTTTCTTATGGCGGAGTCTTGAAGAACTTTACGAGAAGTTTCACATTGTCATTCTATTATGTTGGTTTCAGATTTGTGTCTTCATCCAGAACAGAGTTGGCTATCTCATCCCTGGCGAAAGCATGAGGTAAGGCCACGGCAATAGGCCTCAGCCGTCAAAACCATGCAAAAATCCTGGCCTCTATTAGGTTATCACATCTTGCAGTTTATCCGTACCCTGATGTTATGCCCTTTCTAACCAAATCTCGTTTTGTCAACTCGCGATAGCATTACATAATGTTGACATGTGATTTTGCCTGAGACTTGAATGAGAAGAAAAGTGTTGTTCAATTTTGCATCAGAATGATGCGTATTGCATGATCTCCCAGGATAATTTTCATTGACCGATAGACGCATGAGAGGTTACTAAATTCCAAGCATGACTCCATTGGCCACTGAAATAGCTTCAGGATGATATTGGTAGCTAGATTACTTAACATGTCATCGGTGACTTAATTCAGAAATCTCTAGTGCGTATCACCATCGAAAGTTCAAAGACCTCAAACCTAGGAATAAAAATAAAAATAACTTGGACTTTGATTGCCTCAGCTCCAAATTCTCGTTTGTTTGATTGACAAGGTAAGAGTGACATGCATGTTATGAAAGCATGATGCGAATATGTCCTATTTGCCTCTCTGTTCCTGTATTTAAGCATTATATATAAGTGGAATTTGGCCCATAATGCAGTGAACACTCTCTAAGGTGATTATGAAAATTCTCAAATGACAGTACAATTATCACTGTGTATGCTACTGATAGACATGCTCCAAATGGGAGATTTCTCTCAGCCACAAGCATCCTAGATTTAATTCCGTTGTCACCATCAAATGTTGTTCAATTTTCTTCTCCAAAAGGGCAACTTTAATTTGTTAGAAATTTGCACGTTTTGTTCTCTAAGCAGCTCTCACTTGGCTTAATTACCATTAGGCCAAGCTTGTTTGACACATGAATAATAAAAGCATGATGTGGAGAACTCCTCCTACCTCTTGTGTTCTTCTTCTAAGCACTATACCTTATAGCCCCTCCCTTTCAAGGTGATGACTTTCTTATGCAGCCACAGAATTTAGACCCACCAGCTCGCAATTTTGACCTTCATAGCCATTTTTTTTGCGGTCCGATATTTCTCTCTAGTGACTTTCATGGTCTATAACTCTAGATATTTTGCAATTTGATGTGATGTGATACGACAATGACGGTAGTTAGCCGCTAATACTCAAAGAAACAAATTTCTCCCAACAAGGGAGGGAGTTATTAACATCACTTCCTGCTGGAGTGTGCTACAACAGTATTTAGAAACATGAGGTGTGCTACAACCAAGGATACAAATCTCGGAACTGGGAGAAAACCCACCCGGCAACCGGTAACCGGCCTGTAACCGGAAAACTGGCCAAAAAACCGGTTAACTTCAAAAAACAAAATTTAAATTTTAGGATGTTTTAAAACTAGTAATCGGAAAAACCGTCAGGCAACCGGAAAAACTGGCTGGTAATGGGAAAACCCGGAAAAAATCGGTCAAAATTCAAAAACAACATTTGAATTTGGATAGTTTTTTCGGTTACCGATAACCGGCCAGTTTTTGAACCTGGCTACAATAGTAACTGCTGTACTGTTCGATAGGTTTTGTCTTGCACGATATCAAGATAGTTTACGTGTTAAAAGATGGATTTCTAAAGGTTGACGACGATGTATCATGTACGCAAGGAAAGGTAAACTGGCTTAAAACATGAACTTGAACTATTGCTATCAAGAGAGTGCAAAGCAAGAAAGAAATCCAAATGGATCGGAAATGAAGTGCTGTACTCACCAGACACTACGTACTCAGACTGTCAGAGGAAGATAATGTTTGCCTGTACATAAGGAGTAGCAGTTGATGCTTGCGATAAATTGTTGAAATGAAAGTACAATAAGAAAAAGTATCTTGTTTTTTCCTTGCAAAAATATATCTCATTTTTTCTATAGGAATTTTTTTTTTGCCAACTGTAGTATATCCTAGGGATTTAGCACCTTCTCTAGCTCATGATTTAAACTCATAACCTGTGGGTTGTGAGCTTTCGTAGAACCATACCTCTCTCTAAAAAGGGAAATTCTTTTTTGAGAAATGGGAGTGTAATATTTATTACTTATAATTAGCATTATAATTAGGCTGCAAAACAAGCACAAAATGTCCGGTCTGCTAAGTTCCTCAATATCAACAAAACAGGGTGAATTTCCGCTGTGTGTCAGATGTTTGAGCTAGCTCTCCAAACATGAGTTCAGATTTCCATCACTAATTAATCTTCAAAGTTCAACAGGTAAATGTGTGGGAATTGGTAAATCAGGAAGTCCACAGCATGCCTCCACTAACGGTGAATCCATCTTTGCTTTAGCATTGTATGACATCATGGATTAGTTAGTTCTATGTCTCCACATAGTTTCTCTGTAACCTTGTAGAATTGTTCATCCAACTAACCCTATGAATTCAAACAAAAAAGAAAGATGAAGAAGCGTTCCTAAAGTTAATTTTCTACCATATTCTGCTTTCTCATTCCGTAGTCAACGTACAGGTTGAAGCAACAAAAATCCTTGATATCTATCTCCTTGTGACTTCACATTACTTTCACAATAAAACGACCCTTTCATTTAAAAAATAATGAAACGCCAGTAGGAACTAGCAACACAACAATAAGGAAAAAACATTTTTTTTGAAAATGGAACTTGATCAATTAATGTGACAAGTTAGACAAATTGTTAACTGCCACACGAGATACAAACTCTGGGAAATCTTCAAAGCCACACACATGGAGTTGAAGATTCCAAAGCCACGCCGAAGTTAGCAAGTTCATGTGCCAATTGTAGAGATCCGAATATGCAAATCCGGACTCTCCTGTGTATTCTGCACTAGTCCAGGATCACGCTAGTGCACACAGTATGAACAAAGATAAATATCATCCACATCACGATATTCTAAGGAAAAACCAAATTATATTGATAATTATCAGAGTACGACCTTATGGTCAAGCTTACAATAGACTAGCCCGAAGGGCTTAACAAAAACTAGCAGCGGAAATCCAAAAGAAAGCGCAGCGACCAAACGACATGCCCACAGGCTATCGAGTGGAGAACGAAGCCTAATCCGCGAAGACGTTGAAGTACTCTCCTTCTGGAACCTCCTGCTGGTGATACTCCTCCTCCTCAACTGAGCAACAGGGGCATAAAGCCGTGAGTACATTGGTACTCAGCAAGCCGTTTGTAACAAATGAATGCAATATAGTATGCAAGGCTTACCAATGGATGGCTGAAAGGTTAATTTTGCAGAAAACAACAATTTGAAGTAAATACAATAAATAGATTGAAAAGCAAGCTTTGTAAATGATAATAAATAAGTAACCAAAGGAATTGAGACCAACCACAAGTGAACTGACCATTCACCCAAGGAATCCACCATGAACCAAGATCCATGAAATGAACACCCGTGAACTAACCATTCACTTCCCAACTTAACCCAACCAGGTTTTTATGAAAACTCTACCCCTCGTGTGAAATCACCGAGCATTGTCCATGACCGAGGACACGGCTATTCGAATAGTTTTACACTCTGCAGAGGTTGCACAACTGTACCCACACGATGTGATTAGCCTCGCGCTAAGGAAATCACAACAAGGCTTTTACAATGCTCCATCTCCACCTGATCCCACTCGCTAAGGTTTCGCCTCTCACCCCCTCTTGCGCCACAACAACATCAGTAGTAAGACCAAAGTGGAGACTTCACAAATTATTATGCCAGGTCTATCCCATACTAGACATGTGGTTTGCACGATAAAGCTCAGATCAATGGCGCACAAAGTTAAGTCCTTAAGAATTACCCAGGCGAAACATCCACATCCCATGTGCCTCTCGCACCCCCTTTACTGCACGATCAATCGCCCAAGTGAAAACCAATTTTGTATAACCAACACCAATGACACTACCCATGTCCTGGTACTCAAATTTTATAACTGTGGTTGACCACCACGTTCAAGTATATCATTAAATCAAGATTAATTAACACATGTGATGATGAACTCTTTCGCAAAATAAGCAAGGCTAAGCATTCTAGTCGTACCAACCCAATGTGACAAATAGCATAGCATCACTAATTAAATTCCCAACCTAAAGTGACAATGGTATCAAGGTATTTCAAATATCAAGGAGGGAAATAACCAATTGGGACGATAACTACCAATACAAGGGTTTGAATAAAAAATAGCGATGCAAGATAATTTAAAACAAAGTAATTAAATAATAGATTGCAAACTGGGTTCAACATGATCAAAGGACATGACTTGCCTTGGCCTTGCTCAGCTGAGGTCTCTTGGTCTTCAAATCCAACTTCCGTTCCCTCGAACGCGTGATCTAACGAGAGAGAAAACGTAACGAAAAGACAAAAAGAAATCAAATAAAATTCAAATGAACTCCAAAAACTTTGAAACCTGAACCAAAAGGTAGAGCTCAATTTTAGATGAATTTAGGAAAAAGAACGGGGTCAATTGGAGCTAGGACGAGGGAGAACGGGCTCTTGGAAAATTGGATCTAAAGAAAATCGGGGAAAATTGGAAAAGGTACTGTGCTGTGGACCGGACGCACGAAGAGCTAGGTCCACAGTGCACGCGGCGCACGGAACAGTGCGGCTGACTGGGCTGCTTGCGCAAGCGGCTGGGCTGACGTGGCGACCACGTGGTAAGACACGTGTGCGCCCGAGCTGACGTGGCATGCTGACTGGGTAGGGTGACGTGGCACGCTGACGTGGCTGATGACGTGGCACCTGGGACGGCTCGGCTGCTGACGTGGCATGCCACGTCGGATCTAGGGCTGACGGGTCGGCTTGCGTGGCATGCTGACTGGGCGGGTGACGGGGCTCGGCTGACGTGGCCGGTTCACGGGTGCACGGCTGGCAGGTGGGCCCCGCACGGCGGCGACTCGGCTCACGGCGGACCAGACGCAGGGAAGGCGAAGCGGCGGGTGGCTGGCGTCAGCGGTGACGCACGCGGGCGCGGGGACCGAGGAGGCGCGGGCGCGGTTCCGCTGGCGGCGCGGAACACAAGCGGCGGGGCTGCGGCGGCGGCTGGCCGGCGGTGGATCGGGACGGCGGCGACGGTTGGCCGGCGGGAATCCGAGACGGCGGCGGGGCTCACCGGCGACGACAACGACGACGGCGACGGAGTCGGAGATGGCGGAAACGGCCGGACGACGGCGGACGTCGACGGCGCACGGGCGTCAGCGGACGGCGGTGAGCGGCGGCAGAGGCGGCGGCTGCGGTACGGCGGAAACCCTCGGGGGTCGGGCGCCTTAAATACCCGGACACCGAGGTGTCCTGAACGGCCACGACATGGAGTTCGTGTCGGGCACAGACGCCGAGACGCGGAAGGCGGCGGAGAGACCGGCTCGGAGACGGGGAAGGGAGTCCCGCTCGGGGACGACGCACCTGACAGGTGGGCCCCACCTGTCAGCGGTTCGGACGGTGGGCGGCGAAGATGGCGCGCGGGCGAAACGACGTTCTGGATGGCTGACGCGTGTTGGCCATCGGGCGGGTCAAGGCGGAGCGGGCGCGGGCGTGGATGCACGCCGCGTGGCACGGGCGGGGCAGGCCAGGCCGGCGGGCGAGCGGGCTGGGCCGGTCGGCTGGGCCGGTTTGGGATTTTTCTTTTCTTTTTCTTTTCCAGAAATTCAAATACATTCTTTTGAGCTCTAGAAAATAGCAAATAAAACCAGAAAAATTCCAATAAATTCCCTGAGACACAAGGAACTCAAATAAAATAACATTGGCAAATGTTAATGTTTATCTTAATCATATTAAATCCTTTCAATTTAATAAAATTCCAATTAAGCTTTAATTAATTCCAGAAAAATTCAAATGGTGAATTTTATTTTAAAAGCTTCAAAAAGGCTCTGAAAATCAGGATGTTACACCAATACATTGCAATTTCTGGAGCAAAATCTCACATCTACTGCATCAAAGCCTAGAGCCATTAGCCGTTTGGCCTCTCTAATTATTACAGCGTAAACTCCATTATCATCTTCATCCTGATCAAGAGAAGAACAAAGGTTCTGAGCATCACTGATGTATGGCTTCATAAACAATTAACACTTTAAGCAAGGTGTGTATGGCTTCATAAACAATTAACACTTTAAGCAAGGTGTGTATGTAAAATTTTATATCATATAGATTTATATTTTTGGAGTTACACCAAAAGTTGCATCGATTCGAGCTAAAATTCCAATTCTGGAACCGGGGAGGCCGGGCAGACCGTATCTCTTCCAGTCATACGACTAGGGCCGATCATACCGTCGCCTAGCCGGCGGTCTAACCACCAGGCACTGGTCAGACCACCCCTAGCAGCCACTCAGACCGTCTAAGCACCGAATTTCTTAGATTTGTTGTTTCTTGATTTGTTGCCTTTTTGTGTTGGCTTTTCATTCTAATCTTTGTAGGTTTATAGCTATCGAAGTGAATGATTGGTAAATACTTAAAGAAAGATTTGAAGATACTATTCATCTCTTTTATTGTCATATCATTCTACAACTAGCTAGTATATATATGTTTTGGAGGATGTAACCAGTCATTCTCTCCCCAGCAAACTAGCGCCGACACCCCTCCCTTACCTCTCCCCTTCGCCTTGCCGCCGCTGGAGCACGCCGACAGAGGCCTGTGCGGATGCTAGGAAGGCGGCGGCGGGGCTATCTCACCTTGATCTGGAAGGCTGCATCTGGATCTGGACGATGGGCTTGCAGCGGCCGGGCCCCTGAGGAGGTCGCCGGCGGCGACATCGCGACGTGAGCGGCGACTGGGGCCAGTTCGTAGGCGCCCTGATGGGTGTCCGTGCTGCGGCGTTGGTTTCGGGAGGCGTGGATGGGTGGCGGTGGCGCGGAGGGCGTGGGTGGGCTGCACGACGACGACAGTGAGGCCTCGCTTGGGCTGCAGTAGCGGAGGCTGGAGGCCAGGACGGCGGTGTGCGCGATGGTGGTGCCATGTTCGCCACCGGCGTACAGGCAGCTTCGGCAAGTGGGTTTTTTGAGGTCAGGGCGAAAGCTTGGACGACGACATTTGCGGACGCCGCTTCCTCCTTGGAGGCGTCCTCTCTGTACCTCTTCCCCGGTCCCCGTCACCCGGTTGTTGATTGCAGGTGAAAACCTTTCCCATGGTGGACTGGCGGCGTCAGCGCCTTGGGCGTTGTTACCTTCATGAAGGCGTTGCTAGGCAATTTCAGTTCCGTTGATTGTGTTAGAAGGTCCGAGGATGGTTAGAGGTGTTGGCCGAAGAGAGGACTATTTGGTTGAGAAAGATGAAGTGCTTGCCGAAGATCCTCCCTGTTGAGCATCGATGTGATGCATCGAGTGATGCTGTCTTCACTAGAGGAATACAGTCGCTTGATGAAGACAACAGAGAATTTGGTTCTGTTTAGCAAGTTGTGTAATGAGGTAGGAATAGGATTGGGACTTGAGTTCCGCTCTGTTCCGTGTTTTGTACCCCGTGTGGTGGTTTGTAGTCTAAGTACTATGGGTGTGTTGGAATTGGCTTATACTCATTCACTTGTGAATGATGGAGGCCGGAATGTTATATTCCTTAATCTAAAAAATATATGTTTTGGAACTAAGGTAGTAACACCGCACGTTATTAAAAAGCCACCAAGTTCTAAATGCACGCACAGTATAATGCCCATCTCTCCCCTTACTGAAGGCGACCACCATTGTCGGTACAAGATCAGAGTGGATTGGATCTTAAAAAACAGTTCCACGAAAAACTTGAATTTGAAACCGCACAATGGTAACAACTTCACTCAAATTGCGTGTATTTTCGATTGACATCTGTTGTAGGGGTGGCCCCCACCTAAACCCAGCAGGCCTGGTAGGAGGTTATAAGGCCCAGAATAGGCTATGTGTAATGGCATAAGTGCCCCCGAAGGGGAGAACCAGATGTAAGGGTATAACTGTAAAAGCGCTCCTCATGTGTACATATATATGGATACAGGCCATGGGGAGAGAGGAGGCCATTACTCATCTCCCTCACTCTCCACTACCATCTCTCTCTCTGTTTGGTCCGTAGCCACAACAGTTGGCGCCGTCCGTGGGGAGGGACAGGAGCAAGCCCGAAGCTCGAAAGGAGGATGGCACCGAAAAAAGCTTCGTCGGCGGCGGCGAAGGGGAAGAAGACGGTCGGGGCGGAGCGTCGCGTGAGTACCAGGGCTTCGGCAGCGGCTGCCGCGGGCGCGGCGGTCGAGGACGTTGGCACTCGCGCGGCGGCAACCGACCCCGTCACCGGTGCTGCGACGACCAACCACGTCACCGGCGCTGCGACGACCGACCCTGTCACTGGTGCTGTGATGACCAACCACGTCACCAGTGCTGCGACGACCAACCACGTCACCGGCGCTGCGATGACCGACCCCGTCACCGGCGCTGCGACGGCCAACCACGTCACCGGCACTGCGGCGACCGACCCCGCCGACGCGACAGCAACCAACCTCATCGCATTCGCCGCGACGCTCGCCGGTAGCGCGGAACGGGCAGTTGGAGGTAGCCACGAACGAGCGACCGGCAGCTCGGGAGCTCGTGACGCGGTCGTGCCCGCGCCGGTCCGTCCGCTGGGCGTGCCGGCGGCCCCGCCCGCACAGGCGATGGAAAGCGCCCTGCTGGTGGCCCTCAAAGCGTTCCAGCAGGAGCTGGGGGATCTTCGCGGGGCTGTCCGAGACATACAAGAGGCTCGGAGCCAGCAGGCCGCGCCGGTGGTCGCGCCAGAACCCACGCCGGAAAGGGCGGACAGCCGCGACGCCCCCACATCCAGCCGTGCCCCGCTGCGGCGCGTCGATCCAGAGTCCCCGCTCTCGGCAGGACTACAGCAGGCAGTGTGGCCCGAAGACTTCAAGTTCCCCAGCGTCATCGAGCCCTACAAAGGCGACACGGACCCCCTCGAGTTCGTGCGCGTGTACGAAACCGCAATCGAGGCCGCGGGCGGTGATGATACCACAAAAGCGAAGGGGTTCCCCCTCGCGTTGCAGGGAGTGGCGCTCTCCTGGTTTTTTACCATAGAGCCGAACTCCATCTACACGTGGGAGCAGATCTGCGACCGCCTTCACAACAACTTTCAAGGCAATTATGTCGAGCGGGTCGACGCGGACCAGCTCTTCGCCGTGAAGCAGAAGCCTTCGGAGAAACTCCGGAACTACTTCAAACGTTTCGCGAAGATACGTTGTCAAGTCAAAGACGTCAACGAAACCACCGTGGTTAACGCGGCCATCCAGGGCCTTCGTCCGGGCCCAATGGCCGAGTATAACGCGCGGAAGCCAATCAAGACAGTGACGAAGCTCTTCGACAAGATGGAGGAATACGCCAGGGCGAAAAAGGACGCACGGCGGCGACAGGGCGATGACTCCGACACCAACCAGGCCGGTGCCTCGGCAAAAGCCGAAGACCCGTCAAAGGACGGTTCTTCGAAGGGAAAACGTAAGCAGAAGTCGTCCAAGGACGCGTCCGACCGCAAGGACACCCCGCACAAGGAGCCGTCCAGCAAGCCCAAGCGTGGCCAGCAGAAGTCGCGGCGAGGCCGGTACATCCTCGACATCGAAGGCGGTTCCAACGACAGTGCTCCCGCGGGTCGGGGCGGTCGGGGGCGCCGAGGCCGGGGACGCGGCCGCGGCCGGGGCCGCGACGATAGAGGCCAGAGAGACTACGATGACCAACACCAGGGGCTGTGGTGCGTAGTCCACGGTCGCGGAAACCACGACACGCGCACATGCACCTCCATCGCGGCGCTCCGCGACAGCGTCACCAGGGACAGGAACCTAGAAGCACGCCCGCCCGTGGTGGCCCACGTACAGCACCCATACGAAGCCCCCGTGCATACCCAGGTGCAAGGAACGCAGTCCCATGCGGACCCTCTGCGGATCCAGGCCCACGTGCGGCAGCCTCAGGAGGGCTTTCTGCAGCTACAGGCTCCGGAGGCCACCCACCGAAGGGTTATCAATGTCATCTCCGGACGCTCCTCGGTGGAGTTCGCCTCGGCACGGTAGCGGAAGGCTTACGTGCGGAGGCTACACCACGTGGCGACGTACCCAGCGTGAGCACCGCCGGACTGGGCGCAGCAGGTGGTCACGTTCACCCCCGCCGACGCCCAAGGGGTGGAACTTCCTCACCACGATCCCCTGGTCGTCCGGGTCGTCGTAGCGGGATGCGACGTGAGACGCGCCCTAGTTGATGGCGGCAGCTCCGCGAACATTTTGTTCGCGGCAGCCTTCAACCAGATGGGGATCCCCCGAAGCCGCCTCGGCTCGTCGGGAGTCCCGCTGCAGGGCTTCGGCGGACAACCTCTACGGGCGCTCGGCCAAATATGCTTGCAGGTCTCTTTCGGTCAGGGCGACAACGAAAGAGTCGAGGACGCGACATTCGACATCGTCGATCTCCCGTACCCTTACAATGCCATACTGGGGCGTCCGATTCTCAACTCCTTCGGGGCGGTGCCGCATCACGCCTATTTGTGCATGAAGCTCCCGGGGCCGCGGGCCGTCATCACCGTGCGGGGCGACCAGGACATGGCCCGGCGCATTGAGCACGGCACCAGATGTCCTCGCCGCGGCGGGTAGCGGAACACCTAGGATTGGCACCGCCGGGCGAAGGCTCACGGCGCCATCCGGGGGTGACTCCGCAAGCCCTGCCGATAGGGCACCTACTAGAGGCTCCGGCTGCGCTGAGCACAAACGGTTAGTACCCCCCCACCACCCCGTCGTATGTAATCGCTTACCCGCGCAAACGGGAATATAATAAAGTTCCGTTTGTCGCCAATATGTTACCGATGGTGCAGAAATACGCGGTGAGCGCACGCGGAGGCTCCGCCTACGCGTGTGCTCCCGTAGTATAAACCAAAGACGCACGTTCGCGTGTGCACTCTCCGTAGTCAGGGGTACGGGTATGAGTATAAACAAAGACGCACGTTCGCGTGTGCACTCTCCGTAGCCAGGGGTACGGGTATGAGTATAAACAAAGACGCACGTTCGCGTGTGCACTCTCCGTAGCCAGGGGTGCGGGTATGAGTATAAACCAAAGACGCACGTTCGCGTGTGCACTCTCCGTAGCCAGGGGTACGGGTATGAGTATAAACCAAAGACGCACGTTCGCGTGTGCACTCTCCGTCAAAGACACGGGCATGAGTATAAACGAAGACGCACGTTCGCGTGTGCACTCTCCGTCAAAGACACGGGCATGAGTATAAACCGAAGACGCACGTTCGCGTGTGCACTCTCCGTCAAAGACACGGGCATGAGTATAAACCGAAGACGCACGTTCGCGTGTGCACTCTCCGTCAAAGACACGGGCATGAGTATAAATGAAGACGCACGTTCGCGTGTGCACTCTCCGTCAAAGACACGGGCATGAGTATAAACCGAAGATGCACGTTCGCGTGTGCACTCTCCGTCAAAGACACGGGCATGAGTATAAACCGAAGACGCACGTTCGCGTGTGCACTCTCCGTCAAAGACACGGGCATGAGTATAAACCGAAGGCGTACGTTCGTGTGTGCACTCTCCGTCAAAGACACGGGTATGAGTATAAACGAAGACGTGTGGGGGGACGCCTCTGCACGCACTCTACGGAGTCTAAATAAGACGCGGATGTTCTCCCTGCGCACTCTACTGAGTATAAACAAGACGCGAACCCCGCGCACGCCAGGGACTTAATCTTTGCGCGTACTCTCCGGAGTATAAAAACGACGTGGATGTCGACCCCACGCACTCTACGGAGTCTAAATAAGACGTGGATGTTCTCCCTGCGCACTCTACTGAGTATAAACAAGACGCGAACCCCGCGCACGCCAAGGACTTCGTCCTTGTGCGTACTCCCCGGAGTATAAATCAGACGAGGACGCCGATCCCACGCGACTCTAAACAAGTCGTAGTGCGGAGGTCCGCCTTCGCACACGCTAGTCCGCGCGACTCTAAACAAGTCGTAGTGCGGAGGTCCGCCTTCGCACACGCTAGTCCACGCGACTCTAAACAAGTCGTAGTGCGGAGGTCCGCCTTCGCACACGCTAGTCTACGGACTCTAAACAGGTCGTAATGCGAAGGTCCGCCTTCGCACGCGCCAGTCTACGAACCTTCAGCAAGAGGCAGCGCCCGCGCATGTCCTAATTATCAGGAGATCCATATATCGGGAAAAGTTTTCGCGTACAGAGGCCCGCCAACATCCCTGCCGCTCTGAGCAGCTAATCGGCAGGTTCGTCCTTAACACACGATAAGGGCGGGGTTCCGCCGGAAGAAGGTCGGCCCGCCCAAAAGTCCAGCGACTCTTCGGCCCTGCGCCAGCGTCGAAGGCGTCGCCGAGTCACAAGGTCGGCCGCAAGAAGTCGGCCCCAGCAAGGAAGCTGCTCGGGACATAGGCGAAAGTCAAAATTTATGAAGCAAGCGTACACTTCATTCGCAAAAAGAGGGAGCATTACAACACACGCCTACACCTAGGCACCGCGGCGTCAGACCTGCGGGTTCCCGGCGCCTTCAGAGGACCCAGCGCCGCCCTCGTCGCGTCGAGGGACCCCGTCCAAAAATTGGCCGAGGCTCCCCTTCCCGTAAAGCGACTTCCGGAGCTCGATCCGTGCAGCATCTGGCCCGACGTAATCCCAGATCCGATCGAAGAAGGGCTTGATGGCAAGGCGAGCGGAGCGAACAGCGCCGGACATTACTCCGGCCCCGCCAGGCATCTCCAGCTGGGGGTCATCTAGCCCGGCGACGTGCGTGCAACCGCGGTGCTGCAGGAGCACGCACACCAGGCATGCCGACGTGTACGCGCAGTGGTTGCCGAAGGTCGTCGCGGCGCCGCGCGCGACGTTGGCGGCATCTCCGACCCGGTGGAGGGCCCGAGACAACTCCTCCGGGCCAAAGGCGCGGTCTGGCACCTCAGCTACCAGCCCTTGAAGATGGCTCTCCAGCGCTTGCATGGCGTCCCACGCAACCACCGAGGCGTCGCCAAGCTTCTGGTTACGCTCCGCTAGAGTCAAGGCAAGCTCGCCTTTTTCCTTCTCTAGCAAGGCGACCTGTTCCAGGAGCCTGTCCCGCTCCGTCGCAAACTTATGTTGAGCAGCCTCCGCGACCGACTCCCGCGCCGACGCAACAAGCCCTCGCTTCGGCGCATTCCGCTTCCAGATGGCGGATGCGGGTGTCCTGGGCAGAGCGGGCTCCAGAGGCTTCGCGTAGCTCCTCCTCGGCGGCCCGCAGCCTATCCTCAAGCGCCCTTTGAGCACGAGTATAGGCCGTTTGCAAGGATTACCCCAGCACGAGCGTCTGCAGAATAGAGAGACTTAGCGAGCTCCGCCGGCCCAGGCATGGTTGTAGGAGTACTTACCCTCACACCGGACACCTCGACGCTGGCAGCCGCGTCACCCACGATCCCGCGCCACGCCCTCAGCGTCTCCGGGGGAGGCACGAAGTCCGCGGGGCTCACGTGTGCGGGTGTCCTGTGTTCCGCCAAGCGCTCCTCCTCCGGAATGAGCGACGCTGCAAACAGGGATGCAGGTGAGCACCGCAACGCATAAGATACATCAAGGTAAGCTAGGCCAACCTACCTTCGGTAGCGGAAGGAGGGCTTCGGGGACCCGCCCCCCTACTACCAGACGGGGCTGCGGTGGCGTAAGCCCCCGCAGAAAGCATGGCCCCGCAGCGAGCAGAAGCCTCCGTGCGCGGCGCCGGCGACGACCGTCCTTGCACGGCGGGCGGCGTAGCCAGGGGGGCAGAGGGCGCGCATGCCGCAGCGTCCTCGGCATCTGCACCAGAGTCCCACAGGCTTCTGATGCCCGTCGCCACGACAAATCCTCGCGGCGTCCGATGGAGCCCCGGCCCTACACAAGGCCGCTTAGCCGGGGCAGGCAGCAGCGACACCGCCCCTACAGTCACTGCCGGCGAGGCGCGGCTACAGCACCCGGGGGCGAAGATTCCTCTGTGGCAGTTTCCGAAGGGGGCACCTCGTCTTCCGCTGCTGCTGTCGGGGAAGGCAGCACGGCTTCGTGCGCCTCCACGGAGGGCGTCTCCGGCACCACAGCGGCCACGGCCGAAGGCTCCACCTCAACATCCCCGGTCCGCGCAGATTCTATCTCGGCGACCGCGGCGGGCGGCGAGGCCTCCCCGCTCCGGCTGCTCGCAGCAAGCCCGCCGTCCCAGGCACTTGCCGAAGATCCCTCGCCTCCGACGTCCGCGCCATCCAAGCCTGAATCGGCATACCTCGCCGAATCCGACTCCGAGGCTGCCGCGCCCTCGGGAGCATCAGCGGCAGCGGTCGCAGCTGCTGCACCAAGCGCGGCAGACGCCCCGCTTCGGCCCCTCTTCCGAGACGGCGCCTTCTTCTTCGCCGCACCTTCGGCCGGACCGGCACGGTCCGGCACGGCAAGGCCCAGGGCCTCGCACACGCGATTTATTCGCCCCAGCCCCGCCTCGGCGGTGGCGGACGCGCGCTGCTCATGCTCCCTGCCGGTGTACGACCCCAGGAATACGCGCGCGGCCTGCTCCGCCTCCTCCAAGCAAATCCCTGAAGCAAAGGAGATAGCATCCGCATATAACGCGTTTTGCGTGAACAAAGGAGAGACGCGGTCGAGGCTTACGAAGGCTGGATGGCGCCGGCAGCAAGCAGATCGATGGCGAAACATTGTGGTCTCGACGCTTCTCGGCGGCAAGACGCCAGTCGCGGGCAAGCGGTGCCACGCCGTACATCACGTACTCTTCGGCGAGGTCGCGCATGTTGAAGCGGGCGGCCACGCCTACAAGCCGCCGGGCCCTCCGCCTGTCCTCATCGTCGAGCGTCCGGCCGGGCGAGGGCTTGAACGCGATCGGTCGGCCTGTGCACTCAAGGCCGCTCCCGCTCTCCACACGGTGGTAGAACCACCGCTTCATCCAGCAAGACTCCCACTTCCCGCGAGTGGAGTTCGCAGGGAAGAGCTTCTTGCACGTCAGACAAAGAACAAAGGTGACGCTGCCGAAGCTCGACAGCATCCCGTCCTTCCGATCCTTTGGCTGGCACCGTGCCTCGTGAAGGTGGGCGAACAACGAGGCGCTGGGCCAGCACGCCCCCGAGCGCAAGGCCCAGCTGTACACCGCGAGCCGGACCACGGCGTTCGGAGTCAGGTGCGCCAGCTCCAGCCCGAAGGTCCGCAGCACGTCGCCCACGATAGCCGCCGCCGGGATGCGGAGCCCCGCGTCGAAAAAGGCAACGAATACGACCGCCTCCGACCTCTCGGGATGCGGTTCTGTCTCATCGGCGGCGGGCAATCGTACCTCCTGGCGCGCGGACAGCTTCCCCGCGCGCAGAAGCCCTTGGATCGTCTTCTCGGTCACGAGCGAGGGCCTAGCTCGCCGGAGAACGTGCCCTCCTCCTCCGCCACCAACCACTCCTTGTCCGCCGCCGCCGGGTCGCGCTCTTGGAGCGCGTACATCACCTCCAGCAGCGAAGATCGCCGGCGAACGCCGCAGACACCACCCGCCTGGCCACGCTCGCCATCAGACGCCATTGCTTCTCCGGGAAGGAGGATAGCGGCAAAGAATAATACGCGAGTATGGAAGGCGGCGCAAGCAAGAAGGGGGCATACAACTGCGGGGGCGCGGTCACGAGGGCTACTTTAAGCCACCTCGCCCCAATACCGAAGCGTCGCGATGGTCTGCGTACAGGACGCGACCGCAGTCGTACAAACGCCCGTCCAGCGCAATTCCCCATACCCAAAGCTGAAAGGCCACGACCCCAAGCGCCAAGGGCCGTCACAGAACGACGCTCCCTAGCCGCCAGTAAAGGCGCACTAATGGGCTAGGGGATCACAACAGCTTCGGTGCTGTGCCATTCATCGCCCGCCCCGTGTCCCCCTTGCCTAGGGAAGGGGCGAGCGGCCGCGAGCACGCAACCATCCACATCCCGCCGCGCACCAGTCATAAGCCGCCACGTGCCCCGTGCGCGCCGAGGCGGGTCGCACGGTTCGGCAACCTAACCCTAGCAGACGGGGGACCGGCGTGATTCCAGGAATCTTTACAGCGCAGATCTCAGTCACCGAATGCGTGGCGATGTTCGCGGTGCGAGGTCGCCAGCTCCGCTGCCACCCGTTCGAAGGGTAGGGGACGGAGCGCGCGCGTCTACTTCAGCTAGGCGCCAGCTCCGCTGCCACCCGTTCGAAGGGTAGGGGACGGAGCGCGCGCGTCTACTTCGGCTAGGCGCCAGCTCCGCTGCCACCCGTTCGAAGGGTAGGGGACGGAGCGCGCGCGTCTACTTCGGCTAGGCGCCAGCTCTGCTGCCACCCGTTCGAAGGGTAGGGGACGGAGCGTGCGCGTCTACGTCGGCTAGGCGCCAGCTCCGCTGCCACCCGTTCGAAGGGTAGGGGATGGAGCGTGCGCGCCTACTTCGGCGGGGCGCCGCAAAGGCAAGGATCTTGTCCCGCAAAGTCTGCCTCGTTCTCCTTAACAGGCCACCTACAGCGCATCAACATAGAAGGTAATGCGGGCGGGCTCCATCAGGAACACCGACTGTAGGTAGGTCTGTTAAGAAGAACAGGGCACACCTTGCAGTCGCCTGCGGAAACGCGGCGCGAGGGCAGCAAGCGCGGCTGGCTATCGATAACCGGCGCTGATCAAGCTCCCGAGAAAGATGGACCTCCTTCTGTGCATCAACATCCCCCAAGCCGCTCAGCGTCACCGAGGGATGTTGATGCACGGAAGGGGCCCATTTTACGGGAGCAGCTTCTATCACAATACATGCAGGAACAACGCCGCACCAGCGCCGTATATATACCCCATCAACAGGGAAGCCAACCGGCGGAAGTCCAATCGGCAGAAGTCCAACCGCCGGGAGTCCGCCGCCGCATTGATGGTCACGACGCCTCAAGGCCCGCACCACGCCAAGCACGCTTCGCCACGTGAACGGCCAGAAAAGCGAGCGTCGCAGCGCGTCCCTTACCACTTAAGGCACACGCGGCGGCTCACGGGGAGCGCGCGTGTCTATTTCGGCTAGGCGCCAGCTCCGCTGCCACCCGTTCGAAGGGTAGGGGACGGAGCGCGCGCGTCTACTTGGGCTGCAGTGCAGTGCCAGGTCAAGTTCGAAAAAGTTCACAGGCCGCAGGGACGGAGGAGGCCAAAGGACTCGGCAACATGGCTTCGGCCCCGTGAAGCCCTTTGCCATGAGAGGCTCCTGTTGTAGGGGTGGCCCCCACCTAAACCCAGCAGGCCTGGTAGGAGGTTATAAGGCCCAGGATAGGCTATGTGTAATGGCATAAGTGCCCCCGAAGGGGAGAACCAGATGTAAGGGTATAACTGTAAAAGCGCTCCTCATGTGTACATATATATAGATACAGGCCATGGGGAGAGAGGAGGCCATTACTCATCTCCCTCACTCTCCACTACCATCTCTCTCTGTTTGGTCCGTAGCCACAACAACATCCATCCCAAAAGTCGATCATCCAAATCGCAAGCAACAAAACATCCTCCGGCGAATTGGAGCAACGACGACGAGTAGCGTAATAAACGAGAGATCCCACCGTTGTTGCCAAACACTAGGCCCCATCGCTTTTACACCAATTGCCAGGAGTTAAAACGATATGAATACGTAAAAAAAACAGTGCGTGCAAATTGACTTCAAGAAACAAATATACGCCTTGCGAAGTCCAAACACCACGCATAGGCATGAACAAGGAGGCGTTGACGCAGCCGGCACCTAGAGCAGCTGCCGGCGGTTAACAATGGGTCTGTTATTTTAGGCTTTTGAAATCGGCTTTTGACTTCTGCTACAGTATCTAACTTTCAAATGGAGTATTTTTTCAAGACAGGATTTACAAGTTAAACGATCTACACGTTAAAAGGCTAACATCTGTACCAGCCAAAATCGCAAATGAGTATCTGTCTCTCTGTAATCTGTACCGTAAACAGCCAAAATTCAAAAATTTTAATCAAAAACTATAAACCGCAGCCGAAAAGCCGAAAAGACCAGGCCATTGTTGATCATCACAAATGGACAAATGCAGTCATCGAGGTACTGCAGAGGACAGAGCAAGGACAATTACTACCAAAAAGTTAACCTGCCCAAGAAAAAACAGTGGCCGGTCGGTATCCGTTTCAAAAAAGAAAAACAGTGACCGGTTGGTACGGGAAGGTCACAAATCCAAATCCCTATCAGGTGGAGTTGTTCTATGGGGGCAGTGTCTAAGTTCCATTAAACGGAGTACGCGTCACAAGATGGTAAGCGTGCATGATCCACGTGTGTTACTGTGTGGTGTACCTTCTTAAGAAGCTAGACGCAGATATCGGGCCTTACTTTTTCGGTTTATTTCGGATTATTGTTTATAATTTCGGATTATACTAGAACTGAAACCATAAATCATAAATCGTATCTTAAAAAGAACATACCTATCGTTAGGTCCACCCAATCATACAGCCATAGACGATGTCTGAAACAAAATCAAGTCCTGAAAAAGTTCAAAAGCTCAAGTTGAGTTGAATTTTGGTTTTTGATTTGTTCTCTTGCCCCATCACCCTATCCCTCACTAATCTCAACACAAAATCCTCACCGATCCTTGCCACGGCAGCTGGAATGGAGAGAATTAGTGCCAACACTGTTCATACCCGAAAAATTTCCACCGCCTTCCCCAAATTCCGCCGCCGCTCACGCTCTTCTCGTGACCGCCTTTACCTACGCCCTTCCCGCCACCTCTACCTGTTGGTCAGCCGCCCCCGGACCCAGTGGCAGGCCGTGCCAACCCGCTGCCGCCGCCGTGTCCCAACCTTCTCCGCCGCCCATCTCCCTTGCGCGCGCCACCGCTACTCCGCGCCAATCGATCTTGCCACCTCCACCACTGGGTCATGGCATTTTCGCAGCCTTACTCCACCACCCTGACACCCCGAACCGACCCGAGGTCGTGGCATTGCCGCCGGCCGCCACGCGCCGTTGCCGCCGTGGATAAGCCCGGGGCCGAACCGCCTCTAAGCCGCTATTTAAGCGGCCAAGCGCCCTAGCCGCAGACATCATCCCCCACCACCTACCCGACACCCCCAAGCCCCCGCCTTCTTCCCCAAAGCCGGCAATTGCAAAATCCCCAAAATGTAATCCCTAACCCAATGTCATATCTCTGGCCTATCGTTTTCCAATTGCTCTCGCTAGTAGCCTCCTTAAGTACCCAAGAACTCCCCCAAACCGTCGCCATAGATCCTTGATCACCCCTCTTCCCCAGCGCCGTGAACTTCTCCACCGCCAAAGCCTCTTCCCGTGGCCGGCCTTGTACGGCCTTTCCTAGCTTCAACCAGCCCCTCCATGAGCTTGCCCAAGCCCTAAGCCTGCCCTAGCATCGGCCCAAAAGTCCTAGCAAGCTCCCCTTCACCCACAATTCCAAAAATGGCCGCAACAAGAGGAGCCTCGCCGCCGGCGATTGCCGCCTCCACCGAGCCGGCCACCGCCCAAAATGAGACCCCCGTAACCTCACGACCCCGTCCATGCCCTACGCTCGCGTCGCAACCCATTCCACCGCCGCCGCTAGCCGCCGCCCTATTCCTCTGCTCGCTGCGCGTGCGGGTGAAGCGGAGAAGAAGAACAGTGCCTTGGGCACTGTTCATCCGACCGGGCCACCCCGAGCTGGCTGAGCCGAGCCCGCTCGCCTCGCGCCGGTCACACCCGACCCGAGCCGCATCCACCCGGTTGAGCCAGACCGAGTCACCGCACCGGGTGCACCCGACCCGAGCCAGGCTGACTTGGTTGGACCGAGTCCGTTCGCCCGAGCCAGTCGCACCCGTTCCATTCGATCCGAACCAGATGAATAGTAACCGGTCGAGCCCGATGAACAGTAACCGGCCCAAAACCTAAAAATGCAAGTTTATACTCCCTAGATCCGTTTCGAGCCCACCAACCCAAATCCAAGGCCCATTTCCCCATATAGCCCTCCTATAAGCCCAAAATCCCAATTTATTGGAGTTTTCCGGATTTTCTTATTCTTTTATTTTCTTTATTCCTAGCCTAATCCTTCGGGCATGGAATTAACTTTATTTTTAATTGTTTTGCGTTAGCTTCTGAAGTCGAAGGTTCGCATAAGCAGGAGGGAAAAGCTCGAGTCCAGGCCCAGCCCGCCGAAGAATACAAGTTAATCGAAATCGTAAACTCGCAAGGCAAGTCACACATACTTTGATCATGTTGAACCTACATTTCCGTTATTTATTTATTAGTATTTTCATTACGTTATTTGCGCACTGTTATTTTGTATATAATAAATGCTTAGAATGACGTAATACTAGTTATGTCCTACCACCCGAAAAAGCCCAATCTAATTTGATGGACATATTCACCTTGACAAGACATAGTAATATCAGGTATAGTAATAATGTGAATATGATAGCTTAGAGAATCATCATCTACTGTTACCAAAAGATTTGGTATTTGTTTGGGAAAGTGGTTCTAGGGTAAGCGAGGATCGTTGGATCCCGTGACCTAGGGTAAAGGCAAATGTTACAAATCAATGGGAGTGTTAAAGCACTGGACAGATTTGTAAAGGGAAATTGCCACCGGTGAAAATATAAGGACTAGACCCTTATGCTGAGTAAAGAACATAGAGATCGCCCAACCACAAGCGTTGATACATCAAACCTAGTCTAGTAACTGCTCAAGTTCGATTGAACCTCTACAAACGCAAGGTGAAGGCAAAGTGTGAGTCCATACGGAAGGGAGTTGAGAAGGGCCGTATGGAAGTTGGCGCCGTTGTTGTTTTTATTATTGATTTGATTATCAGATGTCCACATAATAGTAGGCCGAGATGAGTCAGAAGTTGTGGCCTAGGCTTATCGAGGAAACCTACTAGGTAGAGGCTATATAAAGAATTGAGCAGTGAACAGCCTTGTTTCCTTTACTCTTTAGCGGGAGTTAAGGAATCTTGTGGGTAAAGCAGGACAGCTTTGCAAAGTCATGATTAATTGTATTCGAATACGCCGTGCTTCGGTAAATGAAGCTATGTTTAATGGGTGATTCCAACAACAAGGCATAAGTAGATTTGAGAATGGTTTGGTAACATGGAAAGTTGGTAATCAAGTTTGAAACCCCCTTTTATTAATAAAGTATTTTTTCAGTCTTTAACTAGTTTCCAACTAAAACTGCATCCACACAAAATAATAGACCTGTTTCCCTTTATTTGTTATATCTCGCATGCAGTTATTGTTAAGATCCGTGTGGCTTGTTGAGTACGGTTGTTGTACTCATGCTTGCTAAAAACATTAACAGAAATAGCCAACAAAAAGGAGGCAAATGAAGGCAAAAAAATGGAGCTCTACGAGATTGAGGAAACGTGGAATTAGGGTCGTCCTTCACTCAGGCGTGCCTGTGGCGTTCTTTTGTTTGTGAGGTATCTAAGGGTCGCTTGCCCTACTGTAAAACTTGGCTTCTATGCCTTTATATTGTAATAAATTTGATTTTTATCTTAAGCATGTGTTCGCAATGTTATACACTCGATGGATGTGCTCGCAACTGAATAATCCTGGACAGTTGCGAGGGTTTCATAATACTCCCAAAAATGGAGGTGTTACACTGTCCTAGAATTTCCCCCTCATTTTTGGATCTTTGCTTGCCATTATCCCCACGATACTGTGTGTATTTGGGTACAACACTGAGGGGTCCCTGAACTCTTATCTTCTCCTATCCAACTACCGTGCGAAGGGAAGATCCTATTCCTTTTTATTTTTGGCTTTTTGATTTTTAGTTTTTCAAAAATCAAAATAAATATAGTAATTTTTAAACGGGGTTTTTAACAATTTTTAAGCATAAAATTATATACACCGTTAACTTCTATATCGTCCACTGTCACATTGAAAAAAAAACTATCAGCCCTAAAATGGTCATGGTCGCCACGGTCGCCTGTCCCCCGTTTCGGCACGTTTTTCTGCGATTCGTCGAGCGATTAACCCCACGACGAGCATGTGTCGCTCGCGCGTCGATTTTGGATCCTCTGACTTTGCCAAGAAAAAGCCAGAGTGACATTGGTGAATCTGAGCCGTCGGATGGAGAAACAACGGTCTAGATCGATCACTGTAGCGCTACAGTATTTTTATACGGTATGCTGCTCGCAAACCGATGTATGTTGCTCTGAATGCGCCCACGCGCGGTCTGCTTGGCCCGCCGCCCCACACGTCAATCATCATTGCAGTTTACGGCGGATCGTGAGTGCAGGACCCAAGAGATCCGGCCGGCCGGCTGCTGGTCGCCTCCGAATATTTAGGCTTTTGTTTATTTTTTAATGTTTAGTATTATTATGAATTTATTTTGTATTATAGTTATTAGTGATTTTTTTGATGTAATTAAATTTTAAAAATTAAAAAAATATAAAAAAATAGGTTAGCCCATCACAGATAGTGCAAAAGAATACGGAGAAAAAAGAAAAGATAAAAAAGTTTTAAAAAATCAGAAAAGATGAAATTAAAAAACTAGAAGATAGAAACTAAAAACCCAACGGATGAGCTGAATAAGCAGAGCCTATTTCGTTCTTTGCAGTTTTTTGTTTATTCTTTTACTCGGTGTCAAAGAGGAGTATGTGTCGATCAGTTGATGGCTAGCCGTAGGCGAGGGACAGATCCAGGATAAAAAATTGAGTGAGAACATCCACATATAAAAAATAGTAACAAACATACAATAGCAAATATTAATTTAAATATTTATATATAGTCACTGATAGATTAAATGGGACACAAATTGTTAGATATTTGGCCGCTTCACAAAAACTAAAATTTGAGTGGGACCTTGGCCTCCACCCAGCCTTTTTAAGTCGGCCCCTGACAGGCTGACATTGGCGTCCTAGTGCTTAGAATTAGACATCATTGGCCTCTTCTCGTAAACTTCCGTCAAAAAAGAAAAGCTTTTATGGAAAACCACGTCAAAAAAAAAAGAAACCCCACAGTTGATGCGGTATATACTGGGGAAAAAGTAAAAACGCTGAACTGTTCATCGCAGTAGAATTTTCAACAGTGATCGACTGGTCATGCATGAACCGCACGTCGGAATGTTTCTTTCACCACTGCTGTTTCTTGTCCCGTAAGAACAAACCCTGTTTCTTCGATTTCATTTCTTGGTATTTTCCCTCGCAGCAGAAGCTATCACAAGACTCAAAAACAAGAAACAATCAGAAGCAAGAAACAATCTTCCGGAGCAAGAACAGGATGGCACGGACTGGACTGGAATAATCTAAGCCCCAGAACATTCTTTGCACCCGTTTGGCACAGCTCTAGCTCCGAGATCTATGCTGGATCTGTAGTTTGTTGACTAAATTAAAGTGATTTAAATATTTGTATTTAATATATAATATAAATGAAATGAGTCATATAAATGCACTTAACATGTCTGCAACTCTAAATCCATGATTTCCAAGAGCTACAGATGACCAGCTCTAAAAAATCTACAGATTTTCTAGAGCTAAAGCTCTGCCAAACGGGCCCTTTATTGGCGAACGTGTGAGGCTCTCTGTCTGTCTATACATGACACAGGCAGATAGTATACAAATCTACAGAGGAGAACACAAAAACTCAACCGATAAACAAGACAGCTAGGCTGAGTTCCCTAACCGAGAAACACTTATAAGAAGTAACCTGATAAAATACTTCATAAAATTTTCACATGATCTGAGCACCCGTCATTATTTAATCTGCCATAATCACAGTTAATATCAACATGGAGCATGCGTGGTTTCGTTGTAGGTCATGTTTCAAAGTACTGTGATTTTTTTATTGAAATAATACTATAGTGGTTGTTAGTCTTTTCTAAGAAATTGGATTTAAAAAATACAAAAATAAAAAATATTATCTATAGATAATCTAAAGAAGAAAAGAAAGAAAAAAGAGAAAAATCTACGTTGAAAGCCAATATAATCTAAACAATTTTTGGCTTACACAAAGAAGACAGAAATCATTATTATCTAGGACGAGGCCATAAGCAACTTCAATTTTTTCGTATGTTCATCTGAAGCTAGAATCCGTCGCTGTGCTGTTTGGAAAAGGGCCACATGCAACCTCGGTTTTCCCCCATACAATTATCCACCTCGTTACGTGCTCCTCCTTGTCAACGTCACGTAAAGCAGACGAAAATGTGACGCACGAACCAAAATTCTAACCCATAAACTACTACCTTTCGTAGGAAGGATCGAATCCACAGTCCCAAAACCGGCGCTAAGAGGCGAGGCGAGAGCAGCTGCAGATTTTGGGTCTGTTCAACCACTGCGGTTTATGATTTTTAGTTGAAAATTTTGAATTTTAGCTGTTTACGGTACATATTACAGAGAGACAGATACTCATTTGCGATTTTGTCTGATACAGATGTTGGGTTTTTAACATGTAGATCGTTTAACTTATAGACCCCGTCTTAAGAAAATACTCCGTTTAAAAATTAAATATTATAACAAAAATTAAAAACAGTCAGCTTCAGAAAAAAAACAGGTCCTTTACCATTTGGCCAGGTCCAAAAGCCGGGAGGGGAGGGGAGGGAGGTCTGAATACTCGAGCTCGAGCCGTCGAGCGCTCAACCGCCTCCCTCCTTTTGAGACCGTTTTTTATTCGGTTTTGACGCCGTTTTTTTGGCGGCCATCGCGCGCATCGTATCGGCCGTGGTTTTGTGCCCCACGACGGGGTCAAGGCACCGTTCCGTTAGGACGCCTGGTTGGAGGGAATAAAATTCTGCGGAGAATAGCTCCATCGGTGCGCTCGTGCATACCCATCGCAGATTGCCGACGCGTGTTCAAAGAACGGATCGCACGGCTGCCTCCCCGGCCAGGTCTTCGACAGCTTGTTTTTGGCAGCTTTGGGCAGATGGCTCCCTCCGGCTCTCGGCTCAGCTGCAAGCTTCTTGATTAGGCAGACGGAACGTCACAGGCTTCTCCAGCACCTAAATCACGGGATTTTGTTTTCATCAAATCACGAACCGGTGTGGCCGCACTTTACCCTAGCTAGCACGCCGTCGCACGAACCATGCCTTAGCCCTAGAATGCCGCCGACATCACCGTCGCTATTGTCGTCGCCATCGCCTGTAGTCCGCAAGAATGGAAGACGAAGGCGCGCCGGTGGCTGTCACGGCATCAGGTTTTTATATATACTCTGCAAATTATTGGAATGGCAGTTCAGCAGTTCAACAGTTCAGCTGGGGAAAAGATTCTGTATTGAGTAGAGATAATTTGCGTAGAGGTTACTGCTTGATTGGTCTTCAAAGGCTCTTTAGTTCAGAAATCCACTTCTATTTTACAGTTTCGCTCTTTAGTTTGTCTACCAGGAAACTTTGTTTATTTGCCTTTTTTTGCAAGTCAATGGCCAGTGGAATTGTCGATTTGGGCTGATCCATAGACAATAAGTGCTTAATCAAGAGCTACAACTTGAGCTTATAGTCCGAACTCTGAACTGATCATCTGACAATACTGAACGTGCAAGTAGTCCTCACTCGCTATCTCAAAAAAGTAATCTGTCAACTGTCCTTTAGTAATCAAGCATCGTTACTGTAAATGCTAGTAATATTCCTGCACAAGGCATTAAGTTAAATTTCTATATCTTAGTTCAACTGTTGTAAAATAAAGGATTGCAAGAAATCTGAAATGAAGCACAGAGTTGTGATTTAGGTGCTGGAGAAGCCTGTGACGTTCCGTCTGCCTAATCAAGAAGCTTGCAGCTGAGCCGAGAGCTGGAGGGAGCCATCTGCCCAAAGCTGCCAAAAACAAGCTGTCGAAGACTTGGCCGGGGAGGCAGCCGTGCGATCCGTTCTTTGAACACGCGTCGGTAATCTGCGATGGGTATGCACGGGCGCACCGATGGAGCCATTCTACACAGAATTTTATTCCGGTTGGAGGGAGTGGTGACCGGCACCAGCCCGCCATCATATATATATACCCCGTCCGCCGCAGATGCCTCCTCAAACTCTCACCCTCGTCTTCTTCTCACGCTACTGAATTCGTAGGCTCAACTCAACCAAGCAATCGCATTCTATTGTTGTTTGGTTCTTGGTTCTTGCATTGCGCCATCGATCTTGGAGCTGGTGGTGATGGCTGCAGTACAGTCGTGGAGGTCTCTGCTCGGCTGCGTGGGCGGCGGCCGTATGGTGGCAGAGGAGGACGGGGCGTCGCTGTCGACGAGGAGGCGGAGGAGAGGGGGCCAGAGGCTGCTGTCGTCGGAGTCGTCGGCGTCGAGGGTGTCACTGTCGAGCCTGAGCTCGACGGGCACGCTCACGCCGGAGGACCTGTCGGTGACTCTTTCGGGTTCCAACCTGTACGCCTTCACCTACGCGGAGCTGAGGGCGGTCACCGGCGGCTTCTCCCGCTCCAACTACCTCGGCTGCGGCGGGTTCGGGCCGGTGTACAAGGGCCGCGTCGACGCCAGGCTCCGGCCGGGCCTGGACGCGCAGGCGGTCGCCGTCAAGTACCTCGACCTCGACGGCGGCACGCAGGGCCACAGGGAGTGGCTGGTAAGAGCGCATTCCGCCCTTGTCGCATGGACGACTGAACTGAAACATCGCGAGCTCGACCGATCGGTGCGCTAATTAGCTTTGCCTTCTTCGGATCTGCAGGCCGAGGTGTTCTTCCTTGGGCAATTGAGGCACAAGAACCTCGTTAAACTGATCGGCTACTGCTACGAGGACGAGCACCGGATGCTGGTGTACGAGTACATGAGCAACGGGAGCCTGGAGAAGCGCCTGTTCAAAAGTGAGCACAAAACTATGAACTGTTCACATCGCCCGTCTCGATCGTTAATCAATCTGATCCATTAGTACTGTGCAATTTGGTGTTTACTCTAGTGGCTAAGTTAAGCAGAGTAGTTAGCCAAATCATTGGCGCTAGCGTAGTTACGCTAGCGCTGAAGTTTTTTGCTTGGAAAAATCTTTGCAAGACTTGAGGGAAGCTGACCTAAACCGTCCTGTCAATTATGTGCAGGTCTCGATGGCTCCCTGCCATGGATGACGAGGATGAAGATCGCCGTCGGCGCCGCGAGGGGCCTCGCCTTCCTCCACGGCGCCGACAGGCCGGTGATCTACCGCGACTTCAAGGCATCCAATATCTTGCTCGACTCGGTGAGCGATCCGATCAACCCGTGCTTAATTCCATTCCTTCTTTTCGTCACGCTTTCATAGTTTCACTGAAGTGTGGCTGAACATTCAGCCTGCACAAAAATACTTCAGATATTTTGCTTTCGAATTCTCAAAATTGCATACGAAACTACTTTTCGAGTTTTGACCACAAATAGGGGATCGACGAATGTCAAAGTCTGCCACGCGTTTCAAAATCGTTGGCTGGGTTCTATAGAAAGTCAGATCTGGCATGATCGCAACTTGGAAGGTTCCTGGATGCCCAGCTTTCCTGTCCGTTCCGTACTGCATCATTATCTCAGCAGTCAGTATATCATAGCACTAGCCTGATGGCCTGATACTGACAGAAACGTTGTCTCGCAAGCTACTACTTTCTCGGTCCCGAAATCCGTACGTACCGAGTAGACACGTTATGTAAACATATTTAACAGAATTAGAATCTAGTTATTTATATTAAATAGATATTTATGGTGGTGATCGGTTTGGCTGAAAAGCTCATGGCTTATGGCTGAAAACACTGTAGCTGGCTTGAAAAAACACTGTAGCAGACAGAGGTTTATTTAGCATAATTAAATTTAAAAAAATTTAAAAATTTAAAAAATATGTTAGCCCATTACGTATAATACAAACAAATACGGGAAAAAAAGAACCGGCAAAAAAGCTCAACAAAAAGCCAAAAGTTCAGAAAAAGACGAAACTTATAAATAGTGAAAAATAAGCCAGAAGTCAGAAGCCGAATTGATCAGGGCCCAGTCTTTCCATTAAGAAAAAAATATATAATCTACTTTATGTACCTTTTAAGTATTCATGCTAAACTTATATTACGAGATGTTGCAAGTATCTCATTGTAATTGCCCCCTATGATCCTTTGCCTAACCCTATCTGATTCTTTGATTTCAGGACAACAATACCAAGCTGTCGGACTTCGGGCTTGCCAAGGATGGGCCACAGGGTGACGCAACTCATGTCACGACACGTGTTATGGGAACACACGGATACACCGCACCCGAGTACATCATGACGGGACACTTGACCGCCAAGAGTGATGTGTACAGCTTTGGAGTGGTGCTTCTGAAGCTGTTATCTGGTCGGCGGTCCGTGGATCGGGCGCGGCGTCCAAGGGAGCAGAGCCTGGTGGATTGGGCCAGGCCCTACCTCAAGAAACCCGACAGGCTGTACAGGGTCATGGACCCAGCCCTGGAGTGCCAGTTTTCGAGCCAGGGGACCCAAGAGGCCGCACTGGTGGCGTACAAGTGCCTGAGCCAAAACCCAAAGTCCAGGCCCACCATGAGAGAGGTGGTTAGGGCCTTGGAGCCCATACTGGAAATGGACGACTACCTCCAGGTGGGCCCATTCGTGTTCACTGTCATAGTGGAGGACAACACGAAGGACAATGAGAGCAAATGCAAGCTGGTCGATGGTGAGAAGGTTGATATGAGGATTGAGACGACGGTGGAGGAGAAGCACCAGAGCCACCAGGATCAGCATCGGCAGAAGTACCCGAACTCGACGATCCACGCCGACATTGGGCTGCACCGGGACGACGCTGTCGAGCCGTATACCACCGCGATGCGGCAGCACCGGAGGACGCCGAGCTACATCGAAGAGAGAGGGGTGTAGGATTGATGGTCAATAGGGCCAGATAGTAGACATAGTACCTACAAAAGAGAGAGAGAGAGAGAGGGGGCCAGATAGGAGAATTAGAAAGAAGCAGCAAAACGGAAGATAAGTACATAATTAAGCTAGATCGTAGAGGGGTGTGACACAGGTTACACATCACCACATTGGTTTGGTTGAGAGAATTGTTCTTTTGTTCTTGTCGTTCTTTATAGTGATACTTGGTGTAAGTGCCAATAGTGTGATGAAGAATCCCGTTAATTTGGATTTTTCATAGAGGTTGATCAAAGTACAAAGATAGCAAGGGAGAATGATAATTGTTCGATAATGTTTCACCTTCACAACTTTGTTTTGCTCCCGTGGGTATGGTAAGGGAAATGTTTGCCTCGCGAAACAGAGAGGAATGTTCATGCAACGACGTACGTATGGTACGTGGAGTTTGATCAAAAGAAGCAAATCTTCATTTGTTAAAATACAACTCTATTATGATGTCATTGTCTCGTCCAAGATTTTTTTTAGAATCAAAACCGCCTTTTTTAAGAATCAAAACCTCTCAAAGAACTTACATTTTTGTTTGTCAAAAAGCAAAAAGAAGGAGAAACTTCGCACGCTATTACGAAAAAGGTCATCCTAGACGTCTTATCACAGACGGTTCAACACAAACCATCAGTGATAAAGTTAGCACATATGTTTTTTATTCCGAACCACCTGTGATATCACAGATAGTTCAAAACAAAAACCGTCTGTGATGTCTGTACTTATCACAGATGGTTTTTATTTTGAACTGTCTGTGATATTATCACAGATGGACAGTTAGGATTAAAAACCGTCTGTGATATTAGCATATATCACATACTTTTTTATTTAAACCGTCTATGATACTTCACAGATAGTTTGTATTTAAAACCATCTGTGATATGTTTCCCGTCTTGTAATCCTCTAAAAGTTCACAATCTCTCGTCTGAGGCCAAGTAGGATTCCGTTCCGAGATACTTTTAGTAACACGGGCATAACTTTTGTATACGGTATCTATTTTTGATGTTCTTGTACTCGTTGGAAAGCTAACAATAAACCTGATCCAAAAAATGATCGGCTTGTTGTAACTGTCACCTTATAAGACCCCTAAAATCGGTCATCTTTAGTCTCAAATTTGCGTCGTAAGTTTTCAATTTCTATTTTTGCCAAAAATTTTGATCTTTCGTTCGGAATTTGGGGTTTGCCTCAATTGCAAAGTTGTAGATCTCATCGAAACCTTTCAAATGAGCATATATAAGCCATATAGAACTTTGTTATTTTATCTTTTGAGACTAGCTGTTTACATTGCACATATCACAGGTGATTTGTGGTGAAACCGTCTGTGATAATTATGTATCCCCGATTGCTGGGCCCGTCGATCCTTCCCAACCCAATCCCAGCCAATAGAAACCCACCAACCCCCATCCCATGGATTGTAGCTCCACTTCTTCGTCCCCACACCCATTCCGCCAAAAATTTTTCCACTCCCGCCTCTCCCTCCCCTATACATACTCACCCAAACCTATCCTCTATCACGCTCAAAATCTCTCCAGCCTCCTCACTGACCTCCTCCTCAACCTCGACCCTGATGGCCCTTATGAAGTAGATGGCACGCAAGTCTACGGGCAGTAAGGAGCCGGGAAAGCAGCTAGCTACCAACACGGCGCTCAGGTCGGCGCCAGCAACGGTGGGCATCCAGGACATCCAGCTCGTGTGCTGCATCAGGGGTAAGAGGGCCTAGGCATAGAGGCATTGTTGGCGCAGTTGAGTTTCTATTGTCTGCTAGGATCTCTAGTTCTTCTATGTTCTTGTCATGTTTAAAAGTTGGGTTCGTAGAATTAGGAGATGTATTCTTACCATGTTCTTGTTGTGTTAGATGGGTAACCTGCTCGTTATCTTGTTATGCTGTAATGGTGGATTAAAATCTTAATGGAAATAGAATGTGTTGTTGTGTTTGCTGTTGTATTTGCTTATTTTCAATGGGCATAGCTAACATTTCTTGAGGCTGGCCAAAAAACAGAAAAACTTTTAGGTATAGAATGAACTATCACAGACGATTTTATAGTATAAACCATCTTTGAAGGACTATCACAGACGGTTCGAACCAAAAACTGCCTATGATACTCACACATCACAGACGGTTCTATGTACCAACCGTATATGGTGCGAAAGTATCATAGACAGTTTTTGGTTCGAGTCGTCTGTGATAGTGTTCTTTATAGACGGTCCTAGTTACAAACCGTTTGTGCTATATTTATCACAGATGACTCACAAACTGTCTGTGATAATCTTTGATTATCACTGGCCCATAAATTCAGATAGTTTAGAAAACCGTCTGTGATGACCCTTTTTGTAGTAGTGGCATCACTACCACCGAAACCTTAATCAACCAATAAGAGGCAAACTAAACTACTCTAAAAAAACTATATTTTGATAAAAAAAAAACTATACTATGAGGTTCCCTGGGGTCGCGTGGCAAGGATCCTAGTAGGGCAGCGACCTCACGCCAGGAAGCCCTTGGAGGGCGCGGGACTAGAGATGGCAACGGGTAAATACCCATCGGGTATTGCCATTTCATACCCGTACCCGCTAGGTGTAAATTTACCCATCGGGTTACCCGTATCCGCATGCGGGTAGGAAAATTTACCCATACCCGTACCCGCACGGGTATTACTACCCGACGGGTAACCCGTACCCGCAAGCATACCCGGTTCAACACATAAGAATATCATCAATTTAGACATTCATTAATCATACATGCCAAGCACAAAAGCGTCTAATGATCAAAATTACTACATCACATAAACATACTTGACATGACCATATCAACATATGACAAACAAATAAACAATCAACAAGTAGATAATAAAATTAACATTTGAGTGGGATGTCTAGTTGTCTAATGCGGGTATTCATTACCCGCGGGTATGGGTAGTATATACCCACACCCGCACCCGCCTACCCGGCGGGTAGAGGATTTCGCCCAATAACGTACCCATGGGTACATAAAATTTTCCATACCCGTCTCTTTATCGGGTAAAACCCGTCGGGTATTCGGGTATCGGGTACCCATTGCCATCTCTACGCGGGACCCTGAGGTAAAGACCTCTAGGGGAAGTGCCCAGCTCTCCACAGGGGATAGCTCTAGCCTAAGCTGGGAGCACTGTGGGCGGGCCACCTCGGGAGCACGCTAATGAGGAGGCCAAACCAGGAGGATAGCACGGAGGAGTTTGCTAGTTGTGGAAGGTTTGGGGGAAGTGAGTGGTGGGAAGAGATGTCTAGTTGTAAGTATATGCGTAGTTCAAGGCAAATTGGCATGGTCTAGGTCCACCTAATCCATCGGAGCCCTCGATCCCTTCGGTCTGCGGTACTGTATGCACCTGGCCTATGGAATTGTGACCCCAGGGAACCTCATAGCGACGTCCCAGAGGAGGCCGGGGGAGCCCAGGGTTGAGCCCTAGGGGAAGTTTAGGACAGCCCAAACACACCCGGCAACCTTCCATGTCTTTATCTTTCTAAGCAACATGGCTTCTTGCTCGAATCCCCACAGATGGCGCCAACTGTCATCGGTACGAGTCCAGACAATAAACTTATAAGCACCCCTGGTCGGATATGAAGACCACCGTGGGTGCGAAGGGACTCAAGAGAAGCACACAACCACTAAGTGTATTCCATATGGGAGTCTAGGGTTACAAAATGGCCTCCCCTCTCCCATTACAAAGGGTCCTATTTATATTTATAGGGGGAGAGGGGAGGTTAGTGTAGTTACAACTTTGTCCTTAGGGTTTGGCCTACTTCGGGGGGCATTTCGGTCATTTGCTCCGCGCGGGCCCTGTCGCGTCCGGGACCTCGGGGTTTGCCCTGGACCTTCCTAAGGTCGGGCTCGCGTACCCCACCTAAGTTTGGCCCTGGACTCTCCTGTGATCTGCCTCGCATACTCCGCCTGGGGATGGACTCGGACGCCTCTAGGGCTGGTCTTGCGCACCTCGCCTAGGGTCGGCCCTGGACGCCTCTAGGGCCAGTCTTGCGCACCTCGCCCAGGGTCGGCTTGGATGCCTCCGGGGCCGGTCTTGTGCACCTCGTCTAGGGTTAGCCTTGGATGCCACCGGGGCTAGTCTTGTGTACTCTACCTGAGGTTGGCTCTGGACCCTCATAGGGTCGATCCCGCGTACTCCGCCCGGGGTTGGCCTCGGACCCTCCTAGGGTCAATCCCGTATACTCCGCCCGGGGTTGGTCTCGAACTTGGCTCGGGGTAGACCTTCCAACGGGTGCCGCCGCTCTGAGGTGGTTGTGGGTCCGAGATAGTGCGGGACTGCGAGAACCCTCCCCCAACATACTTGTTCATGAACACATCTGTTACTTCTTGTGCACGAGTTTTGACATAAGTTTTGTACATCTGTTACTGCTTGCTACTTGTACTACTTGTACATGAGTTGTACAAATGTGTTGCCTTTTTTTCAATCGGCTGATGTACATGCCTCAATACCTCATAGTAGTGTACTTGATATGTGTTTGTGCATGGATCTGAGACTGTACAAAGCAGCATGTGCATGGATTCAATAAACTGAATATTGCTAATATGCTTGTAATTGTTACATGTGCAATCTGAAGCTGAAGCTGACTGGATGGAGGTTTTGAAGGCAAAACTGAAGAGAAGAATGTCAAGATGGCTGTGGCCTTTGATGCTGCAGTGGTTCTAGCTTTCATGCTACTTAGCTTGATGTAGCACTCATGGTAGTTACCTCGATTTTGTTTGGTTCATTTTAACAACTGTGATGTATATGTTGGCAATTATTCTAGTTGAACTGGTCAGAAGTGATCTTAATTATGTTTGCATGGACGAATGGATGAATGGACTGCTTCTTATCGAAGGATGAATACATGAGTATCAAGGAATTACTGTTGTTGAAATGCTTGTTGACTCATGTTGGAATATTGGTGTTTAATTTTGTTGTCATTACAGCCACAATATCATGTGGTATCACATTTAAATTAACTCAGTTCTGAGAAATTTGTAGTTAAATTTTAAAAATTTGTGTACAAATAGAAAGGAGAATAGACTTCAAGTGTTAAAACTAGGGGTAGCATGGTGCTTTCGCTTCCAATTTTCTCTTGCTGGGTTTTAAAAGCCAACATTCTACTAAATGCTTTTCTCCATCAGCCCCAAATTCTGAGAGGGGTGAATTCTTGATGGCAGGAGCTAGGAGATAAATTTGTGGAGAAGAGAACTTCCAAAATGGCCCTAAACATCGCTTCAATCATTTGAGACAGGACGTGCTTACCAAATGGAAACAGGGATCTGATACTGGCAAATTTTCGATGTGGTAAACTCTCCTGTCCTGGGAGGGCGCAAATTGATGAATTAAACTCGGGTTTGCTAAACACTTGGGCGTACGCAGAACCGCGCTTCGCCGCCGGCAACATCCGGCCGCTGAGTCTTCGCTTCGCCCTCGGCGTCTTCGATTTAGGCGCGCCCTCGCCGTGCCGGCCGTACGTGTAGGGGCGTGCCGCCTTGAGCGGGCCGAGCCGTCGTCGGCCGGGTCGCGTCGCAACTCGCAAGGCGCGCGCACACCGCCGCGCTGCCCCGTAGACACTGGTCGCTGGTCTCGTACCAAACACACGGTTTCCCCATTCTTTGGCCGGTTGGCCCCATATTTCCAGGCCGCGGCGCGTGCGGCTACTGCTTCCTCTCGGCTCGGCTCCCTCTGCTCTGTAACATGGTCTCGAACAAGTTGTGTTCGGAAGCCAGCTACAGATGCACTATGCGTGTCCCAGTTAGGTATTCACAGTGGTAGATATATTACTATTATAAAAGAATGAGTTAGTGGTTGTATGTTTATTGATGAGGACATCACTCCTTCGGATGCAACCGCTGCTCCTCCAACCATTATGCAAGGTCCAATGACCCAAGCTCGCATGCGACAATTAAATCTAGAGGTGAGCTCGTTCTTAAGCGATCCTTTTCATAGTTTTGAGAATAGATTGCTACCTAATGATGTTATCTTACTTAGGAACATTGGAGAGGGTCATGCAATACATGGAGAGAGGTGTGGAGGCGGAGAAGACCAGCAAAGACGTCCAAGTCAAGCCGGAGGCCCAGCCCAACTCGAGTTCGAGTCTGCCTCGGCCTTCAGGACCAGCCTGCAGTAAAACAGACGCCCAGGACGCATACGGACTCCGTTTTTGACGACCCACATATGCATGGAAAGATAATTTCATAGGCTAACCAATGGCTTTGGTTTGAGGTCCAAATTCCACCGGAGTCAACGGGAATCGTCGAAACAAGTCAGTGTCCAGAATCTGTCAGGGTGTTGCGTCACCGTCTTTTGGTCCGTTGGGCCGTGTATCGTCTTAGAGCCTGTTAGGGGGCGCGTCCAGGGGGTGTGACGACCCTTAGACCTTATATTAAGTCGTCACCACATATGTTAGGGTTGGGTTTTACTTTAGATCAATCTGTCATTGAACAGCCGCCGTTTTCGGTCGTGAAACCCCACTTTCGTGATCTTAATCATACATCTGCAGATTGTCACTTCTTTGAGCTGCGTTCTTTCGAGTTCTTGCTTGTGTTCTTCGTTTCGCATGCAGGGATTAGCCTTCTTGGCGAGGTCAACCGGATTTGTGACACGGTTGATAACCAGAGGAGTCGTAGTGCTAAGGTTGCAGGGTTCGGATCTTTTGGATCTGAAGTTAGATCGGTGATCATCACCTGACAGAAGATCGGGAACCCCGTCCCCATCATTTATTCTTCTCCAACCGCTTTATTTTCTTAACTTCTTATCATTCCTCACTTTCTAACCGATCAGAATAACTCTTTTCTATAGCATGATTCTCTATACATTTGCGATCAATACGACGATACGAGGCACTACGATTTGCATCCTTGCTTTCATGGTATCAAAGGTTCGCATTTCCTGAAACACATCTGATTGCTCGGCGAACCGGCGCGACTTGCTTTTGGCTACTGAGGCGCTCGATCATCGTTCTTGGCTCGACTCCAGCCATGAGTAACAACTCCAGCACCAGCGTGACAGCCACAACAGCCGCCGTTATCATTGCCGCTGTGGCCGCTCCTACCTACCGCTAGCCCCCAAGACTCTGCTACCGTAGTCCCCCTAGTGGAAGTAGCCGCAGCCGCCGCTGTCCCTACTATCTATCCGAATGAAGTCGTCTCGACCGCTTCACCTACCTCGCTCTCTGCTCAGCGGTCCAGGTCACCAGCATCAAGACACATGTTCCGATTGTCCCCGACCTCCAAGCCTCGAACTATGCCAAGTAGCTGGAATTGTTTCTGGTCACCCTCGGCAAGTACTCGCTCAAGCGACATGTCGATGACACTTCTTCCAACAGTGACACATGGGAGCATGACGGCTTTACCGTCCTCTCCTGCATATACGGGTCAATATCCATGGAGATTTTCGATATCGTGAATTTGTGATGCAGCCTGGCTCTTCCGCTCAATCGGTGTGGGAATTCATTGAGAATGTGTTTCCTTGCAACAAGAAAGCCCATGTCATCCAAATCAAAGCCGAATTTCATAACCTGGTCCAAGGCGACATGACGATCACAGAATATTGCGCGAACCTTGGTCGATGCCCTCGCCAACATCAACTAGCCCTTCTCCAATGAGACGCTCATCCTCAACTGTCTCCATGGTCTTCACGAAGACTATTCTGAGATCGTCACCATTGTTCTGCTGCAGACTCCTTTTCCTACTTTCATCCAGACGCACTACATGCTGCTCTTACTGGAGAATCAAAAGAAGATCAACGCCAAGAATGCCACCGCTGTCCTCTCCTCCAACAAAGGTGCTACTGTCTGCGATTCCGATAGCTTCGATCACTCCAACGGCCGCGGCAACTCCGGCGGACAGGACCATGGTGACCGCGGTGGCAACTGTGGCTACTAGGAGGACATAACAGCAATCGTAGAAATCGCAATAAAGGGAGTGAAACTACTCCAACAACAACAAAATCGGCAACAATGGCGCACGGAACACCGGCAGCCGCCCAAACAGCAGTCCGACAGCACCATCGATCCCCATGGGCGTTCAACCCCTAGACCAGTGCTCCCTCTAGTTGGTCGCAACCCTGGACCAGATCTTGGCGCAGCCCGTCTCCTGTTGGTTCACGCCCACCGCAGGCTTATGCCTCCACACTTCAACTCCTCGTCTTCTACAACTGCACCGACTTGGGACCAAGCTATGCTCGTGCATGCACCAGCCAATTGTCTACCTTTCCTTATTAACTAAGATTTTTGAGTGAACTGACTGATACATATAACTTAATATAGTATCAAAGTAAAGTGATCTTAAATTCAAAACCCAGTTGACATAATTAAAAAATTAATTGTAGTTTACTTCTACTCCATATTTTAAGTTTAGGAGAGTCTACATGTGAGAAAAGTGTTAAAGTTTTTTAAGATAAACTAGCTGGAGTATACAACCTGGTAGAGATAAAATATAGTGCCAGGATGGCGCTGGTGAGACAGAGACAGGAGATGCGACATCAGCCTTGTCATAGCAAACAGCTCCACATCAAAAAAGCGACATCAGCCTTGTCATAGCAAACAGCTCCACATCAATAATTTCCGCCGTGGGTAACAGTTTGGCCCAAAAAAAAGATGTAGGGAAAAAAAAATGAAAACTTCTAGTGACAATTGAGGGTTTGCAATCCCAGTATAAAATGAAGGGGATACGCCTCAGACGTCCAGCCGTTTTGGACGCCGGCCCATGTGGACGCGTCTCATTCCTCGGTCCATTTAAGGCCCTGTTTGGCACAGCTCAGCTTCACTAGTGAAGCTGTTTTTTTTGTTTCAGCTTCACGAGCAGCTTCACCGATGAAGCTAAATCTGTTTGGCAAAACAGCTTCACCAACAGGTTCATGCATGGCTGAGAGAGGGCAATTGTCCAAGATGCCCCTGTCTACCTGACTTGTTCTAACATTTGGAGTTGTATGTTTGTATATGGTCATATGAATTAAAAAATAATATATTTGAATGAATATGAATTAAAACATTAAAATAAAAAATAATAAAAAATTAAAATCATTAGGAAGCAATATTAGTGCCTTGTTTATGTTTCGTGAATGGGAGAGGTGAACGGGATGGACTAGTGGCAAATGCGTGTAATTTTGGTGAACCAGAGGGGCAGTGGGTTCCTAGGACTGCGGGCCTGAGGGAGAGAGCTGTGAAAAGCTATTTTTTCAGCTTCACCTCTCCCCATTCCTTTGTGAGAGCACAAAAAAAGGAGCTTCACCCATGAAGCTGTTTGCAAAAAGGGTATTTAGCAAAAAACAGCTCACAACAGCTCATGAAGCTGTTGGTGAAGCTGTGCCAAACAGGGCCTAACTTTGCTTAACTTGCTTGCTCTTATCTGACCGTCACTCTCTCCTCATTCTCCCTTCTCTTACTCTCTTGCTCCGACAACATCTGAGTACGCTGACGACCATGAGCTCAACCACGATGCTCTAGCACCGGCGCCGCTGGATGCTGCTGCTGCCATTGACTTCCTCTTCAGCCATCCACGAGCATGGCACCGCCAGATCTGGACATCGCCGTCAACTTCCTCTCCGAGCGCGGCGCTGCCAGATTCGGCCGTCCTTGAGCATGGCATCGTCAGATCTAGCTACTGTCGTCAGCTTCCTCTCCGGGCGCGGCGCTGCCAGATTTGGCCGTTCTCAAGCATGGCGCCGCCAAATCTGGCCGTCCTCGAGTGTGGCACCGCCAGATCCGACTGCTGTCATTGGTTTCCTCTTCGGCCATCCTCAGGCGCGGCGGGGAGCCTCCAGCGAAGCGCAACTATGAAGTGTGTGGTGATAATCCCCTAGCTCATCGCATCCGGCATCGGCGCTCTCTTCGTGACCACGAACCAGGTCAGTGCCTCGCCGAGCCAGCGTCCCGAGCACACAGCTAGTATGCAACATTTTTTTATTTTTATGTATGCAACATTTTGATTTCATGTATGCAATAATCAGCAACAACTAGTGCAACATTGAGATTTTCATCAAACATTTTTTATTGCAAATATAGTTGAGAAATATTGCATTTATGGGCACGAAATGTTGCAAACGACCGTACGGCGCTAGCGCCCAGATCGGACGTTCGGGCGCTAGCAATACCCTAAAATGAACATTAATTATCTCTTTACATCGATGGTCAATAAGTTTTACAAAGTAAATAACAAATAAAAAATGGGTGAAATGGCTGGAGCTAGGATAGCAACTAAATCCTCGTACCAGGGGTCTGATGCTGCTGCCGTCCTGTCCACACAGAAAAGGGCTGCATTGGTGAAAAATACTAGCGTAGTCACCATTCGTTTATTCTTTTACCGGGCACGTCTACGAGACTACGACAACTGAAAACTAAGACGCTAACGCTGTTTGTCTGTCTCATTGTGGCATCCTTACAATCTTCAGAAAAATGCAGACGTCGTGAGCGAACGCAGTGAGCGCAATGGTTTCCGTGAACCTGGTCAGGTGATCAACGGCCACTTGGACAAACGGCGACCGGTGGAACGGCGGCAGCACCGCCGTGACGCCCCCGAGAACCATGCCGAGGAACAGCGCGGCGGAGTTGAGCCACAAGGCCCTCCCCACCATCCTGACGTCCGGGCAGTACTGCTCGCCGGCGCTCTGCAGGGACACCATCAGCACGAGCCCGGCGACGGCCACCGAGACCGCGCACTTCGCCGCGCGGGCCGGCTCGGCCGCGTTGTCGGCGAGGACGTCGCGCGCGTTCGGAGGGAGCGCGAAGGGGACGTACCTGGAGAGGAGGACTATGAGGGAGAAGGAGACGAAGAACGGCACGTCTTCCATTGCACTTGCTCGATTTGTCTCTGATGCACACACACGGGACTGGTCCTTGTTGAGCTCTATAAATATAACTGTTCTTGCAGACTTGTATTCAGTTATACAGGGTAGCGCGTATGGAGTGGACTTCGACGAGGTCGTCACTCGTCGTCGCCGCGGCGGACAGCGAACATCGGCTTGCACTCGGTGATCTCTCGTACCAAACGCGGTTTCGTTCTAAGTCGATCGTCAAATATGGTATAGAGGTGGATGTGTCGCATCTTTTTTTCTTTTGAAGCTCAATGAAACTACAAGGTTGCATTTGCTTTTGTTCAATGCTGGGTGTTGTGTTTAGATGTTTGTGCGGTACGAAATGAAACTGAATCAAACGTAAACGCGATTCGTTCAATGGTGTGTTGATCGGGTCTTGGTCTCTTGGATCGTTGACCCCGATAGTTTACTCTTCGTAGTCCGGTTAGAGGAACCGATGGATGCGGGTTCTGCACCAAGTTATGATTTTAGGTGAAAGTGGAACTTTGGTCGCTGTAACATTTCGCAAATGAACGGGACAGGTGTTGGTGTTTGTTTCTCTCTCTCTCTCTTTGGTGTTCCTTTTTGAGGAAAAATTATTTCGCAAATGAACGGGACAGGTGTTGGTGTTTGGTTCGCAAATGAACCGGCCGGTGACACATGGCATGCAATAATTAAAATTTTTTTTTACTGTTTTATACTGCAGCAATCAATAAAAAATATTTTTACTGTTTTCTACTATAGCAGAACAGTGAAAAATTATTGATTTGCTACAGTACAAAACAGTAAAAATAATTTTTATTACTTCTATGCCACGTGTCAACAGTCGGTTGGCTCGTGACACAAACGCCTCTATGCCACCGGGGTACAATAGAATTTCTCCTCTTTGAGACTGGTGTATTCTTTTCTTCTTAAAATAAATGACAGATCTCGTTCCCTTGGTTTTAACATTTTGCAAATGCAATTTTTGGTCATCATTTTCTATTGTACTATCTACAACACCCGAGATAGTTCTACTACTATTCAAAAATATGTTGTTGGCCAAAATTCAAATGGTTCGACTGTAACCTATGCACGGTGACACTTTTCCCCCCACCGGATGAGAGAATTTTACCAGAGATTTAAGTCCTTGCAATAGACTTAAGCCCTCATGGTTAATGATACCTACAATTGACGCTTTAATTTCATCTTAACATTTGGCGCCCAAGTTAATTCTTTACAGTAAGTACAATATACTAGCAAAGTTTTACTCAAATCAAATGCCTAATAACTTGATAAGCACAAAAAGAAGAGTAACAACAATGCTTAAGTTCGACGCCATCGAGTGATTGTAGGTGGAATGACCCTGTACTTGTGGTGCGGATGACTTCGTATGGCCCTTCCCACTTGGAGCTCAGCTTGCCTTCAAGGTCCGAATTGGCCTTATTGTTTAGGGCGAGATCACTAACCTGGATGGGTTGTGGCCAGATAGCCTTGTTGTATGTCTTAGCCATCGCCACTTAGTACTGGTCAATGTTGAGGGTTGCCTCTTTGGTGGATGACGTCTGCCAACTCTAGCGAGGTTCGACAAGTGTCATCATCTAGGACCATTGTGGTCCTGAGAGACCCGAGCTTGATTTCCTCTAGAGTCATGACCTCATCGCCCTATAGCAACTTGAATGGGGTGAATCTTGTGGCCCATCTAAGCAAGGTGTGTGTCAACCAGAGTACGTTCGGTAGCTCGTTCACCTAGCGGTTCTTCAGGAGATCAAAGAGACAAGTACGAAGCCCTGACAAGATGATGCCGTTGGCCCTCTCCACTACGTTGTTGGCCTTCAGGTTAGCAACCAATGTGAAACAGATGTTGATGCCTAGACCCACGCAGAACTTGCAGAAGGAGCTAGGCTGCATCAAACTGGGTCCCTTTGTCGACTGTGACCTCCCTCGGCATGCCGAACCAGCTGTTTGATGAGTTTTTGTACAAATATGTAAAGTCAAAGCAAATACAGAGGTGTATGTTTGGAAAGAAAACTTCGATATGTGCACGTGCTATCCAAGATTTAAATTCTTTAAATTCGGGTCATGAAACGGCACATGACCTGGACCTCAATCTGGTCGGTGCATGGTCGACTGTAAGATCGAGGAGACCGACTAGAGAGGGGGTGAATAGTCATTTCTAAAAATTCTCCTCTTAATTAATTCTATTTAAACTATTTGGCTAAAACCTCACAATGCGGAAGCTTGACTCAAATTGGTTTTAGCACAAACAAAGCCTAAATCAACTAGGTTCACCTAAGCGCACCAACAATTTAAGTCTATGTCAAAGGTTTACAATCCTAGGATGACAAGCAATCAATTTAATTTTATGAATGTAAATTGCTTGAAAGTAAATTGAGCACAAGAAAAAAACCACAATTGACATGATTTCTTTTTACTGTGGTGTTCGGAGACTTGCTGGTCTCCCCTAGTCCACGTTGAGATTAGCCCAAACGAATTGGACCGACTCTATGAATTAAGTCAAAATATATCATAATCCATTAGTGGTAGATCTTTCCCGCTCCAGGTAGGTGAGCTCAAACTTTCACAACTTCGTCGGGTCTTCTCACAACTTTCTTTGAGAAGATCACTACGCACGATGCCTCCAACACCGTCTAGGAGTTGGCAAACTCTAAGAGTAATAAGTCAAACCCCTCGCTTGACTCTTACCACGTGCAACGAATACATAACCTCAAATGGGCACTAATCCAACTCTAGATGCAACACATACACTCTAGATCACTCTCTTTGCTCACAAGGTGCAATACATGTACAATTCAAAGGAGGACCTCATACTAGCTCAAAGGAATAGAAAATGAGTCGAGCAACAATACCTCCAACTGGCCACAAGGGGGTATTTATACCCCACACAAGAAAACTAGCCGTTGGAGCCAAACCCTTAAAAATCAGGATTATCGGAAGTACCGGTGGCAAAACTGTGGTACTTCCGCTCCCCTTGCAATGGTCAAAAACTAGCCGTTAGAGGTAAAGGACCAGTCGAATCCGGTAGTTCCGCTATACATTTTTCGATAGTTTTGATCATCGGAAGTACCGCTCCTACATGCGGAACTACCGCTCTCGTGGGAGAAGAGAAGACCACCACACAGGTGCCTCTCTGGAAAAAACGTAGCGCTACACAAGCCGGACGTTCCGCAGATCGAAAGTACTGCTCACACAGAGCTGGTAGTTCTGCTCGGTGATCAAACCGCTCATACAGAGCCGATCGAACCTTTCACACAGAGTTGGTCGGAAGTTCCGATCGTCAACTGCACTGGTCTCCGACCACGTTGTCTGGATCAACCATGCAGGTCTCCAACTTCGCTAGTCTATGACCACGCTGGTCTCCGACCACGTTGTCTAGATCGACCACACGGGTCTCCTACCACGCTGGTCTACGAACACATTGGTTTCGACCACTCAGGTCTCGACCACGTCGACCATGTCGATATTTGACCATGGTGGTCTCTGATCACACAAATCTCCAACCACTACGTCGATATTCGACACGTTGTTTAATCACGTCAGTTTGACCACGTTGATTTCGACCACATAGGTCTCGACCACGTCGGTTTCAACCACGTTGGTTTCGGTCACACAAATCTCGACCATGTCGGTTCCGATCGCGCCGGTTCGACTACGCTGGTCTTCGATCGCATAGATCTCAACCACGTTTGATTTGACCACACTGGTTTCAATCATACAGATATTGACCATGTTGGTTTCGACCATTATGATCTTCGACCACACAGGTCATAGACCACATTGATCCTTGATCATGTTGGTTCTCGACTACACAGGTCTTCCGATTACCAACCGACGTGGTAGTACCATTATCAGAACGCCGATAGTTTCGGTCAGCGGTAGTACCGCAGACTACACTGCGGTAGTTCTGATTTCCCTAAGAAGTGCATATACTTCAATAGATTTTGCAAAACACATTTGCAAACTACTGTATTATGCACATAAGGATTATCCATGATTCTCAACAAGTTGTAAAACACATTTGCACACTTTTGAAATCATGAAACAAGGATTATATATATGGGCTTCAACCATTTGCAAAATACATTTGCAAATGTAAGCCTCATACTACAAAGAATAGAAATATAGACTTCAAACATTTGCAAAACACATTCGTAATATATAGTATCATGTTACAAGGGTTCAATACATGAGCCATAACTATTTGCAAAACGCATTTACAAATATAAGCCTCATGACAAGGAGAGCTAGAGCAAGTGAGGTTGAGTTATCAACACATGATGAGACTCAAGCTACTAGACATGACCCCTCTTAATAGTACGGCAACATATACTAGCAATGCAGACTTCCAACCAAACACCTAGACCGGTAAAAGACTAGGAACACATCTTTAGTTCTAGCTAGCCATACCTTTGCCTTGGTTTATAGTCTTGACATGCATCAACTCATGATGCATCCATTACTTTAGCTCCATCAACACATGATGGGTCTTGGCTTGACTTGATGATCAATACATGATTATCTCCTCTTGGACATGCATTAACTCATGATGCATCCACCACTTGACTTGATGATCTTCAACACATAGAGTCATCCCAAGTCATTCTCATCTGTGGAACCTAACCTATTCATCCAACTCATGGAAAATGTTAGTTCACAAACCAATGGAGCTCGCTGTTGTGCTGCCCGTGGCCACAACGTCGAGACTATCAAGATCACCGTCCACATTCCTACTCACTTGGCTTGAGGTAAGAAGTCCCTCTATTCTCTTAGGTGAAGATGAAGGTCTCATGAAGCTATCGCACTTATCACCGAACTTGTCATGTTCATTGCGATGCTTGTGAGCTATCCACTCCCTCCACTCTTACATGTGGCGCGCACCCTGGCCAAGCTGTGCGGCCTTGATGATCTACCATGTACCAGAGTAGCCCCATGTGCTGTCAAGGACGTCGCGTCTGTCGTCGACACTCTGCTTGACTTGACACCAAGCTCTACGAGGTGATGCCGATCACACTCTCACAAGGCCTTCTTGACACATGAGACACACGACGTCGCTGGCCGCCATTGTAATCCAACGAGGATGGGCCCTCGTAATCTTGACATTCTCCTGTCCTAGGCCTTCGCCACGTTGGAGTTGTCCCAGCCGACCTCCTACTGGATTAGGATGTCTACGACCGACTTTGGTATCGGGACACTTCTGACCTCTATCAACATTCGGGTGCCATCCACCGCCTACAGTACTCAAACGTCATCGACCGCTGGTGGTACTCAAACAACATCGACCACCTGTGGCACCTTGTCACCTACTATTACCCATAATACTTGAGCCCCAATGATCATCCATAGTACTTTGTCACTTTTGATGGCCAGTTGTACTTGGTCACTTACGACCGTCTGCTGTACTCGAACGACATCGACCACCTGTGGCACCTCGTTGCTATTGACCGTTCGTTGTGCTCGGACACCACCGATTGCTCACTGTGCTCGAACATAGCCAACCGTCCTCAATACTTGGCCACTTACAACCATTTACCATCATTGAGAACCAACTTCCTTTGGTACTCGGACGTCTTTGACCGCATATTATACACGAGCGCCTGTGATCGCTTGTCGAAGACAGACGCTTCTGACCACTTGCCAAACGCGGACATCTACAACCACTTGTTGAACTCGGATGCCTCTGACTACTTGTCATACACAAGCACCTCTGACCACTTGTCGAAGACGGGTGCCTCCGATCGCTTGTCGAAAATGGACGCCTCCGACCGTCTTTAATACTTGGTCGCTAATGACTACTCACTGTACTCAAGCGTTGTCGACCGTCTTTCATACTCGGACGTCCACAATCACCTTTGGTACTCGATTGCCTCCAACGGCCCGTTGTGCTCTTACACTCGCCGATCACTAGCAGTACTCGGATGAGGCGTGTACAACAATCGATCCTACATAGTCACCAGCCACAATCGATGGTCAATGGCCTCCGACTACTGGCTACGACTAATGGTTAATGGCTTTTGACTACCAGGTATGACCGATGGCCAATGGGTTCTGACTATTGGTTACGACTGATGGTCAATGGCTTCCGACTACCGGTTACGACTAATGGTCGATGGCTTTCAGCTTTCGACTAGCGACCACGTCCGATGGATTTTGACCACAATGGGTTTCAACCACGAATGGCTTCTGATGGATTTTGACCAAGATAGCTTTCAACCACGGATGGCTTCCGATGGCTTTCGATCATGATGGGTTTTGACCACGGACGATGTTCGATGGCTTTCGACCACGATGGCTTTCAACCACGGACAACTTCCAATGGATTTCTATCACAATGGCTTTCAACCACGGATGGCTTTTGATCACTTTTGACCATAATGGCTTTCGACCACAAACAACTTCCGATAGATTTCGACCACGATAGCTTTTGACCACGGACAACTACCCATGGATTTCGACCATGGACGACGTCTGATGGCTTTTGACCAAGATGGTTTTTCGACCACGAATAATGCTTGATGGATTTTGACCACGGACGACTTCCAATGGCTTTCGACCACAGACTACTTTCGATGGCTTTCGACTTCGGATAGACTTCAACCATGATGGATTTTGACCATTGATGACTTTCAATGGCTTTCAACCACGATGGCATTTGACCACAGACTATTTTTGATGGCTTTCGACTGCGGATGACTTCCAATGGATTTCAATCGTAGACAATGTTTGATGGATTTCGACCACGATGGATTTCAACCATGGACGACTTCCGATGGCTTTTGACCCCTATGGTTTTTGACAACAGACAACTTTCGATGGCTTTCAATGATGGATAGCTTCCGATGGTTTTTAATCATGAGCAACTTTCGATGGTTCTCGGCCATCGACTACGTTCGATTGCTAATGGTTTCTGGCTTTCGACTATTGACTACGTCCAAGTGCCGATGGCTCCCGGCTTTTGACTATAGATAACCGACCATCCTGAATGTCGATGGCTTCTGGCTTCTAAGGAGTCTTTGCCAGTGTTTACTTTTGACCACGTCGATACTGAACTTTGGCGTTCTGCTCTATTAAAAGTAAGGATGGTTTGTCATTACGACATCTGAGTTCGACTAAGTGAGTCTGCACTGCAGTGAGGTCCTTCCCGTTGGTCACTTTTGACCACTTCGACATCTAACCTAGGTGTTTTGCTCTGCTAGCCTCATCACCCAAATTAAGTACGTCTACTACACTGATTCTACTACTGTATCGTCAGATCAGTCATGCTTGACATGAATCATGCACACCTTTAACCACTTTAATTTTATGAGTCGTTTGATACCGACGAGGTCAAGTGGCATAGGTGGGCGTGGCCAATGCAATGGCTACACTATCAATGGCCACATAGACCGACAAGGCTATAGATCATGCTAACGCATACATCTACATCAACCATTCATCACATGCATGGAGAACGTGAAGTGAAGACTGAAGACGATGACCAATGCGCAGCTTAATCGAAGGTATTCTATGGGTTTACCCCGCAAATATAATTAACCAGGAGCCTTTCAAGGCCTTAGGAACCAGGAGGTCACATCGCCTATGTCAAATCTGCTATGTAAAGCAAGCCATAGAGCGCACACATATAAAGAGAATCTGTAATTTTGTTATTCTCAAATGAATGAATAAAAAATATATTTTTTCTATCTTTCTTGTGTTTATTTATTTATTTTTTATGTACTTTAGTACACTAGCATGCCCGCATCTTATACCCCGAGGCAAGAAATCCAAGAGCAATTTCTCGCATCAAACACCGGCACACAACGTTCTTCCACACAAACTTCTGAACTATCATGGAGGTTATTTTGGGCGGGGGCTCAGCCTTGATCCACTTGGAGAAGTAGTCGACGACCACCATGACAAACTTGTAGCCTCTTGTCTATGGCTTGAAGGGGCCAACGAGGTCTATCCCCAACAAGCGAGTGGTCAAGATGGCGGTATGGGCTACAGGTCATTTGCGGGTGAGTTCGTGCCACACCCCCATCTACTAGCAAGCAGCGCATGTGCGAACGAGGGACTCTGCATCCCGCAAGGCCGTGGGCTAGTAGAATCCTTGACAAAAGGCTTTTGATACCAGGTAGTGGGGTGCGAGATGGAAACTATAGAAACCCTAGTGTATCTCACACACCAGATCGGCACCGTCATCCTAGAACACGCACCAAAGATACGACTAGCGAAAACTACATTTGTAGAGGGCGTCGTTGTGAATGATAAAGCGTCTTGCACGACTCCTTAGTCTTCACACCTCGGTGGGGTCTACGGGCTTGACTCCGTTGACAAGGTACTCGATGATCAGCCTCCTCCAATCTTGCTCCCCGATGGCGCACACCTCCTGGAGCCCCTTCATCATCGACTTTATCAAGATCTTGTAGAAGGTGTTAGCGGGTCTTTAGTTCTTTCCAGTCTAGCATGTCAGCCAACTCTCCCTTATAGAGAGCCCGATGCATGGCCTCCGCAGCACTTATGATGGAGATGCCCTAGACTTGGGCTTCGGTGCCTTCCCCATCGCACTTGCAGACTTAACCACTACACAAGCTAGCCAACAAGGCAGACTACAGCTAGCGGTGGCAAGGGAGCTGGCTAGCTGCTATCTAGAGTCTAGCAATGGGCTAGGGCGGGGCCAGGGGAGAGATGAGCTGGGAAGGTGGCGAGCGGCGAACCGACGGAGGTTATAAACCGTCTCAAGGCGAAGGCGGGCGGGGAGCGTCTGCACGAGGCGGCGCAGCCCACAGCCGCTAAGGTGAGCTCGGTTGCTGCGCGCGTCACGTACGTCTGACCAGTGGCCTGCGCGCAGTGGCGGATCCAGGATTTTTAGAATGGGTATTCGAACTTCAGAACTAGATTGCTTAGATACGTCGATACCGATACATCGATACCGATATGTCAATACTGTGACACACCTTTCCCCCAAAACACCGATATGTGTATATAGATATAACAAATATATAGAAATTATATAAATTAATAATTTCAGCATTTCCATATCCTATCCTATGATTCCTATCAGCTTAGCTAAAGCAACCATGTGTAAAATTAATTCCACCACCAATGCAAACCAATGCGGTGACTCACCGGGCTTAAAGAACACGGAAAGGCCGAAATGCAGGAAGGCAGTATTTGTCCCCAATTCGAGCACAAGCATTGGTCCTCCCAAATTTGCGTTTCTCCCACACTCCACCATGGAGAACCTTGAACCCATTGCCATTTGAATCGTTCTGATTCGCATTGTGTTCGTGATTGTAGAGTTGCTCGACAAAAGAAGCCTCCATGGAGCTTATATAAAGCATGTGCCTCTCATCTGTCCACCCTGCCGACATCATGTCCAGAATTTGATTACCCTGTCAAAGAACCACAAGACAATAATCATGTTATTTTCAGGGTCTAGGAATTAGTAACAACATGAAATACAAAAGGGATCCGAAATTCATGTTCAAAGAGCACAGTATATAGTACTATTTCCGTGACTTCAATTATGTGTGCATCACGAGCAGGAACATTATAATTTGAAAAGATCTTTTCCTGAACAATGGCATGACGATTCAGACAAACAACAAGTGTTCAAGCACTTCATGAACATAATTTTTCACTTGGAAAAAGGCGTGACAAGCAACAATAGTTCATGAATTTTCATATGCAATTCGGTAAATAATTGAAAATTTACACCATAATTCGGTATACAGGCACTAAATAATATAATAAGTCTTAAATTCAAGGATTAAGTTGGAAATTTGCACAAATTACAATATAAATAGTTCAAACACCATACTAATAGTCTCAAATATACATAAAAGAGACTTACAATGCTACTTGTCTGACTTTTTTGGCCTACACTTTCTAAAGGACAAGAAAGTCTCGATTTTATCATCTTCATCAACTTCAAAGAAAATATCCCGCTCAATGAATGTGACTAGACAATCATCCAAAAGACTATCACCCATCTTATTTCTTAACTTTGTTTTCACTAAAACCATTGCAGAAAATACCCTTTCACCAAGTTGCGCACCTTAGCTTGGGCTTTCTGTATTACCCTTGGGTTTCTCATGAGCTCGGACATCATCCAAATTGTAGTGACAGCAGTAGTGTCAATGCCACCCACAAATGTATCCTGAAATGACAATTAGCATTGTGATTATAACTAGTAAACATTGTCCCTTTTTTCTTAGGTGGAATTTGGATTATAATCAAACCATACGTACCCGAGAAGCCACGACTCAATAGTATCTCTCCAGTTGGGCTTGCCTCTTTTCATGGGCCTAGGTGAATATTCATGCAGAGCACGTGGCTCGCGTTCACATTCATGGGCTGAGCGTGCCGTGCTGAGACTCAGATGGGCAGGCTGCGCCCGCACGGTCGAGGGATCCTGCACGATCCATTTCGCTCTGCCTCAGTAATATTCAAATCGAGAACACACAAACAAACACAAGCTACGCGTCCACACCTACACAGAAGTCCACAAATGGCAGAGGGGAGCCGGCTGGGCCCCAGGGTATGCCGTGGTCCACCCGGCATACCCTGTGAGTCCGCCCCTGACAGCAGTTCAGTAATCACTATAAAAAGTTGAGAATAAACAGGATGTGCCAACAAAAACACTTCGTGGTTTGCTACCTGGGCAATGCGGCCGGCAGCTAGCTCTGCCTTAATCAGTCGACGAAAGAAGGGACAAACAAGGGGAGAAAAATTCCAAGGATTTGCTTTTTTTTTCTTGAAAGAGTAAAACTACAAAAGATGGCACAATTTTTTCTTTTGAATTTTTGGTGAACCTACAGAAAGGTAGGAGATCAAGGAAGAAGCAAAGGAATTCCCTGAGATTCGATGATTATGGAGGGGAAAAACAAAGGTGGAAAAGATTTGAACCCCAACAACCAATAAATCTCAACAATCAGAAATAAAAAAACGCACCTAGGTCAAGAAAGACGTGAATTTTCGCTGGATTTAGACGAGCGTTTAACAGAAGGCTACGAATCAAACAACCTCTCACAGCAAGAACAAGAAAGCCATGGGATTTGGCTCAGTCGAAGAACGAAAGGGAAGGGGAGAAATAGTAGAACAGAATACGATCATGGACGCCGTCAGTGACCTCCATGGAAGCGGCTCCTCCTCAACGAGCTCCTCCCGACTCCCGCGTCTTGGGCGACCGGCGCCGCCGCCGCCGCCTCAATTTTCGCGTATTCGCTAGGGCTACAGTAACATGGGTTGCGTCCGTCGCTCGGCGTCGCAACTCGTGACTAGAGGGAGCGTCAACGAGACAACGAACGACCAGAAAAGAAAACGCGGAATGGGCCACAGTGGCGGGCTAGCGGCGACCAGCCCAAGTTCTTTCGGGATGGGCTGTTTGGGTTGAAAACATTAAATTCGGCCCAACTAAGTGTATATATATGTATTATACCTTGTGTTGTGGCTACAGACCAAACAGAGAGAGATGATAGTGGAGAGGTGGGAGTGTTCTGTCTCACCCTCCCCCTCATCTTGATATATATATTCACATGGGGTATACTTTTACAGTTATGCCCTTACATCCATACATCCCCATTAGGGGCACTTATGTCATTACACATGTTACTCTGGTTCTTATAACCTCCTAACAGGCCTGCTGGGCTTAGGTGGGGGCCACCCCTACGACAGGAGCCTCTCATGGTGAAGGGCTTCACAGGGCCGAAGCCATGTCGCCGAGTCCTTTGGCCCCCTCCGTCCCCTGCGGCCTGTGAATTTCTCCAAGCTTGTGGCTGGGGAGCCTGAGGTCTGGGATGGAAGGTGCCTTGTTGCAGCAGACGCGCGCGCTCCGTCCGCTATCCTTCGAACGGGTGGCAGCGGAGGCTGGCGCCTAGCTCGAAGTAGACGCGCGCGCTCCGTCCCCTATCCTTCGAACGGGTGGCAGCGGAGGCTGGCGCCTAAGTCGAAGCCGAGGCGCGCGCGCTCCGTCCCTTACCCTTCGAACGGGTGGCAGCGAAGGCTGGCGCCTAGCTCGAAGTAGACGCGCGCGCTCCGTCCCCTACCCTTCGAACGAGTGGCAGCGGAGGCTGGCGCCTAAGTCGAAGCCGAGGCGCGCGCGCTCCGTCCCCTACCCTTCGAACGGGTGGCAGCGCAGGCTGGCGCCTAGCTCGAAGTAGACGCGCGCACTCCGTCCCCTACCCTTCGAACGGGTGGCAGCGGAGGCTGGCGCCTAAGTCGAAGCCGAGGCGCGCGCGCTCCGTCCCCTACCCTTTGAACAGGTGGCAGCGAAGGCTGGCGCCTAGCTCGAAGTAGACGCGCGCGCTCCGTCCCCTACCCTTCGAACGGGTGGCAGCGGAGGCTGGCGCCTAAGTCGAAGCCGAGGCGCGCGCGCTCCGTCCCCTACCCTTCGAACGGGTGGCAGCGAAGGTTGGCGCCTAGCTCGAAGTAGACGCGCGCGCTCCGTCCCCTACCTTTCGAACGGGTGGCAGCGGAGGCTGGCGCCTAAGTCGAAGCCGAGGCGCGCGCGCTCCGTCCCCTACCCTTCGAACGGGTGGCAGCGAAGGCTGGCGCCTAGCTCGAAGTATACGCGCGCGCTCCGTCCCCTACCCTTCGAACGGGTGGCAGCGGAGGCTGGCGCCTAAGTCGAAGCCGAGGCGCGCGCGATCCGTCCCCTACCCTTCGAACGGGTGGCAGCGAAGGCTGGCGCCTAGCTCGAAGTAGACGCGCGCGCTCCGTCCCCTACCCTTCGAACGGGTGGCAGCGGAGGCTGGTGCCTAAGTCGAAGCCGAGGCGCGCGCGCTCCGTCCTCTACCCTTCGAACGGGTGGTAGCGAAGGCTGGCGCCTAGCTCGAAGTAGACGCGCGCGCTCCGTCCCCTACCCTTCGAACGGATGGCAGCGGAGGCTGGCGCCTAAGTCGAAGCCGAGGCGCGCGCGCTCCGTCCCCTACCCTTCGAACGGGTGGCAGCGAAGGCTGGCGCCTGGCCTGGCAGATGTCAGGCTGTCGCGTCGTGCAGTCTGCCACTCTGCAGGTGGGACACGTGGTGACTCACAACTGGTGCGTCGTGGGATGTGCGCGGTTGTGTGACCGCGGCCGTTCGCCTCGTCCCCCGAGAAGTTGGACGCGTGTTGAAGGCGTGGAGGCGTTGTGCGCTGCTTTCGCCACCTACCCGGCATGGCCCTCTAGGCCCCGGCGGTTCTTCTTTCCAAATCTTGGGCAGCCGAATCGCTGCGAATTTGATCTGTCTGTGCGTTGAGCCATATGATAGGCGAGCGGCCTTTATAAGGTGCTAGTGTTGAGGTGGAGGCACCCTTTCTTGCTTGGCTTTTTGATCTGCCGCTTTGCTTCCGCCCGTGCTAATTGTCACGCCAGTTGCTCCTTTCCCTGCTTCTTCTTCCCTTGTCGCGAAGAGCGATGGCTAGCCATGACGACGCCACCTACCATCCCCGCAGTGGTTCCTTGCCTAGCCAGGGCGAGGTGTCCCATCTTTCCAAGGAGTATAAATTGGTGCCGCGGGGGAGCTCACGCGCCAACAAGTGGTGGAACGCCATGGAGCACTCGGGAGGCTGCTGCTCCCGTGTGCTGGGGAAGAGCCGCATGACTGAAGGGACGCTGCAGCGACTCGTGGATGAAGGGAAGATCGTGGATCGCAATGGGGCTCGCCTACCCCGTCGGGACGAGACAGAGCCGAAGCCCGGGGCAATGGAGGCGATTGTTTTTGTCGCGTTCTTTGACGCCGGCCTTCGAATGCCCTCCACGTTGTTCGTGGGCAAAGTCCTGCGGGCCTACAAGTTGGAGCTAGCCCAGTTGACGCCCCACGCGATACTCCGCCTAGCTGTCTTCACGTGGGCGATGCGGACAGAGGGGTGGCGTCCCAGCGCGAGCTTATTTGCCACACTGCACGACGCACACTGTCGACCCAGAAAGGTTGACGGGGCGGTGTCCAACTTCGGCGGTGTGGACTTCGTGCTCCGGGCGTCATGCGCGACGTTGTTCCCTGTGCCAGCCTCGTCGGGGCAATGGGCGTCCGGCTGGACTCGGCGGTGGTTCTATTACACCGTGACCGACAAGAGCGGAATGCACTGCTGAGGTGGGCCGATCTCGTTTAATAGTACGCCGAGTCTGAAGGCGGAGATTGACGACACGCGAAAGCTACAGAGTCTTGTCGGTGTCGCCCGTCGAATGAGCGTGCGCGACCTAGCCGAGGAGTTCACAATGTATGGGGCGGCGCCACTCTCCTCCCGGGGGAAGTATGTTGGACAGAACGGCCCCCGCGAGGATGGGTTCGATCCATCCGTATCTCGCCTGCTTCCGCCCTCCGCTCCTTGTAAGTTGCCCAGTACGCTTTACGCGCGCCATTGTATTTGTTTGGTTTCCGGCTGACTGACGTGGTCTCCTGCGCAGTGGCTCGGCTAGAAGATGCAGAGCGCGCGGTTGTGGCGCTCCTCGGCCCGTACACGCTTAAGGAGCACCAGACTCGCGAGGCCGCAGTCAAGGCGGCTAAGCAGGGGCAGGTAAACCGCACCTGCGAGGCTCTGGGCATTACTGTGCCCGAGCGCGCGGTGCCGGAAGAGCTTCCCGCCGGGACTCCGGGCGCTCAGGACGGTGATAGCCCTACGGGGGTGTTATCTTCGTGACGCCGGGCCCGTTCCCCGGCTGCCGTATTCGACCCGGCAGCCCCCTCGGCGGCCAGCACAGCTGAGACGGGGCGTGCGACCGACGGTGGGCCTGGCCATACTGCTTCGGAGGAGCGCGCCGCCTCGGATCCCCCGGCACCTTCTGCCGACGCCCACGAGCCCGTGAGCGCGGCCATCGTTGAGTTGGAACTCGTCAACCCGGGGGGTGGCGTCGTTCCTGGCGAGAAAACCACGGTTGAAGGTGCGTTATCAACCGCAGCGGCCGGCGAGGGCGCGCCCCCTACAGAGGAAGCCGTGGGGGCGACGGTAACCGTAGCTGGTGTTGCCGCGGAAGAATCGCCTGTGCCACCGCAGGCGAAACGCCCTCGGACTCAGTCCCCGCCGCCAGCGAGGGGTCGATACGCCGTTGCGGGGCCTTGCCGCGGGATTACGGCGTCTGGCGCGACCGAGAAGACCTCCTCCCCGACCGTCGAGGCGCCCGCCTCCCCCTGGGTGGTCGAACCGGCGCCACTTCCTACCGCGACAGGGGGCGGCGCAGGAGGTAGGCGTGAGTCCCTTTCTTCACCGGACTTCGCGAGACTCTCTCCGATCTGCTCACTCATTCTGCCAACATTAGGCGAGACGAAGTCTCCCGGACGTGGCGAAGGATCGAGCAGCGGAGGTATGCGCGAAGTCGGAAGCCTTGTGCAGGGTGCCCCGCAGGTGTCCGCTGTTGTTGACGTGGCCGTGGCCTCGGTAAATCCTGGCGTGTTGGGGCCGGGGCTCGCTCGCTCGGACTTCGTCCCTCGCCCGGAGATATTTTGCGACCTCACCGCAGCCGCAGAGCGTGCCGACAACGGCCTCGACCGAGAGATGTTGTCGTCATGCGAGGGGGAACTCCTAGCGCTCGCGCTACAGGCCTCCGAGATGAGGGTAAATATGTGCGCTTCAGCTTTGTAAGGTACTGCTGGACGCCTGCTGATTTGTTATTTTTGCCAGACGCTTGCCCTCAGTCGGTCCTTTGACGAGGCCCGCGTTCGGGAGCGGAGGGCTCTGGAAGCCAGCCTTTGTGAAGCAAGCAATGCTCTCGCCGCGAAGGATGAAGAACTTCGCGCGCTGGAGGGCGCCATGGCGGCCGCAGAACTCGAGGCCACGGAAGCCAAGCGCGCCGCGGCTGAGGAGCGTGCCGCCTTCGTGCAGCAGATCGCCGTCCTAGAAGGGAAGAACGCCCAGCTGGTGGAGTCTGCTGCCGAGAATAGCCTCGTCTTGGAAAATGCGTCCATGTCGGCGTGGCGGGCCATGGAGGCTCTGAACCAGGCCCTCCGAGATCTGTGCATCAGAGTGCCGGACACTACGCACGGGCCGGAGGCCCTGTCGGAGACGCTCGGGTTGATTGAGGAGGGGGCCGGCGTTGCTCTTCGTGGCGCCAGAACGTTTGGCGAGCACTGCGGTTATCTTGGTGCGTGCTTCGCCCTCGCCCTGCTTCACACTCGTGGGTGTAGACATACCCATGAGCTAGCAAATCCTCAACTGGATCTTCCCGACCGACCAGAGGTCATGTCGGACGCCATCCGCTCCATCGGGCCTAGCCTGCAGAACTTCCATCAACGGATCTGGGGCCGCTTTGGGGAAGATGCAGCGAGGGTCGCCGTGCAGCAGACGCTGCATGGGAAGGGGGACCTCCTCCAGTGGCTCGAAAGGGTCCTTCAGCGTCACGGCGACGGCGGCACGGGTTCGTCCGCACCGCGCCAAGACTGAGCGGTTGGTCGGGTAGGGCAGGGGGATGATGTACTGATTCTTACGCTTGTAACCATGTAACCCCTTTGCTTTTGCAATGAATCCAAGTAGTACCTTATTCTGGGTGTTACCTGCCGCCGAACGCGAAGGGAAGAAGACCTCCGCACCTTGTTTATACTCCGTAGAGCGCGCAGGGAGGGCATCCGCGTCTTATTAAAAGTCCATGGACCGGCGCGTGCGGAGGCGAATCTCGCCGCTACGACTTTCTTTATAGTCCGGAGACTCGCGCGTGCGGAGGCGGACCTCAACGCTACGTCTTGTTTAAAGTCCGTAGACTAGCGCGTGCGGAGGCGGACCTCGACGCTACGACTTCCTTTATAGTCCGGAAACTCGCGCGTGCGGAGGCGGACCTCAACGCTACGTCTTATTTAAAGTTCGTAGACTAGCGCGTGCGGAGGCGGACCTCGACGCTACGACTTCCTTTATAGTCCGGAGACTCGCGCGTGCGGAGGCGGACCTCAACGCTACGTCTTATTTAAAGTCCGTAGACTAGCGCGTGCGGAGGCGGACCTCGACGCTACGACTTCCTTTATAGTCCGGAGACTCGCGCGTGCGGAGGCGGACCTCAACGCTACGTCTTATTTAAAGTCCGTAGACTAGCGCGTGTGGAGGCGGACCTCGACGCTACGTCTTATTTAAAGTCCGTAGACTGGTGCGCGCGAGGGCGTCCCCCCGTTGCGTCTTATTTAAAGTCCGTAGACTAGTGCATGCGGAGGCGGACCTCGACGCTACGTCTTATTTAAAGTCCGTAGACTGGTGCGTGCGGAGGCGGACCTCGACGCTACGTCTTATTTAAAGTTCGTAGACTGGTGCGTGCGGAGGCGGACCTCGACGCTACGTCTTGCTTTATAGTCCGGAGACTCGCGCGTGCGGAGGCGGACCTCGACGCTACGTCTTATTTAAAGTCCGTGGACTGGTGCGTGCGGAGGCGGACCTCGACGCTACGTCTTCTTTATAGTCCGGAGACTCGCGCGTGCGGAGGCGGACCTCGACGCTACGTCTTATTTAAAGTCCGTAGACTTTGTTCTGCTCAGCGCGGACAAGGGATGCTCTAGGAACAGCAACCTTTATTGAACTCCCGTTTGCGCGGGCGAGCATCGCATAACAAAGGGCTGGTGGCTCTACGCTTGCTGTCCTGCTTCTAGGCGTAGTACCGCCGCAACCTGTCCGCGTTCCATGTGTGCCGGAGGGCTTGTCCTTCGAGCGTGGCGAGGCGGTACGCCCCCTTTGGCAATGCCTCCATCACGATGTATGGGCCTTCCCACTTGGACTCCAGCTTGCCAACGGTCTCCGCCTGGAGCGCCACTCTGAGAACGAGATCCCCAGGCTTGAACCCCCGCGGGCATATAGAGCGGTCCCGAGTACGCATTGTCTGCCGCGCATACTTCTCGACATGGTGGGCTGCGTCTGCCCGTATCCCGTCGAGGAGGTCCAAGGACACACGGCGCTCCTCTTCGGGTGCTTGGACGAGGACCCTCCGCGAGCCTGCCTTGATTTCCTCGGGCGTCACCGCTTCGTCACCGAAAAGGAGCTTGAACGACGTGAATCCCGTTGGGCGCGTTACCGTTGTGCGAAGCGGCCATAGAACGCTGTGAAGCTCGCTTGGCCACTTGCCCTTTGGCAATCCGACCAGACGCTTTTTGATGGCGGTGGAGATGGCGCCATTCGCCCGTTCGACCGCCCCGTTGGACTGGGGATGCCCTACCGAGGCGAATCGGAGGGTGATGCCCATGCTGTCACAATAGTCTTTGAAGAGGGTGGCGTCGAACTGCAGGCCGTTGTCAACCGTGAGCTCCCGGGGCACACCGAAGCGACATATGATGTTTTGTCATAGGAAGCGCTGTATGGCCGCAGAAGTTACTTTGGCCAGGGCGACCGCTTCCGGCCATCTGGAGAAATACTCCAGCGCGACTACCACGAACCGGAGGTCCCCTGGAGCTCGGGCAAGTGGTCCTACTATATCAAGGCCCCAGCGTGCCAGTGGCCACACCGGGGGAATGGGGTTGAGGCTCGTCAGGGGCCTGCGGATGATGCGCGCCATCCACTGGCACCCTTGGCACCGGCGGACGAGGTCCTGGGCGTCGGTGATGGCAGTTGGCCAGTAGAAGCCTTGCCTGAATGCCTTGCCGACTAATGACCTCGGTGCCAGGTGGGATCCGCACACGCCCGCGTGGATCTCCGCCAGGAGCTCCTTTCCCCCTCAGTCGAGAGGCAGCGCAGGAGCGGTGCGCAAACCCCTCTCTTGTAGAGTATCCCTTTGAACACCTGGAAGGACCGTGCGCGGTGCTGCAAGCACCGAAGCTCGGCAGGGTCCTCCGGCTCGGCGATGCCTTGCAAGAAATTGAAGATGGGCTCTCGCCAATCTCCTGGCCGATCAATGCGGTGGACGAGTGCCGCGTCCCGGTTGTCCTGCGCGATGGCCGCCTGCGCTAATATCTCGTAAAACGCCCCCTCAGGGGGGCAGTTGCTGGCTGGCCGCCTTAGCGAGGGCGTCGGCCTGCTCATTTTCCACGCGGGGGATGGCCTTGACGGTGACACCCAAAAAGTGCCTTTCCCTCGCCTTCACCGCCGCGAGGTACTTGGCCAACTCAGGGTCCTTGGCTTGATATGACTTGTCCACATGGCCAGCCACCAAGCGCGAGTCGGTGCGGACCAACACCCGTCTCGCGCCGACTGCCTTGAGCTTCGCCAGGCCAAAGAGCAGTGCCTCGTATTCAGCCGTGTTGTTGGTGGCGGGGAACGCAAGGTGCGCCGAGTATAGCAAACGCTGTCCTTCGGGCGTGACGATCACCGCCCCTACGCCCGCGCCGGCGACGCTGTAAGCTCCGTCGATTGTAAGCGTCCAGACGGGATCATCGTGCGTCTGGACGGGTTGGGCCGGCGGGGTCCATTCGGCGAGAAAATCCGCCAGGACTTGGGATTTGATTGCCGTTCGCGAAGCATACGTCATGGAGAAGGGAGCGAGCTCGGCAGCCCATTTGCCGATGCGCCCTGTGGACTCCTTGTTGTGTAGCATCTCTGCCAGGGGGAATGAGGAAGGTACTGTGATCGGGTGGGCCAGAAAATAATGCCGAAGCTTCCTGGAGGCCATGACCAGCGCGTAAGCGAGCTTCTCAAGCTCCGTGTATCTTGTCTTGGCACCTTGGAGGGCTTCGAAGACAAAGTAGACGGGCCGCTGCATGGCGCCTTCCTCTAAGACGAGGACGGCGCTGACCGCGGTGGCTGACGCGGCCAGATAGAGCAGGAGGGGAGCCTCTGGTGCTGGGGTGACCAGAGTGGGGAGGCTTGCCAGGTGCTGCTTGAGCTCGTTGAAGGCCTTCGCGCAATCTCCATCCCAATGAAATCCATCGTACCCGCGGAGTGTCTTAAAAAATGGCAGGCCCCGCTCCGCCGCCCTGGATAGGAAGTGGCTTAATGCTGCCATGCGGCCCGCCAGCCTCTGGACCTCCCTCGTTGTCTTGGGCGGCTCCATACCCAGGATGGCATCTATTTTGTCGGGGTTCGCCTGGATGCCCCGTCCGGACACGAGGAAACCTAGGAGTTTGCCCGCCTGCACCCCGAAGACACATTTGTCGGGGTTGAGCTTGATGCCTGCCTTCCGGAGATTGTCGAAGGTCTCCTGGAGGTCCCGGCCATGCAGAGCAAGCTGCCGGGTTTTGACCACCACGTCATCGACGTAAGCTTCGACGTTCCTCCCGAGCTGGGCGGCCAGGGCAATGGCGACGAGATGGGTGAAGGTAGCGCCTGCATTCTTCAAACCAAAGGGCATTCTGACGAAGCAGAATGTCCCAAGTGGTGTGATGAAACTGGTCTTCTCCTCGTCGTCTTTGGCCATGTATACCTGGTGGTAGCCGGAATAGGCGTCCAGGAAACTCATGAGTTCGCACCCAGCAGTGGCGTCGACCAGTTGATCGATACGCGGCAAGGGGTAATTATCCTTCGGGCATGCCTTGTTGAGTGCCGTGAAGTCGATGCACATACGCCAGGCCCCGCTGGATTTTTTGACTAGCACCGGGTTAGCGAGCCACTCTAGATGGTGGACCTCGCGGATGACCCCGGCGTGAAGAAGCTTCGTCACCTCTGTTTTGGCCGCCTGCTGCCGATCCATCGACATACGCCGAAGCCTTTGCTTGACCGGCTTGGCGTCGGGGCGGACCGCCAAGCGATGCTCGATTACTGCTCGGTCTACGCCCTTGATGTCCTCCGGGGACCATGCGAAAATGTCAACGTTGTTCTGCAGCACTCGGAGCAGATCTCGTTCGACCCCCGGTGGGAGCCCCTCGCCGATGGACACAAACTGCCCCTCCGCCTGGAGCGGCACCTTCTTGACTCCGCCCTCGGGCCGAGGCTTGGGCGTCCATCCGGGAGCGGAGGGCCCGTCGCCGAGCGTGCCGGAGAGGGCATGCACCGGGCGATGCGGGACGCGGCTGCCGACCTCGGCACGTCTGGCCAGGTCCTGATCGCCGAAGACGGTGATAACACCCTCCGGGCCCGGAAGCTTCACACACAAAAAAGCGTAGTGTGGGATCGCCTCGAAAGAGTTGATGGCGGGTCGACCTAGTATGGCGTTGTAGGGATGTGGGATATCGACGACGTCGAAGATGACATGCTCGGTCCGGATGTTACCCTTGTTGCCCTCCTGACGGAAAGTGACCGGAAGGGACACGTGCCCCAAGGCCTGCAGCGGTTGACCCCCGAAGCCTTGAAGTGGAGCTCCTGGCTGCTCTAGCTGGCTTCGGGGGATCCCCATACGGTCGAGGGCCTCTGCGAACAAGATATTCGCGGAGCTTCCCCCGTCGACAAGGACGCGCCTGACGTCACAGCGGGCTATGTGGGCCTGGATGACTAGAGGGTCTTGGTGAGGGTACTCCACACCCCTGGCGTCGTTGAAGTCGAAGGTGATGTTGCGGGGCGGCATCCACAGTTGCGGCTGCTCCCCGGGGGCTTTTGAGGAGGAGCCTCCGGTGATGACGCCGACGGTGCGATGCTGCGCGCCCTCCGTTGCGGTGGCTCGTATGGGGCTACCCCTTGGGTGCCCCGCGTGGGCTCCAGCGAGGGGCCGAGGAGGCAGAGCCCGAGACCCGGCCATCACCCTCCGCAGCTCCATAACCGCGGTGCATGCCCTTGTGTAATGATCACCGTAGCCGTGTACCTCGCACCACTTGCCATAGTGTAGGAGCTCTTGTTCTGCGTGGGGTTGGCCGCCGCAATCAAGTCCGCCTTCCGATCCTCGGTCTCCCCTCCATGAGGCGGGGTCAGGTCCTTGGCGGGCGCTCTCGGTGTCGCGGACATGATAGGCCGCCTGCGACCTGCGCTGGCGGCGCCGAGGTTTATGCCTGCTCCTTGAAGAGCCTTCCTGTACCCCGGTATCGCTGCCTCGGGGAGGGCCTCCTCGGGGCTCTCGGCTGCGACCCTGCTTCGAGGAGGGACCACCCGCCCCCACTTCGCACGGGGGGCGCTCCTCATGGGCGAGGCCGAGGGCGGTAATGCTGCGTCTTCGCGCATCCTCCTCCGCCCGCGCGTACTCGTCTATTTTGTCGAAGAGCTTGGCGACTGTCTTGATTGGCCTCCGCGCGTTGTACTCGGCCATCGGGCCCGGACGAAGGCCCTGTATGGCTGCATTAACGATGGTGGTTTCATTAATGTCTTTTACTTGGCACCGGATCTTGGCGAAGCGCTTGAAGTAGTCTCGGAGCTTCTCCGAGGGTTTTTGCTTCACGGCGAAGAGTTGGTCCATATCGACTCGCTCGACGTAGTTTTCTTGGAAGTTGTTGTGAAGGCAGATGCGAAGCTGTTCCCACGCGTAGATGGAGCCCGGCTCTATGGTAAAGAACCAAGAGAGCGCCACTCCTTGCAGCACGAGGGGGAGTCCCTTCGCCTTCGTGGTGTCGTCTCCGCCCGCGGCTTCGATCGCGGTTTCGTACATGCGCACGAACTCACGGGGGTCCGTGTCGCCTTTGTACGAGTCGACGGCGCTAGGGAACTTGAAGTCTTCGGGCCATGCCGCCTGCTGCAGCTCCGCCGAAAGCGGGGACTCCGGATCTACGCGCCGCAGCGGCACGCGGCTAGACGTGGGGGCTTCGCGACAGTCCGCCCTCTCCGGCGTGGGCTCGGTCGCGGTTGCTGGCGCGGCCTGCTGGCTCCGAGCTTCTTGCATATCTCGGACGGCTCCGCGAAGATCCCCTAGCTCCCGCTGGAACGCGTTGAGGGCCGCCAGTAGGGCGCTTTCCACCGCCTGTGCGGGCGGGGTCGCCGGTACTCCCAACGGGCGGATCGGCGCGGGCACGACCGCGTCGCGAGCTCCCGAGCTGCCAGTCGCTCCGTCGTGGCTACCTCGAACCGCCCGGTCCGCGCTGCCGACGAGGGTCGCGGCGGGGGCGGCGAGGTCGGCTGTCGTTGCGTCGGCGGGGTCGGTTGTCCCCGCACCGGCGTCGACGTCTTCGATCGCCGGGTTTGCCACCGCAACGCCGGCGACGGGGTGGGTCGTCGCGGCGCCGGTGACGAGGTTGGTCGTCGCGGTGCCGGTGACGAGGTTGGTCGTCACCGCGCGAACGTCGATGTCCTCGGCCACCGCGCCTACGTCGCCACCCGCACTCGCCGCTGCCGAAGCCCTGGTACTCATACGACGCTCCGGTCCGGCCGCTTTCTTTCCCTTCGCCACCGCCGACGAAGCTTGTTTCGGTGCCATCCTCCTTCTTCGGTCTTCAGGCTTGCTCCTGTCCTCCCCACGGACGGCGCCAACTGTTGTGGCTACAGACCAAATAGAGAGAGATGATAGTGGAGAGGTGGGAGTGTTCTGTCTCACCCTCCCCCTCATCTTGATATATATATTCACATGGGGTATACTTTTACAGTTATGCCCTTACATCCATACATCCCCATTAGGGGTACTTATGTCATTACACATGTTACTCTGGTTCTTATAACCTCCTAACAGGCCTGCTGGGCTTAGGTGGGGGCCACCCCTACGACAGGAGCCTCTCATGGTGAAGGGCTTCACAGGGCCGAAGCCATGTCGCCGAGTCCTTTGGCCCCCTCCGTCCCCTACGGCCTGTGAATTTCTCCAAGCTTGTGGCTGGGGAGCCTGAGGTCTGGGATGGAAGGTGCCTTGTTGCAGCAGACGCGCGCGCTCCGTCCGCTATCCTTCGAACGGGTGGCAGGTGACATGTGGCACGCAAGTACTGTAGCAAACACTGCACAACACTATAGCACCATAGAAGCTGCGAAATAAAAAAACTTTTGTGCTACAGTATTTTTATGTGCTACAGTACTATAGTGCCACGTATCAGCACTCGATTTGTTCATTACACAAACCCCTCTGTACCGCCGTTACATAGTAGAATTTTTGGTTGATCTGGACGTGTTCGTGTGCCGATCTGGTCCGGTTATTTCTCTGTAAGGCAAGGCCTGGTCGGTGGGTGGCTTTCTGCCCGTTCGACTGGGTTCTAGTCAGTTGATGCCGAGCCCAATTGATTTCGTGGCCCACGTTGAAGTTTGTTTTCCTCAAAAGAGCCCATGTAAAGTACTGACGAGTTCCCTTATCCATGCTTACATTCTCTTATTTGGGGCGTTCTTAGGACTGCACTTATGACTTGTAGCTACTACCTGTTAATTTAATAAATTGTTAGACTATATGACAGCCGTGTATTTTATTGATGATGAATAATTGATATTTGGTTTTATTGGAATTTGTATTCGTGAAAGTTTGGATCGATGCGCTTCTATACTTGAGTTTTCAGGATGGCAAAACGCCATGTCTGACTTCAACCACGGACGGTAGTCCAATTGTCCTTGTGATGGTTGGTCCGATCGGTAGGTCCGAACGATAGACTTTGACCATAACATTTCGACCATGTCATATTTCGACCACGGCAAACTTCGACCACGGCGACCTTTGACCACGGCATTTGATCATAGCAGCCTTCGACTACGGCATTTCGATACTTGATAGTCGTAGACTTTCCTGATCGGTACTCGATAGTTGAAGACCTCACGATAGGTAGTCTTAGGCTTTTGCGATCGGTTGCCAAAGACTTTACGATCGGTACTCGTAAACTTCATGGTCGGTTCGAGTGTTTCAATTTTTGTTATCTTCGAGTACTCATATCTCTAAACCTTCTCGTTACAGACTCCTTCCATAACGTCTCCAATCTCACCACGTGACGAAACCAGGACGCACCTCCTATATCTCCATCACGCATTACCAACTCCCGTGTCGAAGCCTCTAGGACCGCACCTCCTGTAGTTTCTCCACGCATCATCACGTGCTCTAGAGTGAGCCCGATCACCCCGCGTGACATATCAACTACCAAGACCTCAGATTACCCCTCCTAGTCTCGGTCCTCCTCGTCACCGACCGTAACCATTTCCATGCCTCCACACATCATCCACCTTTGATCTCCACGTGCTCCAGCATGAGCCTGACCACCTCGCGGGACAACCCAACTGCCTAGACCTCAGATTACCCCTCCTAATCCCGTTCCTCCTCGTTACCAACCATGACTATCTCCACACTCACCTGCACATGCAAAGACTAAAGAAACTTTCTCCTGGCATAAGTTCTCTACAACTTGATTGTCATCAGCACACACACAGTCACATAACCCTTGTCCATCTATAGACAAGAACAAAACCATTCACGACCATAAATCAGGTCGTCTACGACCACACATTCCATCGCTTTCCACAAAATAGCTCAAGACAACTCAGTACGACCGCTAGCTCAACAAATACTCGAAAACAACAAGTACTCAAGAAATACCTTCACTCCACTCAAAACACTCGGGCATAACCACAAGCATCGCTACTGAGTACTCCCATCTTCCGAGTATCGAAACCTTCGAGTACTGTTCCTCCGAACACTGTTCACCGATCACCGAGTACCTACCTGGTACTGTAGCACCGACCATCATGCATAGACCAGTCAACCATTGGCCCAACACGAGTACTCGAGGTACTAAAAAATCATAAGAATTGAAGTACTCGTACCGACCAGAAGTATACAAGTACCGACCGTGAAGCCTACGGCAACCGATCACAAAGTCTTCGACTACCGAAGACAACGACATCAGACTGCACAGTCTACAATTATGAAAACAAGACTACGAAATCTATGACTATAACATCAGTCTGCAAAGTCTACGACCATCATCTACAAAGCCTTCGACTATCAACTAATAAAATCTATAACTATCGATCACAAAGTTTACAACTATCGATCGCAAAGTCTATGAATATCGACTACAAAGTCATCGACTATCGATCAGGTACTGTAGCTACGACCATGAAAAAGTACTGTAGCTACGACCATGAAAAATTATTGTAACTACGACCATGAAAAGTACTATAGCTATGGTTACCTTTAGTGGTCATTCTATTATGGTCGAAGTCGAAGGTGGTCGAAGCCGGACGTGGTCGAAGTCTGTGTGGTCGGAATGTTATAGTTGAGTTACCGTGGTCAAAGACAGACAGTCAAAATGCCATAGTCATTTAGACACGATTGAAGTCGGTCATGGTCGTAAAGTCTAGCTCTGCTACAGTACACTTCTAAGTACCAGCTGAAACACTATTTACCTCTAAGTACTGTTCTTTCGACCATACAGTTTTGACAAGATCACTGTAGCTTCAGTCGTACAAAAACTATAGCTTTGATTGATTCATGTTCTGAATCTTTAATAACACCACTCGAATGCCCTCCGATCTTCTGGTGGGACTCAAACGTCGTCCGATGCATCTGTGCCACTCGGAAGCCGTTTGATCATTTGGTGGCACTCGAATACCATCCGATCCTTCATTGCTACTCGAAAGCCATCCGACGCTCTGGTTCCACTCGAATGTTGTCCGATACTCTGATGTTACTCGGACTTGTTCGAACCTTCGATGTTACTCGAACGCCGTCTAATACTCCAATGGGACTCGAACGTCGCCCGATCTCCTAATAGCACGTAGACCAGTCCGAAACCACTTGGAGCAGACCAAAACCACTTGGAGCGAAGCAAAACCACTCGGATGAAACCAAAACCACTCAAACTCAAGAAAACCACTCAGGGCAACCAAAATCACTCGGAGCTAACTGAAACCACTCAGAGCAGAGCAAAACCACTTGGGCGAAACAAAAACCACTCGAACTTGAATCCTTCGACTACGATCAACCAAAACTTTCGCAAACGCCAAATCCAAAGTAATCCAAATGTCAATTATTCATCATCACTTTATTTACAACTATCCACACGGTCTAATAGGTCCGAATGGGAAGGACATCGAACACTTACCCAAAATTGCGAGAGCCACGCAAGGATTAGCCGTGAGTGTGAGTAGGCGGGAAGACGTAGTACCCCTCCGTGGCACCAGGCAGAAGGACTCCCTGGAACCTGGCTAGTAGGTCCTCGCGCCAGCTGGCTAGGGCCTCCGGCAAAAAGGTAGCAGCTCTCGCGTTTGGAAAGCCGAGCAACTGTGAGACGTCCTACAAAGTAGGGGCCATCTCCCTGAATAGAAGGTGGAAAGTGTGCATCTCCGGCTGCCACCGGTCCATCAAAGCTGTCAGTAGGGAGCGATCGAATGGGAAGCATCACGACCGCTCCTGGTCGTCATCTCTGAGCGCAGTTGGTGCCAAACCATCCTTGTCTATGGTCTACATCATCCGGGCGAGAGGTAGTAGTCCGGCATCACTGAGCCTGCAAAACTAAAAAAAATGTCAGTATGCAACCTACATATGGCAAGAAGATAGTCCCATCGAAGTGCAGACCTGTCTGTCCAGCGTTGGTCTACCCTCCAAGCCACTCGAGGTGTATGCGTGTGGATCACCCCCAAGTCAATCGCCTGGACCGTGCTCCCAGGATGCAGGACATGGCGTGATGTGCGATGCAGCCAGTCCACGCGCTCATCCAGGAGGCCGTAAGGCCAGTCCGATATGCGAAGTTCACGAGCCACACCTGCAAAGTGACTACAAATTAGCATTTACGCGAAACAAAAAACATCGAATGTAAAGCAACAATAAATGTCAAAGGAACCACAACCAGCTGTCGTAATTCTTAATTTTGACGAATGCGATGGCTAGGGGCATAATTTGATTGTTGCCATTAATGCTGATGGCCTTAAGAATCTGGCCCTTATATTTACCAGTTAAAAAGGTCTCGTCAACTGAGATCACGGGCAGCATATGCCTGAATGCCTCGATGCACGCACTGAATGATAAAAAGGCCCTCTACAACACCGCAAAACCTGGTGGCCTTGCACATGGCTTGTCCTTCATAGTAGTGTACATGCCCGGGTTCCTTTCCTACAACACCAAAAGCATACGAGAAAGGTTGTCGTATGCCGCCTCAAAAGATCTAAACCGTTTTTTCAAAGCCTTCTACTTCGCACGCCATGCCTTCGCATAGCTAATATTGTACTTGAATTTCTTCTCGATAGCCACCATGATGTGCGTGGCCTCCATGTTTATCTTTTTCATTATCTCTCCATACATCAAATTGGTTATGAAGGCTGACGTTAGGTTATGATGCCTCGCAAAACACAGCTGAGAATGCAAGAGCGCGGCTCCACCTTTGAGATAATCTAGTGAGTCTCATACTTCAGTTTTCATGCATGCACCCTCCAAGGACAACCAACCTGCTCGCACTTCACGGTTTACTGCTCCTAGCTAGATTGGACGACCCAAAAAGTCCACTGTGTAGACAAGGCTCACAGTTTGATGGCATCCTGCAATCATTCCTTATCAGCAAACATTGAGTGCAACTAAAGCTCTATGCTATGATACTCCCACGGTGATTTGTGCTTATCATGCGCAGCAACACTCTCAGCATCAAACCTATTCCATTCATGTGAGATGGGAGCTTTATCCTCATCAGAACTGTCATAGTCGTCCTCTTGTATAGCTTCCTCTTCAGTCTAGGTCATTCGATCATCACTCTCCATTTGATGTACTATGCACTCCATATGCTCCCCTTCATCAGCCTATCTTGTAGGCTCAACATGCCATGACCCTTTTTCCTCTCCTTTATATACTGCATAGTACTCGTCACGAGCAACTTCTTTCGCAACCTCTTTGATATCGGCCTCCGGGTCCTCCTCTTCACCAACATGTTGGGCGCCGGAGCTGCTTGCACCACCCGCATGATAGCTGCCGGTAGGGCCTTATGCAGCTTCTATTGGGCATGGTTTTATAAGAAGCATGCACTCGTATCATCGGTGCCAGCAACCTTAGACAAAGCCCTTCCAATGTTCTCAAATCCCATCTAATGTGCATGGGAAACCGGCTCCAAAACCCTTGTATGATGTAACATCCTGAAAAATTCGAATTTAAAAATATAGAATTCTTAAAATATTTTGCAATATGTTCTGTTGAAATTTGGATTTTATGGTGATTTTCTGAATTTTGGTGGAGGATTCAAAAATTCAATAAGACTTTGAAAAATAAAACTACTATGAATAATACCAAAATGAGAATATGTTCATAATAGAAAACTAAAGTTTTAAATACGAATCTGAAGAGATGATCCAGTATAAAGAGAGAGAAATTTTAGTTAAAATATAAAAATCTCAATTTGTAAATAATGGCATAAATAGCAATAAAAGTAAATGAATAAAAATACAAACACATATACATAAATATATATATATGTGTATGTACATACAAATTGCGCAAGGAAGAGTCTGTCAAAATAGAAAATTCAAAATACAAAATTAAAGATCCAAATTCTAAGCCTCTCTTTTCTTTTCCTTCCTTCTCTCTATTACTTGTGGGCCCCACTCCTCTTTCTTTCTTTCCTTTTCCTTTTTCTTCTTTTCTCCCTACCGAATCTCCTCCCTGCCAGTGGGCCCGGCTCCTTTTTCCCTACCGACAGCCCGGACCGGATCCCCCCACGCGCGCAGCCCCCGTTCTCTCCTTCTTCCTCCCTCACACGCCCGGGTCCTCTCTCTTCTCCTCTGCGCTGAGTCAAAAGCCGCCCCCGCCGCGCCCACGTCAACGCGCGCCTGCCGTCGCCCCTGTCTCCCGCTGCGCCAACCCGCGCACGTCGCGCCCTGTAGCCACGCCGAGCCCGACCTGTGCCCTGCTCCGCCGCCGCTTTTCGCACGCCGCCCGGTCGGCCCGGGGCCCTTAAAGGTGAGCAAACTCTTCCTCATCTTCCTCGTCCTCCCACCGCGACTAATTGTCCCCAAATACCCCGAGCTCACCGCACGGTCATTTTCCCCCTTGCCCGCCATCGCCGCCATTACCGCCGCCGTGACTAACTCCGTGGATGCCGGCCAATTCCATTCGCCGGGAGCTCCACCTAGGCGCCACAATCCTTCCCCGAGCGCCGCCCTACCCTCCCCTTCGCCGTAGCGCACCGGCCACGGTGACCTCCTCGCGCCACCCATGGCCATCACCGCCGGCCCTCTTCGGCACCTCCCCGACTCCAAGGGTCGCACGGTAAGCCTTACTCCGCCTCTCTCCCACTCGTGCGCACGCTATCCCCTCCCCTCTCCTTCCCGGTCGCCGGTGCCCCATGCACACCTCACCGCCGGCCGCCTAAGTAACCACCCGAGCCGCCTTGCTCCTCCTCGGCCCACGCCAGTCCCTCCAATGTCTTCCTAGTCGCCATGGGAACCCATTTTGATGGTCCTAGCCGCCTCTCCGGCCGCCACTCGCCGCCGGCAACGCCAGCACCGAGCGCTGGCTTCTCCTCTGTTTTGGCCTCAGCTCACCTCACCTCTTCTTATTTTCTTCGCCTCCTCTACCAGCCCAGGCGTCTCGCCCACTTGGCTAACAACGCGCCCGTTAAAGACTATGACCCCTTCGGTCACGAGTTCGAACTCAACCGGCTGCACCTCTTCCACCATTTTTAATTTAATTTTTGCAACTCATATCAAGCAAGAAAAATTATAAAAAATTAGAGAATAATTTAGAAAAGCTAATAAATTTAATTAGGATATAAAATAAGGTTACTTAAGAATTAATATTTGATTATTTGTTGTTTGAGCAACTAATGTATCTTAAATATTTATTTGAGGTCTAATCATCATTTGGAGGCATTAATAAAATGTGGTTTTGTTTAAAGTCCGAATTTAATAAGGAACCTAATTAAAAATACATTCAAGTTAAAATTTAAGAAAATGCATTGGATGTATGTTAAAGCAATAAGAACAAAGCTTTAAGTTAAAATATCTTCCTTAATTATAAATAAATATATGCCATACCATTTGTCATGCCGGCATAAAATAAATCTTAACGGTAGGTTTAAATAAATTAGGCCCTTCATAAAATTGATTAAACAATAGGGCGTGACCATAAATATTTAAATTAAAAGGTCATATTAACATACAGTTACTAAAATATAATAGCCCTAGGGCATCGTACATTCAAATGACCTAACCAATATATGTAAATACTCTGAAGTAAACGTTTAACTAGCAACACGATTAATTAAGGTCACATGAAATGCTACATATCAAATTACTAGTAAATGAATTAATCTGGTAAGCTAAAAGTCGTAGACGTCGTCTTTGTAACACCTACCCATATGTCCGTCTCGACTCATGGAACTTCCTTGATAAATACAAAAATAATAAAAGAGGTTATTAATAAAAAGATTGAGTCATTGTATTCTGCCACCGACCCTGCCTCAAGTCACCTGAACCACCCATTAACTCATAATAAAGCTAAAAGTTGAGTTTATTCGGATTTATTTGAATCTTTTGAGTTATTTGCTTTCATTTGGATTCAGTCGTTGTCGCGTAATTAGAAATTGGGAGTCGTGAAGATTTAGTGGATCCAGCAAGATTAAGCTCGAAGTGAAGATAAAGATCAGAAGCTCAAGAGAAATCATTGTGTGAGCTCAAGACCGTGGTAAACCGCGCCAGGCGAGTCAATACTTTGATCATGTTGAACCTACATTTTCTGCAAACTATTTTTGTTTAAAGTATCAAATTGCATGCTGTTATTTTATATGCAAATACATGTTTAATTTAATATTCTAGTTATATGCCCTTTATTTAACTTGATTAATAGTATACCTTCCTTGGAATATTTGCTTATGTGAACCTTGTCGTCCTAGCAAGAATTATAATAGTAATCTTTCGAAAATAAGTCTGTAATTATATGCCATGCTTAGTATTGCTTAGATACTCATGGGGCGCGAGAGCGCCCAAGCAACACTTTTAATCCTGAGAAAAATTGGTTGGGCAGTCATGGTGGTAATGACTGGTGTATGTTGGATATGGTTATTTTATATTCCCAAAAACCTCAAATTGCTTATTTATCTGGGCGGATGGTTCGGGGGTATGGTGCAGGGGTGCACGAGTGTGTGGTTTGTGGTAGAACCGCCCAGATACCACTAAGGACTGAATCTTGTCATGAACTCCTGTGTAAAATAGTACAACCACATGTCTGTAAAATACAACTTGGCTTAGTAAATTTATCGGACCCTGAAAGTCATCATCATGGCAGTAGTGCAAGTGGCGGCCTGGGTGGCAGGCTTGAATGGGACCCCCGCAAGTGGCGGCCTGGGTGGCAGGCTTGAGGGTGAAGATCTTCTTCGATGCACTAGCAGTATGGGTAGCCAGATGCTAGGCGCATAGGAGAGGATCATCCCGCAAAACGAATGGAACCCACCGCAAATGGGAGCATCCCATAGGGTATGATGATGGGAGGGGCGAGCTACTTTGAACGGTTACTGTGATGGTTTGCTCAACCGCATGGCTAAGGAATCATGTGGGGCAACGAGTGGTCTGTCTCTTGTGGGTAAAGTGTGCAAACTCTGCAGAGTCAAAACTATTCGAATAGCCGTGCCCACGGTCAAGGGCGAACATGGGAACTTAACCAGATATAGTTCTATTTCAAAAACTTTGTGGGTGGGAATGGAAAGAGTGGAGGGCAGTGGAAAGCCCTGATTTGAATTGTCCTGGGTGTCGTCCCAGTGGTAAGTTAAGCGGCTATAACGCTGAAAGATGCTATATGGTGCGGATGCCATGTAACGGTGGATGGAATCTGGATCGCTATTATTATTGCATTTTCTTGAACATTATGTTTTTGTTCAAAACTACTAGGTCTTAGGAAATTTTTATGTATTATATTTCAAAAATAAAATGTTTTTCCTTATTACAAAATGAAATATAGGGAGGAATAAATAAAGTTGTAGGACCGAAATGGCGACGAGGGGGGGTGAATGTCGTTCTCTTGAAAATCGCCCCCGAGAATTAGAAAATTAATTCTACTGAAATCTGGAACCAATGCGATACTAAAAAATTCAGCATAAATCAGAGATTAACTAGTAAAAATTTCAGCTGAAAATAATGCCGTTTGGACTGCATGCAAAATGGTCAAAGACAGCACCAAAACAAAAAAATAGCTACTTCTTGTCATTGGATCTTCTTGCCATTGGATTTGGACTGTAGGCTGCGAACAGACAAAGCAAGAAATAACTGAAGAACCTGAAGCCGAAAGAATTGAGGATTGGAAACTGCTCGGATGGCACAAGATCACTTTTCAGAAGACATAGGGAAGATCAATCTCCCAGCCGAATAGACTAAGAAATTCTGCACTAGAACTGATGGCAAGAAGATCCAAAGAAGCAAACAAAAAACAGTAACATGCTTGCTGCCGAGAGGGAGCATAAAACCGAAAAGAGAGCAGTACAAATCGGCAAGAAGGAAGCCAGACCAAAATGAAAGACTTTCTTGCTTGGTTGAGAACCTTAACTAGTAGCACAGATTTTCGGCAAGGCTCCTCTCAGACCAACAGCTCAAGAAGGTATTCCAAAAAGCATTAGAAACACAGGAAACCAAAGATTCAACCAAGGAGCCAAGAATTTCAGAATTTTCCCAAAACTGAAACTTTTCAGAGAGAGGCATAAAAAATCAAATTACTCCCCGACCTTTGATCCTTTGGCCATGAAACTTTGAGGATATGTTAGCAATAGCCATGGAATAATCCAGATCAAATTTCATGCCATTTCTCCAAAGGAATCAAGATTTCACCAAAACCCTAGAAGAGGAAATACAAGAACAGAGGAGCTCCAAAAAGGAAAACTGAAATTAAACTTGGTTTGCTCTGAGGATTAACTAGCCAAATGGCTTTTGAGCATCCCCCATGTCATAGCAACCCATTTTGGCACTCACCAACAACAAACAACAAGAAATCAAGAAGATCAAGAAATCACCCAAAAGTGAAGAACGAAGAACAGAGAGGCTGAACGGGAATCAAACTTCTGAAATTTCATTCATTGAACCAAGATGAATACAGAGAGCTACGTCACCATACGCATGGACATTAGAACAAGATGGAAGATTACATGACTCTCCACTTAATCCTCTCCTCTCCACCTCAATCCCTCAACCATACATGCTTAGAGAAGAGGATGAACACTCAGACACTCAAGAAACCATCGAAGGGGACACAGAGGGAACACAACTCTGCCTCCACCAACAACTCTCAACCACTAAAGCCTAAAGCCAAAACAAACTCTAAAGCCTATTTTGACTAAAGGAAACCCTAAAAACCCTTCAAGTGTTCAAGTGGGCATGCAGCCCCTCCAACCTATTTATAGCCCACGGCTAACGGGTCTCCTCCCCGTTACGCCCGCTAAATCCAACGGAGCCCGCTCCCGCTTGTGCAGCCTTGCGAAATTCCCGTTTCGCCCCTTCTGCACCTTCCGGGAAGCTTCCACGCTCCTTGTCTCGCACGCCTCGCAACCACCTCGAGTCCACGTCGTCTTCGACACATCCCGACCGTTCTGACCTCAGCGCCACCTGCGCCTAGTCCGGTCCACCGTGTCTCGCCACGACTCCGCCCGATGTCCTGCAGCCACACAGACAAGAAACACATCAAATAGCACCGCTCGATACATGAAAGCGTAAATGGTATAAACACACCATACTTACACACACTGAAGTCAAAACCTGTCGAATCATCGGAATAAGTATCCTAATTCCATACGACAAAGTCTGACCAAGTCCGACCGAGCCCGTTGCACCATGCAACGTCAAGATCCAAACCACCCAAACCAAACTCGACTTACCTAAAGCGATGTCAATTACTCATCATAAACACGGGATGACCTCCACATGATCTCTCAAAAGTCGTGAGTAAAGGAGATGGATATTTGTGGTAAAAACATAAAGATATTGGTGGACTCATGTAGATCATAAAAGAAGATGATATTGTAGATTCTGGTAGAAATAAATTGGTGGAGTCTAAACAAGTATATAGGATAGATTGATGATTTAAATGATTTTGGAGAATTAGGGAGTGTGAAAGTAATTATTGGATTACAGCACTGATAACTAATATAAATTCCTAGAAGATGATGGCAATAATGGGATTAATAGGATTGGATCAAATACTGGATGGATGAATTGAATTTCTGGAATTATTGGAGGAATGATAACAAGTATTGGATTATAAAATTGATCAATGATGTTATTGGTGGATGTATACTAGAGGGTTGTAGACTTGATCATTAATATTCTTGGTGGATGTATACTAGTGAGTCGTAGACTTGATTATCGAAATTCTTGGTGGATGTGTACTAGTGAATTAGAAAGTAAGATTGATTATTAGAAGAGCAAATTATGATTGTGGATCAATAACAAAAGGATTGGATTGTTAGTATTGAGATTATAAAAGATATTGGTGGATCAGTTAAATGATATTAGATAAGTGATGTCACTAGCTGTTTGGAGTTTTAGGCAGCACTTGATTGGTGGATTGTATAATTGATGTTATCCGCTGTTTGCAGTTTTAGACAGCACTGAATATAGAAAGTGTGAGTTCGGTGGATTAATTAAATGATGTCACTCGCTGTTTGGAGTATTAGACAGCAATCAATTTGGAAAAAGTATATTTGGTGGACTAAGTCAATTATAGTAGTCGCTAGGTGGAGTTTAGACAGCAATAATAACACTACGATTAGATAATAATAATGCTTCTAAAAAGCAATTTTTGGCAAATAAAATAACCCGAGCCTCTCCTTTGATAAGCCATGCATACTATTTATTTGCATTCTGTGTATTGGCTCGCGGAGCACGGTGGTTTGTGCTCACACTCGCTTTCACAACAAATCCAGAATCAGGAACCAGATCTCTATGCTTCAGCAATACAATTGGTCATGGTGGCAAAGATGATGAAGATGTCAAGAACTAGGTCGTGAACCTCCAGTTGGCTGCCTGTGGGCATGCCCTGAAGGTCCCACTTGCGTGCTTCGTTCTTCCGCTGCCGCGTTTTATTGACTTCGGCCTAATCGGCCCATGTGTAAGTTTACTATTATAAATACGCTCCCGCATGATATGTACATTGATATTCAGAACTGTAATCTGTGAGCACTATCTACTAATCCAGGGAATAGTGCGGTGGAATCACAACGGATTCCGGATTGTAAAATCTGGGTTCTGACGTATGATGACATTGTATACCTCAGAGTCCAAGGAGAAGCTGCGGGTGAGCCAGTATATTACATCTGCGATTTGAGCATTCTTGCTGTCTGGGTGTACCAGAGTGGCTTGCGCAAAATTGCTCAAGTCAACACCGTTCGGACCTTCACGAACGATGCCGACACTGTAATGCACTTTCAATGTAGTGGGTATCGGTATTGCTGATGTATGCATGCAAACATTTTTAATGTTACTATTAGTCAAATCGCATCGTACAATATGGAACTACTGTTGTACTGTAATTTACATTTTTATGACCATTCACCTATCATGAACTACTACAGTACCCTCATAGCATAACCCCTCTTCATTCGCACTGCCACAGCTCTCTTTCCTCCACCCTAATACGCATCAACTCCCTATCCGCTCCCACACACACAAACGTCACTCTTTTCTTGTTGCTCGAGCTCTCTCCTACTGTAAATTATTCCTAATGGGTTTCGATAATTTACATGACATAATGATTTAAATGCCAATATGCCAGTTCTAACGGTGCGCGTGCATTTTCAATGTACTAACGGCATTACATTCGTTCCTAATAAAGCATAAATGTTATCTAATAATGTTTTCCACGAAGTGAACTATTTACTTCGTACAAAAATATTGACTAAATTTTCTACGACTACAATTTTCTGCGGATGCTAATTTTCCACATATGCTAATTTTGTATACAATATTGACTAATTTTTCTACAACTAGAATTTTCTACGGATGCTAAACCCTACAACTATAATTTTCTACAAATGCTAAATTTCTATAACTATGTTGACTAAATTTTGTACAACTATAATATTTACTAAATTTTCTACAACTATAATTTTATACGGATGCTGATTTTCTATAACTATATTGACTAAATTTTTTTATAACTATTTACTTCATAGCAAAGTTCTGTAGATCCTAATTTTACATTAAACAAACTATTTACTTCATACAAAAATATTGACTAAAACATAAAAAAATTACCTCAAAGAAGTAACGGAACCTCTCCTCTCCTTCCTCTCTCTCCTCTCCTCTCCTCTCCTTCCTCTCTCTCTCCTCTCCTCTACTCTCCTCTCCTTTCCTTGCCTTTCCTTTTTTCTCTTCTCTTTCCCCTTCTCTTCTGTTTGCCAACACCGGTGGAACGAAAGGGGGCTCGGCCGAGCGGTCGGTTTTATATGCCGTGCAGTCGCCGAACGGTTGGACGACTGGACTTTGGGTGACAAGGTCCAGTCGTCCGATCATTAGACGACTGCAATTATATCACCCAACGGTCCATCAACTGCATGCATGTTGCATGGCCGTTGGACGACAGGGTCTAGTCATTCAACGGTTGGACGATTGGAGTTCATTTATGTAAAAAAAATTTAGGCGGATATATTTCTATAATTTTAAATTAAAAATGGATTATTTATAAAAAAATTCATAGCCCGATCGCACAGACACCAAGCAGTAGTACAAACGTACGAGGTGTACTAGAAATGAACGTACACTGCCAAGCTCTCCGCCGGCCGGGCCGGACGGCGCAGGAATTTGGTGCCCCGTACTACGGAGTACGACCGCCCCATGCACCCACGACGCAGCGCACGTTCGCCTACAGAGAAAAGCCATGTATTCCGTGGCTTCCATTGCGTGAGGAGTCGTCCTCTTGCGGCTGCCTGGTTGGCTGCGTACCGGCGCGCTCCGCGCATTGACGTTTGGTGAGTTTTCGATACTCGGCTGTCTGCTCGGATTAAAATGGCTTCAGCTTTTGACTTTCGGTTTATTTTTTATTATTTATAAATTTTATCTTTATCTGAACTTTTGACTTTTTATTGAGTTTTTTTGCCGGTTCTTTTTTCCCCGTATGTGTTTATATTATACATAATGGGCTAACATATTTTTTATACTCTTTAATTTTTTTAAATTTAATTATGCTAAATAAGTCTCTGTCAGTTACAGTGTTTTTTCAGACAGCTATAGTGCCTTTCAGCCATAAGCCACCAAAAAAGCCCAAATGATCACCAAGTGCGGTAGCTTTTAGCTTTTCGCATCACCTTTTGATTTTTGGTTAACTAAAATAGAAAGGTTAAGCGAGTAAGAAATACTTGTGTTGAGAAATTATTTCATTTAAAATAGCTTCTACAGTAACTTTATAAATGACTTATAAAAATTACAATTAAAACACTTTATTTAAAGACCAACTTCTAAAACCCAAAAAATCAAAAACTATTTGAAACAGCGTCTTAGGGCCTGTTCTGTAATGATTTTTAAAAACGGCTTTTAGGTTTTATTACAGTACCTAAGTTTTAAACGGAGTATTTTTTTTTTCAAAATGAGGTCTACAGGTTAATTATAGTACACGTTAAAAGCCTAATATATGTATCAACTAAAATCACAAGCGAGTATCTCTCCATAATCTCTGTCACAAACAACTAAATTTCAAAAATTTCAGCCAAAAAAATATAAGTCGTAGCCATATCAAACAAACTCTTAGGTGGTGATCGGTTCGGCTGAAAAGCTCATGGCTTATGGCTGAAAAAAGCACTGTAGCTGACAGAGGCTTATTTAGCATAATTAAATTTAAAAAATATAAAAAATATAAAAAATATGTTAGCCCATTACGTATAATACAAACAAATACGGGAAAAAAGAACCGGCAAAAAAGCTCAATAAAAAGCCAAAAGTTCAGAAAAAGACGAAACTTATGAATAGTGAAAAATAAACCAGAAGCCGAAGCCGAGTTGATCAGGGCATATCTCCATGATCCCAGGGTCAAAGTCCGTGCCACATTATCGTGCGTGTACACCATAGAAGTGACACAATTGCGGCTTTCACGAGGGAAGAGAGCATGGTGTGTAAAATTTTTGCTTTTTAGCCCAAAAATTTAAAGTTTTTTACATATGGACCCCTGGAGAAAAGATTTGCAAAAATGGACCCTTTTCTCAGCGCCACAGAATATGGCGCCCAGGGTACATGTCACGGCGCCATATGCTTTAGCGCCGTGTATTGACACGTCGGAGCCAGGGTGGCATAGCTCGGCGCCGCAGCACATGGCGCCGTGAAGTGCAAATACGGCGCTGCATTCCGTAGCGCCGTGTACTGACTTAGCCAGTCAAAAATGGTCGCCGTGCCTGCAAGTCCCCCTATCTCGGCGCCAAACTTTCACGCGCCGTACATAGCTTACACGGCGTCATACCCTTTGGCGCCGAGATGTGTATATACAACGCGAGACTGTTTGGCGCCTCTTTTGGCGCCAAACAATCGGGCGCCGTATATACACATCTCGGCGCCAAAGGGTATGGCGCCGTGTAAGCTACACCTGACAAAAAAAACAGCAAAACAACAAACTTTTCTGTAAAACATGCACATACGTACATGCACACATGAAACATCTGAAAACGTAAATAACAACATCGTTACCAATAAGTCTCAAAATACCACATAACTGTATAAAGTCTCAAAATATCACATAAGTCTGAAAATATCGCATGTCTATAGAAAAAGTCTGAAAACATCAGTGCCTCTTGGCCTTCCCCTTGCCCTTGGCTAGAGCATCACTCCCTGGAGTATACGTGCTCGGGGGACGAGCCGAACGACGAGGCCGCTGCGAAGCCTGAGTAGACGGTGCGTCAGGCATCTGCGACATCCCAATCTCGTCGTGGGTAGATGCCTCCTCGTCCTCGTGCTCCTCGTCGACGTCGTCACCCTGCTCCGACTCGTCGTCGTCATCGTCCTGACTAAAAGTCGGAGTGCGTGACGAGCTCCTCGTGGACTGGCGCGTGCCGACGTGTGACAACGAGGCTGCAGCGGCACCCGAGCGCTGGGAGGCCGCCGGTGGTGCGACGTCCGTGCGTGCGCGGCAACCACACCGACCTGCCGCTCGACTGAGGCGACGTCGAAGTCTCTGCAAGTAATGATATGTCATAATTGCATACATGCTGAATCGATCTAACCTAACTAATTATCTTCGTACCTGTAGGAAGTCACTCAGGGGTGGCTCTCGCTGTCTAGGTGGCCGAGAACCTCGTCGATCTCACGCACCGAGGTTTGGAGAGAAGTCCCCTAAATAAATAAGTAAACATAAGTGCGAGATAAACGTGTGGAATCAAAGTATTGCAAATATCATGCTTTCCGTACCACTCGATCGAGAATCGGAGCGGCCTCAACCACTGTGCCCTCCCTCGCACGCCTGTCGTATGCAGTGTCCTCGTCCTCGGACGAAGCGAGGTCCGCGTAGTCGACATCGGTCCACTGCTGCCTCAGCCTGTAGCGCGTGGCAGTGTGGTACCAGGACAAGTAATCCCGGAAGCTGGCGTTACTGTGGGGGGTACTATCCGGCTCGCAGTTCTCCTCCATCTTCCTCCACCACTGCACGTACTGTCGGTGGTGATCAGCGAAGTCCGTCACCTTTCGTTGGCGGACCCTGTCGAACCTGTACATATAGCAGATGTCAACAATAGTTGTTAGTACGAACCAAAAGAATTTTAAATTGTTACTTACTTGTGCAACTCAACAGAAGTCGACATCTCCTCTGGGGGGAAGAACTGCACGAGGCCGAACCGCCGCGCAACTCTGTGGGGGAGGTGAATCTCCACGGCATAGAAGCAGATCAGCGGAGACCTCATCCTCCAAATATGGGAGTCCCTACGGCACATGGTGCTGAGCGGTAGCGCTAGAACCTGTGGCTCCAAATAAGGCTCCCAGGACACCTAGTAAGCGAACACACGATTAGCCATGTACAAAAACCAAGAACTGTAGGAAAAATAAATTTCTTACCATCGTGGGAGACAAAGTGTCAAACTCGTTGCTGAAATCCACGTACGCCCGCTGAGTAGTCGCGAACGGGACTGACACTGTATCCCACAGGTACGCAACAGTGGGGCCGAGGTCATCCACACCCAATGGATGCCAAGGCTGCGCCTGGAACACTCGAGGGCGCCCCACTGGAATGCGTGTCCACATCCACACCTAGCAAGCGAACATACGGGCAGACACACGATTAGCCATGCACAAAAACAAAGAACTGTAGGAAAAATAAATGCATTACCACACCTGCAGAAGGAAGACGCAGCCACCGAGCGTCGACGTGGGCGCCCTGCGTCTGCAGGCCTCGCAAAGCTGACGGTAGAGGAATGCGAGGACCGCCGACCCCCAGCTGAACTGTCCAGCGTCCCCCCAGTCCTGGAGGCAGTGGATGTACATCCACGAAGCGGCATCCCTCGTGGCGTCCGGGAACAGCACTGCCCCGAACATGTGCAGGACCCAGGCGCGGCAGTGGTAGCTCACCGTGGCGTCGTCCGCGGCAGCAAGGCATTCGCCAAAGGTAATCCGCAACCATCTAAGGTGGACCCCCGAGACGCGGCCTCGCCTGGCATTATCTGGGGCAGGAGGCAATGGCGTGCCCAGGAAGGCCTCCACACGTGCCCTCCAGCCCTCAGACACCGCCGGGCCGATCACCGGCTGTCCCCTGATGGGAAGTCCAAGTATCATCGCCACGTCCTGCAGCGTGACGGTCATCTCCCCACAGGGAAGGTGGAACGTGTGTGTCTCTGGCCTCCACCTGTTAGTAGTACAAGGAGAAAAGAATTAGTTACGTACGTAAGAATATAGAAGTGAAAACAAATTGACCCGATAGAGAAAATTCACCTGTCGACAAGTGCGGTCAAAGCTGCAGGGTTGGAGACCGGCATGCCCCGCCGTAATAGGTTAGCACCGTGTGAAGCCCAGCACGGCACAGTAGTGGGGTATAGCGGTCGTCGTAGCGCATCAACTGGAACCCATCATGGGTTCGAGGACGAAGTATGGGTATCTCCTGAAAATTGCTATAAAAGTTAGCTGCGTGACCATCAAGTTGAACACATGTATATTTCGACCACACACGTACCTGGCCGTCCTCCGTGAGCCTGCCGCGGTGCTCCCTCTCGTAGGACTCATCTAGCAGCCGGTATCTCGCCATCCTGTGATAAATTTTAGAATTCAATAGTTAAGAAATATTCAAATAAGAAATTTATAAAACATGATTTATAAATAAAAATAATAATCAAATTGAATTATGAAATTGGAATCAACATGAATAATAATTGGAATCAAATTGATTTACCCTAAATCTAAACATTCAACAATGTTGTTCAAATCATACCCATAAAACATATGTATTTCTAAATCAAACCCTAAAAACATATGTATTTCACTCAAATCAAACCCTAAAAACATATGTATTTCTAAAATGGACCCTAAAAACATATGTATTTCTAAACATTCATCAATCTCGCTCAAACCAAACCCTAAAAACATATGTATTTCGCTCAAATCAAACCCTAAAAACATATGTATTTCTAAAATGGACCCTAAAAACATATGTATTTCTAAACATTCATCAATCTCGCTCAAACCAAACCCTAAAAACATATGTATTTCGCTCAAATCAAACCCTAAAAACATATGTATTTCTAAAATGGACCCTACAAACATATGTATTTCTAAACATTCATCAATCTCGCTCAAACCAAACTCTAAAAATATGTGTATTTCTAAATCAAACTCTAAATCTAAACATATATTTCTAAATCAAACCCTAAAAACAAATGTATTTCTAAATAAAACCCTAAAATACATATATTTCTAAAAATCAAACCCTAAAAACGAATCTATACACATTACTACTCTTACATTATGCATATCTATCGAAAATCTAACCTAAAACCGAGCCAAATTGAACTAATTTCATCTAGGGTTTCAAATCTTCCCAAACGAAATGTACCTCAAATAATCCATATTTATTGCAAAAAAATCAATGGAAAGGAGGGGGTTCACCTTGCTTAGTCGATTTGGAAGCAAAATCGCAAGAAAAACGGATGGATTTGAGTAGATTTTGAGGGGGGGGGAAGAGAGTGGCGGCGGCGGTTGCTTCAGTTGGGCTGAACAGAGTGAGGGGCCGAGGGGCCGCGCTCGGGCTTAAGTCCCAGAGCACGGCGCCAAGGGTGTTAGCGCCGTATTTGCACTTCACGGCGCCATGTGCTGCGGCGCCGAGCTATGCCACCCTGGCTCCGACGTGTCAATACACGGCGCTAAAGCATATGGCGCCGTGACATGTACCCTTGGCGCCATATTTTGTGGCGCCGAGAAAAGGGTCCATTTTTGCAAATCTTTTCTCCAGGGGTCCATATGTAAAAAACTTTTAAATTTTGGGCTAAAAAGCAAAAATTTTACGCATGGTGTCTGGTGTTTGTACTACTACATGATAGGCTCCTTCTGTTGATTCAGGCGAAGTGGGTGGTATTTTTTTGGCTTATAATTTATGATTTATAATTTTTTATGCAAATAAATAAGATGATTCCTTTATTGTTTCTTAAAAAATGGGTTGGTTTTTTCATCGTTTTTTAAATGACTTATCAGGACAACTTTTTGGAAATGGTTTATTAGTTACCAGCATTCGGTTTATTGTACAAATACTCACACTAAGTTTAAAAGCCATCAGCCACAATCGAAAAGAACCTATCCGATATTTTGCCTTGTAGAGGAGTACTCTTTCACGTAGAAAAGCTCATCAGTTCAGCCGTCTTGCTGTCGCAGTGTACTTCCAACAATGCCAGTGCCTGGGATCATCTGATTGCGAGCAAAAGTTTAGAGGTGCTTCAAATAAGCTGTGAACAGTGACACATTCTGTCATCCTCATCCACAACGTACTTCATTCGATCCGACTCAGTTTCACAGGATTACACAAGCATTGAGCTCGACTTTTATTCCGTTTAGTACAGAAAATGTTACAACTAGCACAAGCACATGGTGCTTTTCAATAGTTACATGACTAATCACACTAAAAACGGTATCCAATACAGGCAGGCAATCATGCCGGATAGGCTGCTAATATCCAGTATCATCAACTCCGGTTGCGCTTACTTAGTGGAAGGAATAAGGTACTTGAGGAAGGGTTCTGCCCTAGGAGCGAAAGATTTCACATCGTCAAAAGTCGCCATTTCGAAATCCTCGTACTCGAAGCCAGGGGCACAAGTGCAGCCAACTAGGGAGTAATGCTGCTCGGGATCCCTCTTTCGAGACTTGACCAGAACACTGCCATCAGACGCGAATGACTCAACATCCAGCGTAGGGAAAGAACCAAACCACACATTTGGTGGCACGGTGTACTGGGGGCGCTGGCCAGTCTCCAGGTGTGGACCAATTACAGTGAGGTCAATGTGGCCATCATCGTGCAGCTCAAACACCTAAAGCAAACAGAGAGTAGCAGTATTAGATACAAAATGGCAATTTCAGTAGTCATGGAAAGTAAAGCAAACAGGTCACCAAGGTCAAAGAGCTATTACTAACCGTGAGAGGCTCTCCCTTGTAGAAGTGCCAGGTTTCAGCACAGGGAATACGATGGAGGCGTGAAACACTCCCTGCAGGAAGCAAGAAGTAGATTGCAGTGCTCACAGCACGATCAACCTTGTCTGCAGTATACATTAAGGAAGTATTAGAAACATTCCAGTATCAACTTGATACTATATTCACAGTAAACCAGTTTTATCATCCACTAAATGTCAGAAAATACTAAAAACTAAAATGGATGCCAATGCTCGGAGTCCACATTAACACTGATAAGGGAGGGAGAGCAGACATTTTGAAAGAAAAACATTATGGTTTACATTTTTCAACCAGGAAAGCATAATCCTGTTTCTGGCCTAAAAATCAAAGCACGTACAAATCTAAAAGTGGAATTGGCAAAGTAGCAGACAAGTAGTAGTTAACACTTCAAACTAGTGATGAAGAATGTTTATTCCTCACAACATCTGCAGGGGTTTCTGATCAGTTTGGCAGTCAGAATATTCTACCTTTTTTCGAGGGAAGAACAGCAGGGGAAGCCCCCACTTGAACATTCTACTTTGGTTGGTACAAACATCTTACTGATGTCTTGTTACATTTCAGTTACAGATTCCAGCAGAAGCAGAGGAAGTATAATACTGCAATCTTTAAAAGGCAACAACTACCAAATATTATCTTTCACACATGATAACCAGATGCATGTAACACAAAGTTACAGTACCTACTAGATTAAACATCACAGGTAAGCTAGCTTACGGATAACATATCATTAATTCATTATCACCCCTAGGCCTCAGTATCGCCGTTTTGAGCATTTCATGATACAGAGACAATATGAGCTCAATTGTGCAGTTGTGCCATCATATGCATAGTTAGTTAGGATGTGATTCCTGTTTATCTGGAATGCCCAGTACTCAAGCACACAGATTAGTCAAACAGCAGCCATAGACTACACTACAATCGAAGGTCTGCACATGCAAAGACACAAGAAACCTCGATTCAGTCCAGTCCGGTCGCACACCATCCTGCCCAAGTAAGTAGTCCCGATCCGACGAGAAAGGGAAGAGAGAATTAAACGCTACTGAGTGAGAGGCGTACACTGCGGCGGGAGCTGGGCGGTGGTGAGGGAGATGGAGGCGTCGCGGAAGGTCTCGGTGTAGTAGCCGCCCTCCGGGTGCGGCTTCAGATCCAGCAGCGCCGCCACCTCCGTCGCCGTCATCTCGCCGGAGCCCATCCCCTCCTCCCCTTAGGTCCTTACTGCCTCTCCCCCTCGCCTTCTCCTCTCCTAGATCTGATCGATCCGTCAAGTCCTTCCTTGTCCTGCTGCCCGCCGCGAGGTTCTTGGGTTTTTGGCGATTTGGCGTCTTGTTTTGTTTTTGAGGCGAATTTGGCTTGCTGAATTCCAAGAGCAGCCTGCGACTGATTGTCTCGTCTGTTTTGTTTATTCGCAGGAACGTGGGCGCTGGGGAGTGGTTGATGGATAACATTTTCTTCCGCCGGTCAACTCGATTTGGGCCTGTGCTGAACCGGCTGCCATACGCCAGACGGCATATGCCGGTATGCTTCAAACGGTTTCACCTTATTTTAGTTATCGAATTATTTAAGTCAAAAAACCACATAACACATATCAGCTTTTAATTTTAAGTTATTTTAGTTTTTCCATCTTTTTATTTTTTTCTCATTTACATTGTTTATGACGATATAATGTTTTTTTATATTTTTCTCAATTTTTTCTTTTTTCTTATTTTTCTCAGAAAAGACTAACCGCCACTTCAGTACAATTCCAACTAAAAACCTGAAAGCCAAAGCCTTAAGCCTCTTTGAGCGGCCGAAATGGTTTCTATCGAGCGCACACTACGAATTATTTGTTGTAAACTGTCTGATTACCATAGCGTACACTGCGGCGGGAACTGATATACTGTACCGCACTATTATCGTACAAATGTGTATGGCCCTTACGCATTTGCACAATAGTAGTGTGGTACATGTATGTTTTTTTTTTTTTGCGAATTCCAAATGTTGAAATCACATATATTAAACAAAATACTTCGTGCAATTTGAATTATAGTATTTAAGTATATTGGAAATGATCAAGAAGTACAACACGTTATATAAAATAGAAAGGCTCCAATGAAAGTCGCTCGAAAACCAACAAACTTCAATAGATTTCCAAAACATTCAAATAAAAAATTTAAAAATACTCGAGCGTTACGGAAAAATTCATTGGAAAAAACTATCAACAAGCATATAGCAATTTTCAGTTGATGTTAACAGCAACTTTCATTTGTTCCCTACTTTCCCGTACTAGAGAGCGTCCATGAAAAATGCAAAGGACATGCAAATCTTACTGCTAGATTCTCCTTCCGAAAGTTCAAGATGGTTCGCACGAATCAGTCGCAAAAGGGTTGCAAGAACAACACGTATTGATCGTTTCATTCACGCAGGGGTCGTAGACTGGTTTTGCAGAAGCCATCACTTCAAAATATGCAAGCAACAAGGGAGCAGACATCACATGTTTGCTCGGCTCTAATTAAGGGTCTATTCTTTTTGACCGTGGATTGTGACTTTTAGTTGCGGTTTGTGATTTTTAGACTGTTTATATGAGAGATTACAGGGTAACAGAAACTCACGTGCTGTTTTTACCAATATAAATGAAACCAGTAAAGTATGTACTACAATTAACTAGTAGACCATATCTTAAAAAATACTCCGTTTAAAAGCTAGTTACTATAGAAAAGCTAAAAAGCAGTTTTTAGAAGCCGAAAAGAACAGGGCCTAAGATTCTCTCCAAAGCATATACCCCATTACTGGCAGATTATTCGGTGGTTAGCTGATTGAGTTGATTCCAATGAATAGGGATGAAAACGGAACGGAAATATCCCGTACCGAACCGCATCGTTTTCTACATTTGACCCGATCGAATTCGTATTTTCGGACAAATTCGAATTCGGTTCGAAATACGGAATACCAAATTCGAAAACGAAGCGGAAATGGTTTAGACGTTTTCCGACCGTTTTCTACTTTTCTACATTTTATTCGGAATATACCGTATTGTAAATACGGTTTAAACCGAATTTGGCCCACTAGAAGCCCAGGTCTCACCGTCTCACAGGCTCACAGCCCAGGCGCCCAGCGCCCCAGCCCAATTCACAGCCCAGCCTCTGCGAGGCTCCTGGCTGTCTCCTCCCCTAAATCCCTAAGACCCTAATCCCCTTCCCTTCCTATCAGCCGCGGCGCCGCACCCCGCACGCGACGCGGTGCGCGACTCCAGCAGCGCCGCCGCCCCCCCCCCCGGCTGCCAGCGTGCCATCCCGGCGGCCACTCGCGTCCCACCCCGGCAGCTCCGCCGCCCCGCCAGCTCCGCCAAACCCCTCCGCATGCTCTGGTTCGTCGTTCTTGTCATCCTCCTCGCCGCTGGCGTCACCGCGCTCGTGCTCTACCTCGTCTACCGCCCCACCCGCCCTGCCTTCGCGGTCACCTCCGTCGCCGTCTACTCCCTCTACAACGCCAGCGCCGCCAGCCAGGCAGCTAGGGCCTAGGGCGCGGCCGCCCCGCCCGCGTCGGACCTCCGCGCCGCGCTTCAGCCGCCAGCCCGCCACAGCCCGGCGCGCCCGTGCAGCCGCTGAAGCCGCCGACGCCGATCGATGGCACCCCCACTGGAGAAGGTGGATCTGGTCCTGCAGCAATGAGGAAGGGCAAGACCAAGACCAAATCCGTGCGCCACCTTCTAGCGCCGCCGGAAGCATCGGCAGCGGCAGCAACGGCTTCTCCAGCAGCAGGTAACTAACAGCTGATTGTCATAATTTGTCACTCGATTTTTGGCAAGCTGGAGAAGCATCGGTTTATAAATGTTGTGTAGGCTTCGTGTCATGTGGTTCCTGCTTGGAATATATTCCAGTTTATTTGGAGTGAACCCGTAATTAGTACATGTTCAGAAATTCATGTTAGCTAGAACCTTTGCTATCCTTCTGTGAACCTTTGCTATCCCTCTGTGCTTGCACATACATGATACACATACCTTTAAATTTTTATTCGTTTTGCGGCAGTGGAAGATCTGAGCTTGAATATTGTTGGCGTACTGGCTGTTGATTGTGTTGCATGATTTCAAATCAATACTGAAATGTGACTTCACTCGCATTAGTTTGTCCCGAATCCTGAGTCATGACTCATGACTGATCAGCCGCAATACTTGCGTGTATCAGAAGTTAAATAATCTTGTATAAAATTTTCTGTGGTCTACCACAAGACTGTAGGTGGTTGTCGACATTGTTTTGATGCTTGTGCAGTTCTTTAATTTCTTCACGGGATAGTGTTTTTCCTTCATTCTACTAAAAGGCTTGATATCTCTACATCTCAGCGTGTCTCACCAGTGATCATGGTGGTGTTTCACATTTTCTATATGTAATTCAAGTGTTATTTCCCCCTTACCAGTCTTCAATGCCATTTTTTTGGAGCTTGGTATCTTTTGATTACATGATGCTTATGATCCCCAAAAGACAAAAAATTATGCTTACCACGCTTAGAATGTCAGAACCAATAAAAGCAAACTATCATGTTGACAGATCAACTCTTACTCTGCAAATGAAAATATGTGTGATGTTTGTGGCCAAGTTTGCCAACCTTCCTTGTGTTTGGTGCCTATTCCTAATCACTTGTGGTTAATTTGACTTGGCTCTTGGCAGGATCAAGGAGTAAGAGGCCTTCATCTCAAAGTGTTAGCTCTAGTGCAACTTGTGAAAGTCCAGCTACAGCAGCATCAGTGATGGCTTCTTCTGTTGCAAGTCAAGCTCCAAATGTTGACACCAGTGGTAGTGGAGATGGTGCACCAGCAACAACCACAGCATCAGCCCCGCAGATTAATATCAAAGATGATGACCAAGAGGATGACGAGAATGAAGAGCAGGCTCACCTTTCTGGCAAGAGGTTTAAGAAATGCACATCGATTGTCTGGAAGTATTTCACCAAGAAATTGGAGATTTTAGAGGAGGATGGAAAGCAGTTTGAGCAGCTGTGGGGATATTGCAATTTCCCCAATTGCAAGCAGAGGTACAGAGCTGAGGGCGCTTGTGGGACAACTGCATTCAAGAACCATTTGAAGTCAAAGCACAATGTTGTGGAGGGACAACAACAACTTAATGTTGGTAAGAACCCTGGTACTGAAATTGCTCATGTTCAGCCTTACAAATATGACCAAGAAGCTAGCTTGAAGAAATTGAATTTGGCAATAACCATGCATGAATATCCTTTCAATATAGTTGAGCATGAGTATCTTGTTGATTTCATAAAATCTCTCCGTCCTAGCTTTCCGATAAAGTCCCGTGTCACTGTTAGGAAAGAAATAATGGACAAATATCTTGAAGAAAAGGAAACTTTGTATGCACACTTGAAAACTTTCTAGTGCCGCTTTAGTGCAACAATGGATATGTGGACCTCATGCCAAAATAAAGGATACATGTGTGTTACTATTCATTGGATAGATGATAATTGGCGTATGCAAAAGAGAATTATTGGTTTTTTCAATGTAAAAGGAAGGCATACTGGTGCAAAGTTGTCTGAGACATTCACTGAAGTTATGGTTAAATGGTACATTGAAAATAGACTGTTTGCTTTGACTTTGGATAATGCTAGTTCAAATGAAGTGGCTGTCAATGATATAATTTCAGATCTGAAAGAGAATGGTAATGGTTCCCTAGTTTGTGATGGGATGTTTTTCATGTTAGATGTGCCTGCCATATTCTCAATTTGGTTGCTAGAGATGGGTTGAAAGTCATTTCAGGAACAATCAGCAAGGTCAAATCACTTGTACTAGCTGTGAAAGGGTCTCCATTGCAGTGGGAAGAGCTTATGAAGTGTGCCACCGAAGCTGGGTTGGATACAAAGAGGGGTATCTCGATGGATGTTTCAACCAGGTGGAATTCTACCTACTTAATGCTGAGAGATGCCTTGTACTACAAGGATGCATTTATTAGGCTGAAGTCTTCAAATCGTAAAAGGTATGCCAAGATTTCTCCATCTTCTGCTGAATGGGACAATGCATTGACAATTTATGGCTGCTTGAAGAAATTTTATGATCTCACTGAAATTCTCTTTGGCACTTCATATCCTACTGCAAACTTATTTTATAGAGGTTTCTGTGATATAAAGCTCTTGCTTGATGATTGGTGCTTTAGTGGAGATGGTACAATTAGAGATATGGCAATTGCTATGAATGAGAAATTTGAGAAATATTGGCAGCATTCCAACATTGCTCTAGCTGTAGCCTGTTTTCTTGATCCTAGGTATAAGAAAAGGCTGCTAGAGTACTATATGAAGAAGTTCTATGGTGATCATTATCAATTTGAACTTGATGAGTTTGTTAGTGTGGTAAAGAAAATGTACAACTTTTATGTTAGTTCTGCTCCTGCATCATCAAAGAAAAATAGTAAAGGGGCTGCACCTGGACCTAGTAACACAGCTGATATATTAATGGGAAATGTAGACCATGACCTAGAAGAATTCTTATATGATGCAAGTGAACTTGTTATGATGCAAGTGAACTTGTTATGGTTGAGTCAAATGAGTTGGAGAGGTATATTGCAGAACCACTTCTAAAAATTGTTGGTGGGTTTGATATCTTAGCATGGTGGAAAAACAAGAGAGAAGACTATCCTATCCTTTCGCAAATTGTTCGGGATGTAATGGCCATACAGGTATCAACAGTAGCATCCGAGTCTGCTTTTAGTGCTGCTGGTCGTGTTGTTGATCCCTATCGTAGTCGTCTTGATCCCGAGATGGTACAGACATTAATGTGCATAAAGGATTGGGTTGCTGCAGCAAGAAAAGGTGCTCATTTTATCTTTTTTTCAGTTAGACACTTATAATTGCAGCAGAATAATGCATTGATTATTTTCCTTTCTTTCTCATTTTTTGTTCAGATTCTAAAATGGTTGGATCAATTGTGAGTGATCTTGAGGTTGAGGCTTTGGCTAATGTTGTGGCTAAACTGAAAATTGAGGTATGTGTATATTTATTGACTGCTTGCTCTGAAATATGCTATTGCTACATCTAATTTTAATTCACTTTGCAAACTTGTAGGAAAAGGACAAGGAGGGGGATGAGGACTCTGAGGAGAACAATGAGGAAGCAAAAGATATGGAAAGCGATCCTGACCTCGTGGATGATGCTGATGAACTGTAGTTGTTTTGCTAGCTGTTAATTGCTTGTTTTAGACTTGTATTGTATTTGTGTCGGCTATTGTGTTAATACTTAAGACCAAGGGTCATGCACTTGTTAATTATTATATGCACTTGAACTTGATCATGCACTTGGTAATTGTTATGTACTTGGTCACTTGTTAATTGTTATGCACTTGGTCCTACAGGTCGGTATTCCGTATTGAATTTTCGTATACCGACCGTGTTCGACATAATTCCGCTCGAATTGGTTCGTTTTCGAAATTCTTGATATTCCGTAAGTTCGCGTTCGTTTTCGTGTCTGGCTTTACCGCTTTCGCTTTCGCTTTCGTTTTCGTATTCAAATGTAGAAGTAGAAAACGGTTGAGGAGTTTTCCGACCGTTTCCGACTGTTTTCATCCCTACCAATGAACCAATGTGTAGACGCATATAGTCGATAACAACGAGAAAAAAACGAAGAATAAACAAGAACGATTCACACATACCAGAGACTGTAGAAATCAATTTAATACCTTATCAGTTACCGCTGTTGTATTGCATATCCATAACTCAATATGCTGTCGCCGGAGACATGTGTACTTGACGCAGCAATCAACATTTGAGTAACTCTAGTTCCTGGGGAAAATACCTGAACTGACATGCACGCTGAAGAACAAAGCGAAATTAGAGTCAAAACTTATCTACAGTACCACATCAACCTATGGTCAGCTTAGTACAAAATGTTAATCTACAAAAGTCATAGCCATACAGCTGGAAAAAATTAAAAAGGAAAATTATCCTCATAAAGTCATATCTGGTATATTTTAACAAATGAAAAAGGTCATATATGATAGCAAACCAAACCATTGGCGTTGTAGAAAGGTTAGAACCATACTGCTTCATTACTTCTGTTACACTTAGTGAGAATTGTTCACAATGCATTGCTTTCATGTACTCACTGTACTTTATCACTGAAATGAAATCTTTTATTTTTCAAAAATAACAGCAATGTTCGGCCCTTCCCACAAGGAAAGATCTACCTAGTAAATAGAAAACATGTATGCTTGTGTGGACCTGAATTTTGTCAATCCATAATCCTCTGTAATTTCCACTACACTATTCCCTGTATAAGTAGATAGTGCTCATAGATACATTATTATATATCAAAATTATATCTTACGGAAGCGTAAATATAATAGTAAACTTACTTATGGGCCGATCAGACTGAAATCAAATTAAAAAAGAAGCAGTGGGAATGGAACTTTACACAAGTGGGAGTCTCAGAACACGCCCACTGGCTACAACTGGGGTTTGCGACCTAGTTCTTGGCCTCATCGTCTTGCAACTCTGTTGACACCTTTAGATGACAGTAAGGCTTGACTTTATCCTTTTACTGACCGGATAATGGCAATTGAGCAAGAATAGGTACAGATGTACTCAACAAAAGCCACTACATATAATATAATTGTCATAGATGCAAGGCTAACAATTAAAGGCTTGATGTTTTTTTATTTACTAAAAACATCATTTCAAAAGATACAATAAATAGGAAATTCCTTGAAGCTTAGCAGTTTTAACCAAACCAGATTTTCCAAAGTTATTTGAGAGAATGTAGTAATTAGTAATAGTGTAGGTTACATTCACTTGTTACAGCGCATGGTTACCTCCACTGTATACTAGTTTTTGTTACTAAGGATTCATCCACCCACTATAATCACCGAGTTACGTTCACCTAGGAGAAATCAATTTAGGGCTATATCCGCCCGACGAGTTTTCATCCCACCCATAAAAGTTTTATAAATAGACACTAACTCGAGTAAGTTTCCATGCCCACCCATGACCGTGGGTATGGATATTCGAATAGTTTTTACTTTGCAGAGATTGTATACTTTACCCACAAGATACAATCAGCTTGTTATATTCCACATGTTTCTTTAGATATGTAGATCGAGAAAATCGCCATGAGGTCTTTTACAATACCTCGCTCCTTCATCACCTTGACCAATAGGTTTATCCATTCTAAAGAAAGACCTATAGTTGTGCGGGAAGCTTCCCCAACGATTAGCACAGTGGGAACATGGAAGCTCCCCAACGACTAGCGTAGTGAAAAACATCACCCTCCCTCGGTGTCCTATTCTAGCCAGATCAGAATCCGCATGCACCATCTCCACCTCTCCACCATTCGAGATGACTCTAAAGTTTGATAAATTATTTAACCAAGTCATACCCATTATAGACTTTGGTTGCACTATTTTACATTTGGAGGTCATCACATGATTTAATCCTTAGAGTTATGTGGGCAGTGCTACTACAAACCACATATTCTCGTGCTATATCTGTACCAGCTCCTCTTACTATCCGCCCAGATATGTAAAATAAGTTTTAGGGTTTTAGGAGCATAAAATATCCGAGTTCAACATACCAGCCACCTTCCACTAATGGTTGCCCAAATCAAGTTTTCATATTTGAAATGGTGTTAGGATAAATTAATGCCCCTGGGTATCTAACCAAGACTAAGTTTGCTGCTTATATATGGACTTATATCTAGTATGTTTACTATTAATTCTAAGATGATAAGGGTTTATGTTTAAAGCCAAGGAGTGGCGTATACTTAAGTAATTATCCATAGTAAATTAACTATGAACAAGTATGAATATAATTTGCGTAACAAAATAAAGTATACAATTTGATATTTTCAAATAAAAATAATTTGTATTCAAAAGATAGGTGTGATATGATCAAAATATTGACTTGTCTTGCTCAGTTTACCGTGGCCTTGATTTTACTCAAAGCCTTCTCAGTCAATGATCTTGAAGCTTTTGATCTTCATCTTTTATCTAGATCTTGATCCTAGTTGAGTTGTTGCTTCTTCGAGACTTCCACTTCTAATTGTGCGATAAACGATCCAAAACCAAATAAATTCAAAAGATTTCAAATATCCAAATAAATCCAAAATAAACTTAATTGAGTTTTTTATGACTAAGTTGGTGATGTGAGATAAGATTTTGCAGGTGCAAGATGCTTGACAAAGTCAAATGGAGTTTGAGTGAAAGGGGGAATGGTGAAAAAGCTTTGCCGGGAAGGATAAAAGAAGATCGATGTCGAACGGTCATTCACAAAAATATTCTGTTTTGAATTGAAACATGGCTAGACATAGCCGATTGGGGAATGTTATGGCTTGACCTTTAATTTAATAGATTCTTTAATTATTTTATATTTATTAAGGAAGTTCCAAGAGTTGGGTTAGACTTAGGATATATATGCCAGTCCACTTGATTAGACGGTCTTATTTGTCGAGTGAGATTACTTGAGGGTTAGAGTCTCGAATTGTTGGTGCATTAATTACTCTTAATTACCATTGGTGATTTTAAAATCTAGAGATAATGATGATATGATTATTATTTGGGCAAGATTGCACTTTTATCCTAACCCTTTTTAAATTAGATGCTGATGGCAAGATTGTATTTTTATCAAGATTTCTAATTCAAGTTTGCATTTTAATTTAAGTGGCAAAGACATGCTGGTTAATTACCTCATCTTTAACATATTTGCCACTTTGAATGGGGTTTGCAAGACATTTGGATATTGCACAAGGCTATATTTTAATAATGTCTTTAATTGGTAATTGAATTGGAGTTAAATATTAAGGGCACACTAATTATTTCAAGAATCATTTAGTTATTTTCTAGAAAATCTGTAATTCAAATAGTGTACTCATATTTTAAATATTAGTGGCTTAACATTCAGATTAACCACCTGCATTATTTAAGTATTAATTGAGGAAGGGCCTTAATGATTTTTGAGACATGGGAATGATATTACTTATTTTTACATGGCTAAATTTCACAGCAAATATTTTATATGATCATTAATTTTGTTAAATCATGCAATTGATCGCGATTGAGTCTCTATTATTTTTTATCTTGCATAGATCTTTATTCTAATTTTATTACTCAATTTTATTCTTATTTTGTTTAGAAAATATATTTTTATCAATTTTCTATTCGAATAATTCTTAAACATTTGAATGCTTGCCCCGAAGAATAAAAGAATACATAGCATCAACACACCAGTTGAACGCATGATGTACAACAGCTTCATCCATGGGATCTCCTCCTGCTATGTGGGGAAGGAGGAGCCCCTTCGAAGAAATGAGACACGGCTACCTCAAGGTCCTCAGGTGAGTACTTGATGTACAGCTCTGGATGCTTCCCATTCTCTATATGATGTCGGAACCTGCCGAGGAATGACCGGTATGCCGGCAGCAGCTTCTCTGCTATTGAGATCCTTAGCTCCTCCCTCAGCTGCGTGTCTGGCACAGACCACGCAGACTGTACCCTGTGAGCCTCCTCGAACGCAGCGTTGAAGGACTTGAACCGCTCCCGCAGAGCCGACTTGGATATTCCTGACGAAAAGCCACCGCTTACATGGAGCCCCTCATGTCGCAAACAGTTCAAGATCTTCAGCCATGCCGTCCGCTCGTAGTTCGTGGCCGCCATTGTGAACTTGCCCGTAAGCCGCTTCAAGCAGTCATCACCGATCATGCTCCAGAGGTCTGGCGAGTCCTTCACCTTGTGCACAATATAGTGCACGTTGTTCATCAAGAACAAGTGTGAGATAGCTGTGTCCTTGTAGAGTGACGCCTTGCCCTCGAGGTTGTGCTCAAGAAGAAGAATGATCCAGACAATATGAGCGGCGAGTGGCGACTGGTTCTCAAGCTCGAGCTCGGCCAAGGACGGCGCGAGCTCATTGCCCTCGGCGGCAAGCCGCGCGCTAGCCGACGGGCGCGACACGATCAGCTCGGAGAGCGTGGCCTTGTAGTCGGAAATGAGGCTGCTATAGTTCATCACATACCGAGTCAGCGGGTGGATCGTACCGCCAGGCACCGCAGTCTTGGGCGGATCACGGAGCACGGCGTTCTCGAACTCCGAGAGGATGCCGCGCACGGCGTCGGCGAGCCGCGACCGGATCTCGGCGGACTGCACGTATATCGATTCGGTAGCCTTGGAGGCGGCGAAGATGTCGGAGACGTCGGGGAGGAGGTCGGAGAGCGCGTCGTGGAGGTCGATTATCTTGAAGAGCTTCTCGGGGGAGCGGCGGCCGATGCTGATAGCCTCGGCGAAGCCGAAAAGCTGCAGCGCTGCACCCTTGACAGCCTCGGCGAAGGGGGTGTCGTGCGTGTCGGGAGCGGCGGCGGAGACGGTGATGTTGGAGATTGAGAGGTCGTGGAAGATGAGGAAGCAGAGGCGGCGCTCGCTGGCGAAGACACCGCGGACGGCCGCGCGGGCAGCACGGATCCACCGGCGGATCTTAGCCTCAAGGGCGTCCCACTCGAGGCGCTGGACGTCGCCGATGCTAAGCCGCTCGACGCCTAGCCGGCGGAGGGATGCGTCGACGGCCGGCTTGCGGACGGAGGCGTAGACCTGGGCACACTCGCGGCCGTACCCGGCCGCAGCCATGCGGGACGCGATGGCGCGGAGGTCGGCCACGGCATCGTCGGGGAGGAGGTCGATCTCGCGGATGCTCCGGAGCGAGCGGTAGCTGCTCCGCCGGTCTACGGAGGAGGACACGGAGTCGTCCTCATCCACGACGGGGAGGTCAACAGACGAGGCCGAGTTGGAGCGGTCGCTGGAGATGGAGAGGGAGCCGCCGAGGCCGGCAAGCGCCTCGATCTCAAGGTCGAGGGCGCGGGACGACAGCACGTGGCGGAATTCGTCCTCGAGCCGCGCCGTCGCGACCTGCACGGCGCTGGACCCTACCCCGGCAGCCGAGGAGAGCCGCCGCGGGCTCCCGACCGCGGCGGGGGACGGCGGCTCGAGGCGGCGCAGGTCGTCCACCCCGCGGAGGAACCGCTCCGCCTCGGCCCGATCCCCCGCCCCGTCGAACAGCATCGCCTCGTCCGCCCCCGCCACTGCCGACGCCGAGGACGAGTCCCACCGCATCACCACCCGCTCCGCCGCCGGCAGCTCCGCCGATCCATCCATGGCTGGGGTTGACTCCTCGTCTCCACCCCGACTCCGCCTCCCCCTGGCTCCCAAGCTGGCCTCTGTTACAGCCGCGGCTGCGCGAATCCGGGGAGCCGCACGTGCGGGCGAGCGTGGGTCTGCGCGACGGCGCACGGGGCGGGAGGCGGGGGGAGTAATATATACTACTGGTAGTAGTCGGGGAGGCGAGCTTGCTGGCTCCGCTCTCGCTCTGTGCTGCGCCCTGTCGCGTAAGGCACGCAGGATCGCTCGCCTGCTGCGACCTGTCGATGCGTGCGCTTGTGGAAGGAAATTCTATGGGAATCACCCCAAAATGCACTGTTTAAGGCCCCCTCGATCATGTTACGTGTACATCACCAATTTTAAAAGCTATCAATCCATCCCTCTATCACCCATCTATCTCCCCCATCGTCACCATCACCACCATGTGTCCGCCTCCCCCGCTCGATCCGATCGAGGCTCCCTCCCCGCCGACGATGGACTCCATGCTCTCCTTCGCCGTCATCACCACCATTCTTTCCCGCCTTGACGTCTGCTCCCTCCTCGCCGCGGCCGCTCTCGAGGCCATCCGCAAGGCAACGCTCCCGTCAGCGTCCGCGGCACTGACACCATCGTCCTCGATGTCGAGAAGAAGTCCACCCCCAAGGTCCATGACTCCACGCAACCTATCCCTTCCACACCCCTCTCGTTACGCAGCCCGCCGACCGAATCTCACGATTCTCACCGGAAATTCCCCAAATTTTCCAGGTCCGTGCGCAAGATCACGAGCCTGGACACCCACATCGCACTGGCCTGTGTGGGGCTCAAGGTGGAAGAATGCGTGCTCATCAACCGGGCGTGTGTCGAGTGCTAGAGCCACCGGCTCGCCGTCGAGCCCATCACTGTCGAGTACATCACGCACTAAATCGCCGAACTGTAGAAGTACACGTAGTGCGGAGGGCTGCGACGACGACACGGACAGTGGCAACGCTGCTCACACGGACGACGACAGCATCAATCGGGCCTTCCATCCGAGCATGATCTTGTTCGACCCTATCTCCTCTACCGTGTACCTGTTGTTGAACAGGCCGAGCAGTAGCCTGCCCTGGCTGTGGTTGAAGAAGCTCAGTGGCATAGCCTTGAACCCGCTCCTGCTCATCCACTCCCCCACTCGCTTCTCCCCTCGCCATCGCCATCCACCCCCGGTACGCGCGGCTCACGACGCCGGCGATGTTCGGGCCTAGGATGACTAGCCCATGAGGCCGTGCATCTGGCTCTGCGTCGGGAACCCGGCCTCCAGCGAGTCCACACCACTAAGTATTGGTGCAACTCCTTCATGAACCGCCCAACGAAGTTGCCTGCCGTGGCTTCGCCGGCATCCTCGTCGTTCTTGTAGGCTTCGCCTTCCTCCTCCATCATCATCACCACCTTGGCCCCTAGCACGGCCATGCCAGTCAAGGAAGGCACCATGGAGCCAGTGGGTCATCTAATTATGGTCATCGCCGCGGCTTGGCGGCGTTGCCTTGTGGATAGCCTCGAGGGCGGCCGCGGCGAGGAAGGAGTGGACGTCGAGGTGGGAAAGGATGGTGGCGATGACGGCGGTGGGGAGCATGGAGTCCATCGCCGGTGGGGGAGGGGGGGGGGGGCTCGATCGGATTGGGCGGGGGAGGCGAAGACATGGTGGTGACAATGACGGTAGGGGGAGATGGATGGGTGACGGTGGGGTGAGAGATTGGATAGGTGATGGGCTGATGGACAGGTAGCTTTGATATTGGTGATGCATACATGGTATGATTCTAGAAGGGATCTTAAACAGTGCATTTTGGGGATGGTTCCATAGAATTTCCTTCCGTGCGCTTGTATTGTGCTCCCCGACCACTACTTTCAGTTTGCACTCGCGAGGACTGGACTGGGATCCCGAGCAGTTGCGAGTTCAAAATCCATCCAACGGCCAGGGACTAGTTAGGCCACCCCCTGCCATAAAAACAAAGATGAACTGATGTGGGTTTGGCCGCCCAAGACAGGTTAACGGCATAGTTTATCGCGATGACAGTGAGATCGGCGTACGTCTGATCTGTCTCACGCTGGTGCGACCCGGACAGGGCAGAACCAACATAGCGTGATCCTCCTCTCCTCTTCCTCTCTCTCCACCAGCACAGAAGAACCTAGTGTGTATATATATTATACATAAACATACATACGGTATATTTAATATAATTATGAGGGGATTATTAGTTGTACTCTTTCGGTTCTTTTTTATTTGATTTTCTAAAATTTGTGCCGTCAAACTTTCTAAAATTTGGCTATAATAGATTTAAAATTATCTGACTATACAAAAATTATATCATTAAATTTATTGTTAAAAATATTTTTATAATACTAGAATTTTATTAATATATTTTAACGTAAAGTTATAAAAAATAAAGATGAAAGTCACATCGTGAAGTCTACGAAAAGTCAAAAACAAAAGACGGAGTGAGTACTTGTTTTGGCAGCTGATTTCCAGCGGTGGTTAACCGGGTGATGCTGTCGATCATTGAGGACTGATCTTATCTCAGGGATTGTTTAGTATATCCGCAGGACATGTGAGCTGACAACTCATCAGCTTAAAAAAAAAAGCAGGTCTTGGACTGGCAAAGAAAGAAGCTTTTTTTTGGCGTTGTGTCGCTGTGAAAATTGGTAAAATAGGTTCGTGCAGCTGCAAATCTGGCAACGAAATACTTGTTTAACTTAAGCCCTGTTTATATTGGTTCTTAAATACTGTTTTTTTGGTAAATAATTTTTTATGGTATTTGACTTTTAAACATAGTGTCTTTTTAAGACAGAGTTTAGTAATTGATTGTAGTACACACAATAATAATTCTATTTATATCGATCAAAATTACACGTAAACATCCCTATATACAAGTTTCTCTATAAATTCTTACTATTTATAAATCAAAACCAAAAAACAATTAAACGAGCCCTTAGCGCTGCTACACGAACTCTAGAGTATGAGCCACAGTTCAGAAATATTCCGAGATGGGTCCTACTGAAAATGGGGCAGTGTGTAGTGCAAAGGAATTGTCCACTGAATGGAAGCTGACTCGTTTCCATGACAAAATGTGCAGAGACCTGGCCTCCAGTTGCATGAACTAGGCAATGATTACGTCGCAGATATATAAAAGAGTGCCCTAATTAACACAGTTAATTAAGGGAGCGAGTGATAAAAGCATGATCTTGGCGACCTCAGCAATGTTCTGTTCTGTACCTTGGCGCTAGTTACCGCCATGCACAAGGGCACAAGATGTGGCATCACCTCCGAACATGGATGTGAATCGTAAGCTGCACTTGCGAGGATGACATCGTCTGCTTCCCCTAATTAGTGATCCTCAGTCATCCACGTCCGGTAACAACGACTTGCATCCTCTTAATCTTCTCCAGAAAGGAATATTTGCAATATTGTTCCTTGTTTTAACATGTGGAAGACATGATGTTATGCCTGCTTTCTTGTTGCCTGACATGAAATATCTTCCCAAAAAAAAATAGGTCGTTCGTTATATGGTGTGGACGAATGCAAAGGGCAGGTAGAATGTACATGCCAATTAATATTGCCGCATGCATGATGCACAGCGCAGAAGTCAAGCACACACCGTTTCATTCTTTTCAGGGCATGGGCATTACACTTAAATCATTCATTCGTCTGCCGGATCTGCCGTCTAGAAATGTTTGATTTTTCAGCGATTTGACTTAAGCAGCATCGTTATCCTGGAATTTATGTGTGAACTGTGAAGTACCATTCACATCAAGAGTTGTGTGATCCTCGAAAGTTCATTGTACAGAATGCAATCCAAAGAAAAAAAAACGTAGAGAATGTAGTCTACATAGAGCGAGCAGACAATGAACTATGTAGCTGCCATTTGGGCCCCCATGGCAGCGTTTAGTTATTTCTCTCTCTCATGCATCATACTACTTACTAAATCTCCCTCTTAAAGCAGCTCTTACCCTATTGCTAAAATGCTCTTGCTATTCTAGAAGGCTAGAATCATCAAAATTTTCTTTACTGAATTCTTATATCAACCACATGGATTCCAAAATGATAGGCTAGGAATTTGATGACATTTTCAGAATATATACCTAATGAATGATTTGTCAAAAAAAACTGTATGAACAATTTGACAAGTGGGCGCCGTGGATGGTGAGCTTTGCTTCATCATCTACTGTGATTTAGTTATGCTTATAATGTGAAATGGAACGTTGTTAGCAGTTCATCAAACCAAAAGTTGCAAATCTCTAGTCTGTACGGGCAACCATTAAAAAACTACATATGCTGTCGAATCGTGGTGCTTATAATAGAGCCCCGTTTGTTATCTAGCATTTTATTTGCATTACTAAAGTGATGGATAAATTGTCATACAAGTTGCATGCAGGTTTAGGTAGCGCTTGGACTGGTATATATCTGGAAGATAAGTGTGGTCATTTGACTTTTTTTTTGCAACGGTTCATGTTTCAATACTAAGCACACACCACACATGTCATTTGTTAAACAGCATAAGAGAATCTTCTTCCTCACATACAGACTGTGTTTAAATATAATGCCACTATTTCATTGATGAAAGATGTAGGACAGGTAATGACATCAGAGGGGGGTAAATAATATCTTCTTAAATTTCTCCTAAGCACCAGAAATCTTTCACTCCAGAGCTAGAGAGCTAAGAAGATCAAATTTCACAACGAACAACCACTACTACAGAAAGCCTAATAGTAGACGCCAAATCACAGACGGTTTTGTGAAACCGTCTGTGATGTACACTATTACAGACGGTTGTAATTGTTGGATTAATTGGGATAGGCCCATTTTAATTTAGCAATTAATCAAATAAAATTCCTAGGCCCACAACTAATGCTAGGTAGAAAATTGTTTAGTCCCATATGGAGAATTGAATGGGAGTTACACCACTTTAAAAGGTGGAACGTGGTAACCCCCTTGTGGAATTGGAGAGAGCCAATACACGCGCGCGCTCGCTCGCTCGCTCGCCTCGCCACGCCACGCCGCGCCGCGCCGCGCCGCGCCGTGCCGTGCCGTGCCGTGCGTGTGCGTACGCGTACGCGTACGCGTCGCAGGCGTGTCGGGTGCGGGCGCGTTTTTCTTTATCTATTCGAAAATCGAAACGACTCGCAGTAACTAGCATTAACGAGTGCAGTTACCAGTGGATTATGACTGCGGTTACTTCCGAGGTAATGGCTGCAGTTACTCTGGCCTCTTCGTTTTTGCTGTTACAAAAGACTCTCTACTCCATACGGGAAAGAAAGGAGAGAACAGTTTTCTTGTGGTTCTGTTTTTGTTGCTGCTCTCTGTCATCTCCAGTCCAGAACCTTGCGCGCACAAGTTTCTGGACGAGTAGGCCTCCGAAGCTCCGTCCGTTTGTGTACCTGCACGGGTAGGCGGGCGATCAAGTTTTTGGATTGTTGAACATCTAGTCAAATTTCGGCATATTTTAATCCAGAAATTCAGCGTATAAAACATGACATAAACATGCATGAGTGATCTATCATCGACGTATTTATATTCGCTAACGAATAAGCTAACAGAAACATCTATTAACATATTCATAGCGCACAGAAACAAATACACCAGAAACGGTTTCGGATTATACCCTCGGGCGGGGCCAGTGCCGGAGACACCGGAGGCGCCGTTACCATCAGTCGTCATGATGGCCTATTCGATGTAGTCGATCAAGGCGTGTACACATCCACAATGTTATCCGCCAGTATGTTGACAAGTGCACCTCGAAAAAAGTTATCCGCTACATTGAACTTGCGTTCATCCTCATCAGACAGAGGCTCAGCGGGCTTTCCTTGTGCAACATGAAAACATTCCATGGCAGTAAACCACAGGATTGCGCGTGCACGCCATCTCTTAAAATTGGAACCATCAAACCGAGGGTCTTTTTCGGTAGTTGGCTTTGCTGTGTCGCTTAAACCGCATTTGCCTACGGGCAAAGATATGTGGAATGCACTTGAGGCCAAGTTCGGAGTTTCCGATGCTGGCAGTGAGCTGTATGTCATGGAGCAGTTCTATGACTACAAGATGGTCGATGACCGTTCTGTAGTAGAGCAAGCTCATGAGATTCAGGCGCTGGCAAAGGAGCTTGAGAACAATAAGTGCGAGTTACCGGACAAGTTTGTGGCTGGTGGTATTATCGCAAAGTTACCACCCTCTTGGTCGGATTTTGCTACTTCTCTAAAGCACAAGAGGCAGGAGTTCAGTGTTACTGATCTCATTGGCACTCTTGGTGTTGAAGAGAAGGCGAGGGCAAAAGATACTCGTGGCAAGAAAGTTGCTGCTGAGGGAGGTTCTAGCGCCAATTTGGTGCAGAAGAAGAATCCTCAGGCTTTCCACAACAAAAAGAAAAATAAGCCTTTTGTCAAGCCCAAGGCTACCACTGAGTTTAAGAAGAAAGGCAAAGGAAAGGGCAGCTGCTTTGTGTGCGGTGATTCTGGCCATTGGGCTAAGGATTGTCCAGATCGCAAGGATAAGCAGAAGAAGTCTGCCAACATGGTTATTAGTGATGCTGGAGGAATATCGGGGTACGGTAATTATTTACCTACAGTTCTTTCTGTTTGTCAATCACCTGAATGGTGGGTTGACACTGGTGCTAATATTCATGTTTGTGCTGATATTTCCTTGTTTTCATCTTATCAGGTCGGTCGAGGTTGCTCCTTGTTGATGGGGAACGGATCGCATGCAGCTGTTCATGGTGTTGGTACGGTCGATCTGAAGTTTACTTCGGGAAAGACTGTGCAGTTGAAGAACGTGCAGCATGTCCCCTCCATAAAGAAGAATCTCGTTAGCGGATCTCTACTATGTAGAGATGGTTTTAGGCTTGCTTTTGAGTCCAATAAATGTGTCGTGTCTAAGTATGGAACATTTGTTGGTAAAGGCTATGAGAGCGGAGGTTTGTTCCGTTTTTCTTTGATGGATTCCTGTAATAAAATTGTGAACCATGTGTGTAATGATGATGATGAGTCTAATGTTTGGCATTCACGACTTTGTCATGTTAATTTTGGGTGTATGACGCGCTTAGCTAATGTGAGTTTAATCCCGAAATTCACTTTGGTCAAAGGTTCTAAGTGCCATGCGTGTGTTCAATCGAAACAACCTCGCAAGCCTCACAAGGCAGCAAAAGAGGCGAGGAATTTGGCACCGTTAGAACTCATTCATTCTGATTTATGCGAGATGAATGGCGTGTTGACTAAAGGGGGAAAGAAATATTTCATGACGCTTATAGATGATTGCACTAGATTTTGCTACGTGTACTTATTGAAAACAAAAGATGAAGCATTGAATTACTTTAAGATCTATAAAGCTGAGGTAGAAAACCAACTTGAAAGGAAAATCAAGCGGGTAAGGTCTGATCGTGGAGGAGAGTATTTTTCAAATGAGTTTACTGTATTCTGCGAGGAACATGGAATTATTCATGAGAGGACGCCTCCCTATTCTCCTGAATCAAACGGGATTGCCGAAAGAAAGAACCGCACTCTAACTGATTTGGTTAACGCCATGTTAGACACTGCGGGACTTTCTAAGGAATGGTGGGGTGAGGCTATATTGACCGCATGTCATGTCCTGAATAGAGTTCCTACAAAGAACAAAGAAGTAACACCATTCGAGGAATGGGAAAAGAAGAAGTTGACTCTCTCATACCTGCGCACCTGGGGATGTTTGGCCAAAGTTAACGTGCCAATTGTCAAGAAGCGCAAACTTGGACCAAAAACCGTAGATTGTGTATTCCTTGGTTATGCTATACACAGCGTGGGTTATAGGTTCTTAATTATAAAATCTGGAGTGCCTGACGTGCGTATTGGTACAATCATAGAGTCCAGAGATGCTACATTTTTTGAGAATGAATTTCCTATGAATAATGATGTACCTAGCTCATCTAGTCAAGAACCTATAATTTCCCTTGATTCCTTTGTGCCGATAGAACATGTTGAGGAAACGCCTATGGAAAATCCTGAAGAGGATAACAATGAAGTTACTCGAAAGAGTAAGAGACAGAGGATTGCAAAGTCTTTTGGTGATGATTTCATTGTATATCTCGTGGATGACACTCCAAGAACCATGGAAGAGGCATATTCTTCTCCTGACGCTGACTATTGGAAGGAAGCAGTACGGAGTGAGATGGACTCTATTATGTCTAATAGAACTTGGGAGGTCGTTGACCGTCCTTATGGGTGTAAACCTGTAGGATGTAAATGGATTTTCAAGAAAAAGCTTAGGCCTGATGGTACAATTGAAAAGTACAAGGCAAGGCTTGTGGCCAAGGGTTATACCCAGAAAGAAGGCGAGGACTTCTTTGATACTTATTCACCTGTTGCCCGACTGACCACAATTCGAGTACTACTTGCCCTGGCTGCTTCTCATGGTCTTCTCGTTCATCAAATGGATGTTAAGACAGCTTTCTTAAATGGAGAGTTGGAGGAGGAGATTTATATGGATCAGCCAGACGGGTTTGTGGTAGAAGGTCAAGAAGGAAAGGTGTGCAAGTTGTTAAAGTCTTTGTATGGCCTAAAGCAAGCACCTAAGCAATGGCATGAGAAGTTTGACAAAACTTTGACATCTGCTGGCTTTGTTGTGAATGAAGCTGACAAATGTGTGTACTATCGCTATGGTGGGGGAGAAGGAGTGATCTTGTACTTGTATGTTGATGACATACTGATTTTTGGGACCAACCTCAATGTGATTGAGGAGGTCAAGGACTTTCTGTCCAAGAATTTTGAGATGAAAGATTTGGGAGTGGCTGATGTGATTCTTAGCATTAAGCTACTGAGAGAAGGTGATGGTGGGGTTACACTCGTGCAATCCCACTATGTGGATAAGGTCTTGAGTCGCTTTGGTTATAGTGACTGCAAGCCTGCTTCTACTCCTTATGATCCTAGTGTGTTATTGAGGAAAAACCGAAGAATAACAAGGGATCAATTGAGATACTCCCAGATCATTGGCTCATTGATGTATTTAGCTAGTGCTACGAGGCCTGACATCTCGTTTGCTGTGAGCAAGCTAAGCCGGTTTGTTTCAAATCCGGGAGATGATCATTGGCGTGCTCTTGAGAGAGTGATGCGCTATCTAAAGGCAACTGTGAGCTATGGCATTCACTATGCTGGGTACCCAAAGGTACTGGAGGGATATAGTGATTCAAACTGGATCTCTGATGCTGATGAGATAAAAGCCACGAGTGGATATGTGTTCACACTTGGAGGTGGTGCTGTTTCCTGGAAGTCTTGCAAGCAGACCATCTTAACGAGGTCAACAATGGAAGCAGAACTCACAGCGTTAGATACCGCCACTGTTGAGGCTGAGTGGCTTCGTGAACTCCTTATGGATCTGCCGGTGGTTGAAAAACCGATACCGGCTATCCTGATGAACTGTGATAATCAGACTGTAATTATCAAGGTGAACAGTTCTAAGGACAACATGAAGTCATCTAGGCATGTTAAGAGGCGGTTGAAGTCTGTCAGAAAGCTGAAAAACTCCGGAGTTATAGCACTGGACTATGTCCAGACAGCTAAGAATCTGGCAGACCAATTTACAAAGGGTTTATCACGTAATGTGATAGATAGTGCATCGAGTGAGATGGGCCTGAGACCCACATGAGTCATACCATAGTGGTAACCTGTTCTATGTGATCGGAGATCCCGTGAAGTAGGATGGTGAAACAAGCTGTTGGTTGACTGGGAGGAGAGACCTTTACAGGGCTCATTTCTTCAGTGATGCGCTTCTCTCCTATTCTGTATGGCAGGTTGGTTTTTACCTTAATGTGATCCAAGTGGCTTTTTAAAGCAGAGATGTCGGCCTACAGGACATCTTAGAAAGAACACACCTATATGAGTTCGACTGCTGGTCACAGTCTATGAGATTTGGGTGATCTCTAGATACTCATGAATAGGCTTGGAGTATGACTTATACGCTCCAACCAGAGGGGATGCTTTAGGCAGCCTAGTACTAGTAAAGGAATTGGGTAAAGCTTGTTCGCACAAAACTGTCAATTCAAGGCATAGTCCATTGTTCAGTTGTGGATGAGTGTAACTCCTTTCCTAGGTGGATGTTCAACTTAACAGTCTTCATCGAAACACTGGTATATCAAACAACAGCAGAACTGAGAGCATTTCTCGTGTGCCTTGAAATTTGGTGGGGATTGTTGGATTAATTGGGATAGGCCCATTTTAATTTAGCAATTAATCAAATGAAATTCCTAGGCCCACAACTAATGCTAGGTAGAAAATTGTTTAGTCCCATATGGAGAATTGAATGGGAGTTACACCACTTTAAAAGGTGGAACGTGGTAACCCCCTTGTGGAATTGGAGAGAGCCAATACACGCGCGCGCTCGCTCGCTCGCTCGCCTCGCCACGCCACGCCGCGCCGCGCCGTGCCGTGCCGTGCCGTGCGGTGCGGTGCGGTGCGTGTGCGTACGCGTACGCGTACGCGCGCAGGCGTGTCGGGTGCGGGCGCGTTTTTCTTTATCTATTCGAAAATCGAAACGACTCGCAGTAACTAGCATTAACGAGTGGCTGGCAGTAACGGTGCAGTTACCAGTGGATTATGACTGCGGTTACTTCCGAGGTAATGGCTGCAGTTACTCTGGCCTCTTCGTTTTTGCTGTTACAAAAGACTCTCTACTCCATACGGGAAAGAAAGGAGAGAACAGTTTTCTTGTGGTTCTGTTTTTGTTGCTGCTCTCTGTCATCTCCAGTCCAGAACCTTGCGCGCACAAGTTTCTGGACGAGTAGGCCTCCGAAGCTCCGTCCGTTTGTGTACCTGCACGGGTAGGCGGGCGATCAAGTTTTTGGATTGTTGAACATCTAGTCAAATTTCGGCATATTTTAATCCAGAAATTCAGCGTATAAAACATGACATAAACATGCATGAGTGATCTATCATCGACGTATTTATATTCGCTAACGAATAAGCTAACAGAAACATCTATTAACATATTCATAGCGCACAGAAACAAATACACCAGAAACGGTTTCGGATTATACCCTCGGGCGGGGCCAGTGCTGGAGACACCGGAGGCGCCGTTACCATCAGTCGTCATGATGGCCTATTCGATGTAGTCGATCAAGGCGTGTACACATCCACAATGTTATCCGCCAGTATGTTGACAAGTGCACCTCGAAAAAAGTTATCCGCTACATTGAACTTGCGTTCATCCTCATCAGACAGAGGCTCAGCGGGCTTTCCTTGTGCAACATGAAAACATTCCATGGCAGTAAACCACAGGATTGGGTGTGCACGCCATCTCTTAAAATTGGAACCATCAAACCGAGGGTCTTTTTCGGTAGTTGGCTTTGCTGCGTCGCTTAAACCGCACCCTCCGTTTGATGGTTCCAATTTTAAGAGATGGCGTGCACGCGCAATCCTGTGGTTTACTGCCATGGAATGTTTTCATGTTGCACAAGGAAAGCCCGCTGAGCCTCTGTCTGATGAGGATGAACGCAAGTTCAATGTAGCGGATAACTTTTTTCGAGGTGCACTTGTCAACATACTGGCGGATAACATTGTGGATGTGTACACGCCTTGATCGACTACATCGAATAGGCCATCATGACGACTGATGGTAACGGCGCCTCCGGTGTCTCCGGCACTGGCCCCGCCCGAGGGTATAATCCGAAACCGTTTCTGGTGTATTTGTTTCTATGCGCTATGAATATGTTAATAGATGTTTCTGTTAGCTTATTCGTTAGCGAATATAAATACGTCGATGATAGATCACTCATGCATGTTTATGTCATGTTTTATACGCTGAATTTCTGGATTAAAATATGCCGAAATTTGACTAGATGTTCAACAGTAATTTGAAGGCCGTCTGTGGTATTTGTGGCGGGAAAAAGGAGTATCACAGACGGTCGGTCTATATTAAGAACCGTCTGTGATAATCCCAGATTATCACAGACGGTTTTTTATTAAAAACCGTCTGTGATAATGGCATTAGGCATTTATTGCGCTGCTCAGACCGCATCGTCTTCATTTCGATCCAGATCTAGCCACTGCTGCGCACTTTTTCACTCAGGAGGAAACTAGGCGATTTCAGGCCAGTTAATTTGGTGGGAAGAGGCAGAGATTGAGCTTTGAAGATTAATACTTTCCTGGTTGCTCTAGATATGGTTAGTAATGAAATTTATTTTTTCTTTAATTGCATTACAATTTAGGTCTAAGTAATCCATGAGTGTTATTGAAGATGGTTAATTTGCAAAATTGTTGGTTATATAATAGCTGTTGTGTTTATAATATGAATTGAGTTAGCAAATTAAGCCTCAATATAATAAATGTGGCCGGTATATATGTAGTAATAATTAGTTAATCTAATTTTTAATACTAAGTTGTTATATATGTACGTAACGTAGGACCGAAGCTGGATGTATGCTGCGAGCCGTGTGAGTGAAGAGTACATTAATGGCGTGTCTGCTTTTATAAGAGCCGCCGAGGAGGATATGTTGAATAAGGGGGTGGAATATATGTACTGTCCATGCACTGACTGCGAGAATTTAAAGATGTTTAAGAACCGAGAGCAAATTGAAGCGCACTTGATTCGGAGAGGTTTCAAAAAGGATTATACGTGTTGGACCAGTCATGGCGAAGTGAATGATCATATGCCGCCGGATGACATCACCGGTGAAGTGAATGATATGCCACCGGATGACATCACCGGTGAAGTGAATGACATGCCGCCGGATGATATCGATTGTCGTTCGGATTCGGATAGGTTGCACGATGATAATCTGGATCAGATGCTTCGCGATGTAGAAGAGAACTATGATGAGAGAGAGTATGTTAAATTCCGGGGCTTGATTGAGGACTCGGAGAAATCTTTGTTCACGTGCTGCAAGTGCACGAGGTTGTCGGCCGTGCTTAAACTGTTGAAATTGAAGGCAAGCAATGGTTGGTCCGACAAGAATTTCACGGCGTTGCTAGGTCTTTTAGTGGACATGCTTCCGGAGGAAAATGAGTTGCCTAAAACCACGTATAAAGCCAAGAAGGTTCTTTGTCCGTTGGGAATGGAAGTAGAAAGAATACATGCATGGCATGGTATTTTCCTATAATTCCCCGTTTGAAAAGGTTTTTGTAAATCCAAAGGAGGCAAAACTGCTGCGTTGGCACTCGGAGGAGCGCAAGAAGGATGGAATGCTAAGGCACCTTGCTGATTCCGCGCAGTGGAGAAACATCGATAGGAGTTTTTGCAGACTTCGGTGCAGAACCAAGGAATATAAGGTTTGGACTGAGTACAGACAGAATGAATCCTTTCAGTAGCATGAGCAGCCGACATAGCACATGGCCCGTGACTCTCTGCATCTATAACATTCCTCCTTGGTTGTGTATGAAGCGAAAGTATATTTTGCTGTCGATACTTATCCAAGGGCCAAAACAACCTGGGAATGATATTGATGTGTTCCTAGCACCGTTGGTGGAAGATCTAAAAGTACTGTGGAATGAAGGGGTACAGGTATGGGATGCATACAAACGAGAGAACTTCACTCTGCGCTTCTTATTGTTCTGCACCATAAATGATTATCCTGCCCTTGGTAACCTATCGGGCCATAGTACAAAAGGTGCCAAAGCTTGTACTCACTGTTTAGATGGTACCGAGAGTGTGTGGCTGAGACACTCACGCAAAACCGTCTACATGCGTCACCGCCGGTTCCTTCGGAGGGCTCACCCATACCGCAAGATGAAGAAACAATTTGATGGAGACAAGGAAGACGGTTCAGCTCCAAGGCATTTAAGGGGACACGAGGTTTATGATATGGTTAAGGATTTAGATGTTATCCTCGGAAAGGGACGTAAATTGAGGGCTCATGAGAAGAACACCTGAAAGAAGAGATCAATATTTTGGGACTTACCTTATTGGGAGTAGCTAGATGTTCGACACTGCATCGACGTCATGCACGTAGAAAAGAATGTATGCGACAGCTTGATTGGTCTCTTACTGAATATTCGTGATAAAACAAAGGACGACGTCAACGCACGGCTTGACTTGGCTGATATGGACATCAGGCCTGAGTTAGCACCAACACGCACTGATAATGGACGAACGTACCTTCCCCCTGCGTGTTACACTCTGTCCAAGGCTGAGAAAATAGAACTGTGCCAGTGCTTGCATGGTGTCAAAGTTCCGTCTGGTTACTCTGGCAACGTGAAGAAACTTGTTTCGATGCAAGATTTGAAGTTAAATGGCACGAAGTCTCATGATTGTCATGTGCTGATGACACAGATGCTCCCTATTACAATTAGAAATATTTTGCCGATCAAAGTCCGAGAGACAATCATGAGGCTATGTTATTTCTTTAACACAATTGCTCAGAAGGTCATCGATCCCGAAGGACTAGATGCTATGCAGGACGAGGTGGTGATGACTCTATGTCACCTTGAAATGTATTTCCCTCCTTCGTTTTTCGATATCATGGTCCATCTCATTGTTCACGTTGTGCGGGAGATAAAAATATGCGGGCCCGTATTCCTACGTAGCATGTACCCATTTGAGAGGTTCATGGGAATTCTCAAGTGCTACGTACGGAATCGTTCTCGGCCGGAGGGCAGCATCGTCGAAGGTTATGCAAGCGAAGAGGTCATTGAGTTTTGTGTCGATTATATGGCTCAGATTCAATCGATAGGTGTCCCTCAATCTCATCATGAGGGGAGGCTGAAGGGTCTCGGAACTATCGGAAGGAAAGCAATCACTCCAGATATTGACACGTATACTCAAGACCATTTCACGGTGTTGCAACACATGACTGAAGTGGCGCCTTATGTGGACTAGCACAAGGATGTGCTTCGGCAACAGAATTCGGAGCGGCCGGATGTTTGAATCATGAGGCAACACAACCGTCAGTTCAACCAATGGTTGAAGGAGCAAATCGCTAGGAGCTCGCCAAGTGAGACGCTGACATGGTTGGCAAAAGGGCCGACATTTATAGTTGTGACATGGCAAAGATATGACATAAATAGATACACATTTTATACGCAGTCTCAGGATGTAAAGAGCACTAATCAGAACAGCGGTGTCCGCATAGATGCGTTCAGTACCGATGGGTCGAGAAACTCGTACTATGGCTTCATAGAAGAGATTTGGGAGCTCGACTATGTGGTTTTCAAGATCCCCTTATTTCGCTGCCGTTGGGTGCATCTCCCACAGGTGAAGGTTGACAAGTACGGTGTCACGACCGTCGACCTCCAACGTGTTGGGTACAAAGACGAACCATTCGTACTCGCCAATCAAGTTGTTCAAGTTTTCTATGTAACCGACCCGGCAAATAAGAAACGTCATGTAGTTCTTCATGGAAAAAGGAGAATTGTCGGAGTGGAGAATGTAGTGGACGAGGAGGAATACAATCAATTTGACGAGTTACCTCCTTTTGGAAATGGCATAAGGATCGACGACGAACAATGTGACGAAACTATTTACGTACGCATTCATCATGATGAAGGGCTAATTTTTAAAGAAAATAAGCAAGTACAATGAGAATGTGCGACATATATGTGAATGCATATGTGAATTGGCATTTATGTATATGTGATGTATATGTGTGATGTACATGTGAATTCACATGCATTTATGTATAGAACAATGCTGCAGTGTGATGTATTTGAGAATGACAAAATGTATCAAGAAATACACTGTGTGAATGCAGCTGGTTGGTGTTGTATATGAATGCAGCTGTTTGGTGGTTGATATGAATACAGCTGTGGTAATTGGTGTTGTCTTAATAACTACAGTCGCAAAGGCTTATCACAAACGGTTCTGAACTTAGAACCGTCTGTGATATCAATATCACAGACGGTTCTAAGTTTAGAACCGTCTGTGATAACCTCCCTATATATACCCTCTGGCTAGGGTTTTTCGTGTGCGTTGCAGTTATTCGATCTAAATCTAATTAAATCCCGAGCCCGTCGTCGCCTCCGCCTCCCTGAGCCCTCGCCGGCCGCCTCCCCGAGCCCGTCGCTGCCGCCGTTCCCGAGCCCGTTGCCGTCCGCCTCCCCCGAGCCCCTCGTCGAGCCCGTCGCCGTCCGCCTCCCCCGAGCCCCTCGTCGAGCCCGTCGCCGTCCGCCTCCCCCGAGCCCCTCGACGAGCCCGTCGTCGTCCGCCTCCCCCGAGCCCCTCGTCGAGCCCGTCGCCGCCCGCCTCCCCCGAGCCCCTCGTCGAGCCCGTCGCCGTCCGCCTCCCCCAAGCCCCTCGTTGAGCCCGTCGCCGTCCGCCTCCCCCGAGCCCCTCGTCAATCCCCTCGCCGGCCACCTCCCCTCGATTACCGTCTGCATTGTGAGCACTTTCTGTGATGGACTAGGTTTTTGAGTATTGTGAGCAGTTTCTGTGATGGACTAGAGTTTTGAGCATTGTGAGCATTGTTTACTACAGTAGCTTAATTAGTTTGCTATTTGGTACATATTACATTGGTACATTGTTTACTGCATGCTTAGTTTGCTATTTGGTACATATTACATTGGTACATTGTTTATTGCAGTAGCTTAATTAGTTTGCTATTTGGTACATATTACATTGGTACATTGTTTACTGCATGCTTAGTTTGCTATTTGGTACATATTATATTGGTACATTGTTTACTGCAGTAGCTTAATTAGTTAGCTATTTGGTACATATTACATTGGTACATTGTTTACTACAGTAGCTTAATTAGTTTGCTATTTGGTACATATTACATTGGTACATTGTTTACTGCATGCTTAGTTTGCTATTTGGTACATATTACATTGGTACATTGTTTACTGCAGTTGCTTAGTTTACATTGGTACATATTACATTGCTTGTTGTGTTAGTATATAGTATATAGTATATAGTATAGGCACATAACCCCTCTCTCTGTCCACATCACCCCCTCCCTTCTCCCCCTTCCCTCTACTCCTTTCCTCTCTTCTTAACATTGAGCATCATGTTTCACTTTTCTTGCTTCCTCATCTTATCCTAATAGACCCACAAATTGAGCAACATGTCATCCGCGCATTCTTCAACACCATCGCCGGAGGCATCCGCTCCAACATCAAGACGCCAAGGAAGAGGGCTATCGAAGAAGCCTGAGGGCCGATTGACCATCACAGCGGTGGATGCATCTGGGGTCCCTCTCCTTCCTCACAAAGCAGTAAACGCATTCTGAAGCATGGTCGGAATAGTTGCACGAGAACGAATTGAGATCACATACAATTCGTGGAAGAACGTGCCTGACACTCAGAAACATGAGCTGTGGACCGAAATTTTGGCATCGTTCGAGATCCCAGAAGAACACCAAGACGCCGTGCAACGACAAACCTACCTAGCGGCGTGCAAAGCATGGACGAACTACAAGAGCACGCTTGTCAAGAAATACGTGGAGACGGATGAAACGCCTTTTCATAAATACCCATTCCTGGAACCACAATGGGAAGAGTTCAAGGCGATGAAGATGTCCGAGGATTTCAAAAGTACAAGTACGGCGCACAAGGCCCTCCAGGCAAAAAACACACACCCCCACAGACTTGGCACAGCTGGGTATGTGGGTAAAATTCCGCAGTGGAGGAAGGAGGATGACCTGGCAGCTGCACAGGACATCGCCCCGCCATTTTCCAATATCCCGGATGAGCGCGCTCGAAATTGGATTAGAGCAAGGTCATCTACAACGACATCGGGGGATGTCTCCTTTCGAAACCCTGCAGACCAGCAAGTGTCCCAGCGCCTGGTAAGATATCGATCGAACTACGTAGCTTGTAATTACTCCACAACTTCGTACGAATTGAAATGACATGTCGCTCTCTTGTAGGAAGAGCTAAGTTTTGAATCTACCCTGGGATCATTCCAGGGAACAAGGGAGAATGATATGCTCTCCGTGGCCCTGGGAAACAAGGAGCACCCGGGTCGTACGAGAGGCCTTGGCCTTTACGTTCCTTGGAAACATGGTTTCCAAGATGACTCCGGAATGTATCGGCGTAGGAAGAGAAACAAAACCGAGCGTGACGAATAGCTACGAGAAGAGATCAAGGCATCTCTTAGAGAGGAGCTACTAGGTGAGCTGGCTGATGTAATCAGAGATGAGGTGCGGAAACAAACAGAAAGTTAGCAGGCCGCTACTGCCGCTCCTGTGCTAGCTAGCCGGCACAACCTTCCGAGTAGCTGCGCGTCCAATCCGACGCAAACCCAGGCCAAATTTCTTGTGGACGACATCCTGGTAATAATTATTATCTCTCGAATGCTTACTCCATTGATAGGCCTATTCGAGTAGCTAATTTTGTATCGTTATGTAGGAGCCTACAAAGTGCAGGCTCCAAGTGAGATATGGCTCCATTCCCTTGTACGCTGCTTGGGGCCAGCCATATTCGTCTGGTATCGGGGCCATGGTGCACGGTCAAGCTTTAGAGCCAGGCTTCGCAAAAGTTAATGTGGATGGTGTGCATGTCAATTTTGAGGTGGTCCCGCTACCGAAGCCCCCCAACGACGAGATCGTGACTCTAGGACAGGCCATTGGAACATTCATCCAGTGGCCCAAAAGCGACATCTCCCTGGATGCTTCTTCACCGGTGGCAGGATCAGAGCAACATGCACTGGTGCCATCTCCATTACAAGACCAGTCGGTTCCACCACCGGTAACTGCACCGGTGCCATCTCCATTACAAGACCAATCGGTTCCACCACCGGTAAATGCACCGGTGCTATCTCCATTACAAGACCAGTCGGTTCCACCACCGGTAACTGCGCCGGTGCCATCTCCATTACAAGACCAATCGGTTCCACCACCGGTAACTGCACCGGTGCTATCTCCACGGGTGCTATTCTCGCCAGAGCAACTTGCACCGCTGCTACCTTCAAAGTCGACTGCCGTGAAGTCGACCTATAGCCGAGGCAGCAAGGGCAAAGCAAAGAAGACAATGATGATATACCGTACCTACCTTTGGCCCGCAAATTCGTGCTTGGCGAGCCGTTGCTCGAGCAAAAATCCCTCCAACGCCTAGCATATAGGTGCATACAATTGCACATGTGGTATATGCAGCAGTCCAATAAGCTAGAGGGAGAACGGACCTCAAGTATCACCGTTAAATTCACGTCGGATGATTTACACCACAGTCTTCAAGAGTGTATGTTCGTGGTCGCCTTTGAGGATTTATTCGATCTGTTCACGCTCAACGCTCTCGGCGTCTCAATCATTCGATGCTGGACGCTGTAAGTGTGTACAATCACAGTCTCCGTTCATGTCATACCGATAAATGTCATATCTAATTTGTTGTTTTCGTGTGTGTATATATAGACATATGCTGACTAAAGCTAGATTATCCAACTCATCGACTGGTTTCTTGGACCCACAGTTGGTCGCCAAGGATACCATCGACTAGGATACATCCCTCGTCGAGAGGTACATTGCAGCAGGACTGATGGGTTGCCTCAAAAAGGAATATGTACTTATGCCCTTCCATCAAAACTTTCATTGGATTTTAATAGTAATTGTACCAAAATGGAACAAGGTATATTACCTTGATTCCCTAAGTAGGAATAAAATTGACTTCACAGTTGTCAGCCAAGTAATCGATAGGTAAGTACATATTCTCCATACATACCTATATTGTACTCTTTCTTTCCTTCCGAATGACTAAGGTTAACTTTTTTGAATCACGTAGGGCGTTCGCGATGTACATTGAAATGGGAGGTGTCTCGAAGCGCGGGGCCAAAGGCCTGCTGACACATGCTCGAGATTTTAAGGTATTCGCTATTTCACATTAATTAATCCTATGCAACAGCTTCTTGAACTAACACATTCTATTTTTTGCAGTGCCACTAGCAGCAGCCGGGCAACACATGTGGATACTACGTTTGCCAACATATGGAACTACTCCTCGATTCCTCGAGGATCACCAATTCCAAGGTTTGTCAATCTTCCCATAATTACTTCATACTTATCACGTTACATATATACGCACATTGATATTCCTATCGATAGACTGCGTACATCCCGTCAACTTCATTGAAACAGCCTGATCTTGGACGGATTCGAGCAGAGTTGGCGTACTTTTTGCTGACTCAAGTCATAAAGCCAGAAGGCCGGTTCCACTCCGCACCATAGATACATAATCAACGAACCTTTTTTAAGTGCAAATGCAGTGTAGATCTTTTGTAATTGTGTATTTGTTAATAGATATTTTATTTCAATTCAATTAATTGATTTGCGAAATGGATGCTTTATGTTTGTGATCAAATGAAGTGCGTTGTCAATTGGATGTTTTATGTCTGTCAAATGAATTGAGATGTGAAATGTATCTGAAATGAAATGAGATGAGATGTGTGAATTGTATGTTTTATGTCTGTGATTATCTGCTTATTTCAGAGGGCATGGCTAGCATTTTCTGAGGCTAGCCAATAAACAGAAATAGATTTAGATTTTGGAGGAAGGAATATCACAGACGGTTTTTAAATAAAAACCATCTGTGATAATGAGATATCACAGACGGATATGTGATAATCACAGACGGTTTTAAAACCGTCTGTGATAACCTTGGATTATCACTGACCCATAAATTCAGATGGTTCAGAAAACCGTCTGTGATGACGTTTCTGAACCGTCTGTAATGTGATTTTCTGTAGTAGTGAACCAAGTAACAATCCAAAATAGTGCAGATGCCAAGCTCTGCACCTGACCGGTCTGATAGACCACAGACCAACGGTTTGACCGGTGTCAAGCCGACGGTCTGACCGGCATCTTGCCAATGGTCTGACCAGGCCCAAGAACGGTCTGACCGCACCCCTATTCCCAGAACAAAATATCAACCCGAGTCCAAACTATTTTTTATGCAAACTTCAAAATCTATGATCAAATGAGATAAAAACTTGCACATATATTATTGAGGGTCTTAGGAACCTATTCTAACCAAGGATTGCAAGAATCTTGGTCAAAATCCCAACCTTTCCTCAAAACATATAATGTTACATCAAAACCGGGCAAATCTTATAAATTTGAGAAATAACTTGCTCGTGAATTAATAACAGCTAAGATGGTTCTAGATATATTCTCATATATCATAAGAAGCAAAATCACCCAATGAATTGAAGCTAAAACCCTTAGATCAAGATTTCTCAAGAAGGGCTTCAAATCAAACAAGAACCGAGCAACTTTAAGATCTTACAAACCACAATGACTAAATGGATGGAATTTGATCTAATAACTCATCTCCATCGCTTACACATCCTCGACATGCAGCTAGATCAAGAAGGAGAGAGAAGAGGCAAAGAGCTAATAAGAACAAGAGCAAATCAACCAAGACAAGAAGGATTTATGTGAGATGAACAAACTTGATTATATTGTTACTTGAAGATGAAGGTTTTACATCCACTCCAAGGGAGGACAAAAAAGCACACCACAACACTTACTCTTCTCTCTCAAACCCTAACTTGAGAAGGTTGGAATGGTTGGTTTGTAAGCCTCTATCTCTAACCTACTAAATAGATGAGGCAACCAGCCCCATCTAACCTTAATAGATATTACCCACTTGCACAATGGGGGAAACCCATTAACCCCACACAACATGGGTTTTACACTCACACTTAAGTCATACACGCTTTTTCAGAGCACATGAGCTTGAATCCGCTTAGTCCTTAGCCTTTGACCCACTTGATCTTCTTAGCATCTCCTTGATCTAAATAAATTTCCCATGTGCCTCTCAAGCACCAAAGTTTTGATCCAATGAAGTTTTCGGTATTTGGCAAACTTCCAAAATACCCACGTCTTAACCAAGTCTTCACCTTCCTTTGCAAGCAATCGCCATGCTTACCATGTGTGGGTGCTCTAATGGCTTGTCACATATCAACAAGTCTCTCTCGCTCTAGTTCCTGTGGAAAATTGTCACATGAGTTGAGGCCCATTTCCTTTTAAAAATTTTAAAGCACGCATAGTTTAGTACCATATTGCCCAACCAAGTGGAGAAAAGATAATTTATAAGATGGAGTCCTTGTCACTCCTTGAAACATATGACACATAGTATGGGGATGGCATGAGGAGGACATTGGCTAAACACACGTGCGCCCATGAATGCGCGTATTCGCATATTTTCGTGTGAAAAATCATGTGACTTATGACTTGAAACGAACGACCGTATCGTATCATAGCACGTCTCCTGGCACTTTAAATACACCTTTTATTTTTACTGAATCATGCTATCATCTCTCTCCTTTTTTAATTGGTCATAAGACTGCTTAATCATCATTATTTGATTTGAATATTATTACTTACCAATGAATAGTTTAAGTAGTTACTAGTCAATTATTTAAGTTTAATGGTGTCAGTTACTAGAGAGTAATTTGCTTGTCTATAAAAGATCTAGAGGCATCCATGCTTGGCAGACTAAACTATTCCATGTCTTTTTCACATTGTCCTCTTCCTCTCTAGTGAATTTATACTGAGCATTGAGCGATCTAACCTCACTGGCATTTCTTCTAGGCGTGCACCGAGAAGGAGGGAGAGCGGCTATCTCCGAGCCATTGCCGTAGAGATTACCTGGACGTGGTGGCAATAATGTTTCTAGGCAACACACATCTGTATGACTTCTCACTCACTGCTTCATCTACGCTCTACACTACCTCAAGCATGTATTGCTTCTTGTTCTTCATCAAATCTAACAGTAAGTCGTTCACACGATCAATAGACTTTGTTAATATATTTTTCTTGTATATTTTTTGAAGTACAATGAGTAGTTTGTTATTAGTTATGAGTTTTGCATCACTAATTTTTTACTATATTTTTCTCCTAGTAAAATTTGAAATTAAAATATTGCCCACATTTCCAACATCTCAGAAATCTTATTGTGAACTTTGTTGCAATTCAGCAATGGCTGGTGCCTTGGATGCAATGAAACTAAAGAGGTTTTCTGGTCAGAACTTTCATAGATGGCAGACTAGAGCCAAATTTTGGCTCATGTTCTTGGGGTTGTGGTGGGTTATCCACCTACAATATCTATTTATGATTGACTAGTATATGCAATTTGAAAATGTGAACAACACCGCTCTTGGCTACATTCTGACCATTCTATTAGATCAGCTTTATGATGTGTATATGGACTACAAGTCAACCACAGAGTCGCGGAATACACTAGAGCATAAATATGTAGAGGCAGGTTGCTGGCTCTACATGTATGATCATGTCTTCGACTTCAGCATGGATGAGGCTAAATCCATAATTGGACAAGCTCATGACCTCAAGCTACTGGTTGGTGAGATTGCACACCTAGGCTTTGTGTTGTCTCCTAAGTTTGTGGCTACGGACATTGTTGCCAAAGTTCAGCTAGTTGGCCAGATTTTGCCAGTAGCTTGAAGCATAAGAGGGAAGATATTTCTATTGAGGATCTTATTGTTGTTCTTGATGTGGAAGAAAAGACTAGAGCAAAAGATACACCCACCACTTCTGGTCAGAACAATGCCAATGTTGTAGAGAAAAAGTCAGCTGGAAAAAAGTACAAATTCAATAAACCAAACAAGACAACTAGCTTTAAGAAGAAATTTGAGGAAAAGGATGAGGGACATCACCTACTTTATATGCAGAAAGGACGGTCATATAGTGAAAGACTGTCGCTACCGCAAGAGCAGAGATGGTAAACAGTCAAAGAAGAAGGCTGCCAACGTAATCATAGGTAAGGCCTCGACTTCAAAAGGGTATGATAATTTATCTATTGTCTTTTCAGTATGTCAATCTACTAATTGGAGGGTTGACATGGTACTAATGTTCACGTATGTTATGATATTTTCTCATTTTCTTTTTATCAGGTAGCAAGGACTTTCTCCATCCTAATGGGAAATGGGTCGTATGATTCTATTCTAGATGTTGGTATTATGGATCTGAAGCTTACTTCAGAGAAGATTATCCACTTCAAGAACATACAACATGTTTCAACAATAAACAAGAACATCATTAGTTGTTCTCTCCTATATAGAGATAGTTATAAGCTAGTGTTTGAGTTAAATAAAGTTGCAATGTCTAAATTTATGAATTTTATTGGTAAAGGATATAAGAGAGAATGCTTATTCTGCTTAAGTACTTTAGAGTCTTGTTATAATTTGGATGTTACAACTTGTTTAAATAAATACGAGGCCAATATTTGGCATTGTCTCTTCTGTCATATAGGTTTTGATAACATTGCTACAATGTCTGGATTAGATTTAATTCCAAAACATAAAATTGTTAAAGGATCAAAGTATCAATTATCTGTGCAAAGAAAGTAAACAAGAAAACCCTTTAAGTGATTAGAGGACAAAAAGAACTTGACACCATTAGATATTGTTCATTCAAATTTGTGTGAAATAAATAGATTGTTGACTAAATGAGGCAGAATAAATTTTCTAACTTTTGTTGATGATGCAACACATTGCAGCTATGTGTATTTGCTAAAAACTAAGGATGAAACTTTAAACTACTTTAGTATTTATAAGACTGCGGTTGAGAACCAACTAGAGAAGAAAATAAAAAGGTTGAGGTATGATCATGGAGGAGAGTACATCTCTTATGAATTTTCTCAATTTTGTTCTGATCATAGAATAGTCCATGAATTTACACCACAATATTAACCCCCAATCAAACGGGCTAGCTGAGAGGAAAAACCAGACACTAATAAACTTGGTTAATGTTGTGTTAGAGAGTATCGATATGTCTAAGGCATGGTGGGGGAAGCTATATTTACAACAATTTTCATCCTAAACAGAGTAATCACTAAAAAGAGTGAGATTAATCCATATGAGGCTGAAAGGGGAGAAAACTTAATCTCAATTTTCTACAAACTTGGGAGTATTTGGCAAAGGTCAATATACTATTATAAAAAAAGAGAGAACTTGAACCTAAAACAGCCGACTGTATTTTGCTAAGATATGCTCGTAATAACACAACCTATAAATTTTTAGTAGTTAAATCATAAACTATTAAGATTATTACAAACATAATAATGGAGTCTAGAGATGCTTCATTCTTTGAGGATATTTATCTTATGAGAGCTGTAGGCAGTGCTCCACGAACCAAGAATATTCAAACTAAAAATATTGAAAGTAAGAATAAACAAACATATGAACTTCCCACTGTTTTTGAACCAATATGTGATATCCCTAAGGATAATAACAATCTAGTCTCAGAGGTTCCTTGCAGGAGCAAGAGAAAAAGGGTTGAGAAACTCTTTGGTGATGACTTTATTGTATACCTCGCTGATGACATTCCAAAGACTCTTTTAGAAACTTATGCATCTCCTAATGCTGAGTATTAGAAAGAGCTAGTCCATAGTGAGATAGATTCTATCATGGCTAGTCAGACTTGCACTAATCATCCTACCGGGTGAAAACATGTAGGATGTAAGTAGGTCTTCAAAAAGAAACTAAGGTCTGATGGTACTATTGAAAAGTACAAGTTAAGACTTGTGACTAAGAGTTATACTCAAAAAGAGAAAGAAGATTTCTTTCATACCTACTCTCCTATCGCCAGACTAACCATCATCAAAGTGTTCGTTGCGTTAGCATCTTTCTATGGTCGACATGTCCATCAAATGAACACGAAGACAACTTTCCTTAATGGAGAGTTGGAGGAACAAATCTAGATAGATTAGCCAGATAGTTTTGTGATTTTTGGACAAAAAATAAGGTATGCATATTACTGAAATCCTTGTATGGTCTAAAGCAAACATCAAAATAATAGCATGAGAAGTTTGGCAAAGCTTTGACATTAGTTGGCTTTGTGGTGAATGAAGCTAATAAATGTGTATGCTACCGTTACGATGGGGGCATCAAGGAGTGATCTCGTGTTTATATGTGGATGACCTACTTATTTTTGGAATAAATACTATCATAATTGATGTGGTCAAATCTTTTTTATCTAGATGTTTTGATATAAAAGACTTGAAAGAGGTAGATATCATTGTGAATATTAATTAATTAAGAGCGAGGATGGGATTACTTTGAACCAATCCATTATGCTAAGAAATCTTAAGCCATTTTGGCTTTGAGAGTTGTAAAATTTCTTCAGCGCCCTGTGATGTGAGCATTAAGCTGTGAAAGAACCAGTGGATAGGAAAAGATCAATTGAGATGGAAAAAGTGCCTGTGTTGTAGTCATGTCTGTGTTGAATGAACATCCTTCTTTCTTTGATTGTGAAATGGAAGTGTTGACATAACTATCGACTCTTCAATCTGATTTAAAAGTGTTGGACTTGATATAGTGTCGGGACCCGGAGCAACAACTCCAGAACCCTCTGTGTTATTCGCACTATCCCAGGAAAAGCTAGTGCACACAGATTAAACAGTGATACATATCATGCATGATAACCAAACTTTATTATAAAGCAAAAGTACGGGCCTTATGGCAAAGTTTACAATAAGGTGGCTTCATGGCCAAACATGAAAATAAACAGCGGAAGATAAATAAAAAGGAGCAGCCCATCCTGCCTTCCCACAAGGCGAATTGACTGTAAGACGTGGCCTATTCGTCGCAATCCTCAACGTAGTCGACGTCGTCCTCTGGCAACAGATTTTAGCAAGGTGAGCACATAAAGTACTCCCAAGGTAAGCACACGAAGTGCTTACGCAAGTTACACCAGGGAAATATAACAGAGTGTATGCATGCATAATGGAGTTACAAAGGAAGGCATAATATGGTTTATTTGCATAAACAACATTATCGAAACAAATACGATAACGTAAGTGCAAAAGCTGAATTTAAATACGATATATAAAATCCAGATTTAACAAAATAATGACGTTAGTGCAGGCAACAACCTAACACTAACCTATCCACGGGTATCCCACCCGGACCATCTTTCCAAAAGATTCACAATTTTCCATAAACCAAATTTTATTAAAACCAAAGTCTAATCCGTGAAAAACCATACTAAGCATGTCCTTGACCGTGGACACGGCTATCCAGGATAGTTTATTACTCTGCAGAGGTGTACAACTTTACCCACAAGACATGCTCTCCTGTTTTGCCACCGGATTACACACTTCCTTAGGTGTGCGGCCGAGGAGATCATGATAAGGCTGTTCCAATGTTCCATTACCAAATTAGCTACGCCGCCACTAAGGTTTCACCACAACATGAATCCACATGTTGGAGCCCCCTCTTGTGCCATGTGAGACTTCTCATGGCCTACGCCACGCTCACATTCAGCCTATAGCGAAACTAAAATGGAACTTCACAAATTACTTAGCCAGATCTGTCCCATACCAGACTTGTGGTAGTACGGTGTGACTTTGTAATAGTAGTTCACAGTCCGGTCCTTAATTTGACTTAGGCCTACCCGCATACCCCTTGTGCCTGGCAATCAACATCGAGTCAACAAACTACGACGCATGCCAGCAAGCACCCACCACCATACCAATGCCTAAGTCTAAAACAGGTTTTATCCACTTTATTTTATCAAAATTTTATAGACCTTCTTGACTCACCAAAGTCAAGAATAGATTTTTTTTAAACCAACATTTTGCGTGAAACCAATCTTCCCACCTAAATTAATCTAAGCATGGCTAAGCAATTCTATAAAATGTTCTAGTCAATACTAATGCACCAACTAGGTTTTCATCTATGGTGACAAGGTATGTTCGTTCAATTTCAAGATGGGCCATACACAAAGGAATTGGGTATAACTAGAGTTTAAACTGAATTTAAACTAGATTGAATAAAAGTACGCATGCATAATAATTTAAAAACAACATAAATAATTTAAATTACTGGGATCAACATGGTCAAAGGTGTAACTTGCCTTGCTCGAAGTCTTGCTGCGATTCGTCGAAGAAATACTCTCCGGATTCGTCGCAATCTATACGCAAAGAACCAAAAGAAATTCAAACAAAACTCAAATAAAATCCAAAAATTCAAAAAGAGTCCAGAAATGGAAAGATTAGGATTTTAGAAAAATTTAGAAATTTGAACGGGTTAAATCGGAGTTAAAATGAAGAAGTTATGGCCTTTGGAAGTTTAAATCTAAAGAAAAAGAAAAAGACTAATTTTCTGAATTATTTTTATACTAAAAATTCCATTTATGACGTCAGCATCTATTTTAATTTTAGGCCGAATTATTTTTATACTGCAAAAGGGTTTAACTCTATGACAAGTGGGGCCGGGTGTGCGGTGGACTGGGTTCACGGGTTGGGGTGGTCCACCGTGGGCGCGGTCCATGGCCGACGTGGCCCAAGAGAGAGGTGGCGGCCAGGCGCTGACGGGGCGGCCACGCGGCGCCACGCGGCCTGCCACGCGGGCGCGCGTGCTGACGGGGCGGCGCCGGCCGAAGGCGGCGACGGGCGGGGCGGCTCGCCGGCGCTCCGGTGCTCGGCGGCGACGGCGGTGACGCGCAAAAGCGAGAGGGGGAGGCGGGGATTCGTGCTCACCTGCGCACGGGGTTCGGGAGGCGCGGGAAGGGGGTCGGCGGCGAGGTTGGCGGCGGCGGCGCACGGGTCTTCGGCGTCGACGGGGCTCCGGTGACGGCGTCGCTCGGTGGAGGTGGGGAAGATGGTCGCCGGCGCACGGGGATCACGAAGACGTCGACGTCGAGGCGCGGGAGGGACCGGAGCGACGGCGATTCCTCGCCGGAGCTCGCACGGACGGCGGACGGGGAAGCACGGGTCGGGGGCCGATTCGGCTCGGGGAGGAGGGGAAAAGAGGCGGTGGCGCACGGGGGAGGCAAAGGAGGGGAGGACGGCTCGAGGGAAGGGGCTTTATAGGCGCGGGGAGGAGGTAACGGGCTCGCCGGAGTTAAGGATTTTAGAAACGGCCGCATAACGGCGAGGAGGGCTTTAAGCCGACGGGAAACGGGCGGAGGTGGGGCGGTTACTAGCGCGCGGGCTTAAGGGCCACTAATGGCATCAATAGCCGGTCAAGGGGAGGGGTAACCGAAGCTTTAAACGCTCGGTTATGGCGTTAATGGCGGCCGACGGGAGGAGGAAGAAGGGGAGGTGGGGGAAGGAGCTGACGGGCGGGCCCCGCATGTCGGCGAGAGAGAGAGAGAGAGATGAGGGGAGAGAGGCGGACGGCCGGATTTGAGCCACGTGTGCACAAAGGGGATCGGCCGTTGGATCCAACCCGAAGGGGTAAGTGGATGGGGACGGCCCAGATTAGATCGGCCGGCGGGGTGGATGCGATCTGGGTGCGCCACGTGTCAGCCCGAGGGGTTTTTGGGTTTTAATTTTCGTTTTTAATTTCCAGAAAGGCTAGATAACTTTATACACACTTAAAAATTAATATTTAAGGCCCAAAAATTCTAGGAAAATTCCTAAAAAAATCCTGGAGGCAAATTAGACTTGGCAAAAATAATTTTAATTTCAAATTTTCATTTAATAATTTTATAAAAATACTTTTTAACCTTTTAAAACTGATTTTTAATTCCAGAAAATTCTGAAAATTTTAGAAAAGGCTAGGAAAAATAAAATAAACTCTTTTTGGCTTTTATAAAATATTTTAGATACATTTTCTTGCTTTAGACTTTGAAATAAGATCCAGATAAATCCAAATAAACTCCAGAAAAACCAATAAAAGGCAAATAAAATTTTGGGATGTTACAAACCTACCCCCCTTAAAGAAATCTCGCCCTCGAGATTTGAACTAGTTAGCAAAGAGATGGGGATGGTTGGCTTTCAGATCTTCTTCTCGCTCCCAAGTTGCTTCGTCTTCGGTGTGATTGCTCCATTGAACTCTGCAGAATCTGATAGTCTTTCTTCTAGTCTGACGCTCGGCTGTCTCAAGAATCTTGATCGGTTGCTCTTGATAGGTGAGATCCTCTTGAAGATCAAGGGTTTCCAGGTCTGCCTGCTCTGCGGGCACTCTGAGACATTTCTTCAACTGGGAAACGTGAAAAACGTTGTGCACACCTGACATGCTTGGCGGCAATTCCAACTGGTATGCAACTTCTCCTTTGCGGCTTGAGATCTTGAATGGCCCAACAAATCTTGGTGCAAGCTTTCCCCTGACTTGGAATCTTTTGACTCCTCTGAGCGGAGATACTCTGAGATACACGTAGTCCCCAACTTCGAAAGTCAGGTCTCGACGACGATTGTCGGCATAACTTTTCTGCCTGGATTGAGCTATCGTTAACCTGTCTTTGATCTTCCTTACTTTATCTTCAGCATCTTGAAGTAAGGTTGGTCCCGCATCTTGGAATTCTCCAGACTGTTCCCAATGCAAGGGTGTTCTGCACTTCCTACCATACAGTGCTTCAAAAGGTGCCATTTGCAAACTGGCCTGATAACTGTTGTTGTAGGAAAACTCAGCATAGGGCAATGAGCGATCCCAACTATTTCCAAAATCCAGAGCACATGCTCTCAACATATCCTCTAGCACTTGATTTACTCGCTCTGTCTGGCCATCTGTTTGGGGATGATAAGCCGTACTGAAATTAAGCTTACTCCCTAACTCTTCATGAAGTTTCTGCCAGAACTTGGATGTGAACTGACTACCTCTGTCCGATACTATCTTTTTCGGAACTCCATGCAAACACACAATTCTAGCCATGTAAATCTCAGCTAACTTACTTCCAGAATAAGTAGTCTTGACTGGTATAAAATGAGCTACTTTGGTCAATCTGTCAATTACCACCCAGATTGAGTCATAGCCGGATTGAGTTCTAGGGAGTCCGGTTATGAAGTCCATACCAATCTCTTCCCACTTCCAATCTGGTATTGGCAAGGGTTGCAAAAGTCCCGCAGGTTTCTGATGCTCTGCCTTGACTTTCTGGCAGGTATCACAAGCTTCAACAAACTCTGCAATTTCCCTTTTCATACTAACCCACCAGTATCTTTCCTTAAGGTCCTGATACATCTTGGTACGACCTGGGTGAATTGAATATGGAGTTTCATGGGCTTCTTGCAAAATTGCTTTCTTGATCCCTTGATTATTGGGCACGCAAATGCGGTTTTCAAACCAGACGGTTCCATTCTCATCTTCACTGAATCCTGGTGCTTTACCTCTTCTCATATTCTTCCTGATTTCTTGGATATCCTCATCAACTTTTTGGGCTTCCTTTATTTGATCAGGTAAAACAGGTTGAATCTCTAGAGCTGAGAGAAAACCTTGATTCACCGGGTTTATACTTAAACGGGAGATTCCTTCCTGAAGTCGGATCTGATCTTCTTTTGACAACACACTGTTTGCATAAGACCTTCTGCTTAGCGCATCTGCCACGACATTTGCTTTGCCGGGATGATAATGAATTCCAATATTATAATCCTTGATCAACTCTAACCATCTGCGCTGCCTTAGGTTGAGTTCTGCTTGAGTGAAAATGTATTTCAAACTCTTATGATCTGTGTATACTTCACAACGATTACCGATGAGGTAATGACGCCAGATCTTCAAAGCATGCACTACGGCTGCTAGTTCCAAATCATGAGTAGGATAATTACCCTCATGTGGTCTTAGCTGGCGTGATGCATAGGCTACTACTCTGCCTTCTTGCATAAGAACACATCCCAAACCTTGACGGGACGCGTCACAGAAAACTTCAAAATCCTTATGCACATCGGGTAGTATAAGCACTGGGGCTGAAACTAACTTATTCTTGAGAGTCTGGAAACTCTGCTCACAGGCTTTTGTCCATTCAAACTTCTTTTCTTTCTTTAGAAGCTGAGTCATGGGTTTGGCTAACTCTGAAAATCCTGCTATGAAGCGGCGATAGTAACCAGCAAGTCCAAGGAAACTTCTGACTTCTGTTACTGTCTTGGGTGGCTGCCATTCCATTACGGCTTGCACTTTAGAGGGATCCACTGCAATTCCTTCAGCTGTCACAATATGACCAAGAAAAGCAACCTCCTTTAGCCAAAATTCGCATTTACTGAATTTGGCATAAAGCTGATGCTCTCTAAGCTTTCCCAGGATTATCCGAAGATGATTCTCATGCTCTTCTTCATTCTTGGAATAGATAAGAATGTCATCTATGAAGATTACAACAAACTTATCTAAATACTCCATGAATACACTAATCATCATGCTCATGAAGTAAGCAGGCGCATTTGTTAGCCCAAAGGACATGACAGTGAACTCATAATGTCCATAACGGGTAGAAAATGCAGTTTTAGGGATATCCTCTGCACGGATCTTCAACTGGTGATATCCTGATCTCAAATCGACCTTGGAGAAGACACTGGCTCCCTTCAGCTGGTCAAACAGATCATCGATCCTGGGCAACGGATACTTGTTCTTAATAGTAACCTCATTAAGCGCTCTGTAATCCACACACATTCTCATGCTTCCATCCTTTTTCTTAATGAACAAAACAGGTGCACCCCAAGGGGAAGAACTTGGACGAATATACCCTTTATCCTCCAATTCTTGAATCTGTTTCTTCAACTCAGCTAACTCATTAGCTGGCATACGGTAAGGTCTCGTGGAAATTGGGGCGGTGCCGGGGACTAGGTCAATCACAAACTCGATTTCCCTATCCGGTGGCATCCCTGGTAAATCCTCCGGAAATACATCTGGGTATTCCCGTACTACAGGTATTTCTTCTTGTACTTGGAGATGAGTGAGAACACATTCTCCTTCTGCAGGGTTTTCAGGGGAAAAGTTTACTTCTACTCCTTGATCATTGGTGAGGGTTATGGATCGGGTAGCACAATAAATCTGACCATTGTTCTTGGCTAACCAGTTCATACCAAGAATTACATCCAATCCCTGAGATTCCAATACTATTAAGTCCGCTAAGAACAGAACTCCATTTATGATTAGCTCTATTCTCGGACACAAGGTCCTTGTTCTCATTTCCGCTCCCGGGGAGAGAACTATCATGGGTGTACTAAGAGAAACCATACCCAACCCGTTCTTAACCACAAAATCCAAGGAAATAAAAGAATGGGAAGCTCCGGAATCAAAAAGAACTGAAGCGGGCACCGAGTTTACAAGAAACATACCCAGTACGACGTCCGGTGCAGCCTGAGCTTCTTCAGCGGTGATGTGGTTCACACGTCCCTTAACATAGTTTTCTGGCTTCTTGAACTGCTGACCTTGATTCTGACCTCCCGAAGCATTTGCATTAGCTGCAGCTTGAAGCTTCTTAGGGCAAGACTTGGCATAATGCCCTGTTTCCTTGCAATAGAAACAAGTCACTCCATCAGATGCAGTAGTATTCTTCTGAGCTTGACCACCGGTAAGAGGAACGAAAGCTGCCTGATGTTTGGGGCGGTTGACTTGGAAAGTTGGCCGGTTAGCTGCTGGCCTGAAGCTGCTTGATTGAGGCTTGAAGTTGCTGGAGTGCGGCTTGAACTGCCCAACCTGAGGTGGGTTACTACGGGGCTTGGGAAAACCTCCAGGGTTAGCCTTTTGCGTGGCCATCCTTCTCTTCCGGTTTTCCATCTCTACAAACTTGCCCTCCTGGCGAATGGCTTTGCTAATCAACTGATGAAAGTCTGCATAGTCACTTGATATCAACTGGACAGAAATATTGTCATTCAGGCCCTCCAAAAATCTTTCTTGCTTGGCTTCATCGGTAGCCACATCCTCTGGTTCATAGCGCGCCAATTGATTGAACTTTTGCAGGTACTCATTCACTGTGCGGCTTCCTTGGCGCAGAGCTCTGAATTCCTTCTTCTTCAGGGTAATGGTGCCAGTTGGAATATGAGCCTTGCGGAAACTCTGAACAAACTCATCCCATGCGATGGCCTGAGGGTTGGCATGAGAAGCAATCAAGGTATCCCACCACTCGGATGCAGGTCCATTAAGCTGGTGAGAAGCAAACAAGACCCTTTCTCGATCAGTGCATTGCAGAATATCCAACTTCTTGCCTATCGCGCGGAGCCAATCATCAGCATCCATTGGCTCGGTGCTGCTTGAGAAGGTCGGAGGCCTTATCCTCAAAAATTCTGACATCCGGTTTTGAGGAGCTTGAGCTGGTGGCTGAGGAGCTTGCTGAGCAGGGTTGTTGATAGCTTGAGCTAACAGTTGAATCAACTGATTTTGATTTGCCATCATTTGAGCCCAGTCGGGTCCAGCTGCTGGCGGAGGAGGAGGGATGGGGACAGACTGACTTCCTTGCGCTCCGGTGCTGTTGGCGTTGTTATTGACATTCCTCCTTGTGTTCACCATCTGCCAGATTCTTCTAGATTTAGAGAAAAGAAAGAGAGAGAACTAGGAGAAGGTCTATGTAACATTCCCACCACGAAACAAGAAATACAACAAAATTTCAAGGAGCAACCAAACATATTATTTTATTGAATATAACCTTGAGGCTGTTGACAAAGGTATAACAGCTCACAAGTATCGTTCTATAACTTTAAACTTTAAACTATGGTTTCTATGGGCTGGTGCTACTACTAGTAGGCTGGATTTTAAGTTTCTTTGGGGGTGGTCCTGTAACAGAAGAACCCTCATCTTCTACACGATACTTGGCTAATTCTTCTTCTGCTTCGCGGAGTCGCTGCGCCATGAGACTCAACTCCTTCAAGGTGTCTTGGTACACATAGTCCAAGGACTTGGTGTACTGCACCTGCTGAACGAGCCGAGGGTTACTCTCAAATTCTGTCGAGGAGAAGACGCTGCTGGAGCTGGCAGGGTACTTGCTGGGGAAGTATCGGAATGTGGTGCGTTGAAGCTCTTGGGCGTAGATGTCCCTCATCTGCCGAATTGCTTCACGGGCTGCATCTTGGATTCCGTTGAAGAAGGTGTCCCGGGGTAGAGGAGCATCAAAGGTGTGACATGCTTCTTCATCTCCCACGTTGGCGTAGATCAGCACTTCCACTCTCCAACGTTCTTGATCTCCATAGGTTCCCAAATATCCTTGGTACACGGGGCGTGCCGTAACACCCAACTCTTGCAGAAGATCCCAAAGGCAGTCGGCTAGGTGTCCAGCTAGGATTCCATGGCTGGCTGTGGTAGGACGTTCAGCCATCTACAATTTTGAAAAAGAAAAGGAGTTAGTCACCAATTATGCATATTATTTTTATATATATATATATTTTTTTTTAAAGAATAGACGAGTGAAGGAATGAAGGAGGTAAGAGGTAGAAGGATTTTCAAAATGTTCTTATTATATATATATATGTATTTTTAGAAAATAAAATCCTTAAGGTCATCCATTCTATTCTACCTACGGTCACGTCTTAGGGTCAACCTGGCTCTGATACCATCTCTGTCGGGACCCGGAGCAACAACTCCAGAACCCTCTGTGTTATTCGCACTATCCCAGGAAAAACTAGTGCACACAGATTAAACAGTGATACATATCATGCATGATAACCAAACTTTATTATAAAGCAAAAGTACGGGCCTTATGGCAAAGTTTACAATAAGGTGGCTTCATGGCCAAACATGAAAATAAACAGCGGAAGATAAATAAAAAGGAGCAGCCCATCCTGCCTTCCCACAAGGCGAATTGACTGTAAGACGTGGCCTATTCGTCGCAATCCTCAACGTAGTCGACGTCGTCCTCTGGCAACAGATTTTAGCAAGGTGAGCACATAAAGTACTCCCAAGGTAAGCACACGAAGTGCTTACGCAAGTTACACCAGGGAAATATAACAGAGTGTATGCATGCATAATGGAGTTACAAAGGAAGGCATAATATGGTTTATTTGCATAAACAACATTATCGAAACAAATACGATAACGTAAGTGCAAAAGCTGAATTTAAATACGATATATAAAATCCAGATTTAACAAAATAATGACGTTAGTGCAGGCAACAACCTAACACTAACCTATCCACGGGTATCCCACCCGGACCATCTTTCCAAAAGATTCACAATTTTCCATAAACCAAATTTTATTAAAACCAAAGTCTAATCCGTGAAAAACCATACTAAGCATGTCCTTGACCGTGGACACGGCTATCCAGGATAGTTTATTACTCTGCAGAGGTGTACAACTTTACCCACAAGACATGCTCTCCTGTTTTGCCACCGGATTACACACTTCCTTAGGTGTGCGGCCGAGGAGATCATGATAAGGCTGTTCCAATGTTCCATTACCAAATTAGCTACGCCGCCACTAAGGTTTCACCACAACATGAATCCACATGTTGGAGCCCCCTCTTGTGCCATGTGAGACTTCTCATGGCCTACGCCACGCTCACATTCAGCCTATAGCGAAACTAAAATGGAACTTCACAAATTACTTAGCCAGATCTGTCCCATACCAGACTTGTGGTAGTACGGTGTGACTTTGTAATAGTAGTTCACAGTCCGGTCCTTAATTTGACTTAGGCCTACCCGCATACCCCTTGTGCCTGGCAATCAACATCGAGTCAACAAACTACGACGCATGCCAGCAAGCACCCACCACCATACCAATGCCTAAGTCTAAAACAGGTTTTATCCACTTTATTTTATCAAAATTTTATAGACCTTCTTGACTCACCAAAGTCAAGAATAGATTTTTTTTAAACCAACATTTTGCGTGAAACCAATCTTCCCACCTAAATTAATCTAAGCATGGCTAAGCAATTCTATAAAATGTTCTAGTCAATACTAATGCACCAACTAGGTTTTCATCTATGGTGACAAGGTATGTTCGTTCAATTTCAAGATGGGCCATACACAAAGGAATTGGGTATAACTAGAGTTTAAACTGAATTTAAACTAGATTGAATAAAAGTACGCATGCATAATAATTTAAAAACAACATAAATAATTTAAATTACTGGGATCAACATGGTCAAAGGTGTAACTTGCCTTGCTCGAAGTCTTGCTGCGATTCGTCGAAGAAATACTCTCCGGATTCGTCGCAATCTATACGCAAAGAACCAAAAGAAATTCAAACAAAACTCAAATAAAATCCAAAAATTCAAAAAGAGTCCAGAAATGGAAAGATTAGGATTTTAGAAAAATTTAGAAATTTGAACGGGTTAAATCGGAGTTAAAATGAAGAAGTTATGGCCTTTGGAAGTTTAAATCTAAAGAAAAAGAAAAAGACTAATTTTCTGAATTATTTTTATACTAAAAATTCCATTTATGACGTCAGCATCTATTTTAATTTTAGGCCGAATTATTTTTATACTGCAAAAGGGTTTAACTCTATGACAAGTGGGGCCGGGTGTGCGGTGGACTGGGTTCACGGGTTGGGGTGGTCCACCGTGGGCGCGGTCCATGGCCGACGTGGCCCAAGAGAGAGGTGGCGGCCAGGCGCTGACGGGGCGGCCACGCGGCGCCACGCGGCCTGCCACGCGGGCGCGCGTGCTGACGGGGCGGCGCCGGCCGAAGGCGGCGACGGGCGGGGCGGCTCGCCGGCGCTCCGGTGCTCGGCGGCGACGGCGGTGACGCGCAAAAGCGAGAGGGGGAGGCGGGGATTCGTGCTCACCTGCGCACGGGGTTCGGGAGGCGCGGGAAGGGGGTCGGCGGCGAGGTTGGCGGCGGCGGCGCACGGGTCTTCGGCGTCGACGGGGCTCCGGTGACGGCGTCGCTCGGTGGAGGTGGGGAAGATGGTCGCCGGCGCACGGGGATCACGAAGACGTCGACGTCGAGGCGCGGGAGGGACCGGAGCGACGGCGATTCCTCGCCGGAGCTCGCACGGACGGCGGACGGGGAAGCACGGGTCGGGGGCCGATTCGGCTCGGGGAGGAGGGGAAAAGAGGCGGTGGCGCACGGGGGAGGCAAAGGAGGGGAGGACGGCTCGAGGGAAGGGGCTTTATAGGCGCGGGGAGGAGGTAACGGGCTCGCCGGAGTTAAGGATTTTAGAAACGGCCGCATAACGGCGAGGAGGGCTTTAAGCCGACGGGAAACGGGCGGAGGTGGGGCGGTTACTAGCGCGCGGGCTTAAGGGCCACTAATGGCATCAATAGCCGGTCAAGGGGAGGGGTAACCGAAGCTTTAAACGCTCGGTTATGGCGTTAATGGCGGCCGACGGGAGGAGGAAGAAGGGGAGGTGGGGGAAGGAGCTGACGGGCGGGCCCCGCATGTCGGCGAGAGAGAGAGAGAGAGAGATGAGGGGAGAGAGGCGGACGGCCGGATTTGAGCCACGTGTGCACAAAGGGGATCGGCCGTTGGATCCAACCCGAAGGGGTAAGTGGATGGGGACGGCCCAGATTAGATCGGCCGGCGGGGTGGATGCGATCTGGGTGCGCCACGTGTCAGCCCGAGGGGTTTTTGGGTTTTAATTTTCGTTTTTAATTTCCAGAAAGGCTAGATAACTTTATACACACTTAAAAATTAATATTTAAGGCCCAAAAATTCTAGGAAAATTCCTAAAAAAATCCTGGAGGCAAATTAGACTTGGCAAAAATAATTTTAATTTCAAATTTTCATTTAATAATTTTATAAAAATACTTTTTAACCTTTTAAAACTGATTTTTAATTCCAGAAAATTCTGAAAATTTTAGAAAAGGCTAGGAAAAATAAAATAAACTCTTTTTGGCTTTTATAAAATATTTTAGATACATTTTCTTGCTTTAGACTTTGAAATAAGATCCAGATAAATCCAAATAAACTCCAGAAAAACCAATAAAAGGCAAATAAAATTTTGGGATGTTACATATAGCAATTAGAGGGGTGTAAATGATGCCTTCAAAATTCAACCTCTCAAAAGGTATTCTAAAATTTTCACTCCACTAGCTACTGGAAGCTAGTAAGATCAGTTTAGCCCACCAACAAAGAACTCACACAAGTGCGAAAGCAAATGGAATTCAACTCTTAAGGCCAGTCTAACTACTATGAGAAAGCGGTTGGACCGGCCGAGTGGTCTGACCACTAGAGGCGATCAGTCTGGCCGTAGGCCTAGGGGTGGACTGACCGCATATCTATTCCTAGAACTGGAACACAGCCTAAACCAAAACAAAAAAAACCAAAAAGAGTGCAATCATCAAAATATAACTTCAAATGATTTGAAACTTTACACACATATTGTTGAGAAACTCAGGAACCGAATCCATTCAAGGATTGCATAGATCTTGTTCAATGTTTCAACTTTTCCTAAAGACAAGTAAGATTACATCAAAACTAGGCAAAACTCAAGAATTTAGATAAGACTCGCTCATGGGGTTGAGGATAGCCAAGATGGCTCTAGATGAGTTTCCACATGTCAGAGTAAGCATGAGCACCTAAGGATTTGAGACTAAAACCCTAGGACCAAGATATTACTAGAAAGGTTCCAAACCAAACCAAACCGGTTAACCTTCGAGATCTTGCTATAGCTGATCCCTAAATAGATGGAATATGATCTGAGCATCTCCATCACTTACACATTCTTAGAATCAGCAAGATCAAGAGGGAAGGAGGGAGAGCAAAAACACCAAACAAAACAAGTGTAAAATCAATAAGAGTAAGAACACACAATGTAAGATAAACAAGATTGATCTATTACAACTTATAGATACAGATTTTATAGCTACTTCACCATAGAGGACAGAACTCTCTCTCCCAAGAGTACTCACCCTAAAGCCTCCCTTCCGAGGAATCCTCTCTCTCACAAACTCTAAAGAATGGATAGGCTGGTTGGTTAGTCATATGCCTCTAACCATCTCCCACTCATATAAATAGAGCAATCAGACCATCTAATCCTAATGGATACTATCCATTAGCACAACTGGAGAAATCTGTTAACCCCATACAAACTAGTTTTACACTCACACATGACTTATGCACGTTTCTCAAAACACATAAGCCTAAACCTACTAAAGAGCAAGCTTTGCATCTACTTAACCTCCTCGACATCTCCTTGACCTAAACCACTTGCCTAATTCCCTCTAAGCGCCACGATTTTGGTCCCATCACCATTTTCAGTATTTTGGCTTCCCCACTAAAACACCCTCATTTTGACCATAGACCACACCTCTTCCCTGAGTCTAGTCCATAGGCATCTCTTACTTTGTAAGTAATCTCTATGTTTGCAACATGTAGGTTCACTAATGGCTCACGTATTGGTAAGTCTCTCAGTGTTGGTTCCCCTAACAATGCTTCACTTGCATTAATATCACTGTTCGATGAATCATTGCTCGAACCTTTCCTTTAACATCCCTTGTCTTCTCTGTTTCTTGCTTGAGCCCAATCATCCCACCCATTTTCTTGACCGTACCTTAGCTCGTCTCTGAATGTAGTCCCGATTCATGTTGTTGACCATGATTATCTCTAAGCTTTTTTGCACATCAAGAAATCATTTTTAAGTACATTATAACTGGACTCACGTTAGTCTAAACATGCTTCATGCACCATGAATGCATTGGTTTAGAACTCTAAAACTCAACCCATGGCCAATTCCCACAAATATGAAAAAAAACCCTAAGATAAATTCAGACAAAACTGGTCTGACGTCCATTGACTGGTTGGACGGATCGATCTGGTCAAACCCAAGTAACAGGAGAGCCGGTTACACCGTGGAGCCCATGTTGGTCTGACTGCTCAGCCTACCCCAGTCAGGCCGTCACCCATTGGCCGGTCGAACCGCTCTTATTTCTCTCGTGCACACAAGCAAGCACCTCTTTGAAAAAAATCAACCGCCAACTAAAAACTAATCGCACCACATTGGCGGTCTGACTGCCACCAAAATCTAGTCACACAGGACACCGGTTAGACCATTGCCCACAGCTAGCCAGGCCGCCTTTACAGGCCGGTCAGACTGCTATCCACCTGACAGTAAAACTAAAAATTTGCAAACTTTCACAAATTTAATTTTCAATTCAATATGATTGCTAATTGTTCAACATAAATAAACTATAGATATTTTTAACATAGTTCAACAGAGGGCCTAGATGACATCACTCGTATCATGTAAACATCTTAAGAGCCATGGCCCAAAATCATCCTAATGGTCGCTACCAGCACTTAATTTTTAGTTATCGTCCTACGGATTTCATTTGGTCACACGAAGGAACTTACGGAATAACTAGCTGGCAGGTTGGCCCTAAGCTGACAAAAAACCTTGCCAAAAAGAAAAGGAAAGTATTCTTACTGAAAAATGCTCGATTGCTGACGAAAAAAATTCTAAAAAGAAAAAAGTACGATTCTCATAGAAAATACTTGATCAGAAGCATCTTCTTTTTTTATAAAGATTTTAGTTTCTTTTTTGAAATTTTTGATTAGGAGCATCTTCAGTCTGATTGCTGCTATCTGTACATGTTCGTATCCTGCAAGTGCTCAAGTTTGAAGTACTGAAAGATTTGTTCTTGAAAAGAAGGTACCTAAATCCTAGTTTTCTGTGAAGAAAAGTACACCTAACACCTGCTGAAAGTTTGGGAAAAATGATTGTATCTGGGAAGATCTCAATGAGATACTTTCTGCAAGTAAAACTGAGGTTCTGAAATTGGCTGTGAACTTCTGATGCTTTACGTAGACAGTGTCTAATGGATTGATCAAGTAACATAGTTGATGTATTTAAACAGTCATTAATAGTTCATATCAAGATATGCACTCACTAAACATGCCTCTATAACAAGCATTTTTTTTGGAACCAAAACCATTAAAATTCAAAAGGTTGAAATGTGCAAAAGTTCAGTCTGGTACGTATAATTTTAAAGAGGAGTTAATAGAAAATGTATCAGCACATAGATAATAAATTAACTGTACAGAATATAAAGCCTGCTTAAGATTCATGAGACTTCATAGACTCATCATTCCATTGTTTTGCTAGAAGATGGATATGGGGTCTTGTGCTCTTGTTTTCTACCAAATCCTCTGTAAAAGATATCACTAACCCTTCTTTTAACTGGAAAAGATACCACTAAAGGATATTTTGATTTTCTTCAGAAAAGTTTCCTACATTTCCTCCATAGAACTGCTGCTGCACTTTCAGATAACATTTCGCTTCTTGCATGAACACAGGAGTAGGATGTAAGAAATTCAGAAACTATATGCTTATATATACACGTATTGAATCAGTTACAAGCAAAGGATTCAGAAGAACTGGAGGTTGGATCATCAACTGTCCTCTAAACAACAAAAATGCGAGGAGAAACCTGTGCAGGCAATTCTTGAGATTTCCATTATTCTAAACAACCCTCTAATAATCAAAATCTCTGTCTTGATCGGAAGCCTCTCCTCGTCACTCCATCTGCACTTTGCCTCTGTACGGCTTGAGGATCTGGAAGGAGCAGAGCAGGCTTGCGTCGACGTTCATCAGCGCGCCGGCGTTGTTGAACTCCCCGCGGTAGTTCGGCGCGGAGAATATGGTCTCCTTACTCCATCTGCGCTTTGCCTCTATACGGCTTGAGGATCTGGAAGGAGCAGAGCAGGCTCGCGTCGACGTTCATCAGCGCGCCGGCGTTGTTGAACTCCCCGCAGTAGTTCGGCGCGGAGAATATGGTCACCAGCTGCCGATCCGCGAAGAACTCGTACCCATCCTCCACAACCTGTTCCATTGCCATTGCCATGCCAAGAGCTGTCAATAAGTTGATCCTGCAGTAAGTAGGAGTAGCAATTCACGGAGAGGATGGAGGCTTGCCTGGTGAGCGCGGCAGATGAGGTCGAGGTCGTGCTTGTTCAAGAACTCGGCGACCTTGTCGGCGCCAAAGGTGAATGAGACGCCGCGGTCGTTCTCGCCCCATCCGGAGCTGTCGCGGTCGGGGTCGGACCAGAGGAGGTCGCAGAGGAGGCCCTGGTCGGGGACGTCGACGGGGCGCTGGATCTCCCTGATCCGGTCGAGGTTGTCGAGGTCGGGGGACAGGCCGCCATGCATGCAGAGGATCTTGTCGTCGATGACGGCGGCGACGGGGAGGCAGTTGAAGCAGTCGGTGAAGAGCTTCCAGAGGCGGACGCTGAACCGGCGCTTGCACTCGTCGTAGAAGCCGTAGATGCGGTTGATGGAGGCGCACTCGTGGTTGCCGCGCAGCAGGAAGAAGTTGTCCGGGTACTTGATCTTGTAGGCCAGCAGCAGGCAGATGGTCTCGATGCTCTGCTTGCCGCGGTCCACGTAGTCGCCCAGGAACAGGTAGTTGGAGCCTGGCGGCAGGCCGCCGTACTCGAACAGCCGGAGCAGGTCGGAGAACTGCCCGTGGATGTCGCCTGAATTTTCTCAAACCATGAGCCAACCGCGCAAGAAGATCAAACCGAAATTGAATTGCCTACATGCAAATCAAGAAGGAATTAGCATGCATGATTGGGGAATTTGGGCCTCACCGCAGACGTTGATGGGAGCCTCGAGCTCGAGGAGGTTGGGCTGGGAGAGGAAGATCTCCTTGGCGGTGACGCAGAGGTGCCGGATCTCCGCCTCGCTCAGCTGCACCTTCTTCCCCGTCCCCTTGTTCTTCTTCCCGTCCAGCAGCCGCCGTATCAGCTCCTCCACCGCATTCCGGTCCATCATATACTATCTTCTTTGTCGTGCGCGGTGCAGATCGGAAATCAACGCCGACGAGCGGTGAGCGGAGGGCAGGGGAGGAGGGAGGAAAAGTCCGTGTGTCGTTCCCATGGCTTTCGTTTTATGCCCTGCGATGTTTGGCTCGCAAGCGACTTGCCAAATTGGGAAGAGTGGCAAATGGGGGAGGTAGAGGCGGGAGCCGGGAAGGAAGCGATCAAAGATGCATGATTCGGACTCACCGCAGGCGCTGCTGGATCTCTCGCGGAGGCCGGAGGGAGATCGGCTGACGCTACAGTTGGGCTTGCGTCCTTCAGGGCCGGGCCCGTGTGTTGCTGGTACCGGTTAGAGAGGGCTTTTGTAAGCTAGAAGCCCGGTTTTTTCAAACGGCTTTCTCGCTTTTCTCACTTTCATGTTTCTCCAAAGATAAGATGAAAAGATTATAAGTTTATCACGTGTTCCACTTCCATCACTCCTGTCTCTTACATATATCTCTCTCGTTTTTCTTACCGTTTACTTTTTCCTTCTAAAAATTACTTTTTTCAGCTATTACTATTTATTTTTAATATCAGCTACAGTCAATATGAATAGACCTGTAGTCATAACCATGCCTTATCTTTTCTTTTTTTTTTGTTTGAACTTACCACGACAGTGCTGCTAATCTTGTATCCTTGGCTCGGTTAACTTAAGAGTGCAAAAGGCGAATAATACTATCAAATAGTATGCAACTCCTTGGTGTTACGTTACTCTAATTTCGATCCGTCATAATCATATATATCATAGATAATGGGTAGTTCTTTTGAGCTGGGTTTATAGTTTTTGGTTTAAAATTTTGAATTCTGATTGTTCAGAGAGAGAGAGTACAGAGAGAGATACTTGTATATGATTTTGACCGATATAAATGAAGTCAGGATAATGCCTACTATAATCAATTTGTAGACCTCACCTTAAAAAGATACTCCGTTTAAAAACTAATTATTGTAAAAAGCCAAATTATAAACTCAAAAGAATCCACCCAATAATCAGTAATCAGTGATTGATAGCAAAACATAGTATATCTATCGTACGGGTTAGTCTTGTATTTGTGGTTTGACATCGAGTGGAGAGGGTCTGAGGGTGAATAATAATATTGAATAATCGATTTCAGTGGCGCATCTAGAATTTAAGTAATAGAGGTGTAAAACTATGAATTTAAAAATCCAAAGTACATAGTACAAAGAGTTCAAGTGTAACACGTTATAACTTTGTAAAGTACAATTAAAATACAAAAACACTTCAGCAAAAATTTATAACTTCACACGGCGCTCCTTCATTGATTGAAAGCGGTTGATTACATTATTGTCACTAACTTATAGAAAAAAGTTGTACTTAATATATGTAACCAAGCAATCATTCAAGTATTGATTATCTATGTTATTCCTTAGTTTGTTCTTCACATAATTTATTACCAAAAAGACTCGCTCAATATTTGCAGTTACTACGGGAAGGATTAGCACCATTAACATTTTCATTATGTTCTTCTTGCAATTGCAAAGCTAAAATAGTAGTGAAACTCCTGTTAAGTTTGCTTCCTAGAGAGATTTTTGGTGTGGATGTACATGTTATCTTTTGGGACTTTCCTGCTCGATCTCACAAAGACTTCAAATTGACTTTCTTCTTCTCTATTTTCTAATTTCTCTACTTAATTTTACATTACAAAATTAAGCACTAGTTACTGGATGTTTGATTGGATTTTACAAAATAAAAAATTATGGTTAAAATTTTAAAAGGAGGAAAAGCTCACCTTACTTCCAGCTGTCGGCCAGACTCTGGAGCAACTGTTGGCCCGCCACGACGCTGACTCACCGAGCGGCCTGAGCCAAGCATGCGCACTAAGTGGTTGGGACCGCCCCCAATTGGCCAGCTAGTCTGTGAATGAATGGTTAGGTTTTTTTCAATGGGTCAGGCTAATGGCAATGGGCCAACTGACGCCAATAAGGCATGGCCATTTGGGGTATGGGCTGATCCACGAGAAAGATGTTTTTAGGCTGAAATTAAAGAAGTACAAATAGAACCTTACATTGCTTCAGCACCATGATGCCCCTCTTAATTATACTCTCTATATATATATATATATATATATATATATATATATATATATATATATATATATATATATATATTACTATATTTATACCTTTTATATTTTTTCTTTCAAAAAATATAGGGGTGCAGCTGCACATACACCCCAAATGCCGACCTCATGTACTTTTACATTACGTTACTTCCTGCAACTCTGCAAATACTTGACGTTATGCCCTGTTTTGATCGCTACAAGGCTAGCCGGCTGGTCGATAGGTTGGTGGCGTCTTGGGCCGGATTTGTGCTGCAACTGCTCCCAGGAGCCAAGCGTCCGAACCGCGCGGGAGAAGTGTGGGCCTCACGGTCCTCCTCTGGGGCCGGAGTGGAGACACAAGTCCCCCATCTCACCTGGGCCAGGCGCACCTACGGCCGAAGCATCCACGCCTGGTCCGTCGTGAAGGGAGCCCTTTCAATTCGTAAAGCCAGCAAAAGAAATCTCTAACCGGCCTCTTCGTCCTACCTGATGCCAGGCCGCCCATTCTATAGTGCACCAGTGTACGGTTAGGTTGAGCTAAGCCACGCTCATCTACGACAACGCCGGCTCTTTGTTTGCCCTGCGCCCTTACTGGCTACCATTAGAGATGTAAAGGGGGCCTGGTCGGCAATTGACTCTAAGGCAACAGTGCCCCACACCCTCTTGACACTCTGGTCGACTCAGCATTGTCGACTTTGAGGCATCGAGCAACTCCATTACACCGCCTCCTTCTTCTCGCATGGCTTCACGATGCCACCGAATCCCATCCCCACTTTTGCTTCCTCCACTCCACCACCATTGGCACCGACGTCCTCAACCGGCACAGTTGCAGGCTCCGCCTCTGCCATCCTCCCTTCTCACTTTGCACAGATTCCCACCAAACCCTACAACACAAGTCCTACACCACCTCCATCCGTCGCCGCTGCCTCCTAGGTTGTCGGACCCAAAAAATTAATTTCGAATTCTATGTGTTTACATGATGCTCTTATGGTCAGTGGCTAGCACACGTATACAATAACATTCATATCACATTCATACACGATTAAAAAAATGTAGTATGATACAATTAACAACCAAAATTTAAGTTGTAAGCGGCTAGTTTTACAACAAAAAGGCAGATTGGCCAAATAGTTCACATGACAAAAAAGTTGTTCATTACATGAGACTGCTAGCTCATTTGGATTTAAATTTTGCTTCACTTTTAGGCTCTGACTTTTAGTTGTGATATCTCATTATGCTCTTTATAATTGGTTTGGTCATTGTTGAGATGCCTGTTATTAATATAAATTGCTTAATCATGTTCAAGAATGGTTTTGACATTGCCATATGATATATAAATTTATATAATCTAGATAGCTCTACTCAAAAATATGGCTTGGTTGCTTTATTAAATCAATGCATAATGACTTGGATAATCTACAAAGCCTCTTGATTTTTACTCTCATTGCTCCTTAGAATTATTTTTTCTTTGAAGTTTCTTGATGATTACATTGTCAAAGGTGGAGAAATTGAAGAGAATGGAGAGATATTGGAAAAATAGGAGCAATTTGCTAAAATTGCTTCTCTTGTGTTGAGGGGGAGATTTGAGATTTGTGACTTAAAATGTGTTTTCGGCTTCAGTTCTTCACTTATATCTATTTGAAGCTAATTCATCATGTTATATTAAGGTGTTATCAATGTATTCATCAAGGAGGAGATTGTTAGACCGTGTGGCTAGGTCTAGTATTTTTGTGATGATGAATAATTGACAACAGTACTTAGTATTGTTATTTGAGGTGTGTGGCGTGTGTGCATGGACCATGGTTCTTAAGGCGTCGCCTAAGCGTCGCTTAAGGTGGTGAGGGACTGTATGGCATCGGCGTCCCCTTGCCAGGAGGGTGTATGGCGTCCGCCTCAAACCCATGGCATCGCTATGGCGTCGGTTAGGCGAAGAAAAGCGAGGAGACGATGAAGGCAGACGCCCCAAGAACCCGAAAAAGCAAGTATAAAGAGATGGAATGAGGGGCGGTATGGAACCTGTCACATAAGCCATGGGCCGAAGTCGAACCCTAGCGCCGCCTCCATCCCCGTCACCCTGTGGCGCCACCATCCTCGAAGCGGCGCGCCGGTGGCCATTGCTGTGGCCTTCATCTCTAGGTATGCCCTACCTCCCTGGCCTCCTCCTCCTACCTCCCTGGCTCCCCCTACCTCCCAGCTCCCCCTCCCTACCGACCTTCTCCCCGCCTCCCCTTGGTGGCTCCGCCTCCGCCTCGTCCCCTCCCTCTCATCCTTCCCCTCTCTGCCGACCTCACGAGGGTGGCAGAGAGAGGGAGGATGAGAGGGAGGGGAGCAGGGGAGGGAGGGGGGCGAGGCGGAGGCGCGGAGGCGGAGGCATGCGGGGAGAAGGGAGGCGGATTTGCCGAGGAGAGGGAGCAAGCGAGCGTCGAGCGAGAGAGATGAAAGCAAGCGAAGGCGGTTGAGTGGGAGAGAGAGATGAGCGAGTGAGAGAGTCAGAGAGAAGTATTTGCTGCCGCAACGGACTGTGTTGTGTGCGTCTGTGTGATGACCTGATGTGTGCGTTACTGTGTTGGCCGATGAGTTGATCAGTTGATTATTTGTTGCTGTGTGCGATGAGTTGCTGTGTTGTTCTTCTCTGATGATTACTTCTCTGTAATGCAGAAGCAGAAAAAAATGGCAAGTGCAAGTATTGCATCCTCTGAGGCGATGTATGATCCAAAGACCATACAAAACAGAAGGTGAAATCTAATGATCCGGGATGGAAATATGGCTATTAGCCGAAAATTGGCAATCGAGATAAGGTGATGTGTATCCTTTGTAACACCCCAAGTACAGGAGGGATTAAAAGGTTGAAGGAGCATCTTGCGGGTGGCTATTCAGATGTGGTTATTTGTCCCAATACTACCACAGAAATCAGGAAAGAGATGGGAGATTATTTGAAAAAAAACAAGAGGAGTAGACCAATTTTCCTAGATGATGATGATGAAGTGGCGGTGGCAACAGATGGCATGGAGTCCCAAGACTTCACCCTGAAGCCAAGTTCAGGGACAGCTGCCAAAAGAAGGCATGCTGCCTTTTCATTCAAGGTTGCAACATCAAGCAAGGCCAAGGCAAAGGAGACCAAGTCAGTTGCTTCTATGCTTCGAAGAACACCTGAAGAAGTTGTAGATCAAAGACGTTCTGGGTCTTTTCGAGGGACCATGGAGACCAGCACAAGGACCAAGGATGACAAGCATTATGTGAATAAACAATGGGCCTTATGGTTCTATGAGTGTGGCATACCTTTTAATGCCGCAAACTCAAGGCAGTTTGAGATTGTTTGTGAGACCAGTGTGCAGTAGGATTCTGTGTATAAGCCTCCTAGTTTCCATGAGTTGAGGGATCCATTGCTTCAGGATTGCATCAAGGACATAAGTGCCTTGAGGGAGGAGCACGAACGGGCGTGGAAGCAATATGGTTGCACACTTATGTCGGATGGATGGTCCGATAGGAGGGGTGCCACCTGATCAACTCTCTTGTCAACAGCCCAGAGGGGACTTTCTTCTTGGAGTCTGTTAATGCATTAGGTGAACAACATGATGCAACTATGCTATCTAATTTGCTAGAGGAGAGAATTGAGGCTATTGGAAAAGACAAGGTTGTTCAAGTTCTCACCGATAATGGTGCTAACTACAAGGCAGCGGGCAAACTTCTAATGGACAGGATTCCTACACTGTTTTGGAGTCCTTGTGCTGCACATTACTTAGATCTTATGTTGAAAGGCATTGGAAAGTTAAATGAATTTAAGAAGCCTATTGCACGTGCCAAACGTGTCACCACATTTATTTATAGACATGGAAGGCCTCTTAGTGCAATGAGGGAAAAAACAGGTGGGGTGGATCTTGTGAGACCCGCAGCCACTCAGTTTGCCACAGTCTTCCTTACTTTGAAGAGCATGCACAAGCACAAGGATGCTTTGAAGTGTCTATTTGTAAGTGAGGCATGGACTAGCATCAAATTGTCAAAGACGGAGGCTGGCATGCATGTGACAGACATTGTACTCTCTAAGGAGTTCTGGAATTCAATTGAAGACTGCCTTAGAGCTTCAGCCCCACTTCTTATCGTGCTTAGGGTGGTTGATGGTGATGAGAGGCCCGCAATGCCAGAGGTTACAGCATTAATGGCTCATGTAAAGGAGAAGATCAAGCTTAGCTTCGCTACCCAAAACAAGCAACGTTTGCTCAAGAAGATCATGAACATTATTGAGGGACGTTGGGTGAAACAAATGGATCACCATTGTATGGGGCTGTACTCTTTTTGAACCCAGGGAAATTCTTTGCCATCCAAAAGAGTGGAGATGATAAATATGTTGGGGAGCTAAGGGGTTGCTTCAATGAGTTCTTGCAAGAATGGTCCAAGATAAGAATATTTGGAACAAGATCGATGAACAAACCATGAATTATGAAGACCAACGAGGAGATGTCTTTTCAAACAAAATGGCAATCCAAAACTTAGAGACAAGAAGCCCTAGTAAGTGTTGTTAAATTATGCAAGTTAAGTTCATCTTCAGCATATTTATTTCATTTCTAATTCCTGGTATATGCATGTATTTTCCATTCTAGTTTATTGGTGGTGTTCATATGGTGGCCGAGCCATTGAACTACAAAGGTTTTGCTAAACGTGTTGTTAGTCTTTGTGCTTCATCATCCGGTTGTGAGCGAAATTGGAGTACCTTTGGATTTGTGAGTTAATTTGTAGCTTACATGTGCTTATTAAATATTAATTTCAGCAAGTTATTTATTCATTTCATTTGCTTTGCTTGTCATTTGTGCTTTTGTAGCTCTATACAAAGAAAGGAACCGGTTACTACACAAGAGATTAAATGATTTGATCTTTGTTGCCTACAACCGGAAGATGAAAACTAGGTTTCAAATGAAGCGGGAGAAGGGCAAAAACTATGACTCTTTGGTCATTGAGGAATTTGATTGGGGCAATGAATGGACTGACTCATTGGCTGCACCACCTCAAGGTGCTTGTGGGTGTGACCTTACATGGGATGATGTTGATGAAGCCATTAGCACATCACGCTCGCTTCAAGGTCGCAATCTTCCAAAGCAAGCTAATAGGCATAGTCATGGTGAGACTATGACCCACCAAAGGCGTGCAAAATCTACATCAATAGTGGTTGAAGAAGATAGCTTAGATGAGCAAGAGCAACACTTGGATTCAGCCAATGAAGAAGATGAGGAAGAAGATCCACATGATGATGCGGATGTGAGCGATTGTGACGAAGCTCCCAATGCTACCGAAGATGGTGGACAAAACATGGATTTTACTAGTAATCCCAATGAGTTCGACGATGTATATTGAGAGATAAGAGAGTTGGATTATGAACTATGCTACTTTTATGTTGTGGACTACTATTATTCCGTTAGAATGGGGGATAGGTGCAACATGGGCTCAAGAATTGACAACAAGGTACACATATGCTGTTAAAATGCTCATTTTATTTGCTGCCCTTTAGCGCCTTAGGATGTGTAAGGCGTCGCCTCGCCTCGTGCCTTACCGCTTAAAAGGTGTGAGGGGGGTGGGTCGCCTTGCCTCGCCTTACCGTCTTAATAACTTTGGCGTGGACTACAAGTTGAGCATGGAGGCGATCATGGTCAGTGACGAGGAGGACCGGGACTAGGATGGGGAGATCTAAGATCCAGATGGTCGAGGATGTCACACAAGATGGTTGGACTCATGCTTAGACATGTGGAGATCAAAGGTGAATGGTGCGTGGAGAAACTACAGAAGGTGCGGTCTTAGAGGCTTCGACACGTAACGAGTTGATAAAGTGGAATTTTGGGAAAAAATTTTTGTGTTTTGCAAAAGTTTCGGGTCCCTTGAATAGTAGTGGGCCAAAAACCTGATTAAGGTAAAAAGGCTAAGGTCCGATTACACGAGTTGTATTAGGATTTCTAGTGGTGACTTGTGATATATATATATATAGTGGTGCGTGGTCGATTTGTAAAGGTGCGCTTTGAACAAGACATTGGATAGAAGAATAAGAAATTGCGGCGACACTTTTCATCGGTGGCATCTCTCCATGTTCTTTGTCGACGAACTTTCGTCGTCTCGTGCACTCGCACAAAACTTCCCATGGCCGAGCGACTCAGGGGGTGAGGCCACTTGCCCCATTGGCGTCAAACCGAGTCACACCAGGTGCCAGGACGTGGTGGGCGTGTAGGATCGTCGATGGCAATCAGAGGAGGGTGAATGATTGCAGTGCGTAGTGGAAATTTTTTCTCAAATCTACTGTCTTTTAATTTTTAATCTGTCACAGAATAAAAACAGAGAGAAAAAAAACAAGAAAAAGAGTAATTTCTCTCTTAGCACTATAGCTTTACTGTAGCAATAATAATATAAACCGAAACTGACTTTTAGACTTCCCTCGGCTAGCGTGATAAAAACTTCTGTTGTTCTGTCACTCATCAAAAGAAACGATAGAGATCAAGTAGCGCAGCAACTCACCAACAGAGCACATCCATCACGTCAACTCATAAGAGACTAGAAGTTTTATGCATACAAAACTAAAGATCAAGCAAAATAGAGAGAGAAAAAGCTTACTGTTTCAATTGATGGATGCATGTACAACTCACGAGCGACTAGATAATTTTGCTTGTCTGGCTCAAAGCTTCATGCATGCATGTGCATGCGTTGACTGCTTGACAAATTGTGACGACCGAGAAAGATCAACTCCGCGCGCACCTGCGTTGGGCTGAGTCTTGTAGATTTCACGCGGATCGATCGAGCGCTGCGAGATGATACCGTTTTTCCCGCACCGATCGAAGAAGAACACACGAGACAGCTTCAATTGAAACCGTGGATCGTGGCACTATGCATGCAGCCAATACGAGTGCTAATCAACTTTGCATGCAAAAACATCCATCAGATCTCGAGAGTCGTGCACAACACATTGATTGTTTTTTTTCTCTCGCTATTTGTTTTCTATTAGGGCGTCCGCAATGGTAATAGCTAGTACTAGCTATATAGTCAGCTGACGTGGAGATGAGAGACAAAAGCAAAGACTATTTTATACTGTTGGACCCACATGCTCCTCTCTCATGTTCTTGGACTACGTGAAATAGATCAGCTATTTGCTCGTCGCTAGTGACTACTCTCTCTCCTACTTTTTCCTTGCCACATCAGATCTAGCTAACTAAATAGCCAGCTGTTGGAGACGCCCTTAGCTCAAAACGGCCGATCCACCCCTTTATTTCATCGACTACTTAGAGCAAGTACAATAGAAGAGGTGGTTGTCACCTCTAGGACTAGCCATATAAGCAAAAAGAGTATATGTGACTTATGTGGAGGTAGCTAATACAATAAGTTGAGTAGAGGTTACCTCTACTAAAGCACTCAAACATTTAATACTTGCATAAATATATCAGGGGTCACCTCTTACATGAGAGGCAACTTGACTCTCTCTCCTCGTATGATGTGCTAGAGGTCACCTCTTGCATGAGGGGTAGCTTGCCTCTCTCTCCTCTTGTCTCTCTCTTCCACATAGGATTGTGTTGACGTGGATTTCGCTAGAGGCGACCTAGTCAGCATCATTGTACTTGCTCTTACTTATACATTATGCAGCCGCCTCTCAATATTTCCTCTGTCTTCGTGTCGGCTAGATTCTATTTTCCTACTCGGTTACGGCTTCTTTTGAGAATCAGCCGCCACGCCGTATCCAAGTCCTTAATCATCCCCAAAATCTAAACTAACTCTAGGGCCCAATACAAAATATCAACCAGCCCATTTACCAATTCAACTAGACTTTCGGCGCACTAAATTTCAAGGGACCCGAAACCCTTCCTAACACGGATTTTCACGCTTTGACTTTTCAACTCATCACGTGTCGAAGCCTCCAGGACCGCACCTCCTGTATCTTCTCCACGCATCATTCACCTTTGATCTCCATGTGCTCCGGCGTGAGCCCGACCATCTCGTGACATCCTCGATCACCTGGACCTCAGATTTCCCCCTGCTAGTCCCGGTCTTCCTCGTCACCGACCATGACCGTCTTCACGTCCAACCTGCACATGCAAAGACCAAAGAACTTTTTCTCGGTATAAGTTCTCTCCAACTTGACCAACATCAATTCACACACACGCATAAGCCTCAAATAACAATACTAATCAATGTTGTCAATTATTTATCATTATAAAAATTCTAAATCTAGCTATATGGTCTTACAGGGTGTTGCTCGACTTTTTCGCTCGCTGGTTGAAGGGTTTGTCACACATGCGTACAGCGGCAGACAGAACCTAGTTCAAGATGTTGTTTCCGTGAGTGTTCTCGGTATGTGTGCACACAAATACTTGTCTTCACGTGAACTAGCAGCAGCACTACGATATACATGCGATTTCGATTCACGTGCAATTAAGACCATGCTCTTGCATGCGTAGTGGTAGTTGAGCTCCTGTTTTGTATGATCTTTATTAAATATTATTTTTGCATGCAATGATAAACTATGGGGTAAGAAGTTGCACTTTGGTAATTGAGTCTAAAATATTGATTAGTTGTTGCTGGAGACTTGCCTATGTACATATACACAGTGGCGGATCCAAGAAAAATTTTTGGAGAGGCTGAAGTACCTTCAGCTCGATCTCAGCCCCTTCTACATTATACATCCATGGCTAAAAATTTAGGGGGGCTCCAGGGGGCTCCAAGGTTCCGGTAGCGGTAGGGGGGCTCGAGCCCCCCCCCCCCCCCGCCCTACCACTGGATCCGCCCCTGCATATACATATTGAGTCATGATTATTGCCGTTGCATAAAACTAGGTTGCTTACTATTGCGCATACATCCACATATATCACTTATAGTTCTTTTAATTATTAAAAAACAACAACAAAATTCACTGCGGATTGCAATCATTCACTCCCCTCTGATTGCCATTATCGGTCCTACAAAAGTTGTTTGGAAAATTCAATCTGGTAAAAAATCAGGTTCAATTTGGTGCAATGGAAATTTTCTATTGTTATATTTGGGAGATTAGTTGGTAGTTGGTATACGGTGGGGTATAAGTTGGCCAGATTTGTGAAAAGTATACTCTATTTGAAGTTTACAATATTCAAACTAAACCAAACCATTATAAGCAATTAAGCATTGAATTTCAGCCAGATACCTATATTTTTCTCTAGACACTCTTTAATTATTTGAAAGATATTGAGCCGTTACATATACAACACATTCACAAAAGAATAATTCAATAAAGGTTCAGTCTTTAACTGCCATGTAAAAATAAAATTAAATTTCCAGAGTCTGATGCAATGTGTGTGAGATTCAATATGAAGGGGAGCAACTAATATAAACTTCGTATCAATTTTTGAAATCTATATGATTATGAGAATCAATTGACAAACTCTGTCGTAGTCTGTACATCAGAATTTTTTAAGATTCTTCTAAGAGGTCTTGAAACAATCTAATACTTTAGTACCTTCCTTCATTTTGCAGAGAATTTCTGCACAGGATGCTCTTAGTGCGGCATACTTCATCCACTAAACTGTAGTCTCCTTTCTATGGGAAAGAAACCTAGATTGCTGTTCTCTGCGATGGACTAAGCTCCTTGACCTTGACAGACTGGCGTCTGGGGATCACATAGGTGTAAGTCCTGTCTGAAGACTGAAGTGTTGTTTCTCCTGCTGACCTTTGATTACAATTTTATTTGATTATTAATTCATCGCAAGCAAGTCGTCTTGTTCTAGTTTGATATGATGAACAGCGTTTATCAGTGGTGGATCCAGGAAAAATTTTTGAAGGGGCTGAAGTACCTTCAGCTCGACCTCAGCCCCTTCTACATTATACATCTATGGCTAAAAATTTAGGGGGGCTCCAAGGGTCCAGTAGCAGTAGGGGGGCTCGAGCCCCCCCCCCCCCCCCCCCCCCCCGCCCCACCGTTGGATCCGCCGCTGGCGTTTATACGAAGCACCTTCGAACTACAAAATCTTGCTCTTAGCAGCTCCACTACAGATGGTAAGCTCTCACCAGCATGCTAGTTGTTTTAACAAATACAGAATAGTATGCTTGCACAGGGGATCATGCCATCACGTTATGTGAACCACCTTTTCGTAAGGATTAGTCAAGGCGCAGGTGAAGATCATATAGGACCACCGCACAATGCCACCATTAGTGACTAGGCGGGTAAACATGAACATTGAATTGAATGATGTACATTCAGATTGGTGGCCTCAGTATCTTGTATGCTTAGCATTTGATATTTTGATGAGTAGCTATAAGTTATACATGTATATATGGTAACCAATGGCTGAGAACACAAGATTTTGCCCTCCCATTGTGTTAATAAAAATGCTTCTAACTACCCTCTGCCTTGTACTATCTACATTTACAAATGGTGAAGAGGGTCAGTTTGCTTCTACGCAAAAATTTTTGCTTCTTTTATCGATATCTCATATCTACTACTATGGCTATCAGGAGTGTTCTGTATTCCATCAGAAATACTCCTTGTGGAAATGGAAGCGAGTCGCCGTTTTGTGGCTCATGTCAAGTGATAGCTTCTTCAATTCTTTGGCTAGCGTGGGTTTCCCACAGTAAAAGACCCCTGCATGCATTAAAAAAACTCTTGTGATCAAAATGATATAAATTAATCAATGCTCAACATTAGGTTTTAAAATGCCTGCTATTTGTCATCACTTCAGAAAAAAAAATACAGCAAATTCGAACAAAATATTACCAACTGTAGAATTGGGGTGCTTGGAAGCGATTCTTGTAAAGACTTCCTTCCAGTTAGGCCTTGCAAAATGTGTCCTGACCTGTCAAGAGCACAAAACACACGTTCAATTTGCAATCAACTTGTTCAACTGATTTTATATGTTCATCACTTGAACAGTTACTCTGATTCTTGTTCAATTGTGACAATAAGACTTCACTATGCAAAATTGAATTTGTTTCTTCACTATGAATTTATCATACTAAGAAAATGTTTACCCTGGTGCCTGATACTATGTCTACACCATGCTTGGCATGGTTCAGGGCTTGCACCATTGAGAGCAGAGTCGTCCTTGCATCACGCTCCTCATACACACTTGTCAGATAGTTGTGCAGCTCTATGACACCCTGGTTGCAACCATGATAACAACATCATGCATCATCAGCGCATCAGCATTGCAATAAGAGCAGCAGTACACAGGGAGCAGAGGCATCATCACCTTCTTGTCCATTTCAGCAACCTCATTCATCACCCCCTTGAACCATTCGAATGATCCTGGCTCCCTTGTAACCCAGTAGAAGTGCGCGCTGCTCGTCCGGTACGTTCTCCTCTTGTTGCTGCTCGCCGTCGACACGCTGAAGCTGTTGGCGCTGTCCTCAGACCTGCTGGTCTCCATTGCCAGGTCCTAAAAGAGTCAAACCTGAGCCACAGTTAGGCAAGGTATCTTACAGAAAGTTGAAATGGGGCCAGCTCTATATGAAAGAAACCGTACCATCAGCTCATCAGCCAGCTTAATGTTGTTCAGCAGATCTCTTAGAATGCTTATGAAAGGCGTCGCACCGATTCCAAGGCCGACGAGAAGCAGAACATCGTAGTTCCTGAAATCCTGCGCTGGAGCGCCGTAAGGGCCGTCGACAAGCAACCTTGGCGGACTGCAGCAGAGGCAAGACATTGATCAGTTTCATATCCGTCAGGCAGGCAAAGAATTAACAGCACAGGAGCAGCCATGACGAGGAGACGCATGGACCTCTTCTGTTCTGTCATGCCTAGCTCTCCAAATGAAGCTCTTCTGGGCACGCATGGCGAGAAGTAGTTCTCGACGAAAATGCGCTTGAGCTCTTGTGTCCAGTCCCCCCTGGTCTGGATATGAACACTGATGTAGTCATCTCCAGGAGCTGAAGTGATGGAGAAAGGGTGCCTGAAGCAAAGGGGTAAAACACAGCAGAAATGCCAGTTATTACTACATAAGAGTAGAAACTAGGAGCAAGGTTGACTGAACGTGCAGACGAAAGGGCAGACAAACCATTCAAATGGAGAAATTGTTGGACACTGAAGGAAAATATACTGTCCACTTCTGTATCTGAATCCATACGGTTTTGAGATTGTAATGGTCAACACATTTCCCGGTAGAAGGCACACCTGGGTGTACCAAATTCAGTGAGAACATGAGCATGCTTTCGTCTACTTTCATTACTTAATAATCATACTAGTAACCAACATCATGATGGACGCCATTCTTTGTGTATATACTTCTTTTTTGTCTCATTTAGTTCATCCTGAAATGGTGAAATTTTTTATTTGGAGAAGTGATTAAACAGTGATGGGCAATTCCTAAAGGAGACAAATGCTCAGCTAGGCATATATGCTCAATATCCTAGTGCCAAGATGACCTACCCCTACAACCTTATCTTACCATCCACATGCCAAAATCCTTCATATCATTCTGAATCCTTCCATTTTCTGAACTACAATGATGCATTCAACCATTTGCAAGATACAAACGGATCACCAAACCTAATCAGCACATGTAGTTGGTTGCAAATTATACACTTTTTGTTTGTCTTTTTGAACAACCGATGTTGTTAAGGTGACCAGTTTTTGTCAGCAAGAGGTGATTGATGCTTGGCGTTCAGAATTCAGATAATAAACGAGCTATCGGATGTTCAGTTACCTTCAGGATTTTAACCGCATAAGCCTTCGACCGGAAGGCCCGTAGCGTCCGTTCACCTACGTAAAGCACCAACGGTACAGCAATGTACATCCATGTCTGAAGATCACCAAGGAGATAACACTGTTAGCACCAGGAAACTTGATCAAGTGAAGATTGTTTGAATTGCATACTGAAACAAGCGAAGTTGCAAATGATCGAAGTGTACAAGTAAGTCATGCTGAACTCTTTTTAAGTCGTAACATTGACGGTGTTTTTTTCGTTCAGAATATGGCATACTGGCGTTGTTGTTTTCGTATACATTATTTCAAATGAAATAAGCCAATTTGCTGTGTTCGCATTCGAATGTTGATTGTCATATGATGGGGCCTAAAGAATGGAAGGTGTAGTGGTGAGTGCAAAAATTGTATTCTTCTGCATTTCAATAGTAGATTAACTCATGAAAGTGATTCCTATAAATGCCACATCCGTGGCCCCTTTACAACTAAGGCCCCTATCTTGGCCACAGCAATGATTGGGCGTCGTAACCTATATGCATGTGGCAAGGGATAGAGCTCATACAAATTAAAATTCAGAAAGCAAATGAGCAGAAGCATCAAGCCGAATTATTTCTCGTCGAGAAACTCGGCAGTATCAGGAGACTAAACCGCGTGTGCAGGTGTCGAATCCGTGGCAAATGTGAATGGAACTACTAGTCCATGGATGTCAGCTATCTAGTCTACATGCCGTTGAATAATGTAGTCCATATAGTAGATCACATTCACATATGGATACTGTTTGTGATTGGTGTGCAGATCAAAATGTACTGTTTGGCCATGTGATTGGAGTCATGACCAAAAAAATATCTGGGCGCTGACAAATGTGGCACTCCAAAAGGAAACACAAATACTAAGGAACTGGAGAAGTACTATTATCTAGTAATTGGTCGCCATAGTAGCCTTAAAGGCTCAGGCAAAGCTCATGGCTTTGCATCAAGATTTGTGAACATGGACCATTATACTCATGGTAGATGAAGCTAAAATGCTTTAGACATGTGCACAAATTAGAAGTACAATTTATATAATGTACTATAATAATTAATTTGACCTGTAATTTTAGAAGCATGTAGTTCTGCAAAGCAACCACTACTAGAGGTGGGTTCTTTTAGGCTTATGGATTATGGTTCAAATATTTGATTTCTAGCTGTTCGTAGGAGATAGTACGCATAGAAAATAGTCGCTAGTACGCATAGAAAAATAGTCACATGTAAATTTGGCCAGTATAGATAAACTTAATACATTTTTACTACAATCTTTCTATTGAGCTTGTCTTAAAAAACACATCGTTTAAAAGTTAGCACCTACAAATTAAGGCCATTAACAAATTCCCTATCGTTATATCTTCATCCTGGTTCTCTGTGTAGACTTCAATAATGGGCTCAAAACTTTTTCACTATATTCCTTTATATCATCCGTGATGATATGATATGATATTTTTATTTATTTTTTATTTTAAAATTTTAAGTACTTAAAAAGTTAACAACATTTTTAACCGTTAAAGAACAAAGCACAGCCTTCATTTCATCATCGGCGCACGGCCACAGGACAAGGCAACTTACTAGTTTTCTGGTTATACCCTACACCATTAAAGCCTCTGCATTTACTAACCATGCCTGATGCAAACGTGCCTAATTGACGAGTGCCCTAATGCTAGGCAGATATTCTTCGGGTTCTGACGAGAACACGCCACCAGCAGCCAGCACTGTGGGCGCGTGTGTGCGCCAGTGTCAACATCCGGTGTGCAGCGGGCAGCATCGATCTGGTCGTACTGCATCACATGTCACAGGCACGAGTTATGTTATGCGTACAAACAACCCTAGGCCAGACCAGGCCCCACGGACAGGTGCCATGCGACAGCACATACTGTGTTTTTTTGTGTGTATGGACACATTGCATATGGTCATGGTATCTGAGTTGGAATAAGGCTTTATTCTAAACATCAGTGGCTTTTGGTTTTACAATTTTATGAGATAAAGCTGTTTAGAATGTGTTGTTTTTCTTATTTTTATTTACTTTTTAATTAAATATATTAGAAAAAGCTAACAGTCGGAACAAGGTCTAAAACTTAAAAAATTGAGCTACTCTACTCCACTTATATCTTATTTGGGGAACTTTGGGTTCAATTTAAAGTCATCGGAAGCTATAGGGTCCCTTTGGTTGGGCTTCCTGGAGGAGCTTTTGCTTCTAAAAAGCTAAAGCCCAACCAAAGAGCTGATTTTGAAAAGCTACTTTTGGAGAAAGCTGCTTTTGGTACTGTTGATTTTTCACAGCTGTTGCCCCCTGCTTCCACCGGCTTTTGCCTCCGCGCGACGCGTTTTCCCCCTTTTCCCCATCCGCGCGTGCGCATGAGGCGGCACTAGGGTTCCTGCGGCGGCAGGCGCGTGAGGGCGGGCGCGAGGGTTCCCGGCGGCGGCAGGCGCGTGAGGGCGGGCGCGAGGGTTCCCGGCGGCGGCGCCTCTCCGGCCGCTCCGCTCCGCTCCCTCCGCTCCATCCGCTCCGCGCCATCCGCTCCGCTCTCTCGGCTCGGCAGGCGCGAGGGTTCCCGGCGGCGGCGCTTCTCCGGCCAGCTCCCCTCTGCTCCGGTCCACTCCGCTCCCTCCGCTCCGCGCCCTCCGCTCCGCTCTCTCGGCTCGGCAGGCGCGAGGGTTCCCGGCGGCGGCGCTTCTCCGGCCAGCTCCGCTCTGCTCCGGTCCGCTCCATCCGCTCCGCTCTCTCGGCTCGGCGGGTTTGTGCCCGGCGGCGGCGCTGCTCCGGCCGCTCCGCTCCCTCTGCTCCGCTCCGCTCCCCCGACAGCTCCCCCGACAGGTAACTGCTGATGTTTTTTCTGTGATGTGCATGAGACAATATGCAAATCCTTGTGCTGGTAGAGACAATATGCATGAGTATAATTTGTGCTGGTATAAAACTTGTGTATGAGTGAATGCCGACAGATTGAAATTTGTAGTTGCTAAATGAAATTTGTGCTATGTGATTGGCTCAAGATCTAAATGACATTGTGCTGGTAGAGTATAATTTAGGGATGCCTATTTCTCTCGGTGAGCAAGCAAGCATATGAAGCTAAATGACATTGAAATTTGTAATATGCAAACCAGCTTGCTAAATAAATTTTTTGTTTGATTCAAGAATGGGTGATAAGGCAGATTGGGGTGATGCCTTTGTGAGGCATTTGATTGATGTCTGCAAAGGAGAGATAGAAGCTGGGAATAGGCCGATGGGAATTTTTACTAAGACTGGTTGGAAAAATGTGGTATCTAAGTTTGAAGAAAAAACGGGTCAGAAACGAACAAGGAAACAATTGAAGAACAAGTTAGACAATATGAAAAAGGAATATACATGGTTCATGGAGTTCAAGAATTATGCCACTGGGCTTGGATGGGATGAGGCAAAGCAAACTGTTGACTGCTCTAAGGAATGGTGGGATGAACACCTTGCGGTAAGATATGGTGGCATTGTTCATTATTCTTTTTCCATGCTTTGATATGGTGTGCCTTGCTAACTTTTCCCATTTAATTTAAGAGATGCAATAATCCCGACAAAGGAATCAAATGCAACCATGTGAGGTTTAGAAAACAAGGGCCGAAGCAACTTGATGATCTGCATATATTATTTGACAAGGTACATGTTACTGGGGCTAGTGCATCCTGTCCTGGAGATATATCCTCTAATGAATCAAGTGATGAGGATGTGGCTGAGGTACAAAAAACTCCAGATAATGATGATATAAAGTTGGCTGCTTTGAAGAAATCGAAACTAGAAAAAAAGAAACGCAAGGGCTCCTGTACTGCTACTGAAGAGAAGGATGAGAAGAGCCCATTCTTTCGTCTGTACAAGAACACATGTTTGAAGATAGAAACTGCAGCAGAGAAGATCTCCTCAAGTGTTGAAGCATCATCAGCTCCTCCAACCAACCTAGTCCCTACCATTGCAGAGGCCATGAAGATGGTGAAAGATTGTGGGGTGCAAGAAAGAACTGCTCTAATGCACACAGCCACCTTCCTGATCATCAAGCCTGAATTTAGGGAGGTCTTTAGCTCTCTGGAAACAAATGAAGGAAGGCTCGATTTGATTGAGAGGGAGCATGAAAAGGAGATGATGAAGCGCCTGTGAACATTTTTAGTTATTTATTTCTATTGTTGTGTTGTGAACCAATATTTACTTCTCTATGTTGGGATTATTTGATTGTGTCATCTGTGACCCTTTGTAGTTATTTATTTCTATTGTTGTGTTGTGAACCAATATTTACGTCTCTATGTCCATATATTGTTGTGCTTCTTTCAAAAAATATTGTCTCCTTGCTGTCCATATATTGTTGTGCTTCTTTGTAGATGGATGATAACTTGGAAGATTTGGCCAAAGAAGGGCAAAAGGGACTACTCCTGCTAGCTGAACTTTCCCAGCATGCTGCTGTTATTGGTCAAATGGGCAAACTGTACACTGAGCGGTATTTGCACAAAGGTGAATACAGGGAAACACCAGAAATTGGAATTCAATGGGTGATGAGGTGCATGGGTCGTCCGAGGTACTTTTATAAGATGTTTCGGATGAGCACCGAGGTTTTCATGGCACTTTGACATGAGGTTTATCTTTGCGGTTGCTGGTTGGCCGGGTTCTGCACATGACACACGGATCCTCAATCATGCATTAGCAAATTTTCCTTCATTTCCCATGCCTCCTAAAGGTATCCATGGTTCCTTACTAAGTTAGCAATACTTGTATTATTATTTGCCTTTGCTGATTTGGTTTTATAGGAAAGTATTATCTCGTGGACTCTGGTTATCCAAACCGAATAGGGTATCTTGCCCCTTTCAAAGGAAGCACATACCATATACCAGAATTTCGGCATCGTTCTGGGCATCCTCAAGGGAAGTACGAGGTGTTCAATTTCTTGCATTCATCCCTTCGAAATGTCATTGAGCGGGCTTTCGGAGTCTTGAAGCAGAAATGGCGTATTTTGAAGGGCATCCCAAGTTTCCCAACTCGTACTCAGAAGCATATCATTCTTGCTTGTTTGGCGTTGCATAATTTTATTCGTGACAGCAATTTGCATGATATGGAGTTCGATAGATGTGATGCTGATGAGGAGTACTTGATACAACAGACAAGTGCCACGGCACAAACACAAGGAGATAAGAGTCCAGATGTGGAGAATGAGGATACCATGAATACCATTCGCACTAGGATAGCTGATGCTTTGGTTAGTGCAAGAAGGGGATAATTATGTTGACGGAGGACATCATTATATGAGCTCTATATCTTTTGTAAAACGCTATCGTTCTATTTATGTGGACCATATGTTAATGCTGGATGCAAAACTTACAAAATTTAATTTTCCCTTTCTAAAATGGTCATTTACATGCGAATCAGTGAACAACATAGTGTTTAAGGATCAATTTGCATATAAACAGTCTCTCAGGCCTACAGGGGCATTACAGGTATTTCTTACCAAACCTACAGTCACAGCTGTTTCAACCAAACGGCTTTCAGCTTTTCTCACAGCTCTCAGCTCACAGCAGCTTTCTCACAGCTCACAGCCCACAGCAGCTTTTTCAGAAGCCACAGCCCAACCAAACACACCCTATAAGGGTGCGGCTTCTTAGGCTACTCAAGCAATTTAGGGCCTGTTTGGTTCATGACCAGAAGTTGCCTAGCCACAAGTTAGGCGTGCCACAGTTTTTAGGTAGCTGTTTGGTTTACTGACGTAACTGTGGCATGCCACACTTTCTTAGCACCCGGCCCCACACGTCATAGACTCAGTTTCTTGCCAAACTTTGCCACAAGTGTGGCTTCGATTTTGTTAGCCACACTTTATGTGGCAGCCACATATTGCCTAAGCTTAGGCATGGCAAGGTTAGACACCAACCAACCTTCTTTTGTACTAAGGGTATATTCTTTTTGACTTTGGTTCATGACTTTTAGTTGCAGTTTATATCTTTTGAGCTGTTCGTGAGAGAGAGTATGGAGTAACAAAAACTCATATGTAGTTTTGACCGATATAAATAAAGTCACTATAGTGTGTATTATAATCAACTTGTTTATGTTTAAAAACTAGTTATTGTAGAAAAATTAAAAAATTTTAAAAAGTACATGCCGTAAGATTGCCGAAGCTACTTCCCACCAATTTACCTGAGAAGCCGACTTCCAACCTCTGAGGAAGCTAAGCTCCCAAACAAGATCTTGTGCAGTCATACCGCCCCTGTATGTACGTATGTGGACTCTGTAAGACATATACGTGTGCTCCAGTCACATTTATGTACATCATGTCATTTTTCTCCCAACGAAAAACAATGCGATGGTGCTCTAGCTTTCTCCATGTCCAATGACCATGCACCGACCCAATAGTTAATTAACGTACCTGCCTGACCAGCTACACACTCCCTAAAGTGCTAGTGCGAAGTGATCTGGTTTCTAATTTTCTTGGTATTATCACTAACCGATCCGTTACGGTGTCGTAATGTGCGTTGGTTTGGCGTGGTCGAACGGTCAATTTCTTTCTCTGTCCGTGGTGCCCTGTGCCCATCAGCTTAACAGCCAAGAAGACGACCCCAACGACACAGAATCAAAAGCAGCGAAGTGCTCAGTGCTAGAGCACTTCTAGAAGGCCGGGCTCACGTGCAATTTGCAAGCTTTTGAAAGGACCAAAGCAGAAAGGTGTCAGCCTCACGAAAGCGGCCATTGCCGACAGGGCGACAAGTAGGAGGTCGTAACAGTAAAAGGCCAAGAGATAAACTAACCACACTGTTAATGAACTAACTGAGAGTCTCAAATGGCAAAAGAATGCAGTGAAGAAGGGAGGTGCGCTCACCGTCCTGTCGTACCACCTGTTGACGAGGAACGTGAACCAGCCGTGCGCGAGCAGCAGGAGGTAGACGACGATGAGCAGGTGGTGCGCGTACCAGAAGGCGTTGAACCCGGCGAGGTGGCTCAGCGGGAACGGGAGCCGGGACGCCGCCGCGTTCGCGCCATTCTCGCTCTTGCGGAACGGGCGCGTCGCCAGGGTGAAGGAGACGGCCATCAGGGTCACCATCAGGATCCCGGTGACGCCCTCCACGCCGGAGAGCAGGTGCCTGTAGGTCGGCTTGTCCTGCCCGAAGAAGTTGGACAGGAGGCTGTACTCTCCCGGGCTGGACGCGATCAGGCGGGGGAAGTCGCACGCCAAGTGGTTCCCGGCGTGCAGGCAGATGCCCAGTGCAATTGCCATCGCTATGATCTGCAGACAAAAGAGTTCGCGCGATTAGCGCATGTCAAAACTAGTTAGATTCGATGAGTCAAATTCACTATTCGATGGGTCACCGTCTCTCCCGTGATGACCAACCACCAAACCACGACAAGGCTCCCTAATCAACGTACTTCTGGTTGCGCATATTTTTGCACTAACGCAATCGAGACATTAACAGGTGGCAAATGCAAAATTCAACTGTTGGGATCCTGGAAATCTGCTTCACTGTACATGTCTCTTTTGGCTAAGCCCATCCAAAATGATAGTAAATCAAGTCAGTACAGAGTTATCCAAATTAAAACTTCACGTACTTGTTAATCTTGAATGAATTAAACATGCCCCTGTATATTCGCACTTATGATGAGTCGGCTGTAACTCGAAGTGTTTACCCAAACCTTGCAGACCGGTATGGCCAGCTGAGGCTGCAGGTGGGACCCAGATAGCACCGTGATACACGTGTCCCTCCAGTATAGGCTATCGTGGCCCACCTGACAGCGGGAAACCTGTCTGTCCGGAGACTTTCATCGGTCAGGAATTTTGACCAGGAGAGCCGACCGCGTACGCTGTTGGGGCGCACAGGGATCTTCTGTACCGGCGCATTCCCCGGCTACCCGACAAACCGCCATTCTGATTGGACCGCTTCCGCGGAGGCCAGAGCACGCTACACCGCCCGCCGCTGCTGCTGCAGCCTGCACGCCCACAAAGTCTCACCGCCCACATGGGGCAAGCCGCACAACATCCAAGACCGCCCGGCCCCACGCGGCAGAGGCCGCTCAATCATTGGGCGACGCGTAGCGACGGACGACGGCGCCTCGCCACCGACGGCGACCGCCTAACGACCGTGGGTAGCGACCCGACCCCCCCTCTGATTGGGCAGTAAAAAAAGCTTAACCCTCCCGGCGACGTGCCACGTCAGACGCGATATTTCCCGGGTGGGGCTCCGGGGAAGTGCTGGTACTGTGCACGGTGAGCGCGGACGCGGGAAACTGCATGGACGCGGGAATTTTACCTTGTGGAAGGTGATGCTGTCGTCGAAGGGGACGAAGAAGCGGGCCCAGGAGGAGCGGAGCCACGTGAGCGTGTTGCGGCAGACGGGGAGGAGGACGAGCGCCATGTTGAGCTTGAGCGTCTCGGCGGCGCCCTTCGCCGTCGGCAGGCAGTACCCCATCACCCGGAACGCCACCGACCGCCGGTACTGCACGAACTTCCACGCGAACAGCGCCACCATGGCGGCGAACCACAGCGCGAGCACCCACGCGCGCCGCCAGTTCTCCTCCGCCGCCACCCGCGCCCTAGCCACCGCGCGCCGCAGGCTCCACCGCCGCCGGCTCCGGCCAGACGCTGGCTGCTGCTGCGCCTGCTGCTGTCCGCCATTGCCGTTGCCGATGCCGCCGCCGAGGTTCTGGCTCCACTGCGCCGCGCTGCCGCTGCTGAGCGGCCGGCTGTAGTTCATGTAGGCGTCGCGCTGGAGGAGCAGCGCCTCCAGCTGCCACAGCTGTACGTACGTGCACACGTACACGCCGTACGTACGAGACGAGTCAAATGCTGTAGGGGCGCAATACGTAGTTACTGCAAACATACGTATGCGTACCTCGATGTAGCCGAGATCCTCCGGGTCGAGCTCCTCCATGATGAGCAACGCGTACTCCTCCGCCTGCTCCTTCAGCTTCGACAGCTTGTTCGCCGACGCGCTCAGAACGATCAGCTGTGAAAATCAAACCAGAATTAACCATGTTGACCCCCGCACATGTAAATTTAGTTACCGTATAGCATTCAGCACGGTGAAACTAGTAACTTGTTATGGCATGGTGGTGGTTACGGCAGTGACAGAACTGTAGGCATCCACGTACAGGATCGAAGCTTCCAAACATGTTACTTTCCGGTCGTTTAAACCGCTAATAACGAGACGCGTTTTATTGTCTGGTTAATCTCAGAGAAGTCTACCTACCTCCTGCACTTCCTCCCTCGTGATCCTCCCGTCCACGTTGGTGTCCACCCTGACAATTTGTGTTTGGGCCAAGAACGTAAGAAAGCAGCAATAAACGCGTGCAAGCACTGCACGGATTGGAGAGAACGAATTCGAGAACAGGAGAACGTAGGATTGGTAAGTGGCTACATGTCGAAGAAGATTTGCAGGCGCGCGTCGAAGCTCTGGTCGGAGATTTGGAGCCAGAAGTCGTAGAGCTCCTCCTTGGTGATCCGCTCCACGTTCTGCCGCCGCCGCCGCGCCAGCGCGTCGAAGATGCCCACCGCGAACTCCTTCGAGTCCACCATCCCTGGAACCAGTCATCGCCGGCACCAATGCCGTCGCGATCGTGTCGTGAGACGAATCGAGCTTTCTGACAGGTGAATTACTAGCAGGGGGTGTGTGATCACTGTGATGTGTGTGAGATGCGCGCACCGATGCAGTCGCCGAAGTCTTCGCGGGCGAGGAGGCCATCGCGGGAGAGGGCGTTGAAGCGCTCCTCGACGCGGCTCCAGAGGTCGGCGCCAGCCTCCGCGGAGCCGGTCGTGCGGCTGATGAACCGGAGGCCCTTGAGCGCGCGCCTCGCGCCAGAGCGAGAGCGGTTCAGCCGAGCCTGGATGCGGCGCCGCTCGCGGGCGGCCATCGCCGCCTCCCGATGGTGCTGATCGGGAGCCGCTGGCGGGGGCCGCGGCGACGGCGATGGCGACCGCAGCCACGCGAACTTCTTGCGTATCCTCGACGACGTCGACGAGCACCGGCTCAGGCTCCGTCCGCTCCCTGGCGTGTGCGTCCCGGCACCGGCTCCGGCTCCGGCCAACGACGTGGGGCCATACAGCGCCGCAGCGGTGGGCGTCACGCTGCGCACCACCATGGACTCCTCGTCGAGCTCCAGCATGACCTCCACGAGGTCGCTCTGGTCGGCAAGAAAAGCCGGCAGCATTCCCCCGACGCCGCCGCCGCCGCCAGCACCCCCCGCCGCGGCGGACGTCGACGCAAAGAACTCCTCGCTGTACGCCGTGGCGAACGACTCATTGTCGGACGCTTCGGTCTGGTCGTCGGCGAGGTAGTCCGCGATGCGCCGGTGCCCGCTCCGCCGCCCGCTTCCCGACCCCCGCACCGGCGTCCACATGGCCCCTCCCTGCCCCTGCTACGGTTCTTGCTGCTCCTGCCCTCCCCGTCCTCGGAGCATATCTCCGATTCCCCTGCTCCTGCCTCTGCTCTGCTCTGCTTTCGACTCCTCGCGCGGTAGTTCACTCTGCTTAGCTTAGCTGCGCATCAGCCTCGAGTTTGAGCCGAGCTGAGACGCTGGGTTCGATGTATATGCTCGGTCGGGCGTTCGGCGCCGCGCCGGTGGTTGGGATTCGGTGTGCAAAGTCTCAGGCGCTTCCAAGAGGACGAGATAAAAAAAAAAGAAAGTAGGCGAACGGTGGGTGTCGTGTGATACGGGGAGGGGGAGTCTACGATCACACGGTTCAGATCGTGAGTTCAGTCAAAAGCTCGTACATACTACAGAGGTTTGTAACTTGTACATCAACTGCCGAATCGAACTAGAAATGATTACAGTTACTTTCTGATTTATGAACTTTGTCGAGTTCGCAATGAGATTGCACGGCAGTAATAGATGAGAGCTATATACGGAATTTCTTTTCTTCACCGACTGTAAAAGAGTCTCCTCATGTTCAAAATTTAGTTTATGAGGTGAGAAACTACCATATTTTTAACATCGTGTTCGTATTAGTTTCTAAAAACTATTTTTTATAGTGTCTAACTTTTAAACGAGATATCTTTTAAGATAGAATTTATTAGTTAATTATAGTATACATTGTAGTGATTTCATTTATATCGACCAAAATCGCACACGAATGCCTCTCTCTACAAGTTCTCTAGAAGCTGTTATTATTCATAAGCCAAAGACAAAAATCAATATGAACGGATCCTAAGTTAGATCCGTCACCTTTCCATAACCAATATGAAATTATTCTAATAATCTTGTTCTTCACACATTGGTGTCTGTCAGCCGTTCACCACTCCCATCACCGTACACCGACGGTCCCTTAGCGTGACAGTCTATTGGACGTTTACACACTAGTATTTATTGTGCCAGTAATATTAGAACCAAGCTCTAATACCATTTATTGGATCGTAAATGTCTTCTCATTCCTAAAAGCTATGTGAGATGAGGAATTTCTCTACTTTTAAGATATTTCTTTTACCATTTTATTACTAATGTGAGGCTATTTCAACTAGGGCTGTAAAAAAAGCTCGAGGCTCGCGAGCTACTCGAGCTTGGCTCGCTTTAGACTCGATTCGAGCTTGGCTCGAGCTCCAAACGAGCCGAATTCGAGCTTCATCCTAAGCTCGCGAGCTTTAACGAGCCGAGCTCGAATAGCTCGCGAGCTTAGGATTTTTTACCCCCAATTCCCCCACTCCTCCCGCCTCTCCTCTCAAATCCACCCACCGACACCCACCCGCACCCAGACCCAGGCCCTAGCGGCCACGCGCCACGCGCGGCGCGCCCACGCCCCCAGGCGGCCAGGCCCCCCACACGGCCACACCGCCACGCCCCCTCCTCGCCGCAGGCCACCCCACCGCCCCGTCCCCCTCGTCGCCTCCCTCCTCTCCCCCGCCACCACCCCTCCTCGCCCCCCGCCGCCGCTCCTCACCACCCGCCGCCACCGCCCCGTCCCCCTCCTCGCCCCCCCACCGCCCCTCCTGGCCTCCTCACCCCTCGCCGCCCCTCCTTCCCCCGCCGGCGCCACTCCTCTCCCCAAGCCCCCCGTTCCCCTCCTCGGCAGTCGACTCCTCGGCTCCCGCTCCGCCGCCGCCCCCCCCCCTCGCCGCCCCTCCTTCCCCCCGCCGGCGCCACTCCTCTCCCCAAGCCCCCCGTTCCCCTCCTCGGCAGTCGACTCCTCGGCTCCCGCTCCGCCGCCGCCCCCCCCCCCCCCCGTCCCCCTCCTCGCCCCCCACCGGCCACCGCCTCTCCTCGCCCCCCGCCGCCGCCCCTCGTCCCCCCGCGCCCCTCCTCTCCCCCGCCGCCGCCCCTCCTCGACCCGGCCCGCCGCCACCCCTCCTCGACCCCGCCGCCGGCGCCTCTCCTCCCCCCGGCGCCGCCCCTCCTCGACCGGGATTCGGCCACGTAGCCGCAGGTACACACCGAGCCTTACACGAGCTGAGCTCGGGCGAGCTCGAGTTTTGTCCGAGCCGAGCTCGAGCCCAGTTTAAAATTCGATGTTGATTTTAGGCTCGCTCGAGCTCGGCTCGAGTTTCTATCGAGCTCGAGCTTGCTAGGTCAAGCTCGCTCGAGCTCGGCTCGTTTACAGCCCTAATTTCAACTGATTTTGAGCACTTGAAATTGAAATCATATACAAGCGAATCACTTGCGCATTTGGCTTCTGCTGCCCATGTCATTCTCCGGATGTACAAGATACTGCAATTTTGAAGGCTACGGCAACTGTTGGCTAGCTATAGCCGCAGCTTACACTGAACTGAAAACGTGTAGTACTAGGAAAGAACGACGAGCCCTGCATCCTATGAACTCTGGGCAGGTGTTGTCTGCAAGCTGCCGAGTGGCATCAAGCCGGGCAACCGGTGTTGTTTGCTAGCTAGATCGATCCGATGATCCTCCAGCTGAATCCAACTTCCGCACTGAACCTCTTGGCTTCATCCACACTTGTAACCTGTTTCAGCGCCTGGCCTTTGCCTGCAGAAGCAGCTAAAAAACATGCAGGCCCAGCATCACTGCATCAACATGGTGTGTCCATAAGTTGCGACATGAGTGTGCAATTAGCAAGCAGGGTTTTGGATGAGCAATCCAGTGCTACTCCAGAATAACAATGGATCCAGTTTTATGTTGTCTGTCAGATTTGCAACAGTAAATGGGAAAATGTTTTATTTTCAATGGATTAGTGTAGTGCCCTGATATTAAGACCCCGATGTGATCATTGGGACAAGCTTAATGGTGGGTTTCCTAGTAGTTTTTTTCTACCTAAAGCTAGCAAGGTTTCGCCTTTGGAACTCACATTAACGTCTTTATTATGAAAAGCACAGTGTAACGGATTGACGCTAATTGAGTAACGAGGTGCTATAGGCACCGTGTAAAACACGGCGATCGTGGCTCCCTGTCCCTCTCATTTTTCGTCTCTTTCACTCATGTCTCAATGTCTCACGAACATATGCTTGCAAATACAGTGCAGTTCTTAATTGCATCATAGCATTTTGAAAAATTCTGATGGCTTCTCTCCTAAAGGGTAAATTAGTCCATTTCTTCGGGTGATGCATAGGGTTGCCGACCTCATGAACAATCAATTAGTTGGGTCACACAAATCCTCAATACTACCCGGTAGGAGTATCTGCATGAGAAAAGGCAACGTATGTGCATGACTTACGATGACATCGACGTGCTCTCCCAAAAGAGAGAAAAAACATGGACATACCATTCACTAACAAGCTTTTAAGCTAACGAGAACCTTTTTTTTTCCATTTGAGAATTAACTAGTGAATTATACCTTCTGATGTTTCTCTACTCTAAAGTTAATATTTCTAAGCTTGAGAAATGCGCATATCTTCGAAAGGAATAAGAACATGATTTGCATATTTAGTAGGCACATTAAGCTGGATTAGGATGTGCATGGCTTTGTTCCCCACTTTGCATGTGAGCTTCGACTTAAAAGCTCTCCTCTCACTTCTGGCATGACATTGTCATCACCAAGACATAATTTGGGCGTCTTCTGGGAACTAATTAATCGAAACGATTGACGGACAAGAACACACGATCGACCGACACTCGAACCAACAACAGAAGTAACTTGCAAAGTTCTGTTACTACAAAGAAATTAACTAAGAAGACAAACTCTGTAATCACATCCACCCACAGATGCTGAAGTGATGGCGAATTGGTGAAGTGATAAGAACTTGAAATTCGTGTGTATATATATCCATGCATGTGCATATCCAAAACTGGCTCCGTGAACGAACATGCTGCGTACGTACAAACCATTTCGTTTCTTCGGACGAGACAATAAGTTGAGTTTTGTAGCGACACAGAGCCTCATAAATGAAACTTGGATTGATGGATAGGCTCGAGGCTTGTACTACTCTTTCCAGTGAAAAAATGTGGTTTTAGATATGTAAAGTCAAACTTTATAATCTTTAGCCATCAATTTCTTTATAAATATTTAGATTAGACATACGAAAATGATATGAGTAGATTTGTTTAGAAAGATACTTTTATAATATTATAACTTTATTAGATTTTATAAATGAATTATAATTGAAATTTGTGGTAAGAGTAGTGTTATGTGAACCTTGCCACTATTCAAATCGTCAGTCTTGTATGACCGGATGGAGTATATGTCAAGAAATGTATTATGAACTCATCTTAAAAAAGAAATATATTATGAATTACTTTTACAAATTTCCGGTAATTATCTCAACAAATAATCCGAATAAGATCCATAACATTTTGTCTCAGCTTCAGTTTGTGTCGTCGGTAAAACGTAGGCTGAAGCATGACCAAACAATTTAAGCCCCTTAATTACTCTCAGAGATAGGAATAATATATTTGTTGTAGGACAGGCCCTTTCCATATCACTGACCTACTCCTTACAGGCCAGATGACATACATTTTAATTAGTGATTTTTCTAAAGAAAACTTCTCTAATCGTTCTAACGAAATGTTTGTCCCTAATGAGATGCCTACAATGAGCAGTTGTGTCTGTCTTACTCTGGTTGTAGGACGGCAACATGCCAAGACAACACAGTGGTCATGTATGAGGTAACCCTAGTTATAATATTACACTTATCGTCTATGTATGAAAATCGATGCATGATGTAACGAAATGAGGCAAGACGTCATAACAACTTCGGATTGGGACAGAGTATGGGACTCCAAAGGTCGGCCGGTCCTAGCTCAGACAGCACAAGATGGAAAGCACAAGATTCCATCTTGTTTCTACACTGCTAATTGCAAAGCTTAGGTGGACTAGCAAACCAAATTAGCTTCAGTGTTTGAGGGTTCATCGTATATTCACTTGACAAAAGATGATGCTTGTCTCAGTCGACAATATTTTCAAATCTGAATACCAACTGATAACTGAATGATCATATATAATAGCGAAAGGCAAAAGAAAAAGAAAAAAAGATAGAAAGATCAAAGGTGCACATCGGATTGGCACGCCTACTTGTGAGTTGTGACCATACATATCCATTCTTAAGCCACGAAGATTATTAAACTATAGACCATAGAACTGCAAGCAAATGAGTAGTTGGGTCCTTGGAGGGTATCGCCATATTGCTACCCTGCCCCCCTGATCTGTTCAACGGTTTAGAGAGGACAATGTTAGATTAAGCTGGCTAGCTGGAAGACCATGGCTAGTGCTGATGGCACCGTCATCCGTCCGGCCGTTAAACTGCAGAAGATAGCCAGAAATTCATATCGTTTATGTGTCTTTGTGTTTGTCTCACCGGCCGGCAGGACAACGTACTCCTTATCCTTTGTGATATGTTTCCTTGTTTTTTATTTCAGTTATCTTTGTGATGATATATATTGTCCTGTGATTGATGAGTCGGTTCAGTAAAGGCAATCTGATGCATGCTCTATCGCATGATTCAACTTATTATTTGCTCGTACTTTTGCACCGCTAAGCTCACCATGAATCAAGATGAGATTCTATCAGAATAAACCAATATACAAGTTAGCACGACGTTGATCTCGCCGCTGATTGATCCGACGAAGACCATGCGCGCATGCAACCCCGTCGAACAGGTCTTGAAATCTCCAGAAAAGAACAAAGACTTCCGGCACACTAGGAAGAACAATCCATCACATGAGCTGCATCTAGCACTAGACCTCAATTTCAGCTGTTAAGTAACTGCATGTAACATCAAACTCTCACCAAAATGCAAATCAAGTTGTCTCTATATTCGATACCGAAATCATCGACAAATTATATGGAATCGCGGTGGCTGCAGAAAGTTAGGCACTGCATTTCTAATGGCTGATGGAAATGGAAACCGGTCTCAACTTTCAAAGCTGAAAGTCCCCAAGAGAAGATCTCATCTTTTCCTTCTTACTGGCAACAACTTGTTTTGGAGATTTGAGATGAGAGTGGTTAGCGGTAGATTTAGAGAAAGATAAAAGCTTTGCTTGCACGTCTTGTTAGGTCGTTTGTTCTTGTTATGCCTCTAGAAGGTCAGACGACACCGGTCAGAACCAATCAGTAGTAACATGTCATCCATCCACCATAGTGAAACGTCAAGTGCAGTTGTTGTTTGGCAATTCATCCCTATGTCACTAAAGCAAAACGAATCCATCTTTTCTTGTTGGGAATAAACAATGCCGTGCGAGAATCACACGGTTGTTTCTTTCCGGTCATGTGTTCGATGCGAATTTTGCAGTTTTACTTGGAGCAGACTCGATTGCAAGAATGTTAAAAGAAGGTAGACGAAAAGCAGAACGGCAACAGCATTGGCTTAACTACAACCTTTGCTAATTGCTATGATTCAAGGGTAAAAACTATTATCTTACTAGAGAAAAGGTAGTAAAAACTACTAGTCAAGTTCCCATCAAAGAAAAGAAGAGTTAGTCGCAACCTTCAGGTCGCTGATATAGTCATATTCAGCATGTACAAAAAGAAGTATAAGTGATCCGTCAGATACGGCAACCAAGAAGCATCTTGAGTTGATATTATTATGCTACGATGAAATATGACATTTACCAACCAATGCTTAACGCATAACGACACTACTAGACTACTAGTCCATCAATCCCAACTTGCTCGTCTGGCAACAGGTATTCTACATTGGTCCAGAAAAAAGTACTACTCTTTGATCTTCGAAAAGGACCAGTTTGATTGAACTTTGAAGTCCATGCAGAGAATGCAAATTGACTCTGACTACACTGCAGTTAGTGTTACAAACATACAACCTGAAAGATACAAGATAGTTCGCAATCATGGTTGTTTGCCCATTCAATTGGGAAGAAAAAATAGGCAGAAAAAAAATGTGGCTAGGAGCTCCAGAGGCCGTGACCACAATGTTGACATGAACATATTTCACAAATTAGTGAATGCAAATTTAGATGCCAAACAGAAGGACAAACATGCAATAGGTTACATTATTTGAGCCCGTGATTGCTGCCGCTACTTCTGCCCCAATAGATGTCTGTTTGGCTGTAAGCTGATGAACTATGTACTCCAGGATCTTGATAGAACAAGTTGCAAAATATTCCTCCTAGTGAAACAAGTTCCTCAAGTTTCTGTTCTTTCTAGATATTGAACAAGAAACAATTCATATGTTTCATCAAATTGTCACGCAAATACTAATATACCAGCCGGTTTTAGAAATATGCCAGACCAGCATTTATGGGTACTTATTGGACCATATGGTTAGGTCTAGAATATTTGTGATTATGAATAATTGACATATTGCTTATTGATGTTATTTAAGCCGTGTGATGTGTGTGGACTTATGTCGGTCAAGTTGGAAAGAACTTGTGTCAGAAAAAGATATTTCTTCGGTCTTTGCATATGCAAAGTAACTCGGAGGCGTTCATGACCTACGGAAGGACCAGAAGATGGCTTGGTGTAAAATCATGGTCCAGAGGGTCAAGAATACTGGAGGAGATGGTCGTGCTCGAATTGGGGCATGTGGAGATAAAAAAATGGATGATACGTGTTGAGCTACGAAGGTGCGGTCTAGAGGCTATGACACGTGAAAATTTTAGAGTGTCTAAAATTGGGTAGTATGACAAAAGTTAAAAAAACATGTGTTACGTAAGAGTTTTGGGTCTCTTATTTGTTGGAATTAGATAAGAACTCATAGACTTAGAGATAAGATCATGTTTAGGGTCTTAGACTATAAATAGAGATGGGGTTAGATGCTAACCCTAAGCAGCACAAATACATCCTTGAGTGCGCAGGCGAGGTGTCCAGCGGGAGGACCGGGTCACGTCAGAGGGTAGCAGGTGCATCACGGAGGAAAAGGATCGCACGAAGGGAAGAGTCGTTGCTCTTTGCATGGGCACAGGAGGAGGTGTTCCTTTACATCATGGGCACAGGGAGCAACTACTACGGTTGTCTCTAAGGTGAGTCACATCAAGGCCATCATCATGTGTCATGTCAGTGTGACACACGGGGAGTCAGGCGCCCCACACAGAGAGAAGTAAGGGCGCATCATGACGCTCGAACATCAACGAGTTCAGAGAGCAAAGTGTTGTGCACAAAAGTGAAAGTGACATCTTTGGTTTTTAATTTCCTAGTAATACATACTAGAGGAGGATCTTGATTTTGGTGATGTTTTCCCTCCCATGCCATCACCTGCACCAGCTGAGGTTTTTGCACCTTCTATTTCCACTTCAGCTGGAGACATTGATACCTCTAGTGGGGCGATAGCTCCTAATGCGCCGCTATCAACTGATGGATCACCTGCAGAAGATGTTGGTAATATTGAAGCCACTTAGAACCTTCTGCACCATTGCATATTCAGCGGCATCATCCTCCACAACTGATGATTGGTGACTTTCATAAAAGAGTAACACGTTGTAGGTTTACTTCTCCTGACTCATATGCTATTTTGCTTTTGTTGCTTCTTTTGAGCCCAATGATGTAAATCATGCTTTATCTGATAAGTCTTTGATTAATACCATGTATGAAGAATTAGAAAATTTTTGAGTGTAATAAAATCTGGACCTTAATTAAAGCTCCTCATGAACATAATATGATTGGAACTAAATGTGTTTTCAAAAATAAACAAAGTGATGATGGAGTTGTGGTTAGAAATAAGGCTAGATTTGTTATTCAGGGGTTTACTCAGGTGGAGAGTTTGGATTTTGGTAAAACTTTTGCTCCTATTACCAGATTAGAAGTGTCGTAGGGATGGCCCCCACCTAAACCCAGCAGGCCTGGTAGGAGATTATAAGGCCCAGAATAGGCCATGTGTAATGACATAACTGCCCCCAGAAGGGATAACCAGATGTAAGGGTATAACTGTAAAAGCACTCCTCATGTGTATATATATATGAGTACAGGCCATGGGGAGGACCCAGGCCATTACACTCATCTTCATCACTCTCCACTACCACCTCTCTCTCTGTTTGGCCCGTAGCCACAACAGTTGGCGCCGTCCGTGGGGAGGACAAGGACAAGCCTGAAGACCGAAGAAGAAGGATGGCACCGAAAAAAGCATCGTCAGCGGTGGCGAAGGGAAAGAAGGCGGTCGGGCCGGAGCGTCGTATGAGTACCAGGGCTTCGGCATCGGCAGCGGCGAGTGCGGGTGGCGACGCAGGCGCGGTGGCCGAGGACGTCGACGTTCGTGCGGTGACGACCAACCCCGTCACCGGCACCGCGACGACCAACCTCGTCACCGGCACTGCGACGACCAACCTCGTCACCGGCACCGCGACGACCAACCCCGTCACCGGTGTTGCGGTGGCGAACCCGGCGGTCGAAGATGTCGACGCTGGTGCGGTGACAACCGACCCTGCCGACGCAACGACAGCCGGCCTCGCCGCCCCCGCCGCGACCCTCGCCGGCAGCGCGGACCGGGCGGTTCGAGGTAGCCACGACGGAGCGACTGGCAACCCGGGAGCTCGCGACGCGGTCGTGCCCGCGCCGATCCGTCCGTTGGGAGTACCGACGACCCCGCCCGCACAGGCGGTGGAAAGCGCCCTACTGGCGGCCCTCAACGCGTTCCAGCGGGAGCTAGGGGACCTTCGCGGAGCCGTCCGAGATATGCAAGAGGCTCGGAGCCAGCAGGCCGCGCCAGTAATCGCGACCGAGCCCACGCCGGAGAGGGCGGACAGTCGCGAAGCCCCCACGTCTAGCCGCGTGCCGCTGCGGCGCGTAGATCCGGAGTCCCCGCTTTCGGCGGAGCTGCAGCAGGCGGCATGGCCCGAAAACTTCAAGTTCCCTAGCGCCGTCGACTCGTACAAAGGCGACACGGACCCCCGTGAGTTCGTGCGCGTGTACGAAACCGCGATCGAAGCCGCGGGAGGAGACGACACCACGAAGGCGAAGGGACTCCCCCTCGCGCTGCAAGGAGTGGCGCTCTCTTGGTTCTTTACCATAGAGCCGGGCTCCATCTACGCGTGGGAGCAGCTTCGCGTCCGCCTTCACAACAACTTCCAAGGAAACTACGTCGACCGAGTCGACGCGGACCAACTCTTTGCTGTGAACCAAAAACCCTCGGAGAAGCTCCGGGACTACTTCAAACGCTTCGCCAAGATTCGATGCCAAGTGAAGGACGTTAATGAAACCACCATCGTTAATGCAGCCATACAGGGCCTTCGCCCCGGCCCGATGGCCGAGTACAATGCGCGAAAGCCAATCAAGACGGTGGCGAAGCTCTTCGACAAAATGGAAGAATATGCCAGGGCGGAAGAAGACGCGCGGCGAAGGCAAGGTGACGACTCCGACACCAACCAGGCCGGAGCCTCGGCAAAAGCCGAAGATCCGCCGAAGGGCGGTTCTTCGAAGGGAAAACGTAAGCAGGAGTCGTCCAGGGACGCGCCCGACCGCAGGGATGCCTCGCATAAGGAGTCGTCCGATCAGCCCAAGCGCGGCCAGCAGAGGTTGAGGCGAAACCGGTACGTCCTCGACATTGAAGGCGGGTCCGACGAGGGTGCTCCCGCGGGCCGAGGCGGTCGGGGGCGCCGTGGCCGGGGGCGCGGCCGTGGCAGGGGCCGCGACGATAAGGGTCGTGGAGATTACGACGACCAGCACCAGGGACTGTGGTGCGTAGTCCACGGCCGCGGCAACCATGATACCCGCACCTGCACCTCCATCGCGGCGCTCCGCGACAGCGTCGCTAGGGACAGGAACCCGGAGACGCGTCCGCCTGCGGTGGCCCACGTCCAATTCCCATACGAGGCCCCCGTGCAGGTACAGGCGCAAGGGATGCAGCCCCAGGAAGGCACCTTACGGATCCAAGCTCACGTACAGCAGCCTCGGGAGGGCCTCCTGTCGCTGCAGGCCCCGGACGCAACCCACCGCAGGGTCATTAACGTCATATCCGGAGGCTCTGCGCTGGAATTCGCCTCGGCACGGCAGCAGAAGGCCTATGCGCGAAGACTACATCACGTGGCGGCATACCCAGCGCAAGCACCGTCGGATTGGGCGCAGCACGAAGTTACATTCACACCTGACGACGCCCAGGGTGTGGACTTCCCTCATCAGGACCCCCTGGTCATCCGGGTCACTATCGCGGGATGCGACGTGGGGCGCGCCTTGGTGGACGGCGGTAGCTCCGCGAACGTATTGTTTGCGGCGGCCTTCGACCAGATGGGGATCCCTCGAAGCCGCCTAGGGCCCTCGGGAATCCCACTGCAGGGCTTCGGGGGACAGCCCCTGCGGGCGCTGGGCCAAATAGGTCTTCAAGTCTCCTTCGGCCAAGATGACAATGTGCGGACCGAAGATGCCACCTTCGACGTGGTCGACCTTCCGTACCCCTACAATGCCATATTAGGGCGCCCAATCCTCAACTCCTTCGGCGCGGTACCACAAAGACGCACGCTCGCGTGTGCACTCGCCGTAGCCAGGGGTACGGGACTGAGTATAAATCGAAGTCGCACGTTCGCGTGTGCACTCGCCGTAGCCAAAGGTGACGGGCCTGAGTATAAACAAAGACGCACGCTCGCGTGTGCACTCGCCGTAGCCAGGGGTACGGGACTGAGTATAAATCGAAGTCGCACGTTCGCGTGTGCACTCGCCGTAGCCAAAGGTGATGGGCCTGAGTATAAACAAAGACGCACGTTCGCGTGTGCACTCGCCGTAGCCAGAGGTACGGGACTGAGTATAAATCGAAGTCGCACGCTCGCGTGTGCACTCGCCGTAGCCAAAGGTGACGGGCCTGAGTATAAACAAAAGACGCACCGGGGGGACGCCCTCGCGCGCACCAGTCTACGGACTTTAAATAAGACGTAGCGTCGAGGTTCGCCTCCGCACGCACCAGTCTACGGGCTTTAAATAAGACGTAGCGTCGAGGTCCGCCTCCGCACGCACCAGTCTACGGACTTTAAATAAGACGTAGCGTCGAGGTCCGCCTCCGCACGCACCAGTCTACGGACTTTAAATAAGACGTAGCGTCGAGGTCCGCCTCCGCACGCACCAGTCTACGGACTTTAAATAAGACGTAGCGTCGAGGTCCGCCTCCGCACGCACCAGTCTACGGACTTTAAATAAGACGTAGCGTCGAGGTCCGCCTCCGCACGCACCAGTCTACGGACTTTAAATAAGACGTAGCGTCGAGGTCCGCCTCCGCACGCACCAGTCTATGGACTTTAAATAAGACGTAGCGTCGAGGTTCGCCTCCGCACGCGCGAGTCTCCGGACTATAAAGGAAGTCGTAGCGTCGAGGTCCGCCTCCGCACGCACTAGTCCACGGACTCTAAATAAGACGTAGCGTCGAGGTTTGCTTCCGCACGCGCGAGTCTCCGGACTATAAAGGAAGTCGTAGCGTCGAGGTCCGCCTCCGCACGCACCAGTCTGCGGACTCTAAATAAGACGTAGCGTCGAGGTCTGCCTCCGCACGCGCGAGTCTCCGGACTATAAAGGAAGTCGTAGCGTCGAGGTCCTCCTACGCACGCACTAGTCCACGGACTCTAAATAAGACGTAGCGTCGAGGTCTGCCTCCACACGCGCGAGTCTCCGGACTATAAAGGAAGACGTAGCGTCGAGGTCTGCCTCCGCACGCGCGAGTCTCCGGACTATAACAAGGCGAAGCGTCGAGGTCCGCCTCCGCACACGCCAGTCTACGGACTGTAAAAAGGCGAAGTGTCGAGGTCCGCCTCCGCACACGCCAGTCTACGGACTATAACAAGGCGAAGCGTCGAGGTCCGCCTCCGCGCACGCCAGTCTACGGACTGTAAAAAGGCGAAGTGTCGAGGTCCGCCTCCGCACACGCCAGTCTACGGACTATAAAAAGGCGAAGTGTCGAGGTCCGCCTCCGCACCCGCCCATCTATGGACTATAAAAAGGAGAGGCGCCAAGGGCTGCCCCCGCAAGTGCCGTTCTAAGGAACCCTTGCGCGACTACTTCACCAACGGCGCGCGACGAGCGTGGAGATCCCGTCCCCGCGCAGCATGTGGCGTACCGGTGAATCCGAAGCGGCATCAACACACAGCGCATATCTTAAGATGACCGAAAATCTGCATATTGGAAAAATCACAAAGTACAAAGGTCCGGCAGCATCCTTGCCGTTCTAAGCCGATACCCCGCGGGCTCGTCCTTAACACGCGCTAAAGCTGGGGCCCCGCTCGAAGAAGGTCGGCCCGCCCAAAAGTTCAGCGACTCTTCGGCCCTTCGCCAGCGTCGAAGGCGTCGCCGGGTGGAAAGGTCGGCCGCAAAAAGCCGGCCCCAGCAAGGAAGCTGCCCGGGACATAGGCGAAAGTCAGAATGCATGTAGCAAGTGTGTACTCCATTCGCAAAAAGAGAGAGCAGTACAACACACGCCTACACCTAGGCACCACGGCGTCAGACCTGCGGGTTCCCAGCGCCTTCGGAGGACCCAGCGCCGCCCTCGCCGCGTCGAGGGACCCCGTCCAGAAATTGGCCGAGGCTCCCCGTCCCGTAGAGCGACTTCCGGAGCTCGACCTGTGCAGCATCCGCCCCGACGTAAGCCCAGATCCGGTCGAAGAAAGAACCGAGGGCACGGCGAGCGGAGCAGACGGCGCCGGACATTGCTCCGGCCCCGCCAGGCATCTCCAGACGGGGGTCATCTAGCCCGGCGACGTGCGTACAATCGCGGTGCTGCAGGAGCGCGCACACCAAGCATGCCGACGTGTACGCGCAGTGGGTGCCAAAGGTCGTAGCGGCGTCGCGCGCGACGTTGGCGGCATCGCCGACCCAGCGGAGGGTCCGAGACAGCTCCTCCGGGCCAAAGGCGCGGTCCGGCACCTCAGTTACCAGCCCTTGAAGATGGCTCTCCAGCGCTTGCATGGCGTCCCACGCAACCACCGAGGCGTCGCCAAGCGTCTGGTTACGCTCCGCTAGAGTCAGGGCAAGCTCGCCTTTTTCCTTCTCTAGCGAGGCGACCTGTTCCAGGAGCCCGTCCCGCTCCGCCGCAAACCTCTGTTCAGCAGCTGCCGTGGCCGACTCCCGCGCCGACGCAACAAGTCCCTCGGCGTGTGCCCCCGCTTCGGCGCATTCCGCTTTCAGCTGGCGGATGCGGGCGTCCTGGGCAGAGCGGGCTCCAGAGGCTTCGCGCAGCTCCTCCTCGGCGGCCCGCAGCCTATCCTCGAGCGCCTTTCGGCCACGAGAATAGGCCGCTTGCAGGGCCTGCCCCAGCACAAGTGTCTGAAGAAGGGGAAGACTTAGCAAGCTCAGCTAGCCCGGGCGTTGTCGCATGAGTACTTACCCTCGCCCCAGACACCTCGAAGGCGTCCTCGAGGCGCCCCGCCCCGTAGGCCTGCAGCACTTGCGGGTCGACGCTGGTGGCCGCGTCATTCACAATCCCGCGCCATGCCCTCAGCGTCTCCGGAGGCGGCACGAAGTCCGCGGGGCTTACGCGCGCGGAGGCCCCGTGTTCCGCCAAGTGCTCCCCCTCCGGAATGAGCAACGCTGCAAACCGGGATACAGGTGAGCACCCGAAGGCATAAAAGCATACACCAGAGTAAGCTAAGCCACCGTACCCTCGGTAGCAGAAGGAACGGTCCCGCCGCGGGCAGAAGCCTCCGCGTTCGGGGAGGGCGACGGTTGTCCCTGCGCGACGGGCGGCGTGGCCAGGGTCGAAGGCGCTTGCGCTGGAGTCCCACAAGCTTCTGATGCCCGTGGCCACGACGAATCCTCGCGGTGTCCGGTGGAGCTCCGGCCGCACACACGGCCGTTTAGCCGGGGCAGCCAGCAGCGACACCGCCCCCGCAGCCGCGGTTAGGGAAGACCCCGCGGCTGCCGCGCCCGGGGGCGAAGGTTCCGTGGTGGCAGTTGTCGCAGGCGGCACCTCGGTTTCTGCTGCTGTCAGTAAAGGCAGCACGGCTCCGTGCGCCCCCGCGGAAGGCACCTCCGGCACCACAGCGGCCGCGGTCAAAAGCTCCACCTCGGCATCGCCGATCCGTACGGGTCCCGCCTCGGTGACTTCGGCGGGCGGTGAGACTTCCCCCCTCCGGCTGCCCGCGGCAAACCCGCCGTCCGGGACGCTCGTCGAGGATACCTCGCCTTCGGCGTCTGCGCCACCCAAGCCTGAATCGGCATACCTCACCGAGTCCGACTCCGCGTCCGCCGCGCCCTCGGAAACACTAGCAGCAGCAGTAGCAACTGCCGCGCCAAGCGCGGCAGGCGCCCCGCTGCGGCCCCTCTTCCGAGACGGCAAGGCCCAGGACCTCGCACACGCGGTTTATTCGCCCCAGCCCCGCCTCGGCGATAGCAGACGCTCGCTGCTCGTGCTCCCTGGCGGTGTACGGCCCCAGGAATACGCGCGCGGCTTGCTCCGCCTCCTCCAAGGAAATCCCTGAAGCAAAGGAGAATAGCATCAGCATATAACGCATTTCGCGTGAACAAAGGAGGGATGCGATCGAGGCTTACGAAGACCGGGGGGCGCCGGCAGCAAGCAGACCCATGGCGAAACATTGTCGTCTCGACGCCTCTCGGCGGCAAGACGCCAGTCGTGGGCAATCGGTGCCACGCCGTACATCAAGTACTCTTCGGCGAGGTCGCGCATGTTGAGGCGGACGACCACGCCTACGAGCCGCTGGACCCTCCGTTTGTCCTCATCATCGAGCGTTCGGCCGGGCGAGGGCTTGAACGCGATCGGTCGGCCTGTGCACTCAAGGCCGCTCCCGCTCTCCACACGGTGGTAGAACCACCGCTTCATCCAGCAAGACTCCCAATTCCCGCGAGTTGAGTTCGCAGGGAAGAGCTTCTTGCACGACGGACGAAGAATAAAAGTGACGCTACCGAAGCTCGACAGCGTCCCGTCCTTCTGGCCCTTGGGCTGGCATCGTGCCTCGTGAAGATAGGCGAACAACGACGCGCTGGGCCATCACGCCCCAGAGCGCAAGGCCCAGCTGTATACTGCGAGCCGGGCCACGGCGTTCGGAGTCAGTTGCGCCAGCTCCAGCTTGAAGGTCCGCAGCACGTCGCCCACCATAGCCGCCGCTGGGATGCGGAGCCCCGCGTCGAAAAAGGCAACGAACACGACCGCCTCCGACCTCTCGGGATGCGGTTCCGTCTCGTCGGCGGCGGGCAATCGTACCTCCTGGCGCCCGGACAACTTCCCCGCGCGTAGGAGCCCTTGGATCGTCTTCTCAGTCACGAGCGAGGGGCCTAGCTCGCCGGAGAACGTGCCTTCCTCCTCCGCCACCAGCCGCTCCTGGTTCGCCGCCGCCGGGTCGCGCTCTTGGAGCGCGTATTTCACCTTCAACAGCGAGGACCGCCGGCGAATGTCAGGGCCACCAATCGCCTGGCCGCGCTTGCTACTGGAGGCCATCGCTTCCCACGGAGAGACTGAAGTGGTGAAGACAGCGCGAAGGCGTAGAGGGCGGAGCAGACAGGAAACAGGGCGTAAAGGTGCGGGGACGCTGTTACGGGGGGGCTATTTCAAGCCACCTCGCCCATACCGCCGCTACCGAAGCGTCGCAACGATCCGCGTGCCGGATGCAACCGCAGCGGTGTAAAGGCCTGCCCCGCACGATTCCCCGTAACTGAAAGCGAAGCGTCGCGATGGCCCGTGTACGGGGCGCGACCGCAGTCATACAAGCGCCCGTCCAGCGCAATGCCCCATACCCAAAGCTGGAAGGCCACGACCACAGGCGCCAAGGACCGTCACAGCACGACGTTACCTAGCCGCCGTTAAAGGCGCACTAATGGGCCAGGGGATCACAACAACTCTGGCGCCGCGCCATTCACTGCCCGCCCCGTGTCCCCCTTGCCTAGGGAAGAGGCGAGCGGCCGCGAGCACGCAACCGTCCACATCCCGCCGCCCACCCGTCATAGGCCGCCGCGTGCCCCGGGCGCGTCGGGTCGCACGGTACGGGAACCTAACCCTGGCAGACCAGGGGCCGGCGTGATTCCGGGAACCTTTACAGCGCAAGACCGCATCGCAAGATCCGTCACCGCCCGCGTGGCGGTGTTCGCGGCGCGAAGGCGACAGCTCCGCTGCCACCCGTTCGAAGGGTAGGGGACGGAGCGCGCGCGTCTACTCCGGCTGGGCGCCAGCTCCGCTGTCACCCGTTCGAAGGGTAGGGGACGGAGCGCGCGCGTCTACTCCGGCTGGGCGCCAGCTCCGCTGCCACCCGTTCGAAGGGTAGGGGACGGAGCGCGCGCGTCTACTTCGGCTGGGCGCCAGCTCCGCTGCCACCTGTTCGAAGGGTAGGGGACGGAGCGCGCGCGTCCACTTCGGCGGGGCGCAGCAAAGGCGGGGGTCTTGTCCTACAAAATCTACCTCGTTTTCCTTAACAGGCCACCTACAGTGCATCAACATAAAAGGTAATGCCGGCGGGCTCCATCAGGAACACCGACTGTAGGTAGGCCTGTTAAGAAAAATAGGGCAGACCTTGCTGTCGCCTGCGGAAGCGCGGTGCGGGGGCAGGAAGCGCGGCTGGCTGTCGATAACCGGCGCTGATCAAGCTCCCAGGAAAAATGGACCTCCTTCTGTGCATCAACATTCCCCAAGCCGCTCAGCGTTACCCAGGAATGTTGATGCACGGCAGGGGCCCATTTTAGGGGAACAGCTTCTATCACAATATACGCAGGAGCAACGCCGCACCAGTGCCATATATATACCCCAATCAGCAGGGGAGCCAACCGGCGGAAGGCCAATCGGCAGAAGTCCAACTGCCGGAAGTCCGCCGCCATATTAATGGTCACGACGCCTCAACGCCCGCACCGCGCCAAGCACGCTGCACCACGTGGACGGCCCGAAGTCCGAGCGTCGCAGCACGCCCCTTGTCAGGGACGGAGCGCGCGCGTCTGCTTCGGCTACAGCGCAGCCCCGGAAGTTTGGAAAAGTTCACAGGCCGCGGGGACGGAGGGGGCCAAAGGACTAGGCAACATGGCTTCGGCCTTGTGAAGCCCTTTACCATGAGAGGCTCCTGTCGTAGGGATGGCCCCCACCTAAACCCAGCAGGCCTGGTAGGAGATTATAAGGCCCAGAATAGGCCATGTGTAATGACATAACTGCCCCCAGAAGGGATAACCAGATGTAAGGGTATAACTGTAAAAGCACTCCTCATGTGTATATATATATATATGAGTACAGGCCATGGGGAGGACTCAGGCCATTACACTCATCTTCATCACTCTCCACTACCACCTCTCTCTCTGTTTGGCCCGTAGCCACAACAAGAAGCATTTGAATTCTCTCAACATTTGCTGCATTTAAAGGTTTTAAATTGTATCAAATGAATGTTAAAAGTGCTTTTCTTATTGGCTTTATTGAGGAGGAAGTTTATGTTAAGTAACCACCTGGTTTTGAAAATTCTAAATTTTCTAATCATATCTACAAATTATCTAAAGCATTATATGGATTAAAACAAGCTCTTAGAGCATGATACGAAAGGCTCAAATCATTCTTGTTAAGGAGTAATTTTCAAATGGGCAAGGTAAACAAAACTCTTTTCACACTTAGGTATGGCAATGATCTATTATTTGTTCAGATCTATGTGGATGATATCATCTTTGGTGGCTCATCTCATACTTTGGTTTCTAAGTTTCCAGATATTATGAGCAAGGAGTTCAAGATGAGCATTATGGGGGAGTTAACTTACTTCTTAGGTTTGCAAGTAAAACAGACTAAGCAATGCAATTTTATTCATCAAACCAAGTACACTAAAGATCTGCTTAGGCATTTTAACATGAGAACCTGTAAACCTATCTTTACACTAATGGGGTCTACAACTGTTCTTAATCCAGATAAAGAAGGTGAGGCAGTGGACTAAAAAGAATAGAAAAGCATGATTGTGTCCTTACTTTACCTTACTGCTTTTAGGCTGAACATACTTGTTGCTATGTGCACTCGATTCCAAACTTCACCTCGTGTATCCTATCGTCAGGCTGTGAAAAGAATTTTTAGGTATCTCCAATTAACTTTAGATTTTGGACTCTTGTATTTTTCTTCATTCTGTCTTACCCTGTGTGCATATTCAGATAGTGAATTTGTAGGTTGTAGGATTGATAGAAAGAGTACTTCCTGTACATGTCACTTTTTAGGCACATCAAGTTTCTTGGTCTTCTAGAAAACAATCATATGTTGCACAATCTATTGCTAAAGCTAAGTATGTAGCTGCTGCTGCTAGTTGTTCTCAAAATTTATAGATTTCTGCTACACTCAGGGATTATGAGTTAGAATTGAGTAATATTCTACTTTATTGTGATAACACTAGTGCTATTAATATTGTTAAAAACCTAGTGCAATATTCTAGGACTAAACATATTGATATCAGATTTCACTTTCTAAGAGATTATGTGGAAAAGGATGATGTTGTTCTACACTTTGTTGAGTCTGATTTTCATATTGCGGATATTCTCACTAAGCCGCTTGACACTTCTCGATTTGTTCGTTTGCGGAGTGAGTTGGGCGTACGTCATCCAATGGGATTGTTTTGAGGGGGGTTCTTTTTGTATATCATTGTAAAGGCTTGATTTTATTTTTTACTTTTTTGAGAACTTGAATTATTATTTAAGCTAATAATCACAAAACAAGTCATGATGTATATTTTGAGATTTCTTGATCATGATTTTACATGTGTAATTTAGCAAAGCCATAAATAGCTATTTATTAAATTTTGTCAACTTGAACAAACAACATGGTAAGACTGAATTTCTTGACTATGTTTTGATTAGAGTGATTACTTCTTGAGATGTGTCATGTTTAAATACCTAATTAAATCCTGATTCTAGGTCAAGTCTAAGTTTGAACCATTCTAGTTTTTTCTTGAATCACTTTTAGCTTTTCTAGAAATACATGTGGCAAATTGTGGTGAAATTGCTAATTATGTATGCATATCAATAATTCTTTCCTATAAGACGGTTTGTCATTGCACTAGGCATAAATTTGGTGGAGTTTTGTATGATCGAGATCATGAAGCCTTAAACTTTTTGACTTGGCATGATCAAAAAGTAAGGTTGAGATGCTACAATTAATGAAATATGATTCAAGTTGGCTCAAAAAGGTCATTATAAATGTGCTGAAATTAATTTGGGCTAAAACTCAGGAGATGGTTGTAGATGGCTCCCAGTCTAGGACATGCTTTACTGAAATAAGCCATAATCAAGTGTCAATAATAAAGTGCCATATGTTGAGTTATGTAAATCTATATTAAGCTTTGTGCTTCAGTTTGACATTTGTGGTTCACTTAGTTCTTGATTTTAGCATCTAGATTTAAATATATATTTTTAGATGTCTATCTTCTTTAGTAAGATCTTTAGCTTAGCTAGTCATTTTTTTGATGGTCTGCCATATACATTAATTTGCTTAATCATATTATAAGCTTCTTTTGGCCTACTTTGTTATATATGCATGCTTATGATCGGGCAAGTTTTATAAGAGCATAATGTTGTACACATCAATTCAATTGGTTTAAATAATCTTTAAGTTTTCATGGTGTGTTTTGTTTTTAAAAAATTGGATCAATGATATTTGGATGTGAGTTCTCTCTTTGTTGTTTCTTCATTTTATGTCTTGATGTTTACATTGCCAAAGGATGAGAGATTTGATTTTGGTAATACTTAATGCTTTTCGATATACTTTGGGAAAGATTTATGGCTTGTAACTTAAAATACTTTTTCGGCTTTAGTTCTTTACTTAGATCTATTTGAAGTCATGTTATCTTGAGGTGTTATCAATGTATTTATTAAGGGGAGATTATTGGACCATGTGGTTAGGTCTAGAATATTTGTGATGATGAATAATCGGCAACATTGCTTATTGATGTTATTTGAGGTGTGTGGCTTGTGTCAACTTATATCGGTCAAGTTGGAAAGAACTTATGCCAAAAAAGATGTTGCTTTGGTTTTTGCATGTGCAGGGTAATTTGGAGGCAATCTTGGTCTATGGTAAGGACCGGAAGATGGCTGGGTGCAAAGTCATGGTCTAGAGGTTCAAAGATGCTGGAGGAGTTGGTCATGCTCGAGTTGAGGCATGTGAAGATCAAAGATGGATGATGCGTGTTAGAGTTACAAAGGTATGGTCTAGAGGCTATGACACGTGACAATTTTGGGGTGTCCAAAATTGGATAGTATGACAAAAGTTGAAAAACTTATGTTATGTAAAGATTTCAGTTTCCTTACTTATTGAAATTGGATAAGAACTCATGGTCTTAGGGATAAGATTATGGTTGAGTCCCTTGACTATAAATAGAGATGGGCTAGGTGCTAATCCTAAGGCAAGATAGATGCAATTTTCGTGCCAGGGTTTGAGAAGTGCCAAGAGGGTACTTCGTAACCACAAACATGATGATCTAATAATAAAAGAAATAGTGCTTGTGCTCCCAAAAGAAACCGATTGATTGTTCTCTCGAGTTTTCGCATCTATCAGGTATGTCACGCAAGGTACAAGACGACTTTCATCTTAGGAAGTCGTGTTGCATCCTTGAGTGCGTAGGCGAGGCATCCAGCAAGAGGACCAAGTATCGTCAGAGGGCAGCAGGCGCATCACAGAGAAAAAGGATCGCACGGAGGGAAGAGTCATTGCTCTTTGTGTGGGCACAAGAGGAGGTGTTCCTTCGTATCATTGGCACAGGGAGCAACTACTACGGTTGTCCCTAAGGCGGGTCATGTCGAGGCCATCATCACGCGTCACATCGGCACGACACACGGGGAGTCAGACGTCCCACAGAGAGAGAAGTAAGGGCGCATCATAGTGCCCAAGCGTCAACGAGTTCAGAGTGCAAAGCGTTGTGCACAAAAGTGAAAGCGACATCTTCGGTTTTTAATTTGCTACAGTAATATGCACTGTAGCTACAGTATCAAACACTGCGGCTACAGTACTAAAAATAATATTTTTCCTCTTTTGCTGTCCTTTTGTTTTTTTGTTCTTACTGTGTTGACAGATTGGATAATCAGAAAACATTAAATTTGAGAAAAAATTTTCACTGCGGATTACAATCATTCACCACTCTCTAATTATCAGCGATGATCTTATAGTACTCGCCAGTTTCTGCTAGGTTTTGGAACTGTGGTTGGTGCATTGTCCAACTGAGTTCACAACTCAAGGAAACTGAATCACAAAACTATGAAATTATGCTAATAGGAACCCAAAAATTGTTACTGCTATGGAAGCGGTCGCACCTGTAGAGTTATAAGACTCCTTTGCAGGATTACTCAATACAAATCAAGATATCTAGACTTTAAGCAATAATCAATGTGACGAACTGTTCATAGATGAAGCTGAAAACAATGCGACGCCAGCAACTAGTCATGTCCACAGTAAGCAACGGCCATGACAGAACAAGAGAAAAGAGGTGGAAAGAAGCATGCTCTATCCACAATTACAGGACAAAAACTCAGATGAAACGGCAAAACCTTGCAAGTACAACATAGCGAACTCCGAATCAAAGAACGCAAATTTAACTGAGGAAAATCAGGGTGCAATGACAACAAGAAGTCATGCAAAATATGGCACCAAGAAGCTGGCAACCTGAAAAGGCTTCGGCTGGTAGGTGAGGACTTGCCTGTCAGCACCAGGAAAAAGCACTACCTGCATGCACGGAAGAGACAATTGGATTCAATGTTCTTCACAATTGAAGACAATGACAGAGACCAACCATGCCACAGTTTACCACGCCTAAGGTTAGGCAAGTTTGACCAACTTTAGAAGCTGTTTGGTTGAAGCCACAGTTGTGGCAAGATTCCCTTAGGTCCCACGCGTCAATGACTCAAAAAAGTGTGGCAAGATTCCCTTAGGCTTGCTAAGGTGTGGCAAAGAATTTGAGCACCTCAACTTAGGCAAGTGTGGCAATTTTTGTTGGCAAAGTGTGGCTAGCAACCAAACAGCCTCTAAACCACCATATGTGGCCACCATGATTCCCAGATGCTAGAGAATGAAACTTGTACATCATAGTTGTTAATCCAGATGTGATTTTGGTTCAACAATGACAACCAATATTAACGAAAGAATTTGTCTTTTACTGGAGAAGGTTTTCTTTGCATCAAAGAAAGTTCACTGAAAACAATGTACATGTGCACTTGTGTGCAGGGGTGGGGGCAGGTATTGGACATTTGGGGGAGCTGAAAAGCTAAAATTTTGTGTAGTGAATGACACATATTAATAGGATCAATGTGAATTAAACTTTGTATAGCAAATGAAACATACTAATAGGATCAATGTCAGCCTCCGAGGCCCGTCCGTCTCTCACTCTAATACATTCGAAGGCTAATTGAGTGTTTGTGAAAGGCCCGAAAGGCTCACATCTACTGTATTTTCTAGGTAGTAAGGGATCTAATCCCAAATATCAATGTCTTAGCTACATATAGTTTAATATAATGCAACTGTATGTGTCACATAGGAGCTAAAAAAGATGGCAACAAGCTGGTAATCCAAGTCACTAATGACAATACAAATCCCATGTTTAAATTAAATAAGCTGAATGGAAAAGAAAATTTGGATTGGTTAATATATGCACCCATCACTTAACATTATTAACAATTATCAAGAATTTAAAACTAAAAATTACTGATAGTGATTAACTGATAAGCGAGTGCGTTGATTGCATAATTGAATTAGTTTCTATAGAGATTAACACCATGGAGAAGAATAAGAAAGAAAAGACTAATAGCATGCTTTATTGGATGCCTTACGGCCATATCATTACAGTGCAGCTTGTTACTAATGCATAATACTAGGAGTAATACAACCGCCGGGGGGGGGGGGGGGGGGGGGTTGCCCAGACCCCTGCCAGAAACCTCTTGGAGCCATCATAAAATTAACAGCATAAAGTTGAGAGTCGAAACAGCTTCATGTCAATGTATTATGGCATATCTGTTTTTCTGAGTGGACTTATCTAAGATCGCACTATTGTTTGTGTCGTAGACTGATAGATCCGAGATTCAAAAGTGGCAACGGAACTTGTTGCCATTAAGCAAAGCAGTGTGTAGATTGAAAATCTTTTGGAAAGAAAACAAGAAAAAAAAATATAACAAAGCACAGAGGGCTAATTACATTCAATAGCTGCCCTCCTCGAGACTTCTTGTGCTATTACGATTTCATTTGTAATGGTTTCTAGTGCACCGTTTTGTACATAGCAAATTAGGCAATCATTCATAAATTGGTCATCATTTCGAGTACGTGAAATGTTTTACACAGTTTCCATCGCAGAAAGGCACGTTTCAGTTGATGCACTGGCAACAGGCAAAATTAGTGCTAGCCTTATAAGATGATATACCACACGAAAGATACCATACAGCCCTGAATCTGTCATCAATCTGGCAAGCACACTAATACTCATCAGGTCAATAAACATCAAATCTTCTCGAAAGTTGGGTACTAAAAACCGCCTTGTCCAAATTGTCAAAATCATCTGGATAGAATTCAGAATCCTTTTCAACTTCACTGGGTCGAAACCATGGAACGAATCCCTTGGTTCAATGAAGCCATACAGCCAAGCAAATCAGAGTTCACCGCATCACAGCGATCATTAAATTCTTGAAGCTACATCAACAACAGCATAAAAACAGTCCACCACATAATGATGCAAGCTGGTAACATTTGGTTCTTTCTCGCGGCTTCTTTGGACTCACAAAGTCTTCTTCCATGTTCAATTTTTAAAGATCGTGCTTTTCACAGAAAGAGTATACTTTCTTCAAAATATGACCCCACCAATCATCTCTAAGCTGTAGCAACCTTGACTTGGTTCACTTTCGGAATGGTATCCAATGATAAAGAATCTATGAGATGCAAGATAGCCAACTGTAGAATCAGTATGGCAATAGAGAAGGTGAATGGTGTCTCAAAAATTCTTTTCAAGTATTCGCCAATCATTTACTCTAATATCTATAAAGCTATGAAGATTAAAGATGAAAAGGCAACACAAAACACAACAAATCAAGAAGCTAAAAACCGAGGAATGAACAGGAACCACAATAGTGTTTCAAATGTAGGCAATATTTTAATTTCAAGTTTTATTAGGAGACAAAAACAATAAACTAATAATGCAAAACTCACATCTAACAGCAGGCTACTCATCATATTTCAGAATATACACAAGGAAGAATATATTAGCTAAGTCGTACGTGCGCGCGAACGACTTACTTGTTAGCCTAATGAAGAATAGGAGCCGCGCAGGCTTGACGCAGTGCAGAATGTAGATGTCGCAGTGCAGTGAGCGGTCGCGCAGAAGCGCTGCCCAGAAACCTTATTGCCGCCCCGTGCAGGTACTCTCTGCGGCAACGGTTCGGAGATAGCTGCTCTCCCTCCTTCCAAGTGCACGCCGGGAAGAAAGGTCGACGAGGTTCAGACAGCACAGCACAACAGAGTAGAAAGTAGGGGAAGAATGGAGGTGCAAAATTCTCTCACTGTTCCTGGACGTCTTCAGGCCCTTTAAAGGGCGCTGCAGTTACTCACTAGTAACTGCTGCGTTTTAAACAGAATATGCACTGGTAACTGCCTCGTCAAATCACAAATTAAGCAGTGTAAATTCACTTGTAATTGTCTCATTCAAATATTTGAATCTCATTCAAACAGAGAGAGGTGCAGAGTTTAGCAAAATAAAGGTAGACTTAGTCTGCCAAGTGGCGCGCCACGTCACGGCACGGTCGCACGTCGCAAGTCACGCGATTTTCACGCCAAATTATGCAAATACGCGCGCGTGCGTGCGTGCGCGTGTGTGTGACTAGACAGAATCATTCTTATACCATCTCTTTCCATATTTAAGGACTGGGGAGGACTCCACCTTATAAATCGATCTTCCTCACCCTGCCTTAGCAATATGGTACTAAACCATGCATGCTTTAGAATTAAGGTAATAGGCCATAATTAAATGGGCCAATTTCTAGCAAGTAGTACCGCTAGAGTAACCGTGGTAGTATGCTACAGTAATAGGTAGTTCCACTACATTGAATTCAGCCCAATAAATAGTAAAAATAACGCTATGTCAAAACAAAATATCCATGTAATTTTTTATCCGTAGATCCAAATGACTTCAAACTTGGTATGTAATTTCTCTAGGATGACAGGAATCTATTCTAATCAACGATCAAGATAATCATTGCCAAAATTCTGACCTTTTTTGTTTGAAGAAAAGTTGCACTAAAACGGGCAAAAACAAAAAAAATGGTAAATGCAACTTCCTCATGGGTGAATAATGGCTAAGATAGCTCTAGATTTATTCCCATATATCATAACAAACTAGAACGTCCAATGAATCGAGCCGAAAATAGTTGGATCAAGAAATCACTCAGAGGGGTCAAATCAAGCAAAAACTGAGCAACTTCAAAAACTTACCAAACCTAATGTCTAGATGGATGAGGATTGATTTTCATAGAACATCTCCATCACTTACACGTCCTTGGCATCCAACAAGATCAAGAAGGGAGAGAGAAGATAAAAATCAACAAAATCAAAAGCAAATCAACCAAAACAAGAGAGGTCCATCAAAGATGAACAAAATTAATATATTGTCGTTTGAGGATGAAGATTTTACAACAACTCCACCTAGAGGACAAGAGAGCACATCACATCACTCACACTTTTCAAAGTCTAACCCTAGAATACTTGATTTCAATGAGTAAAGTTAGGACATTTGGATGGTTAATGCAAGTCTCTATCCTAACCCGTAGATAGGTTAGTTAGCCACATCTAACTCTTAGTGGATACTATCCACTTAGCGCATATGGGGGAGACCCGATATCATCTCACACACGGATTTTAACTTACACACTACACTTATACGCGTTTTTCAAAACGCATAAGCCCGAATCCACTAAGTCAGTAGCCTTGATCCAACTTGATCTTCTTGGCTTCTTTTTAATCTAAACCGCTCTTCCAAGCGCAGCGGTTTTGATACAAGATAGTTTCTAGTATTTTGGCCAGCTTATCAAAATACTCTTCCTTGACCCGGTTTTCACTTTCCCTTGCAAACAATCGTCATGCTTGTCATGTGTAGGTTCATCACTAGCTTGTTATGTGTAGGCAAGTCTCTCCTGTTTTGGTTTCATTGGACCACGCCTCATTTGGACCAACTAAGCCACATGTGCAACCCGCTGTTCGAACTTCCCTTCAACATTTCCCGCCTTTCTCATGCCATGCATGAACTCAGCCATCTTACCTGCCATCCTTAATTATTTTGGGCCTTAGCTCCTTCATGAGCATAGACCCGATCTTCGTCGTTGACTATGGTTGACTTCAAGCGACCCTGCACATCCAAAGACATAGAAGTTATTTCTGGGTACAGGTTCTTCGCAACTTAACCCACATTAGTCAAAACATACTTCATGCAATACTAATGCACTGACCTAAGTCAAACCACATCAACCCATAACCGCAAAACCTAAAAACCTAAAATTCTCTTCTAGATTGGTATGACCACCAACCACAGGCCAGTCATACTGGTTGACGCATTGCGCAACCAGACCTCTCTGGAAATAAACTATCGGAAAGTAAACCGCAGTACTAGCGCTCTACAGTATGACCGCTGCCATATCTACGGTATGACCGATTTGTCTGAAAAATTAAAAAATGATCCAGACAAAATACAATCTTTGCAAAATCAAATATCTACTCCACAAAATTTGCAATGGTTCATCACAATATTGTCATGGACTTCTCACATAGTCCTTCGCCAACATTAACTGTAAATAAAACATGAAATCAAATGATTGAAAATATGTTAAAAGGTGACATGCTTGACATCTCATCAAGCCATCCTTGCCTTCATCTTCAACAAATTGAAGCACTTCAACGACAGATGGAAAAAATTGATCTAAGCTCTTAAGGGTTTTGTAATACGAACTCCAACAAGTGCTTGGAACTCTCTGAACAGAAAGCTCTTGACTTAACCCTCCTCCAGTACCAATCTCTCCACTGATTAAAGCTTGTGCTACCTTCTCTTGCTAACTTTGTTGAACTGAATCTTCAAGTTAACAAGATGCTCTAACAACATCTAATAGAATAGATATCATATCAAAGAAGTGTTGGATTGATCTCTCTCCCGATTAGCCCAACGGCTAATTGGGACCTTGATCCGCGCCCTGATCGGGGGTGCCCAGCCCATCTTTTGGCTGGTGGGCCCCCGTCGCACTGCGTAATAAATAAAGGGGTGGGGGCCGACGGCTCAAGTCACGAGGTTCGCCTGAGCCGCAAATCCCCACCGACACAAACCCTAGACCGATCTAGAGGGACGCGCAGTCGGCGGCGGGAAGCTCCATCACCGTCCCCTTCACCGGATTTACGCCGCCGCCACCGTCCTCCTCTTCCCCGACCGTCGCTGCCCGTGCGCAGACTTCACCGATGAAGCAGCGATGGCCAGCTCCTCCTCCAATGCATCGGACGGTCGGTAACGATGCCTACTGCTCTCTCCCTCTCCCCTTCTCTCTCGAATCCGATCAAGAGCACCCTCTGATCTACACCTAGGTGATCTTAGAATGTATACAATGGTATCAGAGCGCCTAATCTAGGCGTAGATCTAGATGGAAAAAGATCATTGACCGCCGTCGGTTGACCGGCGTGCGAAAAAGAAAAGACAGAGCAAATCCTAACCTTAGGTTAGTTTTTCGGCAAGAACAGAAAATTCCTAACCCTAGAAAACGGCAAAAGAAAGAAACAGAGAGGGGAAGGACTCGATCCATCTAGATCCTTACCCTAACCCTAGATCAGAAATGGCTGGGTCTTACCTGGCCATCATCGCCGGACCGTCGTCGACGCTGAGCGGGAAGAAAGACCGCACCGCCATTTCGCTGGCGTGCGGGAAGACCGGCCGAGCCGTGGGCTCGCCGGCGCTCCAAAGCTCCCACGTGCGGGCCACCGTCGACGCGCGGGACAAGACCCGAGCGCGCCCCGGACCCCGGGCCAGGGCGCGTGCTAAGGGGCGCCGACACGGAGCCGCTCGTCGGCGGTGCACTCACCCTCTGGGGAGCGTGCACGCCGGCGAGAGGGCCCGCGGTGGCGCCGGTTTTTTCCTTCTCCGGCGGCTGGACGAGGTCGCCGCCACCGCTGCGTTTCCGCACAGGCAGCGACGCTGAGAGAGGGGAGAGCAGAAAATGAAGCTAGGGTTTGGGAGACCGCCGCGAGCGGGTTTTTTGATCCGCCGAAATCGCCGCTCAGCCGTCGGATTCGAGTGGACGACTGAGATCGCGCCGAGGACAGTCGGGCCGCTTTCGGTCCAGGCGGGCAGAAGCTTTCCCGGCCCAGGCCCAGGTTGCGGCCTGGGCGCGGGGAGCACGAGGCGGCGCGCGCTCAGCTGTGCTGAGCGGGCCGCCATGGGCCGCGGCTGAGCAGGAACGGGCCAAAATGGCCATTTGCGCAGTATTTCATTTTATTTATTTTCAGAAGCAGTTTTGAATGAATTTGAATCAAATTTGAATCAAATCTCTGTAAATTTTGCACCAACGTGTTACTTTTCCAGAGATTAGATGAGTACAGTAATAATGCTTCTGAGTAAGAATTAATTTTATAATAATTTCATGTTTCCGCTGTAAAAGTTAATGTTGATTACTCTTTCAATTAAATTCGAACCAACGGGAGAATTTAATTTTTGAGAATTGTTGTGAATTATAATACTGTTATTATCAACGTTGGTCAGAAAATAACAATATCATAATTTTAATTGATGAGTTTTATGCATTATCTCTATTTCTGCCCAACGGTGATGTAGATTTAATGTGTAAACAACTGTATGTTTTAATTTTAACCAACGTTGGAACCAAGGCATGCAGTTGTTGTTATTATGTTTAAATGTTCTCACTATATATGAATTGTGTTTTCAGGAGGATACTCTTTGATGGGCTACATCAGGGATATCCCGGTTCTCAAAGGAGACAACTACGCTGAATGGAAGAAAAAGATTGACCTGGCCTTCATTTTGGCTGAGGTGGACTGGGTAGTCACCACACCGTGTCCCACAGAGCCTGTGGCACCGGTGAGGGAGGAAAATGAGGCTGATGCTGCTTGGCAGACCAGACAGAGGGACTATACTCCCATAAAAATGTCATATGATCTTGATCATAAAAAGTGGGTCACTGCCAACAAGAAATGTTTGGCTGTGATAAAGAACACGATTGAGCCCGCCATTGTGGGCTCAATCCCAGAATGTGACACTATCACCGAGTACCTCGAGAGAGTAAAGGTCAGTTCACTGGCTCTTCAAAGACATATGCTACCCAGCTGATAAAGCAGCTGGTTACAGAGAGGTACAATGGAGGTGGCAGTGGCATAAGAGAGCACATACAAAGGATGAGCGCTTTGGCATCCAAGCTGAAACCAATGGATCTGGCCATCAAGGATGAGTTCCTAATCCATCTGATTTTTGCTTCCTTGCCAAAGGAATTTGATACTTTTGTTGTTAACTACAACATACAGCCCGAGAAATGGAACTTAGAGAAGCTCATAGCTATGTGTGCGCAGGAGGAGGAAAGGGTAAAGGCTTCACATGGTGGTTCTATCAACTATGTGAAAGACAACAAGAAAAAGAACTTTAATCATTCCTCCTCAAAGACAGGAAAGCCTCAGCATAAGCCTCAGCAACAAAATTTCACAGTGGAGAAAGATCAGTGCCTTCATTGCAAGAAAAAGGGACATTACAAGAAAGATTGTCCCGATTTCTTGAAAATGATTATGTCAAAGAAAGGTGAGAATATCATTACGTTCATAAATGAGTCCCTGTATGTACAATATTCAAAATCTACTTGGTGGATTGATTCAGGTGCAACTGTTCATGTTGCCAATTCTTTGCAGGGATTCCGTTCGACGAGGACTACGCAAAGAAGAGAAAGATGCGTTAAAGTCGCAAATGGAGTCCGAGCAGACGTTGAAGCCGTTGGAGATCTTCATCTACAGCTTGCTGACGGCTTCGTGCTTTTACTTAGAGATGTTCTTTATGTTCCTTCTTTACAAAGAAACTTGATTAGTGTTTCACGCTTGGACAATGATGGTTATGATTGCCATTTTGGAGATGGCAAATGTGAAATATTGTTTAATGATAAATGTATTGGTCTTGCCATCCAACAAGACGAGCTTTATTTATTGTCACTTCGTGAAAATGTGAATTCCGTATGTGATGTGAATGAGCGTATATCCTCGCCTGTGAATGCGAACAGAAAACAAAAGAGAACTCATAATGCATCGTCGAAATTATGGCACTGTCGTTTAGGCCATATTTCGAGGGGGAGAATAGAAAGACTAGTTAAAAATGAAATTCTTCCTCCATTAGAGTTCTCAGACTTAGAACAATGCATAGAATGTATTAAAGGAAAGTATATAAAGAAAATTAAGAAAGATGCCAAACGAAGCGCAGGAATTTTAGAGATAATTCACACAGATATCTGTGGTCCTTTTCCTGTGAAGAGTGTGGATGGTTATGACTCGTTCATAACATTCACGGATGATTACTCCCGTTTTGGCTACATTTATCCAATTAAAGAAAGAACATAAGCGTTGGATAAATTTAAGATATTTAAGGCTGAAGTTGAAAATCAACACAATCTAAAGATTAAGATAGTCAGATCCGACCGTGGAGGGGAGTACTACGGTCGGCATACCCCGTATGGACAGGTTCCTGGACCTTTTGCAAGGTTCTTACAGGAGAATGGCATAGTAGCCCAGTATTCTACACCGGGCGAGCCTCAACAGAATGGAGTAGCTGAAAGACGTAACCGTACCCTAATGGATATGGTGCGCAGTATGATAAGTTACTCCACCTTACCATTGAGTCTGTGGATGGAGGCGTTGAAGACAACCATTCATATTCTCAATAGAGTACCAAGTAAGTCGGTGCCCAAAACACCGTATGAGTTGTGGACAGGAAGAGTACCCTCACTAAATCACTTACGTGTGTGGGGGAGTCCCGCTGAGGCTAAAATATTTAACCCAAACATTGGGAAGCTAGATCCCAAAACAGTAAGTTGCCATTTCATTGGCTACCCTGAAAAGTCAAAATGTTTTCGTTTCTACTGTTCAGACAGATATACAAAGTTTGTAGAAACAAGACACGCTGTCTGCTTAGAGGATGAGATGATGAGGGGGAGCATGGCAGCGCGGGAAATTGATCTTGAAGAGAAGCGGGTATATGTGCCCACTCCGATGATTCAGGAGCCATTTTTCTCACCGCCTGTTCCTGCTGCGCCAACAGTGTCTGACACTGTAGTGACAACACCTGTTGTTGGTCCTCCCATGGCGACAACGTATGAACATGTGGAACCTGCCCTTCAGGAACCCATGGAAACCGTTGTTGCACATGAGGAAGAACAGCAACAGCCACACACAGAACAAGGGCCGACTAACGAAGGCCCCAGAAGGTCCCAAAGAGCAAGAAGATCAGCTATTTTTGATGACTATGAGATTTATGCTACTGAAGAGTTTCATATGGAGGGTGATCCCACCTCATTTGAAGAAGCCATGAGAAGCGATCAGTCATCGAAGTGGCTTGAAGCCATGAAAGATGAGATGAGATCAATGAGTGCCAACGAGGTTTGGGACTTAGAGACAATTCCTAAAGGAGCCAAGACAGTAGGCTGTAAATGGGTCTACAAAACAAAATATGACTCCCAAGGGAACATAGAAAAATTTAAAGCGCGGCTTGTGGCAAAAGGTTTCACGCAAAGAGAAGGGATTGATTACAATGAGACTTTCTCTCCAGTCTCATGTAAGGATTCCTTTAGAATCATAATGGCGCTAGTAGCACATTATGATTTAGAACTACATCAGATGGATGTAAAGACGACATTCCTCAACGGGGATTTGGAGGAAAATGTTTACATGGCACAACCAAAAGGTTTTGTCGTGGAAGGAAAAGAACGAATGGGATGCTGCCTAAAGAAATCTATTTATGGGTTAAAACAAGCTTCAAGACAGTGGTATTTGAAATTTGATAGTACAATAAGAAAGTTTGGGTTTAAGGAGAATGTAGAGGACAATTGTATTTATGCAAAGTTTAAGAATAGGAAATACATTTTCCTAATCCTGTATATGGATGACATCTTACTTGCTAGTAGTGATGTCAGTCTACTACTGGAGACAAAGAAGTTCTTGTCCTCAAATTTTGATATGAAAGACCTCGGTGAAGCTTCGTTTGTTCTAGGTATAGAGATTCACCGAGATAGAAGTAAAGGGGTATTAGGACTATCACAAAAGGCATACATAGAAAATGTTCTAAAGAAATTCAGTATGCACAAATGTAGTCCCTCACCTGCTCCTATAGTCAAGGGCGATAGATATGGGGATTTTCAATGTCCCAGGAACCAGTATGAGATCAATCAAATGAAAGCGGTTCCATATGCTTCAGCTGTCGGAAGCTTACAGTATGCTCAAGTATGCACACGCCCTGACTTAGCATTTGTTACCGGGTTACTTGGCAGATTTCAAAGCAATCCAGGACTAGAACACTGGAAATTAGTAAAGAAAGTCTTGCATTATTTGCAAGACACGAAAGGCCTCATGCTAACATATAGAAAATCAGATTCCTTGCGCATAGTAGGGTACTCGGATTCTGATTATGCGGGAGATGATAGAAAGTCCACGTCAGGGTATATATTTACTCTCGCAGGAGGAGCTATATCGTGGAAAAGCTCTAAGCAAACCGTCACTACATCGTCCACAATGTATGCCGAGTTTGTAGCATGTTATGAGGCCACGGGGCAGGTGAACTGGCTAAAGAAGTTCATACCCGGTTTGAAGGTGGTTGACGACATCTATAGACCACTTAAATTGTACAGCGATAATGAACCAGCAGTAATGTATGCTCACAACAATAAGTCAAGTGGTGCTGCCAAACACATTGACATAAAGTACTATGTTGTGAAAGATAAAGTCCGGGATCATATCATAAGTCTTGATCATATAAGTACCACAAAGATGTTAGCGGATCCGCTTACAAAAGGCTTACCACCCAACGTGTTCAGAGAACATGTAGCCGGCATGGGTTTAAGGGAAAGCCTATGATTCCTGGACTATAAAGGGCCCAAAATTAAAGAATCTGTTTCAGAACAGAGATGTGTATTGTAGCTGTTAAATCTATCGGCGATTGACCGTGACGATGAAGCATGCTCTATGCACTAATCTGTGATGAAATGGGAAAAGAAGAAAAGGTATGATATGAGAGGAGATCAAGGGGGATAATGTTGGATTGATCTCTCTCCCGATTAGCCCAACGGCTAATTGGGACCTTGATCCGCGCCCTGATCGGGGGCGCCCAGCCCATCTTTTGGCTGGTGGGCCCCCGTCGCGCTGCACAATAAATAAAGGGGTGGGGGCCGGCGGCTCAAGTCACGAGGTTCGCCTGAGCCGCAAATCCCCACCGACACAAACCCTAGACCGATCTAGAGGGACGCGCAGTCGGCGGCGGGAAGCTCCATCACCGTCCCCTTCACCGGATCTACGCCGCCGCCGCCGCCCTCCTCTTTCCCGACCGTCGCTGCCTGTGCGCAGACTTCACCGACGAAGCAGCGATGGCCAGCTCCTCCTCCAATGCATCGGACGGTCGGTAACGATGCCTACTGCTCTCTCCCTCTCCCCTTCTCTCTCGAATCCGATCAAGAGCACCCTCTGATCTACACCTAGGTGATCCTAAGATGTATACAAGAAGTGCCCAACAGCTCTGTGCTTCTTTGAAACTTCCACGATAATTAACTGAGAAGCTGGTGAGCAAAACAGTGCATATAGTATGCTGAGCTATTTCCCCTAATCAAATCCCTCAAACCATCAAACTCAACCCGCACATTGCTTGCTCCATTATAGCTTTGGCCTCTAACTTGTTTTATGCGCAATCCATATTCAGCGAATAAAGAATCAATGCATGATTTGAGGAACGAATCAGACACATCCTCCACATGAACAACGCCAAGAAATCTCTCTGACAACTCCACATTTATGGACATACCGCAAAATCACAGCCATGTGTTCATTGTCAGAAATATCAGTATACGTCAATCACTAAGCCAAACACTTCATCGCCAATTTCTTCAACAATAGAATGCACAATTTCCTGTGCAAAACAGTGAACGATATCCTACCAGAAGTATAACCGGCGGACTCCCCGCCCGCTGAGCCGCTCCACGTCGCCCCCAACGCTCCCTCGGCCGGCGCGTGGCGGCAGAATTCGCGTACGGTCGGGGGAGCCATTTTCCCTGTATTTTTCAGAAATTACGTAAAGGTCCTTTTTTTCTCGCGAAAAGGTCCCTGCCAGTTTTGTTTTTTTTTCTAAAAACACCCCTTCGCTTCACCGAAATTCCGTATCCTTCGCAGGATAGCGCCCCGCGGTTTTCTAAATTACGTACATGTCCTCGTTTAGTTAGTACAGGTCCTTTATTCTCGCAAAAAGGTCCCTGCCAGTTTTGTTTTTTTAAAAAACACCCCTTCACTTCACCGAAATTTTGTACCCTTTGCAGGATAGCGCCCCGCAGTTTCCTAAATTACGTACGGATCCTCGTTTAGTTGCGTACAGGTCCTCGATTTTTTTACGAAAAAGACCTTTGGCTTTTTCGAAAATACGCATGTGTCCTCGATTTAAAAAAAAAAGCTTCTCATGAATTTTCGCCTCTTTTACTTCGGCCCATACGGTGGCTGACGTGGCATGGCGCCACGCCTACGTGGCTAGTCTTTTCAATGTTTGGAGGCACTATCTGATTATCCCCAGTAACAACTGTTGACATAACCTTGCCTACATTACTGTTCTGTTCTGCGATGCACTTTAGAAGTTCCCAGAAAATTCCTCCATTACTGTTCTGTTCTGCCATCAGCATCATGAAAAGGTAATCCTTGACGCAGCAAAAATCTTGAAAGTATCAACAGCAGCATTTAAGAAAACATGATATTCGTAATTCTGATTAGTGTCGGATTCTGATACTCTCTTGGTATCAGCAGGGTCACAAGAAAGAGCTCCCAAATCAGTTTTTTTACGTGTTGAGGAACCGGCACCATTCTTTGACCTCGAGTTGCCTTTGTTGCTATCTGAAGGTAACGGCAACTTCCTCTCCAGAAAACGTTCCATTATTTCAACTGCAAATATTGCAGACGCAAAAGTAAATATGCAAATATGCCAACAAAATTGGCAGTGTTAGCTACCATGTAATGTTCAGTCTTAACACATTTGAAAAAACTAAATCCGAAATTTACTTACGTGACATCGTGAGATTGAACGATGAACTCCGAGAGCAATTTAACCTGGGAGACGAGCGAGCGCCGAGGTCGGGGCGTGGGCGAGTGAGCTGGGCTGCGCAAACTGCACGCGTGGGCGAATCCTAGGCCCGTGGCCCACATAAGTGGTGACAGCCAGCAAGTAAGCCCATGAGTGCGGTAGCCCAGCTGCAAGTCAGTTGCGACCCACATGCGCGCCCTGGCCACGGCTTCTTCTCTAACGCCCAAGGAAGTCAGCAAGTTGTTGCGCCTAGCTTCTTCTTCAGCGCCAGTTGGATGCACAACGAGAGTGGGGCCTGGGATTTTGGGAGGCTTACCTCTGGCAGCCGCCTGAGCTTGCCAGAGTGGTGGATCCAACCCTGCATACGGATGCTTTACTAAACTCCAAGTTACATGTCCGACATTAGTACTACACTACAAATAATAGCATCAAGAAACCCACCTACCCTCCTCTCACATTGGCGTGCGGTGCCTCGGCCAGCCCAGCACGGAGGCAACCCAGCATGCCATCGGGCCATGCTTGGGCATCGTCGTTGGCGGGTTGTGCCAAAACGGGCCAATTCCTAGGTGATTCCACCATGCATAGCCAACATAGGGAAACTTTTTGCGCTTTGTGCTAAGTACCATAATTAGGGGTGGGAAACGGTAATGGATAATCCATTTAATCCGATATTCGTATCCGAGAAAACACGAATGTGGTGAACAAAATCTGTATTTGAAAATTTTCATATTCGTATTCGAGAATATTCATATCTGTATTTGAGAATATTTATATTCGCATTTGTATTCGAGAATATTCGTATTCGTATTCGAGACTATTTGATTCGTATTTGATCTGTTTCCTATGCCTATCGTCAATAACCGGTGAAAAACTGGCAAAACTGCTAGGAATTTGTTCTACCGAGATTTGTTACAGAAGTTGTAGGAGGATATTCGTATTCAACCGAATTAAGTACATATTCAATTCGAATTCGTATCTGTTATGACATTCGATTTATATTCGTATTCGAGAGTATTCGAATTTGTATTCATTTTAAAAATATAAATTTGTATTTGTATCTGAGACTATACGATCGTATCCGATCCGTTTCCATCCTAACCACAATGCATATACTTTTAGAGTCCTAGTAGTACGAAAGTCACCAGACATTGCCCAGAGACTCAAAACACCAAACAACCCACACACCGCAATTTGACCGACGGTAGGGGGTGCCAGCCCCAGCTGCCCCTCTCCCGTTGGGTCCGCCCTTGAAGAGCGGATACGTGTTTTCTCACTAAGCACACACGTGTGTGTGAGCTGAGGCATCCAGAATTGATGCAGGATCGAACATGAGTGGATAGCTGGCATGACGGCGAAGGTTGCCAACTGAGCAGCGCTTGTTCCTCTATTACTGACATGTTCACCTAAAAAGAATACTACTAAGGGCATGTTCTTTTCAGCTTTTAAAAACTGCTTTTCGGCTTTTCTACAGTTATTAGCTTTTAAACGGGGTATCTTTTCAAGATAGGGTCTACTAGTTAATTACAGTACATACTATACCAACTTCATTTATATCGGCAAAAACCGCACGTGGGTTTCTGTTACTCTGTAATCTCTCATATGAACAACCCAAAAGTCACAAGTTACAGCCAAAAGCTATAAATTTCAACTAAAAAGAACAGACCCTTATTCCATGCTAGCCGCATTGATTCCCATCCCAACAAAACTTAAAGAGGTCCTTTCGAATATCTTAGGGGCGATTAACTAACTTTCACCCACAGAATTCGGTAATTTTGCCACAACATGTAAGCATTTCTCAATATTTTCTATGATCGATTTATATGGACAACGACGGTCTTCTCTCCATGGAAAAAGCCAGCCAAAGATGAAAGCGCTTTCTCCGTTTGCGAAGTGCTTAAAGGAGTACTTATGCAGTAACCTGAACATTATAGCTAAAGAAGGTACCATGACAACGCAAGCAAGGGCCAGACGTAAAGGCACCAACGGCAACTCATTTTGGACCATCCGACTCAGATTTGACGCACTAAATTTGCTCAGGCGAGAAATTGAGAGCCCCAAATTTCTCATGAGATATCCATAATTTCTCGTCTGCTTCAATCCAAGCCTTCCCTTGGTTGATCCAACGGTTTGGAGCTTGCCGAAAGGCATTGTACTATATGAGTGCGAAACATAGATTGAACTACCGAATTAGCAAAAATCAGAGCTATCACAGTATCCACTAAGTTTATGGTCTAAAGATAAGCAGACTCGAATCGCTGACATCTATCACAGGGTAAGCCACCATTTCCCAGCCTCTTCAACAGATTTCATCATAGAGATCAACGATAGAGAATAACTCCCACGAACACTGCCTCTACCTTTCTCATGCTAAGGTAGAGGATCTCCTTCCCAGACGTAGACATCGACTGGTTGTCCAAGAAACCTCTCACAAGGGAAGAATTGGATGCTTAGGTAGAGAAGCATATATACTCGATCTGTCCGCATGATGGCAGTCGGCTTGATCACTCATGAGTTGCCCATCTTATCGAGGTTAATTGTGCCATTGGATCAACGCACAATAAGTACTTGTCACGAACTGAAGAACCATGTCCTAGAGGAATTATGCGTGTCAAGCTGGGGTTAAGCGGGCTGGGAGTGTTGATCTTGATCGGGGGAAAAGGCGGTTTCGCCTGTAGGGCGTGCAGGCCGCACGGCCGAGATAGCGGCGCATGCAATTGGGGGTGGTGCCCCGTCCTCGGCCTCCGAATATAGCTTCAATGTTCTTCTTCCCTATTTCCGCCCCTGTTCTCTCACACGTAGCAGCATCCTATTTATTCTACTCTGCAACAGCATCTACCCCTTCTAGACTTCTAACGAATAGGTTGCTGTCATGTGTGAGGAAACATAGGAAAGGAAATAGAGAAGCTACATTCTCGGCCTCCCAGGTGGGCTTCCAACACAGCTTGGACACGGGTGCAAGTGAGGCAGGCTGCGGACAGCCTACATGGCCACATCCGCTCGCGCTGTCCGTTGTCTGAAACGCGCCTGCCCACTGCCCGTAATTTTTGGTGTTGGTGGGTTTTGTGGCAACCCACTAACTAGCAAGCAACGATTTTCTGCCAGTGTGTCTACTGCATGACGATACTAGTACCTAATAGTTTAGAAATGCTTTAGAATTTTTTTCCAAAAAATATCAAAAAATTCTGAAAAAATCAATATAACATAAAAAGGTATTCATATTTCGAGTTTTAATTTACAAACTAATTATCTGCTTGCGTCAATGTACACTCAAATATTATAGAATAACTGGCAGTGAGGCTTAGGCTTTTGGCTTCCAGCTTATTTTTCACTATTCATAAATTTCGTCTTTTTCTGAACTTTTGGTTTTTTGTTGAGTTTTTTTGCTGGTTCTTTTTTTCCCGTATTTGTTTGTATTATACGTAATGGGCTAACATATTTTTTTATATTTTTAAATTTTTTTTAAGTTTAATTATGCTAAATAAGCCTCTGTCAGGTACAATGTTTTTTTCAGCCATAAGTTATGAGCTTTTAAGCCCAACTGATCACCACATACATCATGGTCAATAATTCACGCAAATATTATAGAATAGATATAAAAGAACGAGTTAAAGATGGTACGTCATTTCTCCTCCAACCGCTTCATTCTCAACTTCTCATCACTCTCTACTTTTCAACTGATCAAAGTAGCCCTCTTCTATAACATGATTCTCTATATATCTAATAAATTTCATTACAACGCACGAGCGGATGATTAGTATTATAGAATAGATTAAATCATGGTAAATAGTTCACTCGGGTTTTGACCCAAGGACCTCATCACAGCTCCCAATCCTTTGACAGTAGTGCAGCTTGCAGCCTAGATACATGAAAGTTCGTAGCAATATTATTACATCCTCCTTGATACATACAAGTTGATAGCACCAAAAGGCACAATCCAAAAATTGCCCCAAGCTTGGTAGCACACAATCAACATAACTGAAGTTGGACTAGTCCCTGTAGTAATTGGACTAAGCCTAAACATGAAGCTTTAACATAAACCCTAGATCAAGCATGAACACCTAGCCAAAATACTTAGAGCGGAAGCGTGATTACGTACCCGAACTTGATGAAGCCATGAAGTTGCTCGGTTGAGTCGGTGAAGCAGTGAAGTCGAGATGGCCGACGGTGTAGAGGGGGTTGGCCGGCGTCGCTGTAGTCGCCGTGCACACGAACGGAGAGGTCCGATCTTCGTTCACCGTAGCGCCCGTAATAGATCGGTCTTGTTAGGGTTTGAGGAGCCTAGAACCACTCATGCCAGAAGCCCTGCCGAAAACCCCCTTTTTATTTGGCGCTAGGTGACCGGGACCTAAACCAAGTCACAGTTGGTTGCGCCCCCGATCAGGGCGCGAGGTGGAGGGCGTGACCTCCCTGAGATCTCGGAGGTTGTTAGCCGAGATCAACCCAACATTCTCCCCTTTGATCATAAGGCTAATATCATAAGCCCACTCTCGATAAAATAGCATACCAAGGCAATGTGTTGCATGGCCAATTAAGTGCCGTACAACCTCAGTACCTATAGTGTACTATCATATCTTGAAATGGATATTCATTATACTTAATGGGAGTTGGTTTATTTTAAGGTCATTTTATCCAGAATCAAAGGCTTTCCAATAAACCCATGCCGGCAACATGATCACGAAAAATAATGGGTGGTAAGCCTTTAGTAAGCGGATCCGCAAGCATTAACTTAGTACTAATATGCTTGATACTTATGGTTTGATCCTGGATTCTATCTTTCACAACATAATACTTAATGTCAATGTGTTTGGCAGCACCACTTGACTTGTTGTTATTTGCATAAAGACTGCGGGTTCATTATCGCAGTATAAAGTGAGTGGTTTAGATATGCTGTCTGCCACTCTAAGTCCCGGGATAAAGTTCTTAAGCCATACAGCCTACCCGGTAGCCTCATAACATGCCACAAACTCAGTTTGCATCGTTGAAGATGCCATAAGAGTCTGTTTGGAGCTTTTCCACGAGAAAGCTCCTCCTGCGAGTGTGAAGATATAACCTGACGTGGATTTCTTAGTATCAACACACCCCGCAAAATCTGAGTCTGAATAACCAATAACTTTAAGGTTATCAGAAAACTTATATGTGAGCATGAAATGCTTAGTAGCTTGCATATAACGCAAAGCTTTCTTAACAACCTTTCTAGTGGTCCGGTCCTGGATTTGACTGATATCTGCCAAGTATCCCAGTTACAAAAGCTAAATCAGGGCGTGTACATACTTGAGCATACATAATGCTTCCGACAGCTGAAGCATAAGGAACCGACTTCATCTGATCAGTTTCATATTGGTTCCTCGGACATTGAAATGTCCCAAACTTTATCGCCCTTAACAATAGGAGCAAGCGAGCCAGAGCACTTATGCATATTGTATCTTTTCAGTACTCTGTCAATGTATGCCTTCTGAGATAAACTTAATGTTCCTTTGGACCTATCTCGGTGAATTTCAATGCCAAGAACATAAGAGGCATCACCGAGATCCTTCATATCAAAAATAGATGAAAGAAATCTCTTGGTCTCAAACAGCATATCCTTATCGTTGTTGGCCAATAAGATATCATCCACATAAAGTACTTAAGATGGTGAATTTACTCCCCTTGAACTTAACATATATGCAGTTATCAACTTCATCTTCCAAAACTCATTATCTTATCGAATTTGAGGTACCACTGCCGCGATGCTTGATTTAAGCCATAATTGATTTCTTAAGTCGACATCCCATATGCACCTTGCCTTCCACGACAAAACCTTCCGGTTGAGCCATGTAAACATTATCTTGCAAGTCGTCATTAAGAAATGCCATCTTAACATCCATCTGATGCAGCTCTAAATCATAATGAGCTACAAGTGACATAACAATTCTGAACGAATCTTTAGTTGAGACAGGAGAAAAGGTGTCATTATAGTCAATCCCCTCTCTTTGGGAGAAGCCTTTTGCTACGAGCCTTGCTTTGAACCTTTCGATATTTCCCTTAGAATCATGCTTGGTTTTTATAGACCCATTTACAGCCTACTGTTTTGACTCCGTCGGGAATCTCTACTAAGTCTCATACATCATTAGTGCCCATAGACTTTAGTTCATCCTCCATGGCTTCAAGCCATTTAGAAGAATGTTCACTCATTATGGTCTCCTTATAAGAGGTGGGATCATTTACCTTCCCTATGTCATTAATATCCTCATTCATATAAACAACATAATCATTCGGGATGGCAGATCTTCTCTCTCGCTGTGATCTTCTAATAGGTTCATTAGTTATCTCAGGAGACTGCTGAGGCTCTTCATTAGGTATAACATCAGGAATTTCAGAGACCTCAACAGTGGGTGCAACAATAATATTCTCTACTGGAGGTGCAACCGCCTGAGGTACAGGAATAAAGATCTCTGGGATGAGCGGTGATAGAACATAAACCCGCTTCTCCTTAAGTTCTATTTTCTTGGGCTCCAGGTCCTCGTTATTTTCTAAAAACACAGCGTGCCTTGTTTATACAAACTTAGTTATCCTATCAGGACAATAAAAGCGATACCCTTTGAAAATCTCAGGGTACCCAATAAAATGGCAACTTGCTGTCTTAGGATCTAATTTCCCAATGTGTGGATTAAATAACTTAGCTTCAGCACGACAACCCCACACTCGTAAGTATTTCATACTCGGTTTTCTTCCAGTCCATAATTCATAAGGTGTTTTAGATACTGATGTACTGGGAACCCGATTAAGAATATGTGCGGTGTCTTTAGTGCTTCCATCCACAAGTCAACTGGTAAACTAGAATGGCTAAGCATGCTTCGTACCATATCCATAAGTGTACGGTTGCGTCTTTCAGCTACACCATTCTGCTGAGGTTTGCCCGGCATAGAATACTGGGCAACGATGCCATTTTCCTAAAGGAACTTAGCGAAAGGGCTAGGAATTTGCCCATAAGAGGCATGTCTTCCATAATATTCTCCCCCACGATCCGATCTTACCACTTTAATTCTTAGGTTGTGCTGATTTTCAACTTCAACCTTAAATATCTTAAATTTATCAAGTGATTCAGATCGGTCTTTAATGGGAAAGATATAACCATAACGGGAGAAATCATCAGTGAATGTGATGAATGTATCAAAACCATCCACTGATGTCACAGGAAAAGGACCACAAACATTAGTATGAATTAATTCTAAGAGTCCTGTGCTGCGAGTAGCTCCCTTCTTTATTTGCTTAACATAATTTCCTTTAATGCAATCAATGCAGTGGTCTGAGTCAGAGAAATCTAATGAATGGAGAATTTCTTCTTTAATGAGACGCTTCATTCTCCCCCTCGAAATGTGGCCTAAACGACAGTGCCACAGTTTCGAAGAAGTCTCATCATTATTTTTTACGCTTAGCATCACACACAATCTTTCTGGAAATGCCCTGGCTGCTTGCAGAAAAAACATTCCCCCTTTAGATGCTCCGGCGGGAGCAACATGAGGCTTAGGTGCATTGTCCACTTTAGGCCCCGATTTGTCTAAATTAGGGGAGAATTGCAGCTTTTTCTTACATTTGAAGTCCTCTTGGAACTTCCTTTTGTTGGAGCCACCAACATGAAGAGCAAAATCCTTCTTTTTTGTTCTTATTTTCTCTTCCTCCTGGACACACATGGCGATCAAATCACTCATGCTCTATTTTATTTCTGAGTATTATAATTAATCTTAAAAGCCATGTACTCAAAAACAAAAGAGGTCATAATAAAATGGACAAGGAAACCATCAGATATTGCCATGTCCATGCCCTTGAGTTTTCTGCCATATTGGTCATCATCATGATACGCTCTTTTATGCTGCTGGACCCATCATACTTAGTAGTTAAGAGCCTCTGAATTAAAGTACTGGCATAAACTTTAGTTGAGTCTTTAAATTTCTCCTCGATTGAAGCCAAGTACTCCTTAGCATTTTCGGAATCGGGAATTGCTCCCCTAATCCCGACTGAAATAGAGGTCTTCATAATCATTAGTGGTAAGCGGTTAGACCGCACCCATTTTTCAGCATAAACCTCATAAATTTTCTTTTTCTCATCATAATTCTCCACACCTTCGGCAGGAGGAATGGGAACGGCTACTCTTAAGGCATAGTCAATTGTGGCGGCAACGTTTGATGCATTAGGTACTGAATTTTAAAATACAGGGCAAAAATTAGGAATATCATAAATATATATTGCATGTAATTAACCCTACGTTGGTCTGATTAATAACATGCAAACTACAGTTCTAATTCATATCATCGTTGGGCAGAAAATGAAATAGAACTTAATAATTTTATATGGCGACACATGATTACAAACAACGTTAGTCAGAATGTAATCATATGCATACATAATGCCAAAAACATAAAAAATCTCCAATTAAAATATCTCGTTGGTTCAATTTTAATTAGAGACAAAACATAATAATATAGCGACATATGATTATAAATAACGTTGGTCAGAATATAACCATATGTATGCATAATGCCAAAATTAATCGTAAAAATCTCAAGATTAAAATATCCTGTTGGTTCAATTTTAATCCGAGATTATACATAATCATATGGTAAAGATACATGAAATTTGGGCCACTTTAAGCAATTAAAATTAGTGCATAAAGGAGATACATAAAGCATAAGAAAATGCACTGAAAATAATAAAATAATACTATTTTTCAGCTGGCCCTAAAAAAGAAATGGCCCAAAAACAAAATATGCGCACGGCCCACAAAAATTCACCTGCGCTCGGCCTCTAAAACCAGCTTATGGGCTCAAAACATGCCGCGGCCCACCAGAAAAACGCGCGCGCGCATAACCTGGAAAAGCCCGTACGGCCAAAATCAGGTGGCCCAAAAGACTCCCGCACGGGAAAAAAAGTCCCACACGGGACAAAAACCTAGTGCAGCCCACCACTTACTCGTGCGCGGCTCCGCTCACAGCGCGGCCCAAAAATTGCCCACGCGCGGGCCTAAAAAAATGCGCACGGGCCACAACACACACGCGGTGACCCATGACAAATACTCACGCGCGCGCGGGGCAGCTTGCCAAAAAACGGCCCAAAAGACAACGCGCGTAGCGGCCCAAAAAATTCCATGCGGCCAGAAAAATCCCCGCATGGCCCAACAGCACACGCGCGTGGCCCACTCATGCGCCCGGCAGAAATCGCGCACGCATGCGCACCGTTGGATCCTCATCAGACGGCCGGCGCACATCTCATAACCCCGCAGCACTGGAGCACCGTTAGATCTGATCGGACGGCCGACACGCGCTGCAGCTGAGACAAAACACCCGCAAGAAACCCTAACCCTAAGCATTTGCACTGAGTACTCCTGAAAAAATCGGTGCGCACGGGAGAGGCGTTAGCGGCGGCGGCGGTTCCCGCGGAGCGGCGGCAGCAGCGCGCTTGCGTGGAACGGCGGCGGCGGGGCCCCCGCGAGGAGAGCGGTGGCGGCGCGCTCACGTCAAGGAGGCGGCTCAGCGGCCACGCCCGGGCATTGGCAGAGCGATGGCGCCAATCATGAGGCGTCGGCGGCGGCACTCGGACGACACCAGCGACGGCCCCGCGCGCAACGGCGGCGCTCGGGAGGCACCTGCGACGGCCCAGCACAGAGCAAGGCGGCGTCGGCGGCGGCCCCGAGCGGAGCAGGGTAGCGTCGGTGGCGGCCCCGAAAGCCATAAGAGATTTTTTTTTGTTCTTCCCGCTGCCGATCCGAAATTTCATTAGGGTTTTTATTGATCGGGGTGGGCTAATTTTGGGGATTCCATTAGGGTTTTGCGAAAGCTTGTTGATCCCCTCCTTCTAATTGCTAAGCCTACCCATTAAACATTAAAACCGAGCCATAAAGCCTAAATCCGAGCCTCTATTTTCTAGATCCAAGTTCGATTAGGGTAATTAGGGTTCATGATGAGCTAGGGGGTGCTCTGATACCAAATGTAGTAATTGGACTAAGCCTAAACATGAAGCTTTAACATAAACCCTAGATCAAGCATGAACACCTAGCCAAAATACTTAGAGCGGAATCATGATTACGTACCCGAACTTGATGAAGCCATGAAGTTGCTCGGTTGAGTCGGTGAAGCAGTGAAGCTGAGATGGCCGACGGTGTAGAGGGGGTTGGCCGGCGTCGCTGTAGTCGCCGTGCACACGAACGGAGAGGTCCGATCTTCGTTCACCGTAGCGCCCATAATAGATCGGTCTTGTTAGGGTTTGAGGAGCCTAGAACCACTCATGCCAGAAGCCCTGCCGAAAACCCCCTTTTTATTTGGCACTAGGTGACCGGGACCTAAACCAAGTCACAGTTGGTTGCACCCCCGATCAGGGCGCGAGGTGGAGGGCGTGACCTCCCTGAGATCTCGGAGGTTGTTAGCCGAGATCAACCCAACAGTCCCTGCTACACTTGACATGACAAAGTGTTCCTTCAACCAAAAAAAAAAGGTACTATATAAACACTTGAAGTGTTTCAAATCGCAGTACTTGAAGTGCTGCTTCAGATCAAATCTTCCTTCCACAAACTTAAAAGGAATTTCCGCAAAGCAAAAAGAACAAGAAATCACATATGCAATATTTCTCCAAAATACGCTTTACAATTATATTTGGAAAGGGAAGAATGGACCCCATGCAATTCAAAACAGAGTTTCCATTCACAATGGTCTTGCATACAATTTTATACTCGACCTTTCATTAGAAGATGTAGCTGTACTCATCAGTAACACCATACAGACATAGACATGTCGCATCAAGCTAAATAGGAGACTTAATAGACATGACCAGATGTCAATGCAGTTAACTTTCTGTAAGATTCTTGTGCCCTTGTAATATGTTCCAAATATTTCTTTTTTTTTTTCAGGAATGACATGAAAATCATAGGTGTGTACTTGAGTGCATATAAATCACAATTCACAATCGACTCATCAAGCTAAAAATTATACCTCAGCAAATGAGATTATCATTGTGAACCCATCAAGATGGGAAAATACAAGAACTGTCATTCCATATTCCCAAGCACTACTCCATCATAAAAAGGGACAATCAACTTGGTTCAAATTTGGATGCAAATAATCTAGAAGGTAACCCTACAGTGTGCATCAACTTACTTCTTGCAACAGCACAGATAATTTATAGTAGTTATATGATCTGGCTCATGAACGAAAACAGCTATGACACATACAACATGAAAGTCCTGACTATAAATACTAGTTTACCAATGCCAGCTAATACAGGACAAGGCTACCAAAAAGATGAGCAGAGGAAAGAAGCCAATATCTAGAATAGCATTGCTTAACAAAATAAAGGGTTTAATCTCTAAAACCTGAAAATTGATGCTTCGAACATGACCTTCAAAGTAACTTGATAAAGCACTTCAGAGAAACAAGAACATTCCCTGTATATCAGCTCTCCTGCATAAAAACAAGAACATCCTTAGAAGGCTTCAAAGGCTATCAACTGAGACAAACAGTTTAGGCACTTAAATAGTGAAGAACATGTACAAGCTTAATTGTACAAGAAATTGACTTACCACGCTTTAGAAAGCTGATACATCTGACTATGACAATAAGAACCTTCAAAGAGCACAATACTTCTATGACTTAACACTCCAAAGAAATACTTAGCACCATACTTCTATGACTGGAGTAAAACAGAATTATTTTTGAAGGAAATAAACAGAGGTATTTCACACGGTGTACTTCCTATTGTCTCGGGCTGAGACTCAAGTGAATTGAACCGGGAGTCATGCTGATACCACACTCAAACGCCTGATACCGCAACCTCGATTGTCAATTTGTTTGTCATCCCGAATACCTTTGTGCTATGCATGTAGTCCCTTGTGCAACCTAGCCGACGAACTAAGGAACGTGCGACCATGACAACGAAAGCAAGGGCCAGAAGGAGAGACCGGTCATCCATGAAACCTCTGGCAAGGACGAACTGATTGGTTAATGGAATGCGAAAATTGTTAATATTGGCCCTTACCGTAGTGCATAGCCGCAGCGGGATGTTTTTCACACATCAACGATGATGATGACAGTTATAGCTTGTCTGCGTTGGTCCATAACTCCATACAGCATGTAAATGCCATGAGAGAATACAAGGACTTGTTGAGAATAGAGAGCAGGAATTGGCATGAAACAACGCACAACGGCTTGCAGTTGCAGCAAATTGGGGTTATGCTTTGCAGAAGAAAGGCTTGTTCTTTTAAGCTACGGTTTATTAATCTAACTAACAGTAATTGATTAAAGAAGCCAAAAGCCATTTAAAAGCTAAAAATAACAGACCAAAAAATCAGATTACAAATATTAGTATAGTATTCTGAACATTTTTTATACCTCCCACGGTAATTGGAAATGAAAGGCATCTATATCATGTCTGCCCTATTCTTTCAGGTAGAGCAGAGACTATGGAGCATAAACCTGAATCCTGACACCAAAGACATGGAACTACTAAAATGTATTCAAAACTTTGGAGACATGGGGATTCGAACCCCGTGCTCTCGCATATGCGAGCGCTCTACCATATGAGCTATGTCCATACCTGATTAAAGCTCAGTCTGGCCTAACACTATATGTTACGCTATTTATCCCTTCAACTCTCTCAGAAGGTTAGATCTACTTAGAAAAGTACAGTAACTCTTTTTTGATAGTGTAACAAAATTACTTATAAATAGCAGTAAATTACTTGTGTTATGGTTACCACACTCTTGTAAGCGCAAATAAGTGACTTGGCGGTAAAATTACTGACAATTGTCAATAAAATTACTTATAACTGACAGTAAAAATACTTACAACTAGCAGTAAAATTACTTACGACTGATAGTAAAATTAATTGCTATTGGTAATAAAATTACTTGCGACTCGCAGTAAACTTACTTGCAATAAACTTCCAGCGGCCTCCCTTGACCCTTGTTCAATTGTCCCCTTCCCCTTGGCCAGTGGACCCCCTTTCCCTTGGCATTATTCAAAACAGCTGTGGCTTTTGGCCAAAATAGCATTATAGCGGCTGTAAGAAGCCGTTGTTGAAACTATCAATTTAGCTTTTGGTTTTTAGTGTTTTACTAAGCTGAATTGAGAAGTGTTGTATTTTGCACTTTAGCAAGTGGTACTAAACGAAATCATTAAATTACACTAGTTCGAACTTGACATACAAATTGAATTACAAACATTACATGTGACACATGGACATTTGTAGTGTACAAAGTAAAATAATTGAAATTGCTAGAACACAACCTACGTTAGGCCATCAAAGACATTACAATATGATCGCATACCCTATCCATGTGGGCAGAGTCAGTACCATATGTACTGTGTGGCATATCGCCTTCCCTATGACCTACGTTACCTACATCTTAACCATATGCATTGTGTGGTACATCGCCTTTTCCATAACCTACTTTACCTACATCTGAAGCTCCTAGGTTAGCAAAATCTATGTCAAGCAACTGACTATCCAAAATAAAGTTATACAATGCCATCACCATGACAATTATAATCTTTGCTTTTGGGCGTTGTAGCTAGGAATGTTGTCTAATATATGCCACTTCATCTTGCATATACCAAATGCACGCTCGACAACATTGCGTAGGGACGAGTGATGGAAATTGAAGATCTCCTACATCCCGACAGGGTGACTGCTATTTTGGAACTTTGCCAGATGATACCTTTGGTTGCAGTGTGGAGCTAGGTACTCCAACTTATTTGGATACCCTGAGTATGAGGTAGTACTTACTTGCAAGAACCATATGACAAATGTCAGTTGTGTCGGTATATAAGTACAACCATGCATGAAAGATTATACATACACCATCATATTTGAAGGTGGATGAGGAAACCAATTTTCACATTTCATCAGTGTTTCTTGCAGTACACATGTGTCGAGTACCAATTCGGCCCATCCGGCACACAAAAAAGTGAAATGGGCATCGAAGTCATACACTGTGACACATTATGACTAATGTACTCCTACTTGTTGAAATGCCTAGCATGCTCCTCAAATGGAACCATGTCTTGCACATGGGTCCCATCAAGCACCCAGATGCAATTACGGAAGTGTGGATAGATTATTCATTGAAATAGCCTCGGATGCACACTTTGGAATGTTGGATCAGTAGGTGCAATGTTTGCAGCAGCCAATAATCTATTCATGCACTTTTGGACGTGTGAGAACTTTCTGCTAATAGTTCATGATGAGTGCCCGCATCAGTTAATAGCATGTTTATTAGACTGCATTACTCCACATGTCCACAAGAACAATGCAAATGCTTTTCTAGAGCAAACTTCTATAGTAGACTTCAGGCCATAGTTGTCAATAAGAGTGTCGTGCAATCTATCAAACACTGATCTGCACATCCTGAATATATCATAGCATTGCTGATTGCTAGCCAATTGTAGTTCTACCCATTGAATTATGGTTATCATAGGAATTCGCGCTGGGGGCCTAGACGACAAAGACATGTTGTCATCTAGGCATGTGTAGGCGGCATAGGCCAACAACGCGAAGGAGATAATGAAAACTTCTTCGCTATCAATGTCTCCACCACCATCACCTGTCGTACTCATCACTGTACAAAATGAGTATCTGCGGGATGTTTAGTTGTCGAATTTAATGACAAAGCATGCCCTCAAATGTTGACTCAACGACATCATGCAATTATCAAGTAACATGAACGATCTGAAACAAACAGTGTATAATATTACATAGTGCATTACACAAGAAACAAATGTAGTTTGTGCAATGTGAAAAAACAACTCAAAGAAACATTCAAACTAAAATGTGCAACATGACACGGTGGCAGAAACATAAACGACATTGCTCAAGGCTAGTTCTTCATCTGGTCCCATGTCCTCCTAATCTACCGAAGTTGTCCCTCATCCATTTTCATGGTGAGGAAGCTGTTGCGACATTCTTTCTTCATAAAGAGCTAGCTGACATAGTAGTGCTTGTCGGTCTCCTCGCTAGCACCGCTAATTTTACAGTTAGTGTATAGTAAATTTTAGTATGTACATAGTAAAATCTTATGTAGCATTCAGTAATTTCATATAAACTTAATAGTAACATTTTTATAAATATTGCATTGGGTCCCTCTTTACTGTACAACAAAATGTTACACGTGAGTCATCCAAGAATAACATTTTTCAAAAATTTCTTTTTTATTTATTGTGCAATAATATTACAACATGAGTATAATAATTTTTAGTGTTATGACAAATTGTATGTTGGTTTCTGTAGAAGCTCACAACCATGCAAGCAAGCGAACACTGGGTAGTGTTGTCTGCAGTTGATCCAGCCACTAGTGTTGTCTACAGTTGATCCAGCCACTACTGCCACCACCTGCATGGGCAAGGCGATTATGACAGCGTAGTAGTAATATGTGGTCCTGTTCTTTTTGGCTGAAGCTTATGACTTTTGACTGCGACTTGTTGCTTTTGGGCTATTTGTGTGAGAGATTACATAGTAAGAGAAACTCATGTGCGATTTTTGCTGATATAAATGAAGTCAGTATAGTATATACTACAATTAACTAGTAGACCCTATCTTGAAAAGATACTCCATTAAAAAGCTAGTTACTGTAGAAAAACGAAAAGCAACTTTTAGAAGCTGAAAAGAACATGCCCTATATCATAACGTATAATAATTCCATTATAGTTATAACAATAAAAAGTTTATTTATATGCAAGCTATCATTCTACTCGCCAAGCAAACCAGGAAGGGGATAAGGACGACCAAAGTTCCTAGCAAGTTGGTCTCCCATTTAAGTGTTGTGCCAGATGGCTATTTGTGTCGATTGACGTGGCCATCAAAGCTAGGGAGCTCATGCTAAACGATCAGAGCCTAAAAGTGTAAGATTTTTTTACTTTTGTTTTCTGCCATATGAGTGTGTTTATTTCTTATCATCATATGCGTCGTGATGTGATTTACCATTAGTTTTGTACTTTTTCAACTGTAACAAGGTCTTGTTGCGGGTCGGTGACTCTTTGCCACTGGTAGAGATATCATAGCCTCGTTCAACAACAGTCATATCACTGAAGAATGTTCATTTCTTTCTTCATCGACTACATAGGCCACGATGATGTGGTGCTGAGGCTGGAGAGTGTGGGCTACATGATTTTTCTGTCTTAGGAACTTTTGGTATGTATTTTGTCCTAGTAAACTCTTTGCATTCTGGTAGTAATTATTATATATATGCAACAAATATCAGCTACATTGTTGTGACTTTATATTTTGAAGAGGCTTCTAAACATCAAGGAATTCTTGAAAAATGAAGAGTACAATTGCGTGCTCACCGCGAGTATTTTGAGAGCTCAACTTGACAAGATGGACCCTAAGGCAGTAAAATTGGTGAGTTATAGTAATTTTACATTATGCAAGTAGTAAATTTTGTCTTCATATGGTTGCCAACCCCTTTTGTTTCAATTGTCAAGTCTTCCTCTCCTTGCTTCACAACTCCCACTAGTAGGTGTACTACATAAATATTGTGCATAGACACATCGATGTGCTAGACTCAAATGACTATGTTCAAAAATGTATCGACCCTGATGACCATCATCATGCAGTCGGCAACAAGGTAGTTGCATGTTTGAATGACACCTTCCATGCCGTGACCGGTGGGAAGTTTCCAAAGTTTGTGAACTAGAGGAGGCCGTTGTTCGCCACGCCGAAACAAGTTCTCCCAAATGATTGCGCCTTCTTCACCATGAAATTTTTGGAATTTTACGATGGCGAAGGACAAGATCCAAACTGCCATAGAACATGTAAGCAGTAATTTCTTCTCTTACATGAAGTAATTAAGTTGTATTATAGTATGTAGTAATTTTAGGTTATGATGTATTTCTTTCATATACAGGAGAAGGGCAACATATATAGGGTAGAGCTACTATTCTATATACTCTTCCATATGCTCAATATTTCTTTCATCGTGCTCAGCGAGCCATCGGTAGCCCATTGGGCTAAGTGTGCCTAGGTCGGCCCAGCATGACCTGATCTCTCTCCATACTATGCCTATGTCAGAGGGCAGCCATATAGACTAGCACGACACTATACGATAACTTATTCGGACCAATCATATCAAACTTAATTGGGCTATATCCTATCTGAACCCATGTCATGCCAAGCCGAGGTCCCATTTGACCAAGTTTGGGATGTCCCCTTGTTGAGGTTACACCCTATTTTAGCTTATTTGGAGCTTCTCTCTGTGTGGTACCTTCGTTGCCCCCTAATGTCTGCTCCAACAAACCCAACATGGCGCGAAGTTAATTCTGGATAAGAACCCTGCGGATGAATGATGCATCTGCACGCAAACTCGATCTGACCATGCCAGACATCCTAACCGCCACACATGGCCCATAACTTGCCAGTAGTATGGAAGACGAACTAAACGAGTAACGTGAGCACCACACTACTGATGTACTTATCCGTCTATATGTATGATGCACTGACATGTAAGCAAAATCTAAAAGAAGTACGGCTGGTTGCAGTCTCGCAGTCTCAGTAGATACATGTGTGCCGGGCTCAAGCTCAGCATCTGGTCGTGAAATGATCTGCACGTACAGATGAGAGTACATCAAAGAAGGGGTTACAAGAATGGCACGGTTAAGGTGGTGATCATTTGGATTTTTTTTAGCTTATAGTTGAAAAGTACTGTAGCTGGCTGAAAAAATATTGTAGCTAACAGAGGCTTATTTAGCATAATTAAATTTAAAAAATAAAAAATATGTTAGCCCATTACATATAATACAAACAAATACAAGAAAAAAAAAGAACCGGCAGAGAAGCTCAACAAAAAGCCAAAAGTTCAGAAAAAGACGAAATTTATGAATAGTGAAAAATAAACCGAAAGTTAAAAGCTGAAACCAAAACGATCATAACCTTAAGTGAGGCAGGCACGCCAGGTTGCTTACATGGATCGGGCACCAACCTTTTCCTACAGGACCATGACACAGTACGAGCCTACCTCTCGCGTGGAATGTTCCAAAGCCAATCGACGAAGAGGAATGAATGAACAAGGCCACACATGAATGAATCAATGGCGTCTGGGATAATTCCAAACGGGGGATTAGGTCGCCAGCTCATCAGGTTGCGACAACGCCTTTTAATTCGTCAACGGTGCCATCATTTTGACCTGATTGGTGCCGGGACTAATCTAATCCAATCCTGATACTAATCCTCGGTTGATTTTAAAGAGCAACAGCCCTTTCAGATCAGACGTCCTCCTCCCTGTTGAATTGATTTTGACCCCGTGAATGTGATCATCGAATAAGTTATCTTCTTTTCTTGTGTTCTCGATATCCATGGACCAATGGATTCTCGTGAGAGGGGTCGAAAAAATCGTACAGCATCCTTTATCCAAATGGTGTAGGGATTCGACTCGTACAGTCCACACAAAATCTCGATGGATTTGTTTTGTCCAAAAAGGTAGCTCCATGACTTGGAACATGACAAGCAGATTAGCGTGTGCAGGCTTAGAACTGAGTGAGTGTACTTAATTACAGAGCGAGCAAAAAGGGCTAGGGATTCAGAGTTCATGAAGGCGAATGGAATCCCACTTTACAAATGAAGCATGTGGTTGCCCCGGCACATATGAATATGATAAGGATCTGATAGAACACTACTCTGAGCTTTGCATTCACTCAAACTTGAGCTAGTCAATGAAGACAAACATGAGTTGCCACTGCATGCAAGATTTACACGGTAGTACTTAATTACAGGGTAGGGTAGAAACAAAGCAGGCACCTTTGCATATTACATACTCGATCAGTTCAGTGTTCTTCCCCAGAACACACCTCGTTTAGGCCAAACATAGCTAGATAGCCGCCTACTTATAACTTCAAAGACCATGGACTCATCACCCCATTAGGACTCACTCTAGTACCGCACACATTCAAAGTGACCGGCATAGGCGCACTGCTATAGAGAAAACACTGCACCATCTCACACGGATTCACAAGAACATGTGTACATAAGCACAACGCAAGCTCAAACAAGCACGCTATCTAGCTTCCTTTGTTATGTCCTCTTCTCGGCGAATCGCTTATTTCGGGCTTTTTGATGCGACGGATCGTGCTAGTTCATCGGTCCAATGAGCTGATCACCACCCTGCAAGCACATCAGGTCCAAAGTAAGTTAATCAGAACCTATCATGGTGACCTTATTTGCCAAGTCATGAAGTACTCCGGTAGGTATTGATCATTCGGCATGGTACAAGAGACTTTGAAGTGAGAACAAAGGAAACATATACACACGCGCGCGCGCGCGCGCGCACGCACCAGTCATACACGGTGGGGCTTCTCGGCCCGACGGCCGGCTCGTCCCCGACGTGAGCCATCTTGGGTTTCCGGCGAAGCCTCCTCCAGCTGTCCCCCTTGGGCGTGGTAGCTGCACCAAATCCCAACACACCAGCAGGTCAGGCGTATTAATCACATCACAGATGCATCATGCATGCACAAGTTCTCACTACTTTCTGAACGAAACCATGTACTATCAATCTTGGAATAGATATAGTTACACTCGATCCACTCTTTTTCTAATGAAGTTTCAGATATAAACATCAATTCAACAATAAAGAAATTTCAGGGTAAACGATCAATTTCTCGAGATGTCTACCAACTTTACGTTACTAGTCGTAGATCTGTGGCTGCATCACACTCAAGGCATAAAGCACAAAGCAGCAAATATTGTATATTTTTCTTCTCCCATTTTCATGGAAGGGCCATGGATTGATGCAACTATCTACTCACTCTGCGTATCTCTGCTCATCGCAGATCCTAAAGAAGTAAGCATCGGGATCCAACCCCCAACCACTCGGATCTACAGTTCTACACTGAAAGCGCTACGCGCCAATCCTAAAGAAAGAAAGAAGCGACTTTTTTTTTCTCTCGGAAGAGAGAGGAGGCAAAGAAACACAGGCGAGCGAGCCCACCTGATGCGAACGGGGATTCCGGCGCCGTGGCCGGGGAGGACGGCACTGAGCTGGACTCGACGCGCGGCGACGGGACCGACAGCGACGGCGGGCGGACGATAGTGGTGCTGCGCGTCACCGCCGGCGCTTCGGCAGCGGCCGCCACCACGGCAGCGGAGGAGGAGGAAGGGGAGAAGGAGGAGTACTTGCGGAGCTTGCCGAGGCCGGAGTCCGGCCGCGGGCCGGCCACGGTCTCGTCCCAGAGCTGGTCAAGTAGGCCCATGGTAGTATATGCTTGGTTTCGTCTACGTATACTAGGCGTATGGCCTCCCGAATGCGCGGTGCCGTCGTCGTTCTTGGACGAGAGAGAGAGAGAGATGAAAGAGAGAGAACTGCCCTGAGCCTTGGGGTGTGTGATCCTTTGTTCCTTCGGAGACGGAGAGGGTGGAGAGGGGAGGTTATAGGTGTGGGAAGGGAGAGAGGATACTAGGGGCGTTGGTGTAATTTTGGATAGGGAGTAACTGGTGCTGTGGATTTCACCTCTTTTCGGCTTCTCCTGGCTCAGCTCGGCTCGGCTGAATGTTTTCTGAGAACTTACTCTGCTGTTTTATCTGGAACATGGAAATTTATAAGATTCATATAGGAATTGTAGATTTCTCATCGTACCTTTTTGATCGACATTGTTGCATTCCAAATAACCACTGATAGTTTTCTTAAGGCAATACACAGGCAGTGGCGGACCTAAGATTTTACCAAAGGGTATACCGCACCAAAATTTTCATATGCAATTCGGTAAAATCATTTGCCAATTCGGTGGATGGAACCATGAAATCGGTGGATAGAACCTACACCGCTAATAATACTGCATAATTTCAAACTCTTAAAAGCATGTTTGAAAAACGCCAAGTTATAGGAATTTTAATTATGATTATTGCAAATGTCGCTTTTAGCAAATAAAAGAAGCTTGCCATCCAAATGTATTCACAAACATTTCTCAGCCTAATGTATTCACACATTCTTTTTTTCTTCTGCACAATGCACTCACGTAATCATGGAAAGTTTGCCATCCAAACACCAAGGGCACATGGAAAAGTCAAGCATTTGGTGAACCAATGCACCATTCAATACAGCCCACTGTAATCCAAAGCAAACTATGAATGAACAAGGTTCTTCATACTGAGAATATAATGATGCCTCCAGCAGCTCAAACATAGAGACCAAAAAAGTGTCCATTGGCTGTTGCCATTGAAATTCAAGCTATGCACCTGCTTATGCTCATACTGCAATGTCCACTCTTAAACAGACTTCACCTTAAGATTGGTTATGGTCAGGTTTCATTGCAGAGATATTATCAGTTGAAATGTCAGCTGTAGTCATGATTATGCCTAAAAGCCAATTCTAAGGACTTACTGTGTTTTCTCCTTAAAAAGACTTGTGCGAACTTTAGGATATAAGGTTAATATAGGTTAACATATACTAAGATTACTCATCTGAAAATACACACTATTATAGAACTGTCTTGGACAACAGAGAAAATAGAAATTTGAGAACAGAGCATTATTCCATTCGTTTGATCACGATACTGTCGACAAAGCTGAGTAATATCTGTATTAGAGAATAATGAGGTTGGGCAAAGTTCAGGTATTTACTAAAGCAGCAACCTTCACCCTCTTTAGAATTCAATCGACATCTAAAAGCAAACCGATTAAGACCAAATTGCAATATGCTAGGTCAATCTAGTGAAATAACCACACATACAGTTAACCCACACCTTTAACTAAAATCACCACGCTGACCCTAGTCAACATAAGACACAAGTAACAGTTTCGAGTAAAGAACGCGAGGCCTCACCTCGCCGACGCAAAGCGGTTCCACATCGAACAGCGCGGCCTCAACCACCGTATCCATGGCTGTGGCCTTATCGCCGGCGGCTCCGCCTGTCCGCCACCGGCGGTGGCGTCGGGAGGCGAAATCGTAGAGACGGGAGCAGCGGTGCCTCCCCGCGCAATTGGTTCCCTTCTCTAGGGTTGCATCGGTATTTGTTTGGATGGGGAGGCCCATTGGACTGCTAGGCGGGCTTGGCCCATCTACCCCAGTGCAGCTTCCATTACTCCATGACCGAAAAGAACCTCCATTCTCCCGCCTGAGAGTTGAACGGCAACTGCTGCCGGCTGGGCCCCAGGGTATGCCGTGGCCCACTCGGCATACCCTGTGGATCCGCCCCTGTACACAGGCAAAATCCATGATGGGGTTTATATATCATGCTAACTCCTCGTAAACGGTTGATAAGATTCTGTCATATGAACTAAAATCTATGTTGTGATTACTGAGATATGCGGATGTCGTCAGTCACAAAATTATGAGATATGCGGATGTCGTCAGTAACAAAATTATGAGATATACGGATGTCGTCAGTCACAAAATTATGTATACAAATAGCCAATCGTAGCAAATTAGTAATTCACAGTCTTCGATCGTTCATCCGTCTAGGGACATATCTGGTACGAAGTACTCTTGAAATAGGATAACAGAACTTGCTATCTGAAGTTCTGGGCAGCACAATTGTTGTCGAAATCAGCTACATTTGTCAGAGTTTGCATCTTAGGAAGTTAATGAGTTTGATGTTTCATGCTGCCTCGGCTTCAGCTTAGCTGTGGAGCCGAGCCATCAGCCGATCTGGGCCCAGCTCGGAGCGAGGCTCCCGTGAGCTTCGACCGGAGCGGGATAATTGGAGGGCGTTGACCACCCATTCGCAGGGCCCACCTCAGCAGCATCCACGTAACGGATAAGATCCTTTACCGCTCAGGACAACTGTAACACGCCACCTGGTGGACCCTACCCAGTTATCACGACCTCAGCTAAAAGCTAGTCACCGCGTACTTGTATCCATCCCAGCTTTGGTTCAGCCTGAGATGAAGGGCTGTGAGAAACGGTATTTGCCTTCTAAACAGAAGAAGGGAAAACAAATGAGAATGCTATTAACAGAGCAAGTGTTTTCTCTTTCCTGTGTTACGGCAAGATGATACGCGCCTCCGGACACTCCTCAGGGTCCTTCCTAGACTTATCCTCACTGAATCGTCCTCCACTGTCTGAAGCACGAGATACTCCTACTCCTTGAGCAGGAAATAAAAACGATACTTCTAGACAAACATAATTACATAAAGGAGTTTTGATGGTATGGCACTTTCTTGCGTGCAGTGTTGCGAAGAATGCAGTCTCGGCGCTTGGCTGGCGCTATCTCTGGAGTCAAGTCACGATACGAAAGATTTGAAGGTGCTGGCGACGCAAATGGTGAAAACACTAGCAAAGACTCTAGTGTCTGAATTAGGGAAGGAACTGGGTTGGCTCCTGGTGCTGAGCAGCCTTCAGCTGGGCAAGGTCTAACTGAGCTCCGTAAGTCTTGGAAAAATACAATTACGCACGAGGCTTAATAAAGGAAGAATAATAGGTTCTTTTGCACAAAGCAATATTTTTAGATCAATTACCATTGCGTATTTTCTAAAGCATCAAGTTAACAAAATAATTGGAATAACTAAAACTAGTATAAGCTTTCTATTGAAGATTCTAGCTACCAACACTAGTATTAAGGTATTAAGGTTCTAACTGCCAAAGTTCAATGAATCAGGTTTTATCCACCTGACTAGCTCTATCTGCTAGGACGAACACCTGAGAGCTCTAACCACTTCAAGATTTTCCAAAGCTCGGTTAAAAACAAAACCATAAATTTACCATGTGACAGCACACCTTGCCCACCCTTGACTGTGGGCATGGATATTCAAATAATTTTACACTCTAAAGAGGTTGTACAACTTTAACCACAAAACATGTTCATCCCATATTGCCACCGGATAAACACACTTCCTTTGGTGCGTGGCGCGAAAACCATGACAAGGCCTTTACAATGCGTCAACCCAACCTAACTCCGCCCACTAAGGTTTCGCCGCTGAAGGGTTCTATCTGCCCAACTAGAAACCCCATCTCGCGCTGTGTGGCAATGTCGCTTTTGACACCCACATTCAGTCCTCTGGTAGAACCTAAGCTAGACCATTGCAAATTAATTAGCCAAGTCCTACCCATTTAGACTTGTGGTTGTATAGCAGTGCTCAGTTTGGACAATCACAAGTGTCGGTCCTTAGTTGACTATGGCGGTATTGTCGCAATATAAGTTCTCATGCTCAATTTGCACCAATTCAAACTTACCATCTGCCCAGATCTAAAATTATTTTTATTATTTTGTTTTGCTTTATAAAGAGTGGCAATACCTTTTGCTACAAGGTTATTAGAATGAAATGATTAAGGCATATGATAACAATTTTCCTTTCCTAGGGTTATAATGACCGAATAGCTTGTCCAAGCAATTCAACAATTCTAAAATTATTAAATGGTACTATAATCTCAATACCAAGACAAGGATATCCTAAGGTGATAATGGTACATAGATATCAATATCAAATGAGGGTATAATAATGTCGAATTAATTAATACCCTTAAGACATAAGTTAACATTTTATACAACATAGCAATACATGTAAATTTGAAACAATAAAATAATTTTGATAAAACTAGGTACAACAATGTCAAGGAAGATTTGCCTTTTGTGGTTGGTGTTTCTTCTTGCTGGTCGGGAACTTCTTCAACGACGTCGGGTTCACACGCAAAACAAGAAAATACAAATAAATAAACACAACTAAAATTACAAAAATACAAATGTATACTAGAAGGTAGATTAGGATTTTATATGAATTTAGAAACTTGAATCACTCGATTCGTAGTTCATACGACAGAGAACGAGCGATCGAAAGATCGGTCGAAAAGGATAATGCTGAAAATACCAAACCACAGAATATTCTTTGGCATCTTCTTTTTGCTAGATTTCTTGGAATTACGGGGAGTGTGACTTGTGTGGCCCTCCTATCATTGGCTCCAAGCAATCAAATGAAGAATGAACAGAGGGAGTTCTATGGAGAAACAAGGGAATTTCTAGGTGGTTTGGCCAGTGGCTCTGGCATGGGCGTGCGTTGGTGAGGGGAGGCCAAGGGAGGTTGGGCATGGAAAACAAATGGAGTGGTGGGAATCCCAATGAGGGGATGGCCGGTGTGGCTGGTGGTGGCAGCAGCGGGGCCACACCGGCACAAGAAGCAGACGATGGCACGAGTTTATGAGGGCAATGACACACAGGCATGTAACGCGGAGAAAAAGGGTGAGCATAGGCACAGTCTCAACGCAATGAAAACATAGGTGAGGTCGACTTGGCTGGAGGATGGCCGAAATAGGCTAGTGATGGTGACAGGCATTAGAACCATGGGGTGTTCGGTGGTGGACCTCCTCGCAATGCATTGGAAAAATCGAGGTATGAAACATGAAGAGTAGGTGATGATGATCATGCATTAGCAAGGAATTGGGTTTTGGCTCACCGAAAGTGATGAATCGACGATGGGAGTTGATGTAGATTGGTTTCAGGAAAAACTCGATTATGCCAAACAGTTGCAAAAAATTAAATTAACTTCATATGAAGGTGTAAGATACTCATAAACGTGATGTGACATGAGAGGAATTTGAAGAAATTTATCAGAGTGCGCGAGACATGAGTCGGGGAGACAATCGATTTCAAGAATGACAGACTCGTGGTGACACTAGTACTCTGGGGCTTGACAGAGATTAGAAGAGGTTGGGAGAGGTCATGGGGTCGTATATAAGGGCTCGAAAGAGATAGAAATGGACTCGAATTCGTTGGCTTTAGTTTTGGTTCAGTTTGGAAATGGATGAGATAAAAAGAAAATAGGAGAGAGAAAAGAAAGGAAAAAAGGAAAAGAGAGAAAAGAAAAGAAGCAAAGAAATGGGTCAAGAAAAATGAGTTCGACCTAGAAAAATAGAATTGATATTTCTTTCTAGAGATTTGAATTTTTGAGTTTTGGAATTTGAATTTGGGACATGAATTTGAATTTAGATTTTTTTTCTTATTTGTCTTCATTTTCTTTCATTGAATGACTTAGAAAAAACTAACAACTACTACAGTACAATTTTAGCCAAAAACCAACAGCTGGAAGCCAGAAGCCGCTAAAAAAACCATAATGAATGGGCCCAACTTACCTTCAATGGCAAAACAGGCTCAAGGCATAGATTTTCTTTTGCTACTCCCAAGAAGCTAGTGTGGCTTTCAGGCAACGTGGACGCGTTCAGGTTAAGCTCCGGTATCTCTGGTATGCTAGTGATATATTATAGAGGCAATTATGAAGATGACTGTATTACTTCTATATTTATAATCTTTTAAATATATGTTATTACGTTTCTTGAATGATTATCATTTATAAAGGTTAGCAAGTATGTGACTTGTTGATGATGCTCTTTACTTATTGAATGATATCATTCTAAAAGATCATTGGTCAGATATCACTAGTCAAGACGTTAGTGACTTATAGACCAGCATATGTATTGATTGATGACCACCTTTCACCGGTCATAGAAATAGGATGTCAAATCAATGATATGGACATATGTTTTAGAATATGGTGTTGGATTGACTCACCTTGAGACACTGTTTAGATTGTTATGTTTTATGTGCTATCAATCGATCTCAAGTAATGATGCTATATAATCTTGGTACCTAAGAACAATATAGTTTCCTACATGTGTAATAGTACACTTAGATGTTACCAAACGCTACTCCGTAACTGGCTAATTATAAAGGTACCTATGGGTATACTACGAAACATGCGGAGGAATATGACTGATCGGATATGGGATTTACCTTTTCTACATAACAAGGGAGATATCTCCGGCCCCTTGATGTGGTCAAATAAAGAAAGTGTATGGCCATATTATGAGTGGTCGAAGAGTCGACCATATGAAGTTATCCATCACTAGATCAGGGAAAAATTGAACAATCCATAGATAACTCGTTTCTCACCTGGAGTTCGATTGGATATCATGAGGCAGAAAGGAGAATACGCAAATAGGTCGTTTAGTCCGACCAGATACGAACTAGTACTATAGGTATATCGACTGGTCATAAGCTGGTCGAACATATTACAAATTAGTATGTGAACTGATTGTTTGGGGATATGAACTGGTCATAACCAGATACGATCTAGTCAGTCATAATGAGTTATGAACTAATTGTGAGCGAATATGACTTGGTTGTAGATCATATTGTATACGGTTCGTCTAAATTGATCTTTGTATATATTTAGGGTCAATATATTCTGCTAAGAACCGCTACTGACTAGTGACTGGAAAGATGTTTCCGAGTTACAAACAAGTATACATGAATCTATAGAGTCTCACACTTAACGGGTTGGAACAATTAGGATTCGGTCGGAAGCTCTCCGAGTGGGATGCGATCTCTACTCGTACTGGATGAGGTTCTGATCAGAGGCTCTCCGAGTGAGATATGATCTCTACTCATGTTGGATAAGGATCCGGTCAGAGATTCTGTATAAAGGGGTGCCTTGGGCTATGGGTAAGGGGCAAGACAGAGAGACATTGCATGACCCACTAAAAGAGTTTCATCCTTGGACATGTGGACTTCAGTAGAGGCACTACTACAACTACGACACTGATAGGGATGATCCGAGAAGAAAACAATCGACTCATGGAGATCGACTACAAAAAGAGAATGATCGACTTCCGATGATCACTTTCCAAAGACGTTCGACTATTTCCACTACATCGATGTGTACTATGTTGAACCGAGCTGCCTCAGATCTTCTTCTGCTGCACTGCGCATATAGTGATAACGATCTATGATCTCTTACTCACATGACTTTCTAATTTACAGGTAGAGATTTTTAATTTACACTAATATAGTCTATCCGTATCCCAACATGGTATTTGGTATATATTTCGACGCTCAAGTCAAGCATATCATAGGTAAACCTTACGCTTCGTTTGTGATTAGATTTGAGGCGGCACGATACATATTCATGATTATGCTTTTTTTAGAGGGAATCACAGGTGATACTCAAATGCCAAGTTATGGCCACAAACACAAATTAAACAGAACCAATTTTGATGCAGCTCCTGTAAGATACTGGGTAGGTTTTTTAGGCTTATAGTTTGGCTTTCTATATTAATTAATTTTTATATAAAGTGTTTTTTTAAGATGAAGTTTATAAGTTAATTATACAATTAAAATCACATATAAATATCTCTTTTCGTGCTCTATAACACAAATAGACAGAATTCAAAAAATAAACCAAAAAAATCATAAACGATAGGAAAAAAAACTCATCCAGTATCATGCCAAGCAAATGGAGATCATTATCATCAGAGGGCCCACCACCCCGCAGGCGCAATTATTGGGGCTGCGACCAAGCTTGCCGGGCATAGCAAAGCAGCAGCCACTACCACACCACATCAGTGTCAGTGTCTGGGCAGTGCCGAGTCAACATCTGGACCGGTTCGCCGTCCTGGTGTTTCCTTCCCCACCTGATTGATCGGCTTAATTTGCTTATAAATAAGCACATTTCACTGTCTCTTGCTGTAAGCAGTATATAGTCCGTTTTAGACAGCTTTTAGTTTATAAAAATAGCTTAGATAAATTATTATATTTATTTCAGTTTTTTAAAAAGCCAAAACTAAAAACCAAAATAAATATAGCCATTGACTTTTGGCATTTAGTTTCTAGAAATCAAAAATAGTTTAGAACGTGTAGCACGGTTTTTTCTCTTTTTTTTATTATTCGTAGAAATATAGTAATTTTTTTATTTTTTAATTAAATGACTTAAAAAACTAACGACTACTACATCACTATCTCAGCTAAAAAAAACATAAAAAAAAGCGAATTAAACGAGGTCTATAAGTGGTGCGACGGACCGAGCCAAAATAGTGGCTGGAAAAAAAATCGGGATCGAGGCTGCTGCCGAAGCTGGTGCTGTCACCTTTGCTGCAGGGGCAGGCAAAGGCGTCCATGATTGGGGTTTGGGTGGGAAGCGACGGTGGAGGGTCAGCGAGATGCCGCGGCGGATTGGCCAGTTTTGGTTCGACTGATCAAGGGCCTGACATCACGGATCATATACTAAATTTTTTGACGAAATATACTAATTTCTTTTTCAAAAGAATCCACTGATCCCATGATTATTTAACACACTGGTATGTCAACAACGAATTTCGGTTTTGCTAGCTCGATCGTCCGAGTGTATGTTCGTTTGCTTGTCCAGAGGTTTAAAAAAGAAAGAGCAAGATGATTTGTGGAGCAGAGAATTGTACGCAAGATGTACATACGAGTCCCAGTCATTTGGATTGCTGCGGATAGTTTTGAGCATAGCTGATGAATTTTACCTGTAATTTTTGAGACGACGCTAAACATAGTTTTAAATTTAAAAAGTTGTTTGAAGAAATTATTCTACTTATTTTAGTGTTCGGAGAAATCGAATTAAAAGGACTAATAGTCGCGCGATGTCAAAAGTAACGTCTGCCTTTGCCAGAAGGATTTAGAGTTTGAGCTGTGCTAACTACCGTTATATGAGCACTCGATGTTTGACAAGGTAACGAATCAAATACTAAAAATTACAATGAAAGATCCAAAGATCCACAGAAATAATTTAACCTTTGGTTGGCACCAAATTGAAAAGTTTAGCAGAGGTGCGACCGTGTGAGTGTGGCTAATTGTTGTCGGAAGCTCGCCGGCCGGCCCGCGCACGTAGCGCGCACGTGCGCCACAATGCTACAGCTACTCATTTGCGTGTCGCCGCTGCCACCAATCCCGTAGGCATCGGCACGGCCACAGATTACCACCGCCCCAGCATCTCCGTTACACTGGTTACAGAATTTTTTTCCTTCGCTTTTAACCTACGTGACAGCGAAAATTATCCGTGCATTAATCACACTAGACTAGAACAAGGACACCAGAAGTAAAACTTGTATTCCCTCCATTCGTTTATATTTAATGTTTTGTTTATTTTTTATGATCTTCAAAATATGATTTTGATAGTTTATATAGCCAGTCTAGATAGCTATTAATCTATTGGTAGATAGCTACTAATCTATTGGCTATCAAATTTTGACATCAAGCGTAAAAGAACGGAGGAGCACATTTTAGGGCCTGTTTGGAACAGAGGAATTTCACAGGAATTTTACAGGAATTTTACAGGAAACAGTTCAATTCCCGCAGGAATCAGGAAAAATTCCCGCATTCCAAACAGGGCTTTAGTGGGTAAAATGAGCCGAGCCCAGCAGTACGCTTTTTTTTTTCATTGATGGACGTTTCCATCTGCGCGATAGGCTGATGTGATAGCTCATATAACTGGCGAGCGCTAGCTGATTAATTATTACTTCTTTTCCGTTATGTATATACGATTATAAAGCACTACATCAGTAGATTATACGCCTGGCCAGAATTTCTCTCTCTCTAGTTTGGCGTCAAATTCACTTGTTTGACGAGTGCTCCTACCTCACGTGCATGAAACTGGATGATGATGGTCTGTTTTTTTTTGTCTTTCAGCCATTTTTAGTTTTTGATTTCTCTTGATAATTATTATTTATTATATTAATAAATCGTAGACATGAATGACCCTAGAAAAAAGAACAGTGCCCGATATGGAGAAGTGGGGAGATGGCCAAGAAACAGCAGTGACTTTGATATGTGAAATGGAATCTTTCCGTGGAAGTGACAAGCGGGCTAGAACATTTTTATTTTCTGGGAAGGGAGTGGGCTCGAGCTCGGAATGGTTCTATTCATTTTGATTTCTAAAAATCGTAATTTTAAATTAAATAGTTTCTTAAGTATCTAATTTTAAACGTGTTTTTAAAGATGGTATATACTAATATATTGTAAAATATATTATAATGAATTTATTTATCTATATTAATCAAAATTACATATAAATATTTTCTTTATAAACTACTACTATTTATAAACTAAAATGAAAAACCACCAGCAAACTCTCTCACTCCGTGCGGAAGCGCACGCGAAAGCTTTCGGCTGCTTCGCACGGCAGAGCGCAAATGCGCAGCACAGTGAGGCCCACCTTCTCGCGGCACAATGTGGGCCGACCTAGAAGGCCAGAACATATCCAATCTGCTGGTGGCATTACTAGATGGGCTAATAGGCCGTATTGGCCCGGAAGGTACGGCGGATTTGCAGGCCGCAAGACTGTTTCGATTGCTGCCTGCCTGGGAGAATCCACGACCCACTTCACGTCCCGCGACGCCGGCTTCATTGCCCCACAGGCCCACAGCCCTCCTAAGATAGGCCACCATTTTCATCGTTTTGGGGAGCAGATGTCAGGGCCCATCGACGAAGAGTCACCTTAGTGTCGGTAAGTTCTTTACTGGACCGTGTAAAAGAAAATTAATCCCTGACGCGTTACATCTCAAAGGAAGAAACAGCAAAATGAATCATCTCCGGCATCCCCATTTGGCTACTAGGTATTGGCCCTGAAATTATGGAATTAAAATTCAATTCTAGAATTGAAACGATGATTCTAAAGCCAATTCCAGGAGGCATGATAGAGTTAGAAGCAATTCTTAACTTACACTTGTCATCCCTCTAGAATTTATTCTATAAAATTAAGTAAAAGTTTGGTATTTAAAAATTCAACCTCATGTTTACACCATAAATTTTTACGAAATTAACTAAAATTTATTGAAGATAATTCAGTGCGTAGAGAAAGCGAATTTGTGCACATTGATGAGCCTAGATGCATAGGTGGCCCCTCAAAACCTTGTAGACAATGATTTTATAAAAGTTCGGTATTTATAATTTCAACCTTACATTCACATCATAAATTTTTCATGAAATTGTCTGAAATTTATTGGAGATGATTTACCATATAAAGAAGCTACTTGTATACATTGGTGGACCTAGATGCACAGGTGTGCCCCCATAGTCTTGTAGAATTTCAAATGCCATATAAATTGAAAAGTGGATTTTGAGTTTGTTTGAATCAAATTCAAATTCAACTAGGATAAGATCTGAAATCCAGTTGAATGAAACAAATTCAATTCTAGTCAGCCAAACGGTGTTTAGAAGTAAAGCACACAGGAACTTTAGCAAATGATCGATCATCTCTAGTACTAACGATCTACCGAAGTAGTATCATAGATATCTGACTAACGTGTCTTGCATGCAGGAATTGATTTAGGCGAGAGCCTGAGCCAGCATTATTCATTTATTCTCGATCGGGAATTCGGGAGGCAGATACAAGCTGGTGCATGTAGACGGCGGATGGCCGGCCGGCCGGCCGGCACTTACGCGCTGCGGCCGGGGGTGGCGTATGGGAAACCCGCACGCGTGGTTGACGAAGGGAGCGTAGAGCGGGCTGAACGGGGACTTGGGGAAGACGTCGTTGAGGCACCTGTCGCCGACCGTCTGGAGCACGCCGCAGCAGGCCGCGTCGGGCACTGATCAACTCGGCTTCGGCTTCTGGCTTATTTTTCACTATTCATAAGTTTCGTCTTTTTCTGAACTTTTGGCTTTTTATTGAGCTTTTTTGCCGGTTCTTTTTTTTTCCCGTATTTGTTTGTATTATACGTAATGGGCTAACATATTTTTTATATTTTTAATTTTTTTAAAATTTAATTATGCTAAATAAGTTTCTGTCAGCTACAGTATTTTTTTCAGCCAGCTATAGTGTTTTCAGCCATAAGCCATGAGCTTTTCAGCCGAACCGATCACCACCCCTGTTGGACGGTAGTACTGTAGAATGGAGTGACCGTAATTGGGTAGTAGCATAGAGCAGTATAATCGCACCACATGATTGGTACTATTGAAGTACAGTATGACCGTACTTTAGATAGTAGTAGCTAATTTTTAGAGAGGTGTATTTTAGAGTATTTTCTCTTTTCTGAAAATTGATACTACCGTAGCTGAGGTGCGGTACACTACTACAAAAAGTCTTATATTAGACGCTTTATCACAGACAATTCACCAAAACTATCAGTGTTAAATGCAAACACAGACGGTTTAAGTTTAGAGACCGTCCGTGTTGCTACTAGCACTAAAAACCGTCTGTGAAGAGATAATATCACGGACGGTTCTTAACAAGAACCTCTGTGATGGTTTTTACCAAGAACCGTTTGTGATATTTGACAATATCACAGATGGTTTTCTATTTAAACTGTCTGTGATACTTCACATACAATTTATATTATAAATCGTCTGTGATAACGAAGGTTTATATTAAAAACCATCTGTGATATGTTTCCCGCCTCGCAATCATCGAAAATTTCATAATCTCTCACCTGACGCCGAATAAGATTTTGTTCTGAGATACCTTCGATAAAACGGCCATAACTTTTGCATACGGTGTTCGTTTTCTATGTTCTTATATTCGTTGAAAAGCTAATGACGAGCCCGATCCAAATAATTGACTAGCTCATGCTAGCCAGCCTCTAAGACCCCCAAAATTGGTCATCTTTAGCCTTAAATTTGCATCATAAGTTTTAATTTCTATTTTTGCCAAAATTTTCGATCTTGCGCTCAAAATTTGGGGTTTGCCTCAACTACAAGTTGTAGATCTCATGGAAACCTTTCAAACGAGTATATATAAGCCATATAGAACTTTGCTATTTTATCTTTTGAGACTAGCTGTTTACATTTTATCAGTATATGCATATATTATCTTCGATAATTATGTATTACAGACGGTTTGTGGTTCAAACCATCTGTGATAATTACGTATCCCTGATCACTGAGCCCGTCAACCCTCCCCAACCTAATCCCAGCAAATAGAAACCCACCAACCCCCACCTCACAGATTGTTGCTTCACCTCTTTGTCCCCGCGCCTATTCCGTCAAAAATTTTCCCACTCTTGCCTCTCCCTCCCCTATACATACTCACCTAAACTCATTCTCTACTGCACTCAAAATCTCTTCAGTCTCCTCACCGTCCTCCTCCTCGACTCTGACCCTAATGGCCCTTACGAAGTAGATGACATGCAAGTCTACGGACAGCAAGGCGCCACGAAAGTAGTTAGCTACCAAGACGGTGCTCAAATCAGTCAAGAGGACATCCAGGACATCCAGCTCGCGCGCTGCATCAGGGGCAAGAGGGCCTAGGCATAGAGGCCTCACCTTTACGGTCGAGTTTCTACTATTTGCTAGGATCTCTACTTCTTCTATGTTCTTGCCATGTTTAAGCGTTGGATTCATAGGAATAAGAGATGTGTTCTTGCCATATTGTTGTTGTGTTAGATAGGTAACCTACTCATTATCTTGTTATGCTATAATGGTATATTCTAATCTTAATAGAAATAGAATGTACTGTTGTGTTTGTTGTTGTATTTACTTATTTTCAAAGGGCATAGCTAACATTTCTTTAGGCTAGCCAAAAAACAGAAAAAATTAGGTATAGAATGAACTATCACAGCCGATTTTGTACCATAAACCATCTATGAAGGATTATCACAGACGACTCGAACCAAAAACCGTATATGATACTCGCACATCACAGACGGTTCTATCTACCAACCGTCTGTGATGTAAAAGTATCACAGATGGTTACCAACCGTCTATGATACTCGCCCATCATAGACGGTTGCTAACTAGAACCATCTGTGATATGGGAGTATCCTCGATGATGTTTGGTTCGAGCCATCTGTGATAGTGTTCTTTACAGACGGTTTTAGTTACAAATCGTCTGTGTTGTATTTATCACAGATGACTCACAAGCCGTCTGTGATAACCTCTGATTATCACTGATCCATAAATTCAGATGGTTCAGAAAACCATCTGTGATGACAGTTTCGAACCATTTATGATGACCCTTTTGTATTAGTGGTACTACCGTATGATCGGTACTACTGAGCCCTATGAGTGTGGTACTACCGATATTTGAGTTAACGACTAGTTTCTGTACATTTAATAAATCTTAAGTAGCCATTGAACAGTTGGTGTGGTAGTACCGACCACTACATGGTGCTAGTTCCTCATCCCCTTGATTTTTGGGGATTTCGACCCCAATGGTCATCCTGGTGGGTGGAGGCTATAAATACCTCTTTACTAGCAGTAAGGAGCTCTTCTTGGATCCAATTGAATACTCTTGATCCTTTGCTTCTCTCTTTTTAACTCATGTGCTCTATTTTCATATTTTGAGGTTGTTGAAAGCATTCAAGTGTATTGCATCATTAGTTGATCTTTGTACTCATTGGCTTATTACTCTTAGTGGTTGCCGACACCTAGATATCTTGGAGGAGCTCACGCGAGTATCTCTTGAAAGAAAATTGTGAAGAGACCTGGCACAATTGTGAGTGATGTTGTGTACTCTCTTGTCCTCCATATGGAGTGGTTATGAAATCTTCATCTTGAAACAGCACTAGATCAACTTTATTCATCTCTCATGGAGTGTTCTTGTCTTAGTTAATTTGCTCTTGTTCTTGTTGGTTCTTTGCCTCTTCTCCCCTTTTATTGATTTCACAGCGTGGCAAATACATATCAATGACAAAGATGTCTCATGTATATCAAATCCCATATATTTAGCACCGTGGTTTGTAAAATTTTAAAGTTGTCTGGTTCTTGCTTGATTTAGAGTTTTTCTTGAGGAATCTTGATATGAGATTTTTGCTTTGAATCTTTGGTTGTTCTAACTTGTTGTGATATGTGAAAATTTATCTAGAACTATGTTGGCTGTTCTTAACCCATAAGCAAGTTGTATCTTAAGTTTTTGAGATTTGCCATGTGTTTTTTGCAACCTTGCATGTTTTGAGGAAATATTGGAACTTTGTCCAAGATCCTTATGATCTTTGAATGAAATAGGTTCCTGAGACTCTCAACAAGGTGTGTGCAAAATTTTCAATCACTTTGGACATTGATTTTGAAGTTTGCACCAAATTTGGTTTTGGCTCAGACTGATTTTCTGTTCTGGAAATAGGGGAGCGGTCATACCGCTCCTAGAATCAGTCAAACCAACCACTGGTCAGACCATCAGGTTGTGACTTGTGATCGGCCAAACTGCACCTCCAGTAGTGGTCAGACTAGTTAGTGCTGAATCTATGAGAGCTTGTTGTTTTGGGATGTTACATGGATCTAGGCTATCAAATATTATCTTCATAGCTCTTTAGCTTCTATAGTGAAGGATTTCTAGATTGTAGGATCGTATGGAGCAATCAAAGGGGGTGAATGATTCTCTCCGCCTTTTGATACCTGAAAATAAATCTCAAACTAGAAGAACAATAATCTAAATTACTGTATATAGATTTTGACCGCAAGTCATTTGATTGCACGCTTGACTGCTTGCTTGATCTCCTTTGCACGTAGTCAAAATCTTCATCCACTCGAAAGCTTCGATCGCTTCGAACACTTCGTCCTCTTGATCACTTCGATAGCTTGAACAAGAACAAGCTGAGGACAACACCGTACTTTAATTGGTTGGATTTACTCGACAACTGAAGACACCGTGCTCGTAGATCGCAAGATCGTGATGCGATAGCACACCGACGAGGGCACAAGAAAGCGATGCTCAGGAAAACTCACCGTGCTTCGATTGAGACAATGCGACAACATCAACAACAATTTTCTTTCTTTGAGAACATATATGATATTTCACTTCAATATCATGTTTGTGGCTACAAAGTGTACTCACAGCACTCCTGAAAACTCTAGCACAAAAAGCCTCCCCAAGCCACGTCTAAAACCCTTAGCCTCTATCTGCTTTTATTTGCTAGAGCCCTAAACCGTGTTCACCTCAAACACAGACTCAAAACCTTATCTCTACCAAAACCTAAGGGATCTGGAACCCTTCTAAATACGAGTTTTATTCAAACTCTTAAATCTTCTCAGTTATGGACTCCATCCACAACTCCTAACATAACACGTGACGAAGCCTCCAGAATCACACCTCCCGTATCTTTATCACGCCTTATCAACTTCCATGTTGAAGCCTCCAGGACCGCATCGCCCATAGCTCTCCACGCATCACCATCTTTGATCTCCATGTACTCCAGTGTTAGCCCGACCACCTCGTGTGACATCCTCAATCATCTGGACCTCAGATCTTCCCATCCTAGTTCTGGTTCTCCTCGCCACCAACCATGGTCGTCTTCATGCCCACCTGCACATGCAAAGACCAAAGAACATTTTTCCTGGTACAAGTTCTTCACAACTTGATCGTCATCATTCCACACACACAAACCACACTCTTATCCATCAATCACCACAAACTAGACCATCCACGAACACCAACCAGGTCGTCTATGACCACAATTTCCATGCTCACCAAAATACCAACTTTAGACTACTCATTACGACCGGTTACAACCGCTATGTAAGACTGGTTACTAGCTCATCGAGTACTCGAACACAAGTACTCAGGAAAATACCATCACTTAGAATATTCGGGAATAACAACATCACTACCGACCACAGAACCATCGAGTACTAACTACCGAGTACCGATCACTACGACTAAAACACCAAATCACTAAGTCTATGACTACCGATCTCAAACCATTTGCTACACCATTGATCATTGAGTACCGCATGGACTACCATCCACGAGTACCGATCACATACCACAAGTCTCCGATAACCAATCACTGACCATGATTGCGAAAATCATGACTATCGAGTACTGAGTCCTTCCGACTACCGAGTATCGAGTCCTTCCAACTACTATTCACCGATCACCGACCACCATACACCAACCAGTCATGACGCTGACCTAACACGAGTACTTGAAGTACTCGAAGATAGCAAGAATTGAAGCACTCAAACAGGGCATAAAGTCTATAAGCACCAATCGTGAAGCCTACGGCAACTGATTGCAAAGCCTTCGACTACCGATCACGAGGTCTATGACAACCGATCGAGAAATCTAAGACAACAACAATAGACCGCAAGTCTATGAGTATCGAGTATCGACCACAAAAGTCTATGACCATGGAAAAGTACTGTAGCTATGACCATGAAAAAGTACTATAGCTACAACCATCTACAGGTTACTGAAGCAGATGACCATACGACTTCCGACCAGTTCATTGTCGCTTACGACCAGTTAAATGTTGCTTACGACCGGTTCACTGTTCAAGGTCGAAATCTACGATTACTTGTCGTGGTCGTTCTACTGTGATCAAAGGTGGACGTGGTCGAAGTCGGACATAGTCGAAGTATGATGCGGTCGAAGTCTGCCGTGATCGAAACCGGACATGGTCAAAGTCAGACACAGTCGAAGTTTGCCGTGATCGAAACCAGACGTGGTCGAAGTTGGACATGGTCGAAACCAGATATGGTCATTCTTCCGTAATCATGGTGCTCATATTGCCGTGGTTGTAGTCTGCCGATTCCAGTTTTGTAAAAGAGCACCGACCAAAACTTTTCTAAACGCAAATTTCAATACAACCCAAAAGCCAATTATTTATCATCAATAAATCTACGACCACCATATGATCTAACATAGATACTTAGAGAAAAAGTTTTAGAAGGCGTCATTCATCCTTCTGTTGTTGCTATTGCCGGTTCTACATCGCTCAATTAGCAAAGCACGCAACGTTCGCACGCTATCTTTCTTGCCATTTGTACATAGATTTTGGATGGAAGGGTTTTAGTGTGAATAGATTATAATTAGCAATTAAGCACTAGACAGTCCACCCACTACCAACAGCCAGCTAAATCGATCGGCCGGCCGGCACCTAAAGCAAAACCAAATCGTCAAAATATTCTCGTCCTCCCTACGAAGAAGCAGAGCACAGTCTAATTCTGCTCAGAAGCTCATTTAATCAACCGATTTGATCATAATTTAAGCAATCCTTCGTTTCGGTTAGCTTCAATGCAAGTTAAGAACCATCCTTGCTAGTAGTAGACTTCAATTCTTTTAATCGCCGGCTGACCAAAAACCGTCTCTTATCGTGCCTTCCATTGCCGTCCTTTACGAGGCAAACCCAGTTGTCAATACTGAACTCCTTGAAGCTACCTTCTGTCGCGAAAGGGAATATTAAAGGAACTATAGATTGGTGGCCGTGGACGTGGTCCTGAGACGAGGGTTAAGTTATTGTCAATTGGAGTGCTTGCTTGTTGTTATATCATTGCAATGGATGGTCAACAGATGAGTTTTAAACTAAGGGCATCTGTAGTGTATGAAAATAGAGAGTCATAAGTCACCTTATGGTCGACCTTATATATTACAGGGGTGACTTTAAGCAGGCTATAAGTAAAAAAGACTTGAGGCTGGTCCTTAAGCTAAAGACCTGACCACAAGCATTAAAATACAATTTTCTTTACATCTATTGTTCTCTCTCCCCAACTACCAACCACCACATCCCCCTTCTTTACAGCCGAGTGGACCCTTCTTTACAGCCGACGGTGGCCTCAAATGTTGCAGCGTCGGTCTTAAGAATAATACGAGACCCACCTTAAAAACCAGCAAACTATATACACTATATATACCCTAACAAAGGAGAAGACAGCATGCAACTTCGAAATGAGCTTGCACATTTGCAGTGGCAGCACAGAGCACCAGTGTACTACTAATCTACTACATGCATGGGCCAGCACCCTTTTCGTGTTGCCGTACAAGCAGATGTGAGCTTAATTGGCAGCACTTCTTCTGTTGCCGCTGTTGCAGCGGAGCCAACTTGGCCGGCGTGTCGGCCATGAACTAGTGCTAAGAGTCGTGTCGGCCGGCGTGTTTTCTTCTGCCCTTTTTGTTGGCGGTGAAGTGACAGATATATACTTAAACAAACAATGCAAATCGTAGTAGCAAGTAGGAACATGTACACCCTGGTGCTCTACGCAAAGTACGAGCTACAGAGTTGCTTGATACAAACAAGGATACTAGTAACCACCTTACGGTAGAGCCGTGGAGTACTCATCAAGATTTAAATTTTAATGTCTATTTTTACACATATACGAGTACGCTTTAGTACAAACTTTATGAGTCATTATCCTCATTCTTTGTATTTTTAGTGTGTGCTAAGAGGATATACTTGCACATATGTGCTCCTATTTGTGCATGGGTGTCTTATTTGTGATAAAAAAGGTGCTATTTCACATGAATTTTGTAGAAAATTGTTTTGTATGCTCATATATGACAAGGTTGGAGGAAGGAGTTGTGTCTAGGAAAGCGAGTGTGTGTGAGTTAGTTATACCATGAGTAGAGTCCGAGTCGAACCATGTAACCGGGTATAAAATTATATCGTCCACCCTTGTAATTCTAATTGTGAAAAAGAAACTCTTTACACGAATAGAGCTACCATGATTTGGCTCCCAAGGAAGCAAGCATTGTTGAACCTCATAGCAAAATCTCTATGTCTCTTGAATGCTTTGTGCGATCATATTCTCGTTGCGTACTGCCGCCGGTTCCAACAGAAGCAAATACAAATCCTTCGTAACTCTCTCCATACGTTCCAACTCAGGTCAGCTCGTTGATCCTTTGTTGAGCTCGGCTCGCCGGGCAAGGAGAGGCTAGTCTAACTCGGCAAAGCAAGGCAAGCTTTTTTTGGTGCATTTTGATCCGGTGCTCGTCGATCTCGCCGGTGATGTCGACCTAAGTGGCCGGTGACGACTCTAAGGCTCAGATCCAACTGTGAAGCGAGTGGATCGAGGTCGGCGGTGAGCAGATCAAGCCGATGCGCTGGCGAATGGACTCGGCATGGTTGCAGGCGACGCAGAAGAGCTCCCAGCGCTACTTGAAGGCCGGCCTACTGCATGCCGAATGGATCAACACTTGTCATTGTCACAGCGCACGCTATTTTGGCTAAGAGAAAATCTAGAAAACAGTGTATCGTTTTCTTGCGATTCGATGGTACAGCTTCATGTCCCGTAGCTCTCTTCTATCTCACACTTCTCCATCTCTCTCCTCTCTCCTGCAAGCTTTGGCGATCTGGTCAGAGGCAAGGTTCTGGGATTCAAAAGGCTAAAAATTTTGGTGGCCACCGAATTTGACGAAATTCAGAAATTTCGGAAATTTTGGACCGGTTTTCAGCTACGTTGACCAGTCAAACATTTCGTATTTAACCGAATTTTGACCAAATTTTGACAAATTTAGTCCGAAATTTTGATAAAAACAGAACAGCAGAGAACAGGAGGAGGAAAAATGAAACCTTAGGGTTTTCAGAGTTGTGCTTGTGTTTTTATGCTGTAGAAGGCATTCGTGGGCTGGTTTAGACCTCGGACTGGGCTGAAAATTCAAATTGAGCCGAAATAATTTGTCCGGTTCAATTCTTTCTCAGGCCTGTTTGAAATGGACGAATCCCACCGAATTTCGGCCCTTTCGGGTCGAATCCCAGAACCCTGGCCGGGGGTAGGGGAGAGGGCAGTGGAGGAGATGTATGGTGCTGTGACCACGCGACGACGACGGAGGATAGAGGAAGCGGAGGTGAGGGAGAGGGGAGAGGGGAGGACAGCCGGAGCAAAAGCTGTACCGTCAGAATCGATTCCGACAGCTTTGGCAAACTGTGATTGATTTCCTGATGGCAAGGACTTAAATTTTCTCTCTCTCGAAAGATAGGTGAAAAAACGAAGTGGCAGCCGAAAAAATAGCCTATACAGGAAGAAACGCCTGGCTACAATAGTAGGGTACATTGCAGGGTTAGAATTGAGGGCCTCTGTGGGCATCAGGTACCTGTTTTCTTCTAAAACTCGTGCACTGTGTGCCATCTCTCTCGTTAACACACCTGGAATTTAGTTCCCCAGATGTAGGGATTTTCTATTTCCAAATACTTGAACAATTGTCAAACCTTGAAGTAGAAGCAATCGAGCAAATGGCTGAGACCAAACTCTGCCGGGTGGATTTACGACGTAACTACCCACAATGTATTATGTGAAATGGATTGCAGCATGCATCAGAAAGCGTCGCCAACTAGGAGAAGAAATGAGCAATTTATACATTGAAATGCACATGGATACACTTGTCCATGGATCTTATTTGGGGGGAAAAAAGAGAAAAAGCCAATATCTATTACATGAAGCCATTAGAGAGAATTAACGGCGCCCAAAGAGCAGCATTTCTGGGCGCACGGTAACAACGGTGGTAAATTGGTAATTCCAGATTAGCACCGACACCGGGGTTAAGCAAATCGATCTCATGCTTTCTTAACTTTGCTCCCGGCGTTTGGAGTTTATCGCGATTCTACCCCGCCGAACAATTACCGCAGCTTCTGGAAGCTTCCAACTCCGGCGCGCCTCTGCCGTCATGGCCGGGGTGGCTTCAGCACGCGTAGTACTCGACTAGCTCGTCGAGGGACTCCGGCTGCGGGTCGGCGTTCTCCAGCATCCAGAGCAGGTGCTCGAACAGCACCACCTCGCAGCCGACGACGGTGCCAGCGTCCCCGCCGCTGCCGCCGGAGCGGTCGACGAGGTTCTGGAACAGCGGGTGGTCCACGAGCTCCTCGGCGATGAGGTACCGGCGGCGCGACTTGCCGACGTACACCGGGTGCAGGCCCTTGGGCACCTCGTCCGCGCCGTGGAACGACGCGCCGCGCCGCGCGCCGCCGTCGTCGTGGGCTGAGCCGATGACGTCGTCGGCGGCGGCCGACGGCGCCCGGCAGATGCGGCTCGACGAGTGCCACCTCTTGATCATGCACCTGAGCTTGCTCAACCTGCCCTTCGCCATTGCCTCCTGATGGGACGCAACAAGCAGAACAATCCAATTCAAGTGGGAGAGAATGGGAGAGGTTTGAGAGAGAGAGAGAGAGTTGATCAATTGAGGAGGTGATGATGATTGGGAAGGTAGGGGAGGCGCTTATATAAGGGAAGCTGATATAACATAGGGGACAAAGTTAACAAATAGTATCAGAACCTAGGTGAGAACTTGAGTCACTGAAAAAATTCGTCTTGGCGATTCCGCTTCGTGCTTGTCTCACGCGGCGCATCTCGCACGACGCTCTTAAGGCGTACGTCGCTTGGCCCTAGCGCATCTTCGCGCAACTCTCCGAGGGAAAGGCTTCTTCGGTTCAGTCAACTACCTCTAAAAATTCTTAGAACAACGTATAATTAACTAGGCAATTAAGCAGTTATGCGTCACTTCAAGAATTTTTCAGCGGTAACAAATTATTGTGGAAAATTATGAATTTTTTTGTGAAGCTTCCTTATATAGTGTGCTATGTTGTATAAGTTTTATGTATTTTTTGCACTACTTTGCTACCTCTAAAAATTATTTGAGCGGCACATAATTAAACAGGTGATTAAGAACTAATGGCTAGGGCTAATAGCCTACCACCTCGCCACTATGTGGTAGACCTAGTGCCGCACAGTAGCCAAACAGCAGGCCATTAACCCTCGGTCATTAGTGCTTAATCACCCATTTAATTACACGCTGCTCAAATAATTTTTAGAGTGGTATGAACAATTACATAAAAATTACACAATGTAGCAAACTACATCAGAAAGCTCCACAAAAAAATTCGTAATTTTTTATGACCATTTGCTACCTCTAAAAATTTTTAGTGCAGAGTATAACTGTTTAATCGCCTGATTAATTATGCGTCGTTCTAAGAATTTTTAGAGGTAGCAAATGACCTCAAAAAATTGCGAAAAAATTACACAACATACCACGAGGCCTTGGGAAGCTTTACCAAAAATGTCATAATTTTTTCTATCATACTATATTTACAAATTCAAAAAATTATAACATAAAATTACAAATTTAGGTAGGTAGGTAATTAAGCCGGTTAAGTAGCCAGCTTAATCACCTACCATTTTATGAGCAGACTGCAGGCCACCTGTTGTCTGCTGGCCAAGCAGCAGGTGCCTGCCATCTACTCACCAGACGATAGGCACCACTTGTCAACTGTTGGGCGCTACCGTCCGGTGATCAAACGGTAGAAATACTATTTTTTTATCAATACCATGTCTATACAGCTATTTTTATAAATATATAGTAAAAAAATACGTTATATATAAGACAAAAACTCGTGGGCTGCAGGGTGAGAGCAAGGTAGGCTGGCTGGCGCCCGCTTTTGTGGGGGTTGGGCGATAATAGTAGTTAACTCATTAACATCACGGCCAGCTGGCGAGTGGTCTAACCGCCAGTTTAAAACGCAGAAATTTTTCTTGGTTTCTATAGATCATTCCTGTGAAACTCCTGTAAATTTTTGGCTGACAAACTAGAGTTACTTGTTATTAGGTAGAAACCAGCGAGGCTCAAAGAGTCCAAACCCTGGGCGACATGCAAGACACAGCTAGAAAGATCAAACTGTGTGCTTAATCGCCGTACTGCACCAAAAATGTGAAGACCAGCTGGTGTCCTCCTGCATTCTGCAAACGGTTCAGACTCCTCGGCCAGAGGCTCAGAAACATCTTTCCTGGTGCTCCGCTTCCTTGTGAATTGTGATGTACGTATGCAGAGATCAGTAGAAATGTTCAGTGACCTGCACAAGTTCGTTGTATGCTTGTAGCAACACAACAGATGTGACTGACTTGGGCATAATATTTGTACGCATGCGGCTAGCTTGTGTGCAAATGTATAGCTGTATCCAGAAGTCAATAGAAAACCTTTTGGTTTGGAGAAATGGAAGGGAATTTGTATTTGTACTGGTATGGATTAGTAGGAAATCATGAGGATCTCCATCAGTGGACGTCATAATTTGCGGAGGACATGACGATGATGAATGCGTTCTGTTATTCTCATATACTAGTAATCTAGTGCTACCATAATAGTAATCTAGTACTACCAAACATTAATATTGCGTACAACAGATTGCGTTGATGTTCTTGTTTGTCTCTTCCTCAGCATTTCTGCGGCATTTTCTTTCTTTTCTACTTTCGATCTGAAGTTTGCAAGTGGCCCTAAAGAATTACGATATTTCGCAGACTCAGATAGTTTGGTTTTCGACGCAGAGCACTTCTTGAATTACAAGAAAAAAGGAATAAGAAATTAACATCTAATTGCAATAAGAAATTAACATCTAACTGCAAGAGTGATTTTTTTTTGGTTGAGGAAATGGGCAGCACTTAAGAAATTCACCGTCTTTGCAGTTGCGGCATGGCACATTTGGGAGTGTTTTTTTTTAAAAAAAAATGGCACATTTGGGAGGTGACTGCTGCATGCAACACAACATCATCGATCCTGTTCAGTGATGCAGACAAAAGTTCACATCAAAGGAGAAACGTGATCTAGGCTTTTTTTTTCTTGTGACGAGTGATTTAGTCCCTATTCACAATTCCTTTGGTCAATTCTATTCTATGAGAACCAACCACACTAACAGAGCCCCTACAGGTCCCCAAAATTCCAAGACATATAATACAATTTCTATTCCATTTGTGATTGATCAAACTAAGAAATAAGACTGACTGAAGCGATAGCCATGTGCATGGGAGTTGGAGAGGGTCCCCATCCCTGGCCAAATCCCCTGGTCTAGGGTTAATTCAGCAAAGATTATACTCTGGTGCTTAGGTTTCGATTAACGAAAATGATTAGTTTTGTTGTTAAGCATGGTGTTTGATCCGCCGGAGCTAGGAGATTTGATCCGGATGCGCTCTGCCTTGTAGTGTAGCTAATGTAGATTGATGTGAGATGATCATGGGAATCGCTTGGGGATATCTGCCCTTGTGGCGCAAGATTGTATCAGTGATTCCGATCGGCAGATTCCGTAGATCTCTAATTAAGAAAGTTCTTAATTAATCAAGCGCTACACAGCTGAACAACATGGAGTTAGCCGAATTGTTCTTTGTCTTTGGGTAGGGAAACAGCTCTCTGTTTCCAGTTCTTACGAGATAAAAACGGGTAGTTTAGAATACATGAATATTCATAAAAAATTTTACGAGGAACATTGTAATTTCCCCGTACTCCTATGATATTCCATATTCCGAAATGGCTTTAAACTCATCTACCAAGTTCCATATTGGACTACCGACTTCACTCATGAAAAATTCCATGTTCCTAATTGGCCTTAAAACTTGTCGATGAGGTTGCATATCAAACTATCTTTCTTAGATTACAATAGATAACACGTACTTACACATATTACACTCACACTACATATCACATGTACATATGTATGCGACCCACTGAAACACAAATTGGTTGCATATCGGACTACTCCGTGGAGTTGCTTACAGTGGTTAACGGCTACGCAGTGGAGCTGATTAGTTGCCTGATAGGATTGGACTTGACTGGAACAATCAATCAGCACGCACTGATGTGACATTTACATGATACTAGTGCATAAAAACAGTGGCCAAATTCAGAAATAAGTATTCAAGCAATTACAAAGTCATACTGTTCCAGCCTTTATTGTACACTGCATGTCAATATCCTATTGGAATTTTCTATAGTTTAGTACTGGTATATTGTTGTGCTGCAATCTCTTTCTTTCTCCACTTAAGGTTTTCAGATCGCGTAATTAATGCACGTCGCCCAGCTCCTAATCAACACTCTGTCCTATAAACACATAATCTTTTGGCCTCTAATTGTACTATTAATTATATTTTGTACACAACCAGGAGTTAATTTGTGGCACGTACGATGGGGCTTCGCTTTTGCATCGCCCAGCTGTCCCAAAGTCTCAATGGTAGTTGGCTTCTAGCATGATTGTAAACTCGAAATTCCAAATAGACTTCACATTCTTTTCAAGGACCAGCCAACCTTTTTGCTGCACAACAAGTGCGAGACACCGAATTCAATTCAGTGGTGTGCCAAAGCGCAAATAAAATATAACGTGCCACCTTACATGGATGCATGCATGCATAAATCTTCTTCTGTTTTAAGTAATCAAGCATGTAATCATTTGATGATCTCCTTGAAAGAATTAAGGGAGCTAGCTTTGCCAACCACAAGAGAGAATGGCCAAAGGAAGCAACGAAAGGGCACCACTCTATTTGCCTTGTATCTTCTTATTCTTCTCCTATCTACCTACCTATCTCTGCTCAATGATTTACAAGGCATCCAACAGTGCCCTTTTAGATTCGAGAACGACTAGAGGATGGTATACTATCGCAACACATTTCAACGGGATAGATCCAAAACTCCAGACCGTGTAATTGCCGCCGTCGCCGCACTAGGTAGATCCGCGCACCTCCTCCACCGCCCCCACCTCCTCCACCACCACCCGCAGCCGGTGGCTTTATCGTCGCGCCGCCCCAGGTAGCTTCGCGTGCCTCCTCTACCGGCCCCGCCTCCTCCACCACCATACGCGGCCGGCGGCATCGTCGCCGCACAGCCCCCGACCCCTCCTCACCGCTGGCACAGCTACCGCTGCCACCGCTCTCTGGCTCTACCCACCGCCCTCCTATCCTGCCTATCACCCCCACCGCCACCCACCACCTCCCCTGACCTCCTTCTATGCCTGAGGGGAAGGGTGAACCCGTAGCAGGGATCCAGGCCATCAGATTAGGCGGTGAAGGAGAATGAGGGGATGGCAGTGGCGAGGAGAGAGGAAGAAACGAGAGGGAGCAGAGAGAACTCAGTCAGTGTTGCGTCATTGTTGGGGGAGAGAGAGAGAAAAGAAGAAGGTGAGGAAATTAAGTGAATACTTGTGCTTGCGTGAAATGGTATAGCATTTTGTAGATTTTCTCTTGAGATTCTTCTCTAATCAACCTCCAAGCTCAATTTTTATCCTTGAGGTCCACACGCTAAGTTTATACATTAGAAGAGTGGTTAAAGATAACTTCGTCAAATGGAAAACATTATGCTAATGCTTGTCAACTAGTAGGATGTGATTCTTATGGAAGACATGCACACATCAACATTGCAATCATGGGGCCACACCGTATTAATGCCTGAACATATCATTTCTTTTATAAATAAGGGGGAAGGAGTACTATATATGTTGGAGAAAACTTGTAGCATTTTTATTGTTTTAAATTTCATCCTAAGCCCATCGGTGATTAGAACATTTTTATGACTTCAGGGCAGTGAGTGGGCAGCGCGTTTTTAATTAATTAATTAACTACTAGGAATCGACGACAAATCAACGCTACATGCTTCCATGTCGTGTTTCATGTCGTTAATTGCTACTCGCTCTTTTTAAAAACTAAGCACGGATTAGTTGGTGGCTAATCAGGGTTGCAGGGAAAGATAGAGACAGCAAAGAAAATGATTAGATCGAAAGTATTTAGCGAAACTCTGGCTTGACAGCAACGTATTATGATTTTTGTTATGTGCACCTTTTCAACGGGCTTCGTAGCTAGGGCCCAAGTCAATTCCACACAAGTATGCAGTTCGGCACTTTACAATGCGTTAGGTTTAGATACCATCTTTTGAGACCACAGCCTTGACAGTGGATGTTTGAAACGCATGAATTTAACAGAAATTCAGTGTTCTAAATGAGGTCTTACCATCAATAGGTTACCAGATGACTGTAGCTAATCCGCGTCCATGAGAGGTGGGACAAGTCGCGTTCCTGCCACAAATTTGACGGATGCCAGCATACAGGACCAACAATGGTAATAGAGGAGGTGGTGAATGATGTCTTTTTAAAACTTTTCTCTAAGCATTTAGAGATCTTTCATTCCATAGCTAAAGAACTAAGAAGATCAGATTTGACAGCAAAAATCCAAACAACAACACGAAACAGCAAGGTCTCACCAATTTAGCACATAACCGGTCTAACCACCATTGAAGATGTGGTCTGACCGGTGGTCGGTCTAACCAGCCACAAACTGATAGTTTGACCGCGGCCGATCTGATTGGGCCTAGGAGTGATCTGACCGCCTCCTAGTTCCCAAAACAAAAAAACTGCTCGAACCAAAACCAAATTTGGTATAAACTTCAAAATCCATTTCCAAAAGATTTGAAACTTTGTACACACTTTACTGAAGGTCTCAGTAATCTATTCCATCAAAAAATCACATGAATCTTAGGCAAAGTTCTAACATTTTCATAAAACAAGCAAGAGTATACCAAAATCAGATAAATCTCAAAAACTTGAGATACAGTTTGCTCATAGGTTAAGCACAACCAAGATAGTTCGAAATGAGTTCCCATATATCACAGCAAACAAGACTACCCAAAGATTCGAACACAAAACTCTCAGATCAAGATTCCTCAAGGAAGACTTCAAACCAAGTAAGGGCAACTTCAAAATCTTATAAACTACAGGGTCTAGATGGATGGGATATGATCTACATAAGATGTCTTCATCACTTACACGTTCTTCGTACACAGCAAGATCAAGAAGGGAAGAGAAGAGACAAAGAAGCAACAAGAAACAAGAGCAAATCAACAAAGACAAAAACACTACATGAGAGAAGAACAAAATTAATCTATTGTTACTTAAAGATGAAGTTTTCATAGCCATTCCATAAGGAGGACAAGAGAACATACCACAACATTCACTATTCTTTCTCAAACCTTAACTCTAAAACTCAAGTTTGAAATGGATGAGATAGTTGGTTGTAAGTTTTTATCCCTAACTCATTAAATAGATGGGTAACCTACATATATCTAGCCTAATAGATTCTATCCATTTGCACAATTGGGAAAAACCCGTTAACACTACACAACATGGGTTTTACACTCGCACTTAACCCATGCACATTTTTCAAAGCACATAAATCCGAACCACTAAGTCATTAGCCTTTGATATACTTGATCTTTTCAGCATCTTCTTGGCCTGTACCGCTTTCCTAAATGATGCTCAAGCACTGTAGTTTTGATCCAACGAATTTTTTGATATTTGGCCAACTACTAAAATACCCTCACCTTGACCCGGTTTTCTCTTTCCTTTGCAAGCAAGTGCTATCCTTACCACGTGTAGGTGCATCAATGGCTTACATGCATGGCAAGTCTATCCTACTCTAGTTCCTATTGGACCACACCTCACATAGACCGATCAAACCACTTGGTGCAACCCATCGCTCGAACATTTGCTTCAACATTTCTTGTCTTCCTTGTTCTACGCTTGAGCTCAACCATCTCACCCCGCACCCTTTACCGTTCTAGACCTCAGCTACTCCATAAGCGTAGTCCCGATCCTCGTCATTGATTATAGTTGACTCCAAGTTTTTCTGTATATCCAAAGACCAATAAATCATTTCCGGACACAAGTTCTTCATAACTTTGATCCATATTAGCTCAAAAATACTCCATACAACATGAATGCATAGACTTAAGGCGAATTTGAGTTGATACACAATTAAATTCCCAAAATTCAGAATTTTCAGCCGAAAATTAGACCTTAGCCGGTCTGACCGCCATGAGCGGTCAGTCTGACCACTCTACACCAAAAACTCGAGATATCGGTTTGACCGCCTAAGCCGGAATTTGCCAAACTGAAAATCTAAATTTTTCATAAAATAAAATTCGAACTCAACACATATTGATAATTATTTATCATAAATAGGCTCTCTTCTTTTTTGCTTCTAAAAATCGCTTTTATACCGTAACTAGATTTTAAACGGAATATCTTTTGAAGACAGGGTCTACAAGTCGATCGTAGTACAAAATTATATGCAAGTCTCTATCTCTCATAAACAACAAAAAATTATGAGTCACAGCTAAAAACCTATAAACTATAGCTAAAAAACTAAACTATATTCTGGTCCTTCTGGCGTGGTCCTTACGGCTGAATGGTAGGCATGCAGAGCGAGCGCAAGTGGCCGGCTGTGGTGGCCCGGCGCGCTAGCTGCGTGTTTTTGGTACACGTATCACACGGCGTTTTCCCCTTCCTGTGTGCTCCCGTGGGCCTGCCGCTGCCGCGCGGTACGCGGTCGCAGGCGCGTGCATATTTGTTAGACCGACTTTTTAGGTGCGCGCACGGACGCGCATGCGAGCGAAAAATTAACTAGCACGTACGGCATTTTTAACCCAAAAAAAAAGTATGTACAAGAGGTGAATCGTTTCTTGAGATTAAATTGTGAATAATTAGTACTATTCATCAGTTCATGCGTATATATGAAACCTCTTTTCTACTTTCGGGTATAATTACACCTTATATCGTATCTCACAATGTAGAAAATATCTCGCGTAACGGAGGGTATATACGTGTAGTAAATGAGTATTTAAGATTATCTAGGGTATAAACAATTTTTCATAGATAGTATGTATATTTTTTTCGACATACTCCTTTTTATATGCATATATGAAGGTATTTACAAAATAAGCTAAAAACTATATACTACTTTATAATTTTTTGTGAGGTTCACATTGGGGTATCTTATAATTAGTATACGAGTATACCTAAAGTGATAAAGGAGTATTTTAAGTTTGTTTAGGTAGTATATTAGAGATAGGTGTAATTACACCCGGGAATAAAAGGTATTTTTCCTATATATATATATATATATATATATATATATATATATATATATATATATATATATATATATTTATATATATGAAGCCTTTTTTCTACTCCCAGGTATAGTTACTCCTATTGTATCTTCCGTCGATCATCCTCAAGAGACTCCTATGCTGATCGGGTTTGTGGATCCGCTAGATATCCATTAGTAAGCTAACTAACCAATTGTTTCAATTAAATAATAAGTAAACTGATTAATTAGCGTAACAAACTGCATTATTCTCTCGGCCGCATGCACGTGTGATTGAAGTGGCTAACAAATCGAGTAGTGAGTAGTATGTGGTATCATCATATTAGGATTGAGGGAGTATCTGCACTTTTATGAATGGAAGTATGTCCACTTGATTTATGCATGGGAGTATTATATCATCGTATTTGGATTGAGGGAGTGTACCACTTTTTTAGGGACCTTTCCGGCCCTATTCAATTTTTTAGATTAAAAAGGGAGTACATCTGTGTTTTTGAGCCCATATGTAGTACTAATTCGCAAGGTATATATGTGTTCCATTAATGGAGGGAGTATATGTTCATCTGATCGAGGGAAGTATGTACAAGCAGGGAGTATGTGTCTTCTGAGGGAAGTAGTACATGGAGGGATCGTATGTGATCTTAAAAGGGAGCATGTAGAAGAAGGGAGTATGTGATCTTATAAGATGTATATTTACAAGGAGTATATATGCACAAGATAAATTCATCTATATAGATTGCTAGCTTGTTAGCAGATTTTCCTAAGAGAAATTCACATGCTACTATGCTAGCCCCTCCTTTAAAACTGATGCCAAGTAATTGGCTTAGCCCTTGGCGATGACATCAGGTAAGAGAATTCACGCCCCGTCGACGCCGACGATGCACGAACCTGGGAAGCGTTGCAATGGTGTAGGATGCATTCCTGCATGCATGGCAGTTAACATGGTCAGACTAGCCACGGGCAAACTTTGGAAATTTCTAAAGCACCTAACATGCATGGTGGTATATAGTTTAGGAAAGGAAGTATGTCAAGATTAAAAGAACATGTATACTCATTGAGCAAAACAAGAGTATAAGGCAAATATATCAATGGAAAAGTTACATACTGATATATATTAAGAATGTGCTAGTCAATGAAACACAACCATTCTTTTTGAAACCCGTAATATACTCCTTTTCATTGCATAAAGAAATTTATGGGGCAGAAACTAAGCAGATCCTATGGGAGCTATCGACCAGAAAAAGAAGTATATGCTGCTCTCTCTCAAAAAAAGAAATCCAAAAGGAGTACATATACCGCTCCCAAAGAAAATCCAAAAGGAGTATATACATCAGATAAAAGCTCACATTGATCTAAAACCTGGAGAGCATCACGAGTTTAGCAAAAATAGATGGGAACGTATCGATGCAAAATATAGGATAGCTGACAATTAGATCTTATGTACCTTTATCCTGTACCATCCAGGAACGGCATCATCAAAGAGATACGTGCAAGCCATGCGGCCATGGAGTCACACAGGAACACATCCACAGCTACTTTGTCAGTTTGATGGGCAAGCGATACAGGAGATCGTTAATTTGGGAGTATGCGTCGCTCGTTGAGATCACGAGTAGTTGTGGCGACAACATCCGCGGGCTCCCTCAAACCGATTGAAAATGACGTGATTGAGAGAAAGTGTTTCAAAAGGAATTGAATCCCGGTAATATAGGAACGGTTTCCCAGTAGTACGGGTTGGATTTTACAAACAAATCCACTAGCGTCAGCTCAAATAACCATTAAGACGCACGGATCTTGGAACGGTGCAGATGGTGGATGAAGAGGGAGTAGTTACACCTGGGAGTAATTAGTGTGTGTGTGTGTGTGTGTGTGTGTGTGTGTATATATATATATATATATATATATATATATATATATATATATATATATATATATATAGTATAAATAACAGGGGCACCATGGTGCCCAGGCTCCAATAGTTTCGGCCGTCGGATTGCTTTACAATTCGTGCAAACTATGAACTTGCTAAAGTGCATGTTTGTATAAGAAAACAAATATCCAACCCGTTAAGAGCATTATCCCCTGATTTTTGGATTCCTTTCCATTGATAACCCATGCGGCACATTCCATTTAAAGAGAATCATGGTTTCCTTTTGAATTTGTTTGAACCGAGCATGCTCTTTCCTATTTTTAAATGATGCAGATTTACTTGTGTGTCCAAAAGTACACACGTTGGCCATCAACTGTACAAATGATTCAAAAGTTGCAAGTGACAACAAACATTTGTGGAAAGCCAGTTGTTTCACATACCTTTTGAATTTCCTATACTAATAATTGTCAATCTGATCTCAATGTCAAGGATACTTTTTAAGACAATTTAATCGTGAAATGAATTTGTAAGTATATACCCTTTTTAGATAATTTTTGAGTATATACCCTTTTTGAGATAATCTGTGAGTATATACTTTCACATACCTTTTGAATTTCCTATACTCATAATTGTCAATCTGATCTCAAAGTCAGGGATACTTTTTAAGATAATTTAATTGTGAATTGAATTTGTGAGTATATACCCTTTTTAGATAATTTGTGAGTATATAACTTTTTTGAGATAATCTGTGTGTGTATACCCCTTTTAAGATAATTCAATTGAGTTTAATTTCAAAAAAACTCTAAAGTCAAAGACTTAAAAATAATTTCTGAAAAAATATCTTCATACAATAAGTAGATACCCACATGATTTTGGAATTAATACAAATCAATTGTTTATTGCCTTGCCAGCTGGTTCAAATAATCAACATTAATGCGGTAGCAAAGCAAGAAGACCTGCCAAATTAAATACCACGTCACCCTTTTCTTTCTATATCAGTGAATGCAATTGGGTTGACCCATTATTTCTTGTACCCATTCCAATGGCACACATCATAAAGCAATCTAAAGGTAGCAGGGTATGGTGCCCAGGCACCATGGTGTCCCATTTCCGTGTCCTATATATATATCGTTCCTTTCAGCTTATGACATATAATTTCTCTTAAATAAACAAAGTGAATGACTTTTTGATCATCTTGTCGAAGCGGTTTATTGGGACAATATTTTTAAAATGGCTTATCGGTATTCGGTTTGTTCGCAAAAGCACTTATGTTAGGGCCAAAAGCCGAAAAGAATTCATACACAAACAGCTCAAGTTTAGCATTGTATTTAATTACTGCTTTAGGCCTGGTTTATCATAGGGATTTCCACATGAATTTGGCAGAGAATTTTCACGAAATAATATAATTCTCATAGAAAATCCCATGAAGTTCTCATATTCCAAAAATGATCTAGCTTACTTTTTTAGGGGTACAAGACGGATACACATAACCCACGTAGACTCATTCACACCACATGCATATACACACATGTGCATCCTTTAACACATGCTAAGAAATTAATTAGAGGCTCATCGACCGTAAAAACTAGCCAAGGGATAGGATTGTCCCAACTCCAAGGCATTCGGCTAACGAACACGCTAGGGACCAATATTTTTCTTGTTACTTTTTTTTGCAATGTACATCTAGAGTTGTCTATCAAAATTTTAAAATACATTATTTTTTAATTCAATTTGCACAAATAAACCATGTGTTTTTTCGCGGGTGCACAACTGAGGGCCTCAGTCGCGCTTTCGTTGGACGACTGGAGGCACCAACACCTAGTCACGCAACAAGCGAACGACATGACACCACGTAGGTCAGTCGCATTGCCATCGTGCGACTGGGGCTGCCAGTCACAACACCGTTGCATGACTGAGGGAAAAAAGAGAAAGAAAAAGAAAAAGAGAAAAAGGGGAGGAGAGGGGAAGAGGAGGGGAGAGGAGAAGAGAGGGAAGGAGGAGGTTCTACCCGTCTGCCTTCGCGTGCATGCTTCTTTGCGATTAGTTCTCATTGCTCTTGTAATTTGTTGGTTATTTTGATGACAACATGGTAGGTTAGCAATAACACAAACATAGTTTAGTGCTGGAATTAGGGTTGCTAGGTGTAGATTTGCATGCTTTAGTGGTAAGGTCGTGCATAGTGTAGTTGAATCCATGGTTTTCGAGTGTTGTAGCGTAGGGACGGTCAATTAGCCCTATTTGTACATTGACTAGTGCAAGACCTTAGGTTGAGATGCACATGAGTTAGGCATTGGATTTTAGGTTGTTTGTATATTGTAGTCAAAATTATTTTTGAACGATTCTAGTTGTGCTGTAAGAGATGTAGATGGCACAAAGAGTATTTTGATATGTATGGCAAGGTTTACTTGTGTGGGGTGTAGTTTAGTTTCAATTTTATGAGGCTTGACATCGTTGGTGTAATTTTTGTAATTTTACTGTGTTCTAAATATTTTGGATCATGTGATAGGTTTGTCAACTCAACATGCTTTCAGAGTATATACGGGCATGGTGAAGTTTGGGAGGGGCCGTGTAGGGTTGACTTGAGCAGTTTCCCGTAGACCATGCTATTTCACATAGACTCTTAGACAATCTTAAAATTGAGGAGGTACTGTTGTGGCTAACTTGTAGCTTCTCACTGGACCTAGCGGTGTTTGGTGTTACTGAACAAAGTCATAGACGTCCTACTTGGAAGCGTGTAGGTGCCGTGGGTGGGAATGTGTCCTATTGGTCCAGGCCTATTTCAAGGACAGTTCAAGTACAGTTGGCGATGGCCATGAAGTAGGGGAGAGTAGTATAGGTATGCAGGTGGAAGTTGCAGATATTGGGAGAGAAGACGGTGGTGGAGATGCAATTGAGGCTGAAGGCAGCTATGTTCAACCTACCAGGCATGCAGACGAAATGAAGGACATTGAATTCATATTGGATAACCTGGAGCAATAAGACCAGAGGGCCTGTGCTGAAGAACAAGCATTGGAAGAGGACAAGGATGAGGATGGTTGTTCGGATGATGAAGATGTCCCTGACATGCTAGTGCCTAATGGTTGGAATAGATATGACACTGAGGACCTAGTTGTAAATGATGGCCATGATTCCCTATGGGAGTATTAGGAGAATGAGGTTCATGTTTATGCCATGTATGAAAACAAGCTAGCACTGCATGATGCTATCAAACTGTAGGTGTAGTCAATGCAGAGGACCTTACATTGTGAAGAGTGAGCAGCCTGGGTATCCTTGGCATGTTCACACATACTAGCTGAAGCATGAAATGCACAAGATTGTGTCAAAGGTGGAGGCTCACTTGTGCGTTCTAAGCAACGTGTTGGCAAAGCACCAAAACCTTACTTCCTCTTTGATTGCAAATATCATGTATGGGAAGATTGTGGAGAAGAAGGACATGAAAGCAAAACATATCATGCTAGCCATAGAGAATAAGTACAAGCACAAGATCAGCTATATGAAGGCGTGAAGGGTAAAGCGAAAGGCAATGGAGAAAAGGTTTGGCACATTCAAGTCCGCCTACAACAATCTCCCTGATGTATTGGATGTAATGCAGGAGAGAAACCCTAGAACGTACATCGCTATCAAAGAACAACCGTCAACTAGACCGAGGGATTGCATGGTAATGCGGCAGCTTTTCTTACATTTCATGCTTGCACACTCTAGCCACCTAGACCATACCATGCCATCTTTTCAGACTTAACGTACAACATGCATCGGCTTTTTTTTAATGAAATGACAACTCATTGACCTATACTGTAGGCGAACATACCTTCTCACGGACGTAACTACACTTGCACTCATAAAAATTTAGTGTCCACTCCACACCCTAGCCAGCTATAAAGCCAGTGCACCCTCATCACTACAAGCAACACTCCATTTGAACTAATATGATTAACACTAATAGGGGAGAGAGAAGAAAGGTAGGGGGAAGAGAGGAGGAGGATGTCTGGCTATACGGAAGGCAGGAACCTACCCTCGTAGTTCTTGCAAGGATGCTCCAATACCACCTGAATTTTCATGCTTGTAGTGCGACTGCAGTAAACCGGCATGGATCTTAGTACCGATGCCTAGGCTTTCTACACGTGCGGGGAGTACCACGTGAGTCATGTCTCTCCACGTTTCACATTGCATGTGCATTGCAAATATACATAACTATGGCCGGGTTCTTTTGAGCTTAAAGTTGGGTTATGCTTATACTATTTATAGTAATTAGCTTTTAAATGGTGTGATTTTTCAAGGCAGGGTCAATAGGAAAATTATAGTAAAAAGTGTATTGTGTTCAGCTATACCAGTTGAAATCACATGTGACTATTTTCCTCTGCATACTACCTCTAGCGAATAGCTAGAATTTAAATATTTAAGCTATAAGCCATCAGCCCAAAATAACCCACCTTATATCTGTGTATCGCAGTTAGAGGAGTTCATTACTTCTTCCAATGGATCGATGGCTTGGACAAGTATGACGAGGCATTCATTAGGAAGAAATTGGTGCTAACTATGCAGTTGCACCCAAAATGTTCACCTGTTGGAAACCTCCATTAGCCAGGAGCGGGGAAGGGAAGTGAAAGGGCTTGAATGGCCCTTTTGAACTGAACAACTGTGAGGGCCATGTTCCACCAACAAACCCTAACAGCTATGTACCATAAATTGTAATTTACAATTGCGGTGTGTAGGCAAAGTACGGACTCATCAACGTAGGAAACCAGAATGGCTATCTGTATGGGTACACCAAGGTGTGGCTGCATGTCAGTCTTCTATCGAGATTTTCATTCTTTCTCTTTCAAATAGTACTAACTTATTCGTGTACGGTAGTAAGGAAGAAGGTGCACATGGGAATTGTGGCTGACTAAAGAGAACATGGACATTATCATGTATTGGCCTACGGTTGTTGCTGGAATGAGGGAGCGTGAACATGAACAGGAGAAGAGGAAAAAGGAAGAATACAAGGAGAGCATGTGGAAGGTACGTGAACAATACCTTAAGGACCAAAAGAGAGCCTGTAGGGGGAGTAGTGTAACATCCTAGTTTTCAGTATCTTTTTAAAGCTTTTAAAATAAAATAACCATTTAGAATTTTCTTAAATGAATTAAAAGCTTAATCATAATTTTTAGAATTTAAAAAGATTTAATGAAATAAAATAAACATCAATTAAATTAAAATCAATTTTTATTAGGTTTCTTCTGTTGCAAGAAATTTTCTTGTATTTTCTCGGATTTTTCAGAGTTTATTTGCTATTTATTGGAGCTTAACTTAGTTTATCACAATATCTGAAATTCCAAAAACCCTAGAAAATCCCAAATTTTTTGATTTCTCACATTGGGCCAAATCTCCTTTCTCTTGGCTGAGCCTTCTTCCCTTTTTGGCTCGCATCCCTCCTCGGCCCAACTTCCTTCTGTGCGCCCAAAAGCTGTGGCCCAGCCCAGCTCCGCAGCAAACCACCTTGTGCCTGCCATGTGTTGCCAGGCCGCCTCTCCCTTCCTTTGTCTCACTGCTGCCCAGTTCTGCTGGTCAGCTCTATCATCACCGAATCAGACTCCCTCCTTGCGTCAACTCCAGCTAGCTCACGCTGCCGTACCATGCCATGCCCGTCCTGATCACATCCTCCTTGGACTATAAAAGCGTCGACCTCTCAAGTCAAAAAGCCCACCCTGATATCCTCTCTCCAATCCCCAGCTCATCAACTTCGATTTACCACCATCTCATTGAATCGAACCTCACAGGTTGTGCACCGCCAAAGCTTTCCTCTCCGAATTTTTCATCGACGGTGAGTCTTTGTTTGTGCCAATGCCACCACAAGGTTTGCCACACCATATTCTAACTCACTCACATCTTCTCTTCATCGGAGCATCAACATATGTCAGTTTTGCTGTAGGATCCACCATGGTCGCCACCTCCGAGCTTGTTGCTGTTGAGCCCTTGGTCCCTGAGCCTGGATAGTTGTGTCATAAACTTTGCAATGCTGCGTTCCCTTGGTCCCGCACCACTACATGCTCCACCATGGCCTATCGTTGCAGGTGACTTTTCCATGCCACTATTGCTAACGTGGATGTCCACATCACTGTCACCTCAGAGCAACCGAACCAACATGTCACCCACACAGTGCCACGCTAGCCCCAATCTGCCACCTCATCCACTACCAAGCCTTAGCCATGTCACCATCCATGTGTTATCCCAGTCATCACCACATCATCTTCACACATGTGTCTACCGCGTCACCTGCCATGTCAGCCCCAGCCCACCGATGCACTAGTCTGTAAGCCAAGTCCACGATGGACCAACACTATTTTGTGGACGTGGTCTATGGACCAATGGCCCACCTATCATACACCAGAAGCTTTTTCTAGAATTTTCTTTATTCCAGAAATCCCACAAATCCAGAGGGCCAACCTATCAACCATAGGTTTCTCTCTCCTCTATTAATTTCCATTGTTTTTTCATCCGATCAATCTCCCGAGCGCATGTCCTCCTCTATCCGATCTCTGATTAATCCGATTCTTCTTAAATTCATATAAAATTGAGCTTAATCTTTTAGTTCTAGTTTGGTTATTTTTATTTTATTTAGATTTTATTTAAATTTATTTGTGTTTCGTTCACTTTCTCTCTCGTTAGATAACATCTTTGATGGAGCAAAAGCAGGAACTGAAATTTAAGAGTTGGTAACTAAGCAAAACTAAGGCAAGTCATGATTTTTGATCATGTAGAACCTATTATTTCAAATCTTATTATTTTATTTTAAATTGTCATGCATTGCTAATTTACTATAGACATTTGTATTTGGTAGTTATTACACAATCTTGATTAATTTCTTCTTGATAATTTAAATATCATGATTTCATTATCACCATAGGATGGGTAATTATTTAGTGATGCAATATTAGTATCCACTTGGGTTGTATGCCTGGTATGCTTAGCCATGCTTATTATTATGTTGAGCTCATCATCATATGTTGATTAGTTAATTAATTTTGACTTAATGAGATATTGAATCATGGTGGTAGCCATAGTTATAAAGTTTATGTACCATGACATGGGCTTTATCATTGGTGTTGGTTAAACAAAATGGTTTCTACTTGGGCGAGTGATCGTGTAGTAAAGGGGAAAGTATGGTCAGCACCTCACTTTGGTAATAATTAAGAACTTAACTTTATGCGCCATTGATCTAAGCCTTATCGTGCAACCACATGTCTAGTATGGGATAAACCTAGCTGATTAATTTGTTTTGTTTCATCTCTAATTTTATCATTGAGATGAATGTGAGTTGTGGTCGTAGCCATTGACTCACATTGGTACAAGAGGGGGCTTTTACCGACAAGGTGGTCAGCCTACTCGGTAGTGAAACCTTAGCGTGCGAAATCAGGTTGAGATTGAGCATTGTAAAAGCTTTATTGTGATTTTCTTGGTCAGCACAAAACATGTTGCACATACATTACAAGCTGATCATATCATGTGGGTAAAGTTGTATAACCTCTGCAGGGTGTAAAACTATTCAAATAGCCATATCTTCGATTATGGACAATGCTCGGTGATTTCACACGAGGGGTAGAATTTCATAAAACCTTGATTGGGTTTGGATGGGAAGTGAATGGGCAGTTAACTGGTCATTTACTCAATTCCTTTGACTTATTTATTTACTTACTCATATTCAAAGTGTACTTTCAATCTATTTATTGTATTTACTCTAAAGTGTTGTTTTCTGCAAAATTAACCACTCAGCCATCATTTGATAAGTCTTGCATCATTATATATTGTATCTTTTTACAAATGTCTTGCTGAGTACTCTATGTACTCATGTCTATATCTGTTGTTTCTCAGTTGTCAAGGAAGAACCATATCATCTAGAGGTATTTGAGAAATGATTTTTCAATGATTCACAAATTAGGACTTTGCTCCCTAGTCGATTACCAGTGAGCATATCGAATGGCTACTATGTTTATCTTTATTTTTTGCTGCTAGATTTTGCTAAGCCCTTTAAGATAATATCTATAAGCTTGGTCATAAGGTCATTACTCTGATAATTAATACTATTTGTATCTTTCTTAGTTAATCGTGATCATAGTTGATATTTCATCTATATTTCCACTGTGTGTATTAGCGTGATCCTGGACTAGTGTAGAATATATATGAGAGTCTGGATTTGCATATTCGGATCTCGACCAGTAGGACATATACCCGCAAGCCTAACTTGATTTGCATCAATTAAGTATTTTTCTTTCCAAAAGATGTATTTGTATGGTAGTTGTAGTTCGGATCAATGGTTCGTGTATATTGCTGTTTGTACCCTAGAAATTGGGAGATAACCATATGCACCGAACCAAACCCCACAAGCCACAAGATAGGATGGCGCTCCCCTCAATGAGCTCTAGCGACTCCTTGGGCGACTTCCATGGTGTTCTCTGTGGTTTCTAATCCTTCATACTTGGTTCCCTCCTTGCTTGGTCCTGGCGTGTTGGGCCACTTCTTTACCCCGGGTGGTAGCCGATGGCTATTGGGAACATCTTCTTGGATTGGGATTTCTCTATTGGCAAAAGCTTCGAAGACATCACCCTCTCGAGGTTTGGCATTGCAGTTCATCCTACCCTCCCGCCACTCATGGCTTCCTGCTATTAGCCACCTTCTCCCGTTTCAGTTTCCAGTTATCTGAGGATTTATATGGAAAGGTGCTCCAGTGTTGCCTTGGGGGAGAGGACTAGGGTTTTCAGACTAAGAGGGTGTATGATTATGATTTTCGCTTCTCGGTATTCTCTAAGCAAGTGTGTCTGCTAGTTTGTGCTTTATATAAAGAGCTGTGCTACCAAGCATTTTGCAGTGCATTTTCACCTATAGCAAGATGGTGGTGCTGATGTTTGTAAAGAGTGTCGCCTGTGGCTTTGGGAGCATAGGAATGAATGGCCACTAGTCTCTTCCCATAAGAAGAATCATGCTGGTTCCTCCCCCAAAGGTCTGAAGAGGGTTTCCTTTGTCGATAAACCTATGATCAAACTCCTGGAGCAGTAACGTTTCATCGACATTGGGAACATCACCATGCAATTTCTTCCTTCAAATGTCTTCAAGCTATTCTCCCTTGTTCCCCTGGGCTCACAGCTCAAGCTGAGTATCCCTATGCCATAAGGTTTAAATTTCAAGCTGGCCTCTCTCTTGCAATTTGCACCCTCCTTGAGGCATGATGATTCCTATGTTAGCTCCTGCTCCTGATGTTTTAGCTTGGGTCACGCCGCACCATTCTGCAATTCCCAAATATGATGCTGGTACTATTTCAATTATGGTGACAAGGTGTCATCCTGCTTGGTGCATCTCCCATTGGCTCATAAGAAGTGGGTTCTCATTCCCGCATCTCGCATCCACAGTGCTCCTTAGGCCCAGAGGAGAGGCGGGAAACCTATCAGCTCGGCCTGTGGCTTGGGCACTTCTCTCCAGGCAACCGTCGATTCATCTACCCTTGATACGAGTTGCCTCAAGTCCCAAACCACCACACAATCTCCCTATAAAGACAACCGCCCTCTCCATTCTCCCCTGCAATGGTCAATTTTCAGGTGCTCAATCCGAGCCACTTCGTCCCGACGGGTCTCTTTATTGAAGATGGTAGTTAGTTTCAGCTACCAAGAGCTAATTTGGTCCTCTAAGAGTCGCCGCAAGCATAGCATGAGGACTTCACCATTGCATCCATGGTCTCTCACCTTTAGGAAGATGATATAGCCCAGGTGGTCATGGACATAAGAGACTACATTCAGGGTGCTCTGAATATTCATGTGGTAAGATGCTCCCCTCATCTGCTAAGAGTTAGAATTTTTCAACTAAACTCGGCCATTCAGAAAGGTATGCTAGTTTTTGGTAATCCTCACCACCTGAATGATCATCATGAGATCAGATTCCATATACATAATGAAGCTATTAACAGGAGAGGAGCAAACTTTGCTAGGATGGACTGGATCATGTTCTTAGGCTTTTTGTTGGACCTGTTAAATTACCATTCTATTGCTCATGCAGTTTCTTCTTTCTGTAAACTTTTGGAGTGGCATTCAGGGGATAGAATTAAGGGCTGAGTTCTTGTTAAAGTTCTTTACCCCTCGGTTGAAACGGTCCCCCGGAATCTAGTTCTGAAAAAGAGTGCGAATTTAGGGGGGTTGGAGAGTCCTACATGTGTCACCCAAGAAAAATTATAATGGTAACATTTCAAAAATAAGTATATAAGTATACGTCATGCTTAGTACTACTTAGATAATTGGGGGCACCAAAATGCCCCAAGCATTATTTTCAATCATGGTAAACTAATTTGGGGAGTCCTGGGTGGAAACTGGCTGGTATGTTTGATATGGTTATTTTTATGGATTTTACTTGGATCTTGGTTGGGGTTCCGACAAATAAGAAATAATAAATAATAAAAACCTAATACCAAAAGAAAGGTATAATTAACAGAAGTGAATTTTTAATTGAAAGGCGAATCATAAAAGATGATATAGCAATTAGGGTAGGAGAACTCCCGTAGAATCAGTTAGCAGTAGTGAGGTTATGAGCTGAACCATGAAAAATAAGGATTAAGCCCGTAGTGTAAACCAACAGATTATCATCGTCCCTTTTATCCACATATGACAATAGGATGAAAAGATGTAAACAAGTAACCAACCCAAGGCCTATAATTAGTTAGCCTTTGTAATGGTGAATATGAAAAATTAGAGCAAATAAAGATGGTTGAATAAGAGATTAATGCAAATTAGAAAATTGTACACGGGCCAATGCCAAATTCCTTTTGGCCTTTCGGACTAGCTAGGCCAGCCTTGGGCCAACCCCTCCCTTGCTGTTGCTCTACCTGGAAGGGCCTTCCATTGCCAGCTCGGCAGTCCGCTCTCCCTGCTGCCGCTCCCCCTTGTGACCACCGGACACCAGCAAGACCAAACTAACTGTGACCAAGGTGCGTCAATACTTTGATCATATTGAACCTATATTTTTGCAAATTATTTTTATTTTAAATTATCAAATTGCATGTTGTTAGTTCATATGCAAATCTATGTTTGTTTTAAGATTCTAGTTACATGCCTATTATTTACCTTGTGGTTATGATGCCGACTACATTCCCTTAGAACATTTGAGCTTTCAAACCTTGTCGCCCAAGAAAAATTATAATTGTACATTTTGAAAATAAGTCTATAATTATATGCCATACTTAATACTGCTTAGATAATCGGGGGCACCAAAATGCCCCAAGCATTACTTTCAATCAGAGACTGGTGCAGTGGTGCACGAGAGTGTGGTTAGTGTTAGAACCACCCAGATAACCGTAAGGACTGAATCTTGTCATGACCTCCTATGTAAAACAAGTACAACCACAAGTCTATAAAGTATAACTTTGCTTAGTAGATTTACGGGATCCTGAAAGTCATCTCATCGGTGGGGAGAGGGGTAGTGCAAGTGGCTAAATTTGTGACGGCTTGAATGGGACACTTGTTGAGGGTGAAGTTTGCCGTGGTGAGCTAGTCGATGTGAGTAGCCCAGCTGGGCTAGTCGTTGTGGGTAGAACATCCCGCACAACTTATGGAACCCACCACAATTGGGAGCAGCCCATATGGGTGAGATGATAGAAGGGTTGAGGTATTTTGAAAAGTTACTGCGATAGCCTACTCAACCGCATGACTAAGGAATTGTGTGGAGCAACAAGCGGATTGTCTCTTATGGGGAAAGTGTATAAACTCTGCAAAGTGAAAACTATTCGAATAGCTGTGCCCACGGTCAAGGGCAGACATGGGAATTTAACTAGATATAGTTCTATTTTAAAAACTTTGTGGGTGGAATTGGAAAAGTGACGGGTAGTGGAAAACCCTAATTTGTGTTACCCTGGGTGTTACCCGGTGATAAGGTAAGCGGTTATAACGCTAAAAGGTTAGCATATGGTGCAGGAGTCATGTAACATTGGATGGATCCTGTACTACTACTATTATTGCATTCTTTTACTCAAATATTATGTTTTAGTTCCAAACTACTAGGTCTCAGGGAATTTATATGTAACGTAATCTTAAGTAATTTTTGGCAAACAAAACAACCCGAGCATTTCCTTGATAAGCCCTGCATGTTATTTACTTGCATACTATGTATTCGCTCGTAGAGCATGGTGGATTTGTGCTCACCCTCGCATTATCAAAACCAGAAACAGGAAACTAGGACCACTACGCCTATGATGATGCGCCTGTCACGGATGGAGGAGTCGATGAAGGGAATTAGGATGCTTTTTGCGAGTTAGAGTCCTAGACAAGTAGACCTGATGGAGATTGTGTGCACATATATTATCTAGACTTAGATAATACCTATTGCACACATATACCCCTCGGTCGCTTGTCTGTGGATGTTGGTCCTACTTTTGTCTATGTTTTCTACTACTATCTTCTGTATTGTAGATATTTGGCCTGATCGGCCCTACTATAAACTGTCACCCAACGTGGTGTATTTCAACTCTGATATGTAATATTATGGTTCGGTATATTTCATACGATGTTTGAATTGATGCAGCAATGTATCTATAAGCACTATCTACTGATCTAGGGAATAGTGTGATAAATCACAGAAGATGCTAGATTGAAAAATCTGTGTCCAATTTCTGCTCGATGGCCTTGATCTTTTCAAGATTTGCCTCAATATCTCTTGCCAGAACAAGGAACCCAAGCAATTTTCCTGAAGAAACTCTGAACACACACTTCTCGAGATTGAGTTTCCAACGGTGCTTTCTAAGATTGTTGAATGTCTCCTACAGGTCTGAATTGTGATTAAGTCATTTGATGCTTTTTACGATTAGATCATCAACATAGGCTTCCAAGTTTCTGTCCATTTGATGTATAAAAATCAATTGCATCAAATTTTGAAAGTCCGACCGGCATTTTTCAAGCCAAATGGCATTTTGACATAGCAAAATACTCCAAATGGCATAATAAATGTTGTCTTCTCTTCATCTTCTAAACACATACCAATCTGGTGATTACCAGAGTATGCATCTAGAAAACTTAACTGTCAGATCTCGAAGCAGCAAATCCAGGACCCTCTGTGTAAATCGCACTATCCCAGGAAAAGCTAGTGCACACAGGGTTAACAAGGATGCATATCTCACATAACAACCACACTTTATTATAATACAAGGTATGGGTCTTATGGCCAAAGTTTACAATAACGGCATGAAGCCAAAACAAAAAGGAGACAGCAGAAGATAAATAGAGTAGCAGCCCATCCAGCCTTCCCATAGGCGAATGACTGTAAGACGTGGTCTATTCGTTGCAATCCTCACCGTAGTCGTCGAAGGCTTCCTCTGGAAAGATGATAAATTGAGCAACGTGAGCACATAAAGTACTCCACAAGTTACACCAGGAGTTTAACAGAGTTAATGCATGCATAAGGATTGACAAAGGAAGGCTTAATATGGTTAGTTGAGCATAAAGCGAAATTGAAGTAAATAGTGTAAGTAGATTCAACAACTACATTTGATACAATAAATAGGAACAAGGTTATAACAAAATAATATCGTTAGTGCAGGCTCCAACCAAGCACTAACTTATCCATGGGTATCCCACCTGGACCATCTTTTCCAAAACAATCTCACATGGATTCCATCCATCCATAAGGTTTTCGTAAACCATTTTGAAAAACAAAGTCTAATCCGTGAAAACTTCACTTAGCTTGCCCATGACCGTGGGCACGGCTATCCAAGATAGATTATATACTCTGCAGAGGTGTACAGCTTTACCCACAAGATATGATCATCCCATATTGCCACTGGATAAACACACTTTCTTTGGTGTGCGGCGAGAAGATCATGACAAGGCCTTTACAATGCTCCGTTGTCAACTTAATCATGCCGCCACTAAGGTTTCACCACAACATGAATCCACATGTTGGAGCCCCCTCTTGTGCCATGTGAGACTTCTCGTGGCCTGTGCCACGCTCACATTCAGCCTATAGCAAGATCAAGTTGGAACTTCACAAATTATTCGGCCAGGTCTGTCCCATACCAGACTTGTGGTAGTACGGTATGACTTTGTAATAGTAGCTCATAGACCGGTCCTTAATTTGACTTAGGCCTAACCACGTACCCCTTGTACCTGGCAATCGACACTGAGTTATCAAACAACAATGCATGCCAGCAAGCACCCACCACCATACCAATGCCTAAGTCTAAACCAAGTTTTTATACTTCGTTTGAAAAAATTTCATAAACATTCTTAACTCACCAAAGTCAAGAATACACTTTAAAAGTTTATCATTTTATGTGAAAAGTTATCACAACCTATAATTATTCTAAGCATGGCTAAGCAATTCTATAAAATTTCTAGTTAATACTAATGTACTAACTAGGTTTTTATCTAGGGTGACAAGGCATAATTGTGCTCAATGTCAAGTTTGGCTATACAAAGGATTTAGGCATAACTAGAATTTAAATAAAAGTACCCATGCATAATAATTTCAAAACAACATAAATAATTTAAATTAATGGGAACAACATGACCAAGTGTGTGACTTGTCTTGCTCAAGGTCCTGGTGTGTGTCGTCGAAGACATGCACTCCGAGATCGTCGTAATCTATGCGTGAAGAATCAAAGCAAATAAATTCAAACAAAATTCAAATAAAATTCAAAAATATCCCAGAAATGGGTAGTTTAGGATTTTATAAGAATTTAGAAATTGTAACAGGTCAAATCAGAGTTAAAACGAAGATATACGAGCTTTCAAAAGTTTAAAAAGAGAGAAAATGGAAAAGGCTGATTTTCAGGAATTATTTTTGTACTGGAAAAGGTATTTATGATGTCAGCAGGGAAATTAATTTTCGGCCGAATTATTTTTGAATTTAAAATGCTGACGTGGCGAGGCCGGCTGACATGGCAGTCGTGGCATGCCACTGGGCTGCCACGTGGCTCAGGGTGATGACGTGGCCAGGTCGGCGTAGCGGCGCACGAAGCCCGCGAACTCGCCGGAGCTCCGGCGGTCGGCGGCGGTCGGCGAGAGGCGGAGGAGGGAGAGGAGGTGACGGGGGTTCAGTTCTACCCGGCGCTAGACTCGGGGAAGATCGGAGGACGGTCGGCGGCAGGAGAGAAGCGGCGGCGGCAGTGGCTTTCGGTGCAGCAGCGCTCTGGTGGGGTTGGGGCTCGGCCAAGGAGGGAAGAAGAGAGAGCAGAGAGAGGCGATGCGAGAAATGGGGCTCTCGGGGGAGGGGATTTTATAGGGGAGGAGGACGGCGCAGCTCGCGGGACTTCCAGGGGAGGAAGCCGGTTCAGTGGTGCGAACGCGAGCGGGGATGCCATTAATGGCTGGCGCGGGTGCGGCAGCAAGGGGGCGAACCGAGGCGGCGTCTAGGGAGGTAGCGACGGCGGAAAGAGAGTGGCCAGGGAAGAAGAAGGGGAGGAAGGGGATGACCGGGTGGGTCCCGCGTGTCGGCGACTGAAAGAGGGAAGAGAGAGGAGAGCGGACGGTCGAATGATGGCCACGTGGCCCGGGGGTAAATAGAGGCTGTTAGATTAAAGGATGAAGATGTAAGTGGGAGTGGGTGGCTGGGATTAAACGGGAGGCGGTGGATTGAATCCAGACCGGACACGTGCCGGCCGAGGAGAGAGGGAGGGATTAAATTCTATTTTTAATTTTCAGAAATGCTAGGAAGCTTCAATAATTCTTACAAAATAGTAAGTAAGTCTAAACACTCCAGAAAAATTCTCAAAAATTTATGGAAATGTTTTATACTTAAGAAAAATATTTCCAACTTAAAGTTCACCTTTAAGTTTTTACAAAAATACTTTTTAGCTTTGAAATTGATTTTAAAATCCTAGGAAATCACAGAAAATCCAAATAAAATCTAAATGCTTTAAAATCATTAGTTTGAACTAGGATTTTATAAAAATTCAAAATACTCTTTATTTTATAATTTTTTAAGTAAAGTACTTATTACAAAAGCCTTTTTAAAACTAAAAACAAGCAATTAAAATCTCTAAAATTCAAGCAACCAAATAACACTTGATTTTATTTTAAATTAAATTAATTAAAAAAATTTGCTGAGAAGTAAAGTCAACCAATTGATCAATACAAAGAAGCGGGAAATTATCTTTTGGACAAGCTTTATTTAAATCAGTTTAGTATATAAACATTCGCCATTTACCTTTAGACTTTTTTACCATTACAGGGTTAGCTAACCACTCAAAGTGATTGACTTCTCTTATAAAGCATGATTTGAGTAGCTTGTCCAATTCTGATTTGATACCTTCCCGTCGATCTGCTACAAATCTCTGTAATTTTTATTTTATGGGCTTCTTATCAGGTCGTAGAGGTTACCTGTGCTCGATTACCTCCTTGGGGACCCCGAGCATGTCAGATGGCTGCCACACAAACACATCAGCGTTTGCCTAGAGAAAAGTGTGGAAGGTGTCTTCCTATGCTTGGTCGAGAGTAACCCCGATGCAAATGGACTTCAAAGGCTCCGCTGAGTCTAGAGGAACCTCCTTGACTTTCTCGTTCGGCTTCGGCACGGCTTTAGGCTTTGAGTGCTTGGTCGAAGGCTGTGCCTTGGTATCTTCTCGAGTCGGTAACTGATCGACCATCTCGAGGGACTTGTGGTCGCATGTTAGTGCCATTTTCTTATCATAGCGAACTGAGATCACTCCCTTAGGACCTGGCAACTTAAGACATTGATATGTATAGTGAGCGACTATTAGAAAATGTGCTAGGGTTGCTTGTCTGAGTATGGCATTGTATGTTGTGTCGAAGTCGACCACGTCAAAGGAGATTTTCTCTGTCCTGAAGTTGCCTGGAGACCCGAATGTGATAGGCAGAGAAACTTGCCCGATGGGCTTGGCCAAAAATCGTGGTACGATTCCATGAAATTGCATAGGCTTTATTCTGGTACGAGGAACTTGCATCTTATCCAGAGCACTTACAAATAAAATATTTAAAGAACTGCCACCATCAATCAACATGCGATTCACTTGACAGTTGTTGATGGTGGGCTCGACCACGATCAAAAACCAACCTGGTCAAGTTGAAGGGATTGGACAGTCACTTTTCTCAAAGGAGATAGTGACTTTCGATCACTTAGAAAGATAATTAACAAGAGGAGGTTCAATAGAGTACACCTCTCACTCAACAGCTTTGTACTGTCGCTTCAACTCATATGCCAATGATCCTTTTATAGATGTGCTCAATGGTGTGCTTCAGATTCTAGAATGGCATCTCATCATCTTCCAATTGCTTCCAGTCACTCGTTTGTCTTGATTCTTGGATCGTAGGGAGTGGTCTCTTGTCGAAGTAGTAGTCCTCGAGTTTTCGTTGGAAAACTCGGCAATTGTGAAGGCCGTGCCCTTCCCTTTTATGAAAGAAACACCACCTAGGCTTGCTGTCTTTTCGTGCGTGTGCTTTGCCCTTGCCCCAATCGGAGTATTGCCTGGGGATCCGTGGCTCCTTATTGCCTACGGACAAGACTTCCTTCGAACTTCTGGTACGAGACTTCTGACCTTTGGCCTTGTTCTAGGATTTCTTGGCCTTCTCCTTCCTCTTACTGCTTTCATCTTATTTTTTGGAACTTCGATTGATCTAATCAATGGTTTTAGTCCATTCGACTGCTTCGGCAGCAGTTGCATAACGGTCAGCCATCTCAAAGAGCTTGGCGACGATGGTCAAAGGATGCAAGGCGATGTCCTCTGTGAACCTCCTATTGCGGACTCCCTGCTTGAATGCCCTGACGATTGAAGCGTCAGAGACCTCCAGAATTGAATTACGAACCTGGCTAAATCCCCTTATGAATTGCCGTAGGATCTCGTTGCTGTTCTGCCGCATCCGGTGTAGGTTGTCTTCTTTCCTGAGGCGGTTGTACGTGCCCTGGAAGTTGGCCAAAAGAAGATTGCAAACGTGTTGCCATGAGTATATCGACTCGAATGGTTGGTTGAGCAACCATGACCAAGCAGAACCCTCGAGCACTGTTGGAAAATAGTTTACCGTGATATGCTCGTCACCTCCTGCCACCCGAACGACGGTCGTGTAAATCTGAAGGAACTCAATGGGATTTTGGGACCCATCAAATTTCTCCATGTTTGCTAGCTGAAACCGCGGCAACCAGCGCACTGCTCAGGGTTCGGAAATGAACGCCCAACATATGGTAACAAGTTCCTGATGTCTCTTTTGCGGGAAAGCGTAATTGGCGTCACCAGTCGATCGTACCCGACAATGCCCAGCAGTGAACGAACCAGATCTATAGTAGGCCTCGTCCATACAAGGGTAGTACTCCTCGTACTTCATCTGCTACTGCAGATTTCTTGCTCGAAGCATGACCGATCACATCCTCAGTAAAATCACCAATCTGGAATCATTCAAGAAACTCTTCTTCAACTAGTGTTTTGGTTAGAGACTATCTCAATCTGTCATCATGTGGATCCACATGAGGTTCAGACCCTTAATCGCTTGCTGGGCACACGGTTGAGCCCAATTGTCGCGTCAACGCGCGGTAGGTTTTAGTCACATGGCCAGCGTGCGACTGGCCTCAATCGCGCTGTGGCTTCAGTCACTCGATGGGCTGCGATCGAGGGTTGTGTGATGTGTCCGGTTCGGCGAAGGCGAGATCTATCGTTTCGGCCACCAGTTGTCCGAAAAGCATCAAACATGCATGCGTAATGATACGTTCCGGGTTCGATCCATCTTATCTTGGATAAACTCAAGTCGATCAAAAGTGGAGTGTAATGTAGGTGCGACGTGGGATGCGACAAATCAATATGCGCTGATGTTGTGGTCCCATTTATTTTGACTTAAAGCTTCTAGTTTTTATCTATTTTTTACTATTTCTAAAAAAATTTCTGGTTTTTAGGCTTTTTATCTTTTTTTGCTGGTTCTTTTTTCCATATTCATTTGTGTTGTTCGTGATGGGTTAATCTATTTTTATTTTAAGATTCTTTAATTTTAGTTATGTCAAATAAACTACCATCAGTTATAGTATAATTTTAACTATTTATCAATTTATTTCAGTTCAATCGAGCGACACCTGTATCTTCTCGATGATCAAAGAGCACGTACAAGATATTCAAGAGCGTCCCTGGTTCGCCGCGCACACGAGCTGCGCTGTGTGTGTATAGGACGCTGAAATGGGGCACCATGGTGCCCGGGCACCAAGTCTCTCTGCCTTTGGATTGCTTTTTAGATGCGTGCTAGTACAATAGTATGGAAAGGAAATTATTAACATGGATGGAAAGTCTTAATCATAGATGAAAAATCTTACTCATAGATGAAAAGTCTTACTCATATAGCCTAGGCACTACAACGCCCCTGTTATTTATACTATATATATATATTGGCCATCTGCCATGGCAGTGGCGCAGTGTGATTACTGCAGTTTAATTAATTAGCAGCCAGAAAAAGTGATAACGAGCTAGGTGGGAAAAGCTTTTTACTTATTAAGGAATATCTTCCTATCTTATCGTCCGTCATTTTATCTTGAGGTTCATACCATTTGTCCTTTTTCCGATTCTTCGTACCATTTTTCCTTTTTACTGTATTCTCTATTTTTCAAAATATATATACAGATTTCGAGATAAAATTGGATAGATTGGTTGCGGATAAGACATGAGAATATCCCTTTAAGATTAAAAAAAAAATCCACTTCCAACTAGAAGTAACACACGTATGGACTTGGTTCAAATCAGGCCCGCTCATTTCGACTTCTGATTTATTTTTTTATTTCTAAATTTCATCTTTTTAAAGTTGTTTTTTAGCTTTTTTCCGGTTCTTTTTTCCCGTATTCGTTTGCATTATCGTGATGGGCTAACTTGTTTTTTATTTTTAAATTTTGTTATGCCAAATAAACCACCATCAGCTACAATGTAATTTTAGCCAGCTACAGTATAATTTTAGCAACAAGTCAGCTTATTTCAGTCTAACTGCGTGGCACCCATATCCTACCTGCCTTTTTTGTGTTGCGTCAAACGTAACATAACGGGACGTACATGCACACGTGTAATTTAATCCATTATTAATTGGATCGATCACGACGCATTTATTCATCCAGCATGCACACTGTATATCACAATATAGTAGTACATATACTGACTTCTGGCTTATTTTTTTATTATGCCTAAATTCTATATTTTCTGGTTTTTTGGTTTTTTTTAGCTTTTTTGCTAGTTCTTTTTTCTCGTATTATTTGCATTGTCCATTATGGGCTAACATGTTTTTTTCATTTTTAATTTTTTTTAAATTTTGTTATGCCAAATAAACCACCATTAGCTACAATGTAATTTTAGCCAGCTACAGTACAATTTCAGTAACAAGCTAACTTATTTCAATTCAACTGATCGGCACCCAAATCCTACCTGACTTTTTTTGTGTTGCGTCAAACGTAACATAACGGCACGTACAAGCTCGCATGTAATTTAATCCATTATTAATTGGATCGATCACAACGCATTATTCATCCAAAATGCACACTGTATATCAAAATATAGAGTGCATGTATTGGCTTCTAGCTTATTTTTCACGATTCCTAAATTTTATTTTTTTTGGCTTTTTTTAAGCTTTTTTGCTATTTTTTTCCCATATTCATTCGCATTGTCCATGATGAGCTAACATATTTTTTTATTTTTAAATTTTTTAAAATTTTGTTTTATCAAATAAGACACTATCAGTTACAGTATAATTTTAATAACAAATTAGTTTATTTCAATCCAATCGAGCGGCAGTCAAATCCTGCCTGCCTTTTTTGCGTCGCGTCAAACGTAACGTGACGGGACGTACAAGCACGCATGTAATTTATTAATTTGGATCGATCACGACGCATTATTCATCCAACATGCACACTGTATACACAATATAGTAGTACAGATATGTTGCGTCCTGCAGTACTGTCACAACCAACCGACACATATCCAACTGCGCATTAGCATCGCCAAAGAAAGCAAAAGGATAAAAGGATGGGTGCACGAGACCTTGCCGAAGAAACGAGCGACGGAACAGCGAGGAGTTTTGAAACGTGCGTGCAAATGCAATTAAAAGGAAGCATGCAGCCAGCATGATACGATGCATGAATAGCAATTCTCTAGTAGTCTACATGCGTGCGTGCGTAGTTGTGTATGCGCATGTGACACTCCGAAATCGCTCGTTGCGACGCGGAACTAGAGCAGAGAAACTGCCGCGTCCATCGGGTCCGGCCTCGCACGACTGCGGTTTATATTTTTAGTTAAAAATTTTAAATTTTAGCTGTTTACAACAGAGATTATTGAGAGATACTCGCTTACGATTTTAGTTGATACAGATGTTGGGTTTTTAACATGTACTACAATTAACTTGTAGACCTTATGTTAAAAAAATACTCTGTTTAAAAGTTAAATACTATAAAAAATTAAAAGTTATTTTTAGAAGCCGTTAAAAAATAGGCCCGAAGGCTAGGTTAGCTTTGCGTTGCCCGTGTATGCATGCGGCGACCTTTTTTTGTTCGGTTATATACTACTTGATGGCATGCGCGCAGTGTATATTGCGGAGTACTGTTCTATTTCTACAAAACACACGCATGGCTATAAATGTGCTCTAGTCCACAGTAGGTAGTAAGTACTTTTTTATTTTTTTTAAGGAAAAGATTCCTCCTTTATATTAATTTAAAACACAGTACAAAAGTCCTCGGAATTGCAGTAAGGTCCAGAAAAGATGGAAAATTGCAACTAAGTCCAGTTGAACTAAACTGCAAGTCACATTTCATCACAGAAGAAATTTTGCCAGGGTTGTAGAAGATGGCTGACATTGACCAAAGGGTAACGAAGTCACCGAAGATGAAGATGGCGTAGCTCACAGACCGTTGATCGACCACCCTCGACGAGCGCTGATTGAAAAATAGCGATAAGGATAAGAAGGCCAACTAGAGAATGGTTGAATAGATAGTTTTAGTATTCTCTTTGACCAAAACCGATTTTATCCACGGAAGCATAAATCAAAATTGTTTTGTACAAGTAAAGCCTAAAGAGTCTAATATCACTATGTGCACTGACAACCTAAGTCTATATCAAAATTTGTAATCCTAAGAAGACAAACAAATAATTCAATTATACGAATGTAAATTGCAAGAATGTAAATGAACATAAGAAAAAAAAACCACAAATGACAAATGATCCTTTCACCGTGGTGTTCAGAAACTTACCGATTTCCTCTAATCCACGTTGAGGTAATGTTAAATGAATTGGACCGGCTTTGCAAATTAAACCAACATCTTGAATCCACTATGGTTGCTTTTCCTCCACTCCGAAGATGGCGAGCTAAAACATCTACGTCTCTAAAAATGATTTTGATAATTAATGACGACAATGTTTAAAAGAGACCAACAACCGATTAGGGATATGGACTCAAACCGTTTGCAAAATATATTTGTAAACTTAAGTCATATGCTGCAAGAATAAATGCATAAGTCACAACTATTTGTAAAACACATTCGCAAATAATAGCGTCATTCCAAGGAGAGCTAGGGTAAGCATAATGAGTTATCAACACATCATATTCTTAAGCTACTAGTTAAGACCCCTCTTAATAGAATAGCAACTTATACTAACAACCCAGTCTCTCAACCAAACACCAAGACTGTGACTAAAAATCTAGGAAACGCATCGTTAGTATATGCTAGTTATACCTTTGCTGCGTGTATCCTTTTGAAACTTGATGAAGAACATCTTCACTCCAAATCTGGATCATTGACAAGATCATGAACACATGACACCCATTACTTGACTTGATAACAATCAACACATAGAGCCATGCAAAGTCATCATCATTATGGGACATAACATATTTCATCAACTCATAAAAAATATTAGTCCTACAATCTAATTTCATTAGTTACCAAAACTCATCATTAACTCATAATGATGGATCTAGATCTTCACCAGTGATGTCATGTGCCTCCACATTGAAACAACATTGTGTTAGAGGTAAATTTAGGATGTGGCTCCGGTGTGAGAATTTTTGTCGAACCAAACTGAAGGCACCAAATTGAAACTAGCAGGCCCTAAATTGACCAAATGTGAATAGAAGAGGTAAATGAGGGGCTTTTTTGCAAATCAAGGGAGAAGGTAGCAGCAGACGAGGGATACACGGTGGCCGAAATGAGGCAGCTTGCGGTGGTGATCATTTCGGCTTCAGCTTTTAGCTTCCGGCTTATTTTTCACTATTTATAAATTTCGTCTTTTTCTGAACTTTTGGCTTTTTGTTGAGCTTTTTTGCCGGTTCTTTTTTCCCGTATTTGTTTGTATTATACGTAATGGGCTAACATATTTTTAAATTTTTTTTAAATTTAATTATGCTAAATAAGGCTCTGTCAGCTACAGTGTTTTTTCAGTCAGCTACAGTGCTTTTCAGCCATAAGCCACTCAAAATAAGTCAAAATGATCACACCCTAAGAAGGTGATAAACACCAAAACCACAAAGGGAAATTTATTAAGGGGAGCTCACCTATTCTAGAAGTGTCAAGTATGAATAGGACCATCGTGAGAGCAATGGACGGTGCCATAGCAACAACAATGAGGGAGCATTACAGAAGCCTCTGTCAGCTACAGTGTTTTTTCAGTCAGCTACAGTGCTTTTCAGCCATAAGCCACTCAAAATAAGTCAAAATGACCACACCCTAAGAAGGTGATAAACACCAAAACCACAAAGGGAAATTTATTAAGGGGAGCTCACCTATTCTAGAAGTGTCAAGTATGAATAGGACCATCGCGAGAGCAATGGACGGTGCCATAGCAACAACAATGAGGGAGCATTACAGAAGAGAAGCCACAAGTAGAAGATAATATAAACATACCCTATATGTGACACAAAAATTTTCATGTCTCAATCTATACTAGCCAACACAAGTCAATTTTGGAACACGAGTCATAAAGGAACACTATCACTGTTTCTTGTATGAAGCAGGAAACGTTTTAGCTAGTTAATTTGCCATGGCTTGCGAATGCACTTGTCTCGCATGCCGTGTGAGAGGGATAAGGGCACTATTCTTTTTAGCGTTTGGCTCTCCCCGTGCACGTTTATTTGACACCCGGTGGGAGCTTTTTGCCCCTTTTGAGGAAGCCATGGTGCATGGGAGGCAGGCCGAGTCAACAATAAGGCCGGTCTCAGTGGGGTTTCACGGAGTTTCATGGGCATTAAATACGCTGACATGGCACTGTATTGATGAAGAGAGAGATGATAAAAGTTTCATTGGAATAGAGAGAGTTTCATGGGAGTAGAGAGAGTTTCATGGGGATGAAACTCTTCTGCATTGTTTCCAAAATATGGGTGTGTTAGAAACTGGGACATGAAATCTCCACTGAGACTGGCCTAATGAAAGAGAACTTGAGGCCCAGGACGCCTCGTTTCCCCGGGCCCGAAGACGGCAGCCCGGCCCAGAATGTTCGTTCCAGGCCACAGCCAGGTGCTCATAGCCCTCCACCACCCGTCCTGTTAGCACACAGCAGCACGGGCCAGCCTCCTACGTCGGCAATCGTGGGGCGTCCGGAATCTTGCGGGCCGAACCATTTTAAATCCCGGAATTTCTCGGCCCGAAACAGACGGTCCTGCCCTTGTTTTTATTTTGTGGGCTTGGTTGGCCCAAACTTCCTAGGAAAATCGCAAGACTATTATGCATTTTGAGGCTATTCTTCTTCAACGTAAGCTTCTATACGTAGCTTCCAGCTTCACACAATGCACTGCATAGCTTTTGAGAGAAAATAATGGACAGTACAAGAATCTGAATATGATTACCATGCAGTTTCAATATAAAAAAGTTGGAACCGGAGCGCTGCTCTAGAAAATGAATCTGAATACGCAGAGTGAACGCTGCAATAGACGAGGGTACAGCAATGAGCATCATCAGAATCTGACGGGGAGTATAGTGAGAGCCTACCACCTTAATACAACAACTGAACAGCCTTTGTCACGAATTCGAACACAATAATTAATGTGGATAGCCAATTATTCAGGACCCAAACAGAAGATAGAACATAGTGGCAAGTTGCCGCATTTGCTGTCTTATTTTTTTTTTCTACTTTTAGCTACTGGCCCAGCAAATCTAAGAAGGGCGTTAATATAATAGGCATGTAAAATGAAGGCAATTCAGTAACAACCGCAAGTTAGTATATGCCTTTTGTGTAAGTGCTAGGTACATATCATCTACCATTGCCATTCTAACAATCACTTAGCACTAATCCTACAAAATCTATTTCACGGACGCAAATTATTTCTTAGAAACTGACAAATAAGCTCGTACAACGTGAATCCATCAAGTTGATATGCTCATTCCGTTGAAGATGTGGGCAACATTTTAATTTCAAATTTTACTAGGAGATGTTGAAGCTACTCTAGCGTCTCACCGTCTTCTCACGTTTCATTTTTCATTTACTCCAGCGTCTGTCTAACTGCGTTTCTCAATTTTATTGTTTCAATTTCGCTTCCTTTAGCTCTTGCTTTGATTTTATTTCTTCCGTTTCACATCAGTAGTGGAGCAGTTTTTTTGTGTAATTGCGGCTGCACTATCACCATGCATTAATGACGCATTTATATTAGAAAAACTGTAATCTTTAGTTTGTTGTTTCCTTTAAATAAGCAAGCAATATAATAGAAAATGCTGCCTTGTTTTGCAGCACCAAACACGTGTGTTCATCGTGTTCTTGAGTGCGCATTTGAGAGTTCGCCGACGGCGAAAGATTGCAGGTGATCCACGACAATTGGTATCAGAGCGTGGACGCTCCCGGGCCATTATGTCCGTCCAGTTGGCTCCCGTTGGCGGTGGTGATCGTTCGCCATCGCCCCCTCCCTGACGATGGGTATCGCACTCGTCTGCGCCGCGCCGAGGGCGCCATTGCGGCGGCGAAGTCGTCATCGAGCGCGTCGTCAAGGAGATGGGCGGCTCGGTCCAGTACCCCATGCTCACGCGCACCAATTACCAAGAATGGTCTTTGTTGATGCACGTGAACCTGCAGGCCTAAGGGTTGTGACAGGCCGTCGAACCGGAGGAGGGCGAGGTCGTTGAGTACCGCGAAGACCGCCTCGTGCTAGCGGCTATTTTGTGTGCCATGCCGCCCGAGATGCTCGGGTCCTTGGCACGCAAGCGCACGGCGCGTTCCTCCTGGGAGGAGGTCAAAACCATGCGCGTCAGCGTGCAGCGCGTCCGTGACGCCAACGCGCAGCAGCTGCTCAAGCAGTTCGGGGAGATCGCGTTCAAGGAGGGGGAGTCAGTCAACGATTTCTCACTTCGGATTATGAGCCTCGCCAACAACATCCGCATCCTTGGCGGCAACGTCACCAATGGAGAGATCGTGAAGAAAATGCACCAGGTCTTCCCCGAGCACCTCGAGCAGATCGCGTACTCCATCGAAACTCTCCTCGACGTGAACCAGCTCTCTGTCGAGGAGGTCACTGGCCGTCTGCGCGCCATCGAGCAGTGAAAGAAAAAGCCAGCACCGTCTGTGCCCGTCTACGACAACAAGGGCCGTCTTCTTCTCGCCGAGGAGGACTGGCTGGTGCGGATGAAGCTGCGCGATAACGGCGAAGCCGGTGGCTCCAGCAGCGGCAGCGGCAAGAGGCGTGGCAAAACACGTCGTGGCCACGGCGGTGGTGGCGGCGTGCATAAAGGCAAGGGTAGCTCGTCTTCAAATGGGACGACCCAGGAGAACACGGTGGACCGGTGCCGTAACTGCGGCAAAATTGGCCATTGGGCCAAGGACTACCGCAGCAAGCCAAATAGGCAGGCGCAAGCACACGTTGCGGAGGGAGAAGAGGATGAACCCACTCTGTTGATGGCACATGCGACCATCTCTACACCATTCACTCAAGTTGCAGTGCTGCCCACCAAGGTGATTCGAACTTCAGCTCCGCCCACATCGTCACGCCACGTCGAGATCCACGAGGCCAAGGTCTTTGCACAGCTCGGATCGCGAGAGGACCAGGACGATCGTCGATGGGTGCTCGACACTGGCGCCACCAACCACATGATGGGCGCGCGGACTGCCTTCTTCGACCTCGACGGGGGAGTCTGCGGCACCGTCCACTTCGGCGACGGATCCGTGGTGGAGATTGAAGGACGCGGCACGATAACCTTCAGTTGTAAGAATGGCGAGCACCATGCGCTGATGGGGTTGTACTACATTCCCTGTCTAACGGCGAACATCATCAGTCTTGGTCAGCTAGAGGAGGCCGGATGTCGGATCGAGATCTACTCCGGCACCCTGCGCATCTACGATCAGCAACGCGAGCTTCTTGCTCGGGTGCGTCGTTCTGCATCGCGCCTCTACATCTTGGAGCTCTGCATCGGGCGGCTGGTGTGCTTATCGGCACGTAGCTCGGAGGTGTCCTGGCGCTGGCATGTGAGGTATGGGCACCTCGGTTTCAAGTCATTGCGCGTGCTCGCCCGACGGTAGATGGTACGTGGGTTGCCGTCGCTTGATCAGGTCGATCAAGTGTGCGACAGTTGCCTCGCCGGCAAGCAAAGGCGCGCGCCGTTCCCTAACAAGGCGTTGCGGCGAGCGGAGCACGTCCTCGACTTCGTCCACGGTGATCTGTGCGGGCCCATCACGCCCACAACTCCAAGTGGTAACAAATATTTTCTACTGCTTGTTGATGATTTGAGCCGGTACATGTGGCTCCACTTGCTGTCAAGCAAAGATCAGGCATCGGCGGTGATCAAGAACTTCCAGGCAGCCGTGGAGGTTGAGTCAGGGAGGCGGCTCAAGGTCCTCCACACCGATCGTGGGGGGGGGGAGTTCACCTCCGTGGAGTTCGGCGAGTACTGGGCCGAGCGCAGTGTCTAGCGGCAGCTCATTGCCCCCTACTCACCGCAACAGAACGGGGTGGTAGAGCGCCGTAACTAGAACATCGTCGGCATGGCACGGTGTATGCTCAAGGCGAAGCGGCTTCCCGGCTACTTCTGGGGAGAGGCCGTGAACACCACAATCCACGTCCTCAACCGCACCCCGACACGCGCGCTCAACGGCAAGACCCCATTTGAGGCTTGGCATAGCGAGCGCCCCACCGTCGACTACTTCAGGACCTTTGGCTGCGTCACCCACGTCAAGACCACACGACCAGGACTCAAGAAGTTGGATGATCGCAGCACGCCGACCATCTTCGTTGGCTACGAGCACGGCTCCAAGGCATACCGCTGTACGACCCCTCCACCAAGCGCCTCATTGTGTCGCGCGATGTCGTGTTCGACGAGGCGAGACAATGGAGCTGGGGTGACGAAAGCAGCGGTGATCCGGGGGACGGCGAGCCCTTCAACGTTGAGTACACCACATAGTACATCTCCAGCACGCCTTAAGCCGATGCGGCATCACCAGCTCACATGTCTCCGTCGCCCACGCCAATGCCGGCCCCTGCACCCATGACGTCTACAACGTCACCCACGAGTGCGCCGATCGAGTTCGTCTCGCCACTGGCTGATCCTGAGGAGAACTTGGACGTGGACCACGACGATGCTCCACTTCGGTTCCGCGCCATCGACGCTGTCATCAGACCAGCCTCGTCGCCTGGGCTTGTGCCCCGGGTGCTCGACGAGGAGTTGCAGTTCACCACAACGGACGAACCTGTCTCTTTCAGTGAGGCAGAGCGCGAGGCATGCTGGCGTCAGGCAATGCACGAGGAGATAAAGTCGATCAAGGACAACAACACGTGGGAGCTCGCCGCGCTCCCCACTGGGCACCGTGCGATTGGGCTCAAAGTGAAGCGCGATGAGCACGGCAATGTCATCCGTGTGTTTAGCCAAAGTCCTCCTTATGTCATCCTCATGCCATGTGTTACATATTTGAAGAAGTGGTAAGGACTCCACCTTATAAAATATCTTTCCTCGTTTGACTAGGTAGATATGGTAATAAACTATACATGTTTTGAAAATTTTACAGGAAGTAGGCCACAATTCATGATTCAATTTTCAACACTAAATGGTATTGGATACGTGGGACGAAAATTAGACGATATAAAGAGTTGAGATACTACGGATATACTTTTCGTTTTTTTAGCAAACCTGTCTAGCCAAGCGGATTGGGTCTATAGCCCAAAAGCAATAAAATTTTATAGTGGCCGAGCTTATATTTTGCTTCAAGGAGTACTATACTAGTAATTTTAGCCACACTAGGATTTAACAAATGGAGACAAGGGCAATAAAATATTGTGAGAAAAATGAAACATGTCAATTCCAACCCCTTACTCTGGGTCTTTGGCCCAGTCAGAAATAGGCACCAGCATATTCAAAACATACTATCATTACCATAGATAATGCTTAACAAACATCTTATTACAATAGGCATAAAACCAAGCAAGTTACCACAACAAACTGGAGCTCACAACCAAGCATAGGTAAATAACCCAAACCGATACACAGTATAAGTGGACGCAAACCACACGGAAAAAATACATACTTAATTATCCGGCAATAGGTAATAGCATAAATAAAGTTCAGCCAACAACTGATTGCTACACAGGATACTACGGGCCTCAGTATCTGTAGTCTCATTTGCTAAACCAACAATACATGCTCATTGAACACTGGCATGTTTGCAAGTGGAAAGAGAGAGCTTGTATCCGGTGCCCTAGCCTCATTTACCAATTCAGCGCCAAAAGAACCAATTGAAAGGCCATTGGGATCTGAGAACGTGCTCATCCCCAAGATCTCCAAAGGCACATGAGGCTTTTGTCACAGTGAGGAAGCCAAAGTCCTCAATAGGCAAGAATGGAGCATAGCTGCCACTGAAGTTCACCATTGAGAGCAAGTCATTGCTGGAATTGTTAACAAAGCTTATGGACTGGTTGACGTTTAGATTCTCAGTTGGAATTAGCACTCTTGGCTTTAACCAACAATGGTCTTAGGTATGGTGTCTGTGATCTCTAACGGCCCTTCATCACGGAAGCTAACCTTTGCATTCTTGCCTCGTATCTTACTGGCCTCAGCATCATACGCCCTAGCTGCATCTTCTGGCGTGTTGAAGGTACCTAACCAGACACGAACACCCTTTCTAGGGTCACGGATTTCGGCAGCCCATTTACCCCAAGGGCGCCGGCGGATGCCCTTATACTGACTCTTGCGCTTGCACCTCGGCCTTTTACTTTTAGCAGTTGATCCATCAAACTGAATTGGACTTGGCATGATTAGATCATCTGCATACAAAAGTGTCTATGATATATTAGTACATCTCATCTTGAAATAAGAAGCTAGGAGCAAAAAGGTCGTAATGAATACTAAAGGGCAATCAATAATAGCTTATTAATGGGAACAACTCGTTACATATGAATCCGGTTCGTTATTAACGGAATAAAGTCTTAGAAAGCTCATGTCATGATATTAGCAGTGGGGCTAGGTTGGGCTCATATTGATGGAATAAAAGTCTTATAAATTGAGTCTCAATACTTCAGTTGGGCTAGGTTGGGCTTAGAAAGATTGCTTATTGCATTTAAATTGAAATTGACTGGGCTAACCTAGCCCAAAAAAGTAAACGGCCAGACATTTTAACCCCATGTTTGCCATCTACAGAGAAGATAGGAGTGCCATCTACTTAGTAGCCAATATACCAAGATCAAAGTAGATGATCTATTACTTTCTAGTCCTATATATTCCACCTAGATCACGTAAAAAAAAGGTCAAATCTAATAGAAGACCCAACCTAACCATCATCTAAGCCAATCCCCATTCCACGTACGTGATCATCACCAACCTAAAAATCTCCTTGGATCAGCTAAAAAAGCCATGGAATTACACAAGAATTAACACCAAGGGGGAACAGTCACACCCTAAATAAACGCACATGTGCACACACATGGTGCTTACATTCAAGAAACACACATCAAAGACAAAACTTGAGCACACCACTGACCTTCGCCTGGAACAGCAGTACTAGCATTCGCCGTGGCTGGTGTTGGGACACCCAATAGGCCATCCTTGAAGCCGCAGAGGGCCAGAAACTCGTAGTGGTTGTCATCCTTCTCGTCGAACGCCTTCGAGAATGCTTGGAAGTACGGGTCCAAATTATGTACGGTCCTCTTTTAGTTACGTATAAGTTCTTACAAGTTCTCGGTGTTTTACGAAAAAGATCTTTGGTTTTTCCGAAGTTACGTATGTGCCCTCGATTTTTTTAAGAAACTCCCTGCGAATTATCATCTCTTTTGTTTCGGTCTATACAGTAGCTAGCGCGGTATGTCGCCGCGCTTACGCAGCTAGCAGTGATGATGCTAGGAGGAATTGATTGCTTCCACGACTTGCTTCGCTAAGTTGGACCATTTATTCCTATTTTTTTATATATTTATAGTGTATCCTCATTTAGCATTTGTGTCAGAAAAAACAGGTGACGCATGACTATTTGTTATCTATCGATGTGGCAATTTGGAATTCTTGGCATGCAAAAATGTAATCAAACAACTTTCGAAAGATTCAAAATTAAAAAGTGCGATGGGTTACAGCTAGAAACTTATGTATAGGTTCTGTTGAAGAACCGTCGCTAGCGATCAGTCCGATTGATTCCTCTGTTTAGAATAAGAACGAATCAATCACAGAATCACAGAACAATAGATTGAACACAGAGAGGTAGAGAGAACTCCTAGTCTTTCTTTATTGCTTTAGATTGCATCAGGTGTACATAATGAGAGGGTATAGGTCCCTATTTATAGTCTACGGTGGGGTGCCCAAATATGTCAGGACTCTGGCCGTGGGCCTAGTTTCCTAACACTCCCCCTTGGGCACTCACCCAACATGCTCATGCCTCGTCAAAACTCCATAACAACCCAGTGGAAAAAATTTGGAGAAAGAGTACATGATACATGTGATACTGCGATGCACGAATTGTCTCATTAAAAACCTTGGTCGAGAAACTTCATGGAAAACTCGTTAAGGGAAAAAGAGTACAATTCACCCAAATTCATTTGGTCTGCAGGACTTTATTCTTTGGGTACTTAATCCTCATGATCAAGATTTATTAGCGGGCTTGTGAGAATTCTCCCCCTAAATTCTGCACTTCTCTAAGTCTCATCATTCCAATTTCACGCACGCACCTTTCAAAGCTAGATGCGGGGAGTGACTTAGTGAATAAATCCGCGAGATTTTCACATGACTTAGTATGCAGTACTTTAATCTCATCCATTTTTTGCAATTCATGTGCATAGAAGAACTTGGGGTTGATATGCTTTGTGAGATGACTCTTCACATAGCCCGTTTGCACTTGTGCAACGCAAGCTGCATTATCTTCATAGATAATTGTGGGGGTTTGCACAATGTTCATCCCACATGACTGCTGGATGTGGTGAACCATTCGGCGGAGCCAAGCGCACTCTCGTGCGGCTTCATACAGTGCTATGATTTCTGAGTGGTTCGTCGAAATAGCTACAAGACTTTGCTTAGACGATTTTCATGAAATTGCAGTTCCACCACACAGAAATACATAACATGTTTATGACTTAGCGGTATGCGGGTCTGACAGATACCCAGCATCTGCATATCCAATCAAGTTCAGATCTTGATTCTTTCTGTAAAACAATCCAAGGTCCTTGCTTACTTGGAGGTATCGGAAGATGTCTTTTATGCCTTGCCAATGCCTTTTGGTGGGCTCTGCACTGTACCTTGCTAATAGGTTCACGGCAAATGCAATGTCCGGTCTAGTGCAGTTTGCTAAGTACATGAGTGCTCCCACTGTGCTCAAGTATGGGAATTCCGGTCCCAGGACTTCCTCCCCCTCTTCCCTAGGTTGGAAAGGATATTTTTCTTGCTGTAAAGACCTCCCGATCATCGGTACTTTCGAGGGAAATGCCTTCTCGAAGCCAAACCTTTTAAGCACCTTCTGGGTGTAGGTCGACTGATGTACCAAGACTCCTTCAGGGACATGCTCAAGCTGCAAGCCTAAGCAAAACTTGGTCTTACCCAAATCTTTCATTTCAAATTCTGACTCCAGGTAGGAGCTTGCTTCTTTTATGTCTTCGGCTGTCCCGATGATATTCAGATCATCTACATACACAGAGATTATACAGAATCCATTCTGGGATCGCCGAATAAATACACAAGGACAGTCTTCATTGTTCGTGTAACCTTTCTCGCAGAGAAAGTCGCTTAAACGATTATACCACATTCTTCCATATTATTTCAGTCCATACAGTGACTTTCTGAGTTTAACACTGTACACATTTCTATTTGCTTTGTCTTGGTTCGGGAGAGGGATTCCTTCAGGGACCTTCATGTAAATCTCCGAATCCAAGTTACCGTAAAGGTATGCAGTCACAATATCCATCAATTTCATTTCTAAGTTCAAGTTCACTGCCATTGAGATCAAATATCTAAAGGTAATTCCATTCATGACCGGGGAGTAGGTTTCTTCATAATCAACTCCAGGACGTTGAGTGAAACCTTGTGCTACCAGCCGTACTTTGTATCTCACTACTTCATTTCTTTCATTTCTCTTTCAAACAAATACCCACTTGTGCCCAACGCGGTGTATGTGGGGAGGCGTACGACATACGGGCCCAAACAGCTCTCTTTTGTTTAGAGATAGCAATTCAGTTGCTATTGCCTTCTTTCAATCTTCCCAATCTGATCTTTTCTTACATTCAGCGAGCGATACAGGCTCGGTATCAAGATCGATGATGGTGGCAATTTTCTTTGCGAAGTAGATATCGATATTAGCTGTTGTCCTATTCAGGGACTCTCCCGTGTGCATATAATTTATAGCTATTTCTTCATGAGTTGCTTCTTCTGGAGCGATTGCTTCTGCTGGAGCTTTACCTTGCACATCGCTTCTTTTAATTCCGGTGGCAAGTCTCTTTAGTTTTTCGGCTCCGATGTGTGCGCACACATCCATGCCGATGGGGATATTCAGATCCGATATGCCCTTTTTCTGAAGGTGTCATACTTGTGCCAGGTCTCAACTGGCTCCCCTTCTCATTCTGAGGGACTTCAATGATCGGCTGTGATAAATCCTTCTTATTCTTTTTCTCCAGGCGTCCCCGGATACTTTGGATTCGAGGAATCGGAGTTCTCGTCCTCTTTTTTATTTTTCTGAGGCCTCTGGACGAGATTAGGGATACCTTCTGCTTTATTTGGTATTTCAACCCTCTCCAGTGCAGTGCGTGCGGGCACATGCAACTTAGTCACACTCTTCAGATCACTAAAGTGATCAGACAGTTGATTTGCTAATTCTTGCAAATCAATTGTCTTCTAGACTTCTCTTGTCTTTCTGGACTTCTTTTGTCTTCTGGACTTCTCTATTTGTTTCACTAATGCGCGGGTCATCTGCATGGATTCCCGTGACTTGCCATGTAATGTCTTCTAGACTTCTCTAGTGCGCGGGTCATCTGCAGGGATTTCCCTGGCTTGCCACGTAATTTCCCGACATTCTTCATCAAGGGGTTGATTTCCTCCCCCTAATGTTGAGAAATTTTCGGTGCTAATCCTTACACTAGTTGAATAGGTGAATAGATGTTGTAGGTCGAAGGTCTAAGGTTGATGAGATTCACTGCATGAAGGACTGCGTGTCCCAACATGTAGCTAGCAAATTACTTTTATGCAAGAGGGGTCGGTCAATAAATTTAATTCTCTTAATTAAAGCCTCCGCCAAACCATTCTGGGTATCGATATGCGGTACCGAGTGCTCGACTGCAATTTCCATTGCCATGCAATAATCATCAAATGCCTTTGATGTGATGATCAGTGAACACATTTCCGATGCGAATGATCTGCGAGATCAACTTAACGAAAGCATAGTTTCTTATGGACAACAGACCCACATATGATCACTTCGAAGAAGCGTCAATGAGCACCATGAAATACTTAAATGGCCCTTAGATGGGCTGAATGGGACCGCAAATGTCTCCCTGGATGCGTTCCAGGAATGCAGGGACTTCATCCTTCACTTTCAGAGTAGAGGGTCTAGTTATTAGTCTCCCGGTGGCACATGCAGGGCACACAAAATCTTCATGATTCAGAAAATTCTTCACATTAATATTATGCACATGCGAGTTATTTATTATGTTTCTCATTATTCTAAGACTTGGGTGGCCTAATCTATCATGCTAGAGATAGAAGAGTTCACAGGTTCTAAACACTGTCTTCAGAACAGTGTAGGCTGCAAATGCCTTAATGTTGGTATAATATAGCCCAGTTTCTAGTGAAAAATTTTTCTAATATACTTTTCCGTTTCATTCTCTTCGCGCTTCATAATGAGCAGGTATTTATTACCGTACTCTTCTTCAGTCTCAACGTGAAACCATTTGCGCGGATATTCTTAAAACTTAGGAGAGTTCTAGTCGATTCTGGGTACAATAAGGCCTTTTCAATGACCAAAGTTGTGCCCGAACCAATTATACATGCATCGCTTCTGGCGATTGTCGTAAGGCTGCCAGTGCTCTTACGGATCGACTGAAAATATTCAATCTCTCTTAAGATGATATGCGTTGTGCCACTGCTAGCTGAGCACACTTCCTTCATAGAGCGCTACACGTGTTCTAATATAGGGTATTTATTAACATGTATTAGAAGGCATTTAACACATAAATAAAATACACCAATATCAGAACATATAATGCCATTATAAACTGAATAAATGAATGTTTTATTCCAAAATCATCCAACCATTATGAGAAATCAAAATCCTAAAGCACCAACCATGCAAGTTCTAAACTTGTCCATTTAACACAAAATAAATGACAATTAACGTCTTATGCATTCTGTGCATCAGACGGAATCAACTAGAAAATCATCAACTTCTTCGGCTATTTTCTCAGCAGTGACATTCTCTTCAAGAGAGATCATGGTTGTGGCTGCCTCTAAGTCGTAAGGGGGTGCTGCTACCGGGATGGACTCAACCTCCATCATCTCTAGCAGCTGCTCAGGCTGCTCCCCCTCAATGGCTGCAAAGTGGGCTTCAGGTTGCCCTTTGCCATTCTTCTTTTGAGCTTGGTGGGCATCAATGACATGTTGCGGTTCTTTGCATATCCGCGACCAATGTCCCCACTTGCCACACTTGTAGCAACCTTGGTTCTGCTGGCCATAGGTCTTGCCACTCTTCTTAGCCTTTGTGTCGTTTGGAGTATCTGACTTGCCTTTCTGGTCAGCGATCTTACCCTTCTTCCCCCTTCTCTTCATCAAGGGCTTTCGCACCTTGAAGCTGCTAGCGTTGGCTTCATGGCCAGCGGAGCTGCCTGGTGGCTGCGAGACGTAATTCTTGCGGAGAAGTTCGTCCTGAGCCTCTGCCACCTGCATCATATTAATCAATTCGGCGTATTCCTTATAGCCGTCTTGACGATAGTTGCGGGCAGTCTGTACAGCACTGGGTGAAATGTGGACAGGATCATCTCAATCTTCTGCTCATCTGTGATCTCCTTGCCACAGAGTTGAAGATTAGTACAAATCCTGTGCAAGGTAGAATTATACTCCCCAACCGTCTTAAAGTCGGTAAACCTCAATCTGATCCACTCCTGCTCTGCTTGAGGAAAAATGGTGTACTTGAGCCTCTCAAATCGCTTCTTGAGTGCGGTCCAGAGTGGTAGCGCGTTTCTTTCCGCCATATACTCATTCTTGAGAGTCGGGCAGAGGTGGTGCCTGAGAAAATAAAGTGCCTGAGCATTTTCTTCAGGTGTGAGTCGGGCGTCTTTCTGTTTGCTTAACCCAATAGCTGCGCTGAGCTTCCGGCCCCCAAGCACAATCTCGACATCGGATGCCCATGTCAGATAGTTTTGGCCATTTTGGGCTAGCTCCTCGAACTCCCGGTTCGAAATTCCAGTCATCTACATGTGTATGAACGAAATAAAATAAGTTTACTGCAGGTAAACATGCATGGAATATTTACTACAGGTAAATAAAGTGGTACAATAGGTTCCCATAATGTTTCATAATTTTCTGTGCATTTTCTATAATTTTACTGCTAATTTCAGTGATTAAAAGTAATTTTCAGTAATTACAATTAACCAAAAATAGTAAATAAATACAGAAAATACATAAAACAGTAATGGCATAAATAAATAAGCTTCAAATGCTAAAAATAATGCAAAATTCGGATTCCCGAGGCCCTTTTATGCAAGAATATAAAATTTCAGTGAATTCTGCAATTCCTAGGGGGTTTTTACGCAAATTTTCAATTCAGAGAGAAATTCGCGCAATTTCTGATTTACAGAGGGGTTTTCTGCATAATTCTGGACCCACTCGTAAATTCGAGGGCTTATACACAATTTTCGGAATTACGAAGCCTTTTCTGAAAAAATAGGACTTAAATGCGATTTCTAGGGCCTCTCGGTAATTTCTATTATTTCTGGGGTCCTTTTGCAAAAATGCCGGCGCCACCCCCATACCCGATTCGGGCCCCCTTTATTTTCTTCGTCCAACCCAGTGTGTTGGCCCATTCGGCCTACTCGGGCAGCACCCAAGCCGTGGGGTAGGGTTTCCCCTGCCCCATTACTTACAGGCGGCGGCGGCGGCAATGAAAAGACCGGCGACCGGGCGGGCGGAGGTGAGGAGGCCGACGACTTCGGGTCGCGGCGGGAGGCCGGCGTGGGTGCGACTGCGGCGGCGGACCGGGCGACGGCTCCGGCGGGGATGTGTCGTGCGAGGTGCACATGGCGGGCAGCGACCGGGGCACGAGCAGCGGCGGCCGGGGCGGAAGCCGGAGCGACTGCCGACGGTGAGGTGGCGTGGGGGCCGACTTCGGACGGCACGGGATGCGCCGGCTACGGGCGGCGGGTCGGCCGAGCGGAGGTGTCGGCGCGGCATGGTTGGCCGGCGCGGGGGCAAGCTGCTTCGGTCCGAGCGGCGGTGGAGGCCAAGGCAGCGGAGCCGGCGGCTGCGGGCCGCGGTGGGGACGCGGCTGTGGGCCGTGATCGGGGTCGGCGGCCGAGTCTTGGTTGGCTACGGGCTGAGAGGGCAGCCGGTGAGACCTGGCGGCAACGGGACGGCGCTTCGGGCACAGCTCCCCCGTGCGGCGGCATGCGTAAGCGACAAGGGGCCGAGGCGGTCGGTGTGTACGGCAGCGCCATGCGGGACGCTCGCACGGACGCGGACGACGACGGCAGGGCGCATTCAGGCGCAATCTACGGGCGGCGGCGGCCGGTCTTCATGCCGGCTTCAGCAGCGCGCATGCGGGCGCTGTGCACATCGAGTGGTGCTCATGGCACCTTGGCCGGCTGCCGGCCGGCGGCCAGCAACGTGCATGCGGGCGCGACGGCATTGCTCTGATCTCCCTCTTCAGTGCAGAGGCCGTGCAAGAAAACGAAACCAAAACAAAGAGTTTTTTTTGTGTAATGCTGAGCATAAACCGAACCGGAATCCAATGCACAATTTCCGTGCAGTTTTTTATGCAATGATTGTGCAGAATCAAACAAATTCATGCAGAAATTTTCGTTTCCAATCTACGATACAATCAACGTCTACCCCGTTTCGCAATCCACCTATCGACATTGTGCCGGCGATTTCAGATCTGCTCGCGATAGATTTAGGGCGGATTTACATCGTTCTACAGTGCAATCAACATCTACCCCGTTTCACAATCTACCGATCAGCATTGTGCCGGCGACTTCAAATCTGCTCGCGGTAGATTAGGGCGGATTTGCACCGTAGAGATTCAATCTAGAACACGAAAAGAAAATACAGATTCAAAAGCGATCTAGAAAATTTAATCTGTGCTTCGATGATTACCTCGTTCACCAGAGCGAAGTCGTGCTGATAACGTGTTGAGAAACCATCGCTAGCGACCAGTCCGTTCGATTCCTCTGCTTAGAACAAGAACAAATCAATCACAGAACAATAGATTGAACACGGAGAGGTAGAGAGAACTCATGATCTTTTTTTATTGCTTTAGATTGCATCAGGTGTACATAATAAGGGGGTATATGTCCCTATTTATAGTATACGGTGGGGTGTCCAAATATATCAGGACTCTGGCCGTGGGCCATGTTTCCTAATAGGTTCCACAGGAAGCATTACACGTCACACCTATTCTAGGTGTTAACGCCAACAGAAATGGAAGGTATGTGTGAGGGTTTTGTTTTCTCTTCTGATTTTGTTTTAGACGAAAGCGAGGATTTTACTCATCATTGTTTGAAAATTACATTGACATTAATAAAACAAGGTGGTTCAAAAAACCCAAGCTTGACGCCCTACAACCTGGGTACAAGCATGTTTTGCTAAATTGTGGACATCCCTATTGAAACACCTCCAGCAATATAGGTACTAGCAAGGCATGGTCAGCGATCTCAAAGCAAAAAAGAAAAAGAAAAGGTAACCGTCGTAACTAAAGTTGTCAGTATCATGACACATATCGTAGCATCGTGTGATCCTACCATCCTATCGAAGATAGATGATACGGATCACAATATGGATCAGAATCAGATAGTATCATAGTAGGATCGTGATCCTACTCGTAAAATCATTAGGATCGGATAGAATCGCAGTAAGATCATGATCCTGACAATAAACTATATTAGCATATAAAATTTGATATTACCAATTGCTAGTTTAATTTGCTTTATTTTGTTGTTTACATATTTTCTAAGGTAAAAAGATATTATCTTTGACATATTGTATTTTTAGATTATTAGTTCATTAAAAATAATTAATAAGTTTCAAAAATCAACCTTAATTCAATATAACATGAATAATTGTACTCAAATTACAAAATTAAATTCAAAATCTATTATAGACTTGCATATTTAGAACTATAATTCAATTTTTATATAAAATATATACGTTTTTAAATTTTTGATAGAATTATGATTCTACGCTCCGATCCTGTCAGACCAAAACCAATCCTACCTGAGATCACGATACTAACAACATTGTCATAGCCGACAAGTTGGCCATGCCAAGGCCCAAAAACGAACTAGGTCACCGATGGCCCTACTCATATTTTGCTCACATCATAGATGTCTTCTTTTCGACTGCGATTGATAGTTTTTATCGTAACACGAGCGTTTGTACGAACCAACTCAATGCTGATAAGCCACTTTGAAAAGATTGTCTCCATAAGTCACTTAGAAATGGTGTCAAAGAAATCGTCTCGTTTATTTATTCAAAAAAACCATAATAGTGTGCTCATTTGGGCTTAAATTTGTGGCTTTTGGCTTTTTTTACTGTTTGAATCTTTTTTTGTACTGTAGCTATTGGTAACCTTTTCAACATAATTAAATTTAAAAAATTAAAAATGGAAAAAACATGTCATCCCATCACGAACAATGTAAAGAAAAAGAAAAAGAAAAAATAGAAAAAGATAAAATTAAAAAAATTAGAAGTTAGAAGTCAGAAATCAAAAGCTAAAACCCAAACCCCAAACGAAAGAACCAAATCTCTGAGCTTTGAAGATACTCAGGACGCCTAAACCGAACCCAAAAACAGGAAGGAGCTATGGCCTGTCATGCATAGTCGGATAGTCCCAAGCCAACTATGTTGAACTGGGTTCGGTCGGCCGAGCCCCTTCTTTCCCAAGCTCAGCGTAACCAAACCCAATCCCGGCCCAACAGTACAATCCATAGAGGTATTTTTATCTGGCCCATGCAAACGGAAGCTAGACCCTTTATTTGCACAAATCGAGAAACAACTCAGCAGCGCAGCAGGGATCACGGCACATCCTCCATCCCAGAAGCCCCGAAACCCCAGGAACGAGACCTGTGCGACGGTGCACGAGGCGGCCCCCTGAATCCCCGAGTTTTTTTTACGCCTCGCCGCTGCAAGGACGATCGATCGAGCGTCCGAGCCCGCGTGCGTGTCCATACGCTGCCCCTGCCCTGCCCGGCTGCGCCTGCGGCCGAAGCAGGGGGAGGGAATCGTCTCGCCTCGCGTCCGGCCGGGCAGTGGCTTTCAAGGCGGACAGGTGGGCCTCGGAGTTGCCGCCGGGGGGCAGCGCAGGCACGAGCTCCCCGTCGCGCGCACGCGAACCAACGAAAAGGGGGGGGGGGGGGGCGCAATCCACCGTGCCGCGCTGCTCGGCTCGAGCGGGGCCCACATGCCGTGTCAGCCAGGCAGGCACGTCGGCCCGTGCACCTAAACCCGCTAGATATTTCGCGGCTCCGGTTCTTAAAGTTTGCGCCGTTCGGAGCCTGCCTCGTGGGAGTAGCAGCAGCAGCATCATGCGCAGGAGTACATGTCAGTGTATGTTTAGTTGGTTGGAGATGAAATGGTTTGGACGAGATATTTTCGTTTCGTGCTTTACAACTCCTTTAGCAAACAAGCAAGACGGCTTATTCATCGCTTACGACTTCTCTAATAAACAAACGGGGTAATTTATTCTTCGCTAGAGCTTATAAATATTTAATTTATTTATATAAATATTTACACTAGAGTTAAAAAATTATAAATCATAGTAAAAAATCCGCCTAAATTTGTTTTCAAAAATGCACATACCACCTACACCAGGCGAATCAGGTCTACGAGAACTTTTGGGTGGCCAGCCACTAGCAACTAGAGATGGCAACGGGCACAAATCCGCTGGGTTTTGCTATCCCAAACCCGTGCCCATGAAAGTTGGATGTGCCCGCTAAAAAACCCATGCCCGTGACGGGTGCAGATTTTTGCCCAGACCCATGCCCGCTGGGTTAACCCGTGGGTTCAGTAATACAAGCTGCAACAATGGTTAATGGAGAGGAGGAAGAAGTTCACCGGCCATCTTCGTTGGAGCCAGAGAGCAGCGCCATGGCCAAGGGCCTACTGCTGCGATGCGCGTTGGCTGTGGCGTGGGGGCGGCGGGCTGAACTGGAAGGCGAGGCGACGGCGAGGGCGTGCGGGAGGACGAGCGTGCGGCGAGAGTGGCGGGAGCAGGAGCGGGAGCTGCGGGACGGGAGGGCGAGTGTGGAGACTGCCGGAAACCGAGCGCAGAGCGCCAGATGCGCCGTCGCTGCGGCGGTTGTTGAATCGGGCCATCAGAGTGGGGACTGGGGAGGAGTGAGTAGTGACCGTGACCGAGTGCTAGGTATGGTTAACCGTATGGGTAATAGGGCATTGTCGTATTGGATTTGGGGGCTTGGGGCTAAATGGCTAATGGGTTATGGCTTGGGCTGGTTTGCCTGGGAGGCTAGGAGCCTGGGTTTATAACTCCTATGGATCGGGTTTATATTACCTATGGGTTTACGGGTTTGGGTACTATAGGAACGTACCCGAACCCGGCAGACCCAATGGGTTGGGCTTTTTGCCCATTAAGAGATCCATGGGTTAGAAAATTGACTTAAATTCATACCTTAATAGAGTAAAAACCCACCGGATATTGGATTTCGGGTACCTATGCCATCTCTACTAGCAACTTTAAGAGAGGGTTTCTGTGCCGGAAACTGTCATAACTAGCAGCATGTTCTGCATAATCACGAGCTCCATTTGTCGTCTGCACTAATCACGAGCTCCATTTGTCGTCTGCACTCTGCACAGCCTCAGCCTTTGCCTTCCCTGCCATTATGTCACGTTAATTGCTTACAGCAAGGCCGCCTCGGACGCTTTGCACTCCGCTTGCTCCCTACTACCGCCTTTCCCTTCTTCCTACCCTCCATTTCCTTTCAAAATTTGAAGGCAGAAGACGAATTGAAAGAAGGATACTTCTCCAAGTACCAAGTACACACTGCTCCCTTTTCTCACACGTCCTTGTGAGGTCAGGTGAGGACCACTCCTGTTCTTTTCGGCTGCAGCTTATGGCTTTTAGCTAAAATTTTTAAATTTTAGCTGTTTACAGTACAGATTACGGAGAAACAGATACTCACTTGCGATTTTGACTAGTACAGATGTTGGGCTTTTAACGTGTAAATCGTTTAACTTGTAGACCTCATCTTGAGAAAATACTCCGTTTAAAAGTTAGGTACTGTAGCAAAAGCCAAAAGCCGCCGGCTTGTGAGGTAAAGAACAGACCCGCAGCTCCTGGCTTCTTTACAAACCTCATTAAACCACTTGAAAACCCTTACATATAGATTGTACTACTGCAAAACCACACGATGATTGGCATGCTTCACAAAAGAGAGAAGAGAAGAGACGATCAGCAGGAAGACATGGGGAGAAGAGGATCAAAGAACCCTGAGCTAGAGTTCCAGTATAGCTTAAGCTTATACAGATGTTCAAGATGTATATTACTACTTCTAAATACTAACAATACGTAATAGCCTTATGGTCCAAGGAGCAATGTCAACTTTGAACAAACACTGAGATCGTGTTCACTCTCACTCCACTTGATCACTTATCAGCTTCTTGCCTACTGCAATGGCGCCTGCACTGTAACGACGATCGGGCTATTCACGGTGTGCCTCCCGTCACCCCAGGTCACCGCCCCGCTCCTCACCTGCGAGCTCCCGGGCTCCATCTTCTTCACGGGCGCCACGGCCTCCACCCGCACCGTGAAGCTCAGCTTCTGCCCGTCGCGCCGGAACGCCAGCTGCCTCGGCTGGACGGTAACCGTGCACCCCTCAGGCGCCCTGATCGTCGCGCGGTAGACCGACTGACCGCCGCCAACGTTGGTCACCGTCCTGATGAAGTGAGCCTTCATCGTCGCCCTGGTGCCATCCGCGACGAACGTGGCGGATAGGGACGGGTAGTTGAGGTTGCCAGCGTGCCCCGCACGCCGCGCGCCGCGGCAGTCCGCTTGGCGCCGCGAGATCGCCCGGATGTTCTGCTTGGTGTAGTTCAGGTTGCAGAGGAAGTTGATGTAGTCCGCGGGGGCGATGTCGTAGACGAGGCCGGGGTCCATGGCGCGCATCGGGTCGACGTGCCCGGCGCCGAAGTCGAAGACGTCGGCCACGTTGCCAGTGGACTCGTCGACTATGGTGCCGTTGCTGTTGTCCTTGACGTAGGCGGTGGTCATGAGCGCCGACTTGATAGCGGCGGGGCTCCAGGTAGGGTGCGCGGCCTTGAGCAATGCGGCGAGGCCGGAGACGTGCGGGCAAGCCATGGAAGTGCCCGAGAGGATGTTGAATTCGGTGCGGCGGCCATCAGAGGGAATGCCGGCCGGGCCGACGCCGCTGGGCCATGCGGCGAGGATGTTGAGGCCAGGGGCTATCAAATCCGGTTTGAGTATCTCCGGGGACTGGGGGTTCGGGCCACGCGCCGAGAACGCGGCCACCACCGGCGCCGGGTGCACGCCGAGGTGGGTGCCTTCGAAGAGGATGGTCCCCGTGGCCGGCTTCTGCGGTGTGGATGACGCGATGTACTTACGGAGCTTCTCGCCGGCGGCTGCACCGACGGCGGCGGCGGGCAGGACATGGCAGTCGGCGACGAGGCCCTCGCCATCGAACACCCCGTTGGCGAGCACCATCCCGACGCCGCCCGCGCGGTGAACCACGTCCCCTTTGGCGGCGCGTGAGTTCACGCCACGGTCGCACACCACGATCTTGCCGCGCACCGCGGCCGGGTTCAGCGAGCCGTCGAGGCACATCGATGCCGAGTAGCCATCAGCGGCAGACGAGGCTGCGCCGCTGCTTGTCCCCCCATATACTAGCTCGTACATCTTGCCGGTTTCGAGCGCGGGTCCGCCGTACACGCTAACGCCGTCGAGCACTTGGCCGTTGCCGAGCCACACGTTGGCCGGGAAGGCGCGGTCCATGGACCCAGCGCCTACGGTGGCCATCCAGGGCGCCACATTGGTCACCGTGAGCCCACCGGGACCGCCATTGCCGGCCGAAGCCGACACAACGATCCCAGCCTCGGTCGCACCGAATGCCCCAATGGCGATGGCGTCGAGGTAGTATGGCACGACGACGCCGCCGACGCTGAGTGAGACGACGTGGACGCCGTCGGCGACGGCGGCATCGAAGGCCGCGAGGATGTCGGAGTCGAAGCAGCCGCCCACCCAGCACACCTTGTACGCCGCGAGGCGCGCCTTGGGCGCCATCCCGGCGGCCACGCCGCGCGCGTAGCCGAGGGTGGACGCCGGGAACACGTAGCGCCCCGCGGCGATGGAGGCGGTGTGGGTCCCGTGCCCGTCGGTGTCGAGCGGCGACCTGATCTCGGCCGTCTCGTTCATCCGGCCGGAGGTGGCCTCGTACCCCGCGGAGAAGAACCGCGCGCCGACGAGCTTGCGGTTACAGGAGTTGGGCGGGAACCCGGGCCCCGACGCGCACACCCCGCGCCACTTGGGCGACACGGGGCCGAGCCCCTGGTCGTGGAAGCTGCGGTGGGTGGGCGAGATGCCGGTGTCGATGATGGCGATGACGAGGTCGGCGCCGAAGTCGGAGTCTGCCAGGAGCGCCGACGGCGGGGAGGACAGGAGCCCGAGGAACCGCGGGGAGCGCGTGGTGGCGAGGCGGCGGACGCGCTCCGGCACCATGGCCGCCACTCCAGGAGCACCCGCCAGCGCCGCCGCCGCCGCCGGCGACATCCGCGCTGAGAACCCATGGAAGGCTGCGGAGTAGGTGTGGATCAGCGGGCCGCCCTCCGGTCTCTCCCCGCCGCCGGACGCCGCCAGCACCGCCGACTCGTACCAGTGCGCGTGCGTCGGGAAGGCGGACGGCTTCGCTTCAGCGTCCACCCGCACGATGTACGTCCGCTCCCCTCCTCCATCCCTACCCCCGCCGCCGCCGGAGACGCCCGCCACGACGGCAAGAACTAGCAGCAGCAGGAGGATAGGGCGTGACGCCAACACCAACACCATTGCGTAATGGCGGATCGGGAGAAGAGAAGGGATTGGGGGACGGGGATGGGGAGTGGAGTGGAGTGGAGCAGCGATGCGAAGTGGAACGCGCAAAGCGAGCAGCGCCTCGGGTAAAGTAAAGAAGAGGCAGGCACTGGGGTGGTGGTGGTGGTGGTGTACATGAAGGTGGTGGTGGTGGTGGTGTACATGAAGGTGGTGGTGAACTGGTGACGCCGGGTGGCCGTGGCCGTGCCGCGCCGAGACGCGGCGTAAGGGTGGATGGGCCGATGCGTCGTGGGCCAGCCCGTGTTTGGACTTCGGATTTGTTGCTTGTTCGTACGTGCCGGTGTATGGTCACGGGTTGAAACCTGGAAGCTGGGAATAGGTAGATTTACCGTGTAAATTCGGTGGGATTCACCATCTCAGGCCAGCGTGTGCGCCTCCTGATATGATTGTTGCCTAGCTACGTAAGACTTACAGACCCTCCAGGATATGGAAGAACTACTGTTTCTTGGAAACGTTTTTGGGAGCTCCCTTCAGGGAAACATGTGGACTCTCCTTGACGTAGACTCGAGCAAATGCATGTCCGTATCAGGAACGGTGAACTTCATTAGCAGTGCTAATATGCTCTCCCAAAAATTTGTACAAAACGACGCGCCTCTTGTGTCCAAAGTTGAGTTAGTTGAACGAGTGGTTTTTAGTGTAATTTTGCCACACCATTCAGTTGGTTTTTATTTTTGCAGTCCATGTTTTCTGTCATAGAAGTAGGAAGGCATTTACTTTAGCATTCAGTTTGCTTTCTTGTTTTTCGGTAGCTAACAGAGTTGTGGAACTTGTGAGGATGCTGCAAGTATTTTGGTTTGTGGCTTAGTTCAGAGTATGACTCGGGCCACCACTTCTCTGTAACTAATTCCTTGTTTGTTGCTATGAATAAGAGGGAGAAAATTGAAAAACCGCAGTTGGTTGCGTGGCACAAACTAAGAGTGTGTTTTGCTCTGTTTGCCATCTCTCTGAATTTTGCCGTTTCCTATCGTTCATCATTCGAAACGTTCTAGAATTCAGAGACTTGCATTCAGAGTAAAACTGCAGAGCAGTGCCGACTGCAAAGTAGTGCAGATTTGTGTCTAACAAGTGGTATCAGAGCGGTGATCATATGGATCCTGCGATGATGCCCTAGGGTGCAAGATCGGAGTCTCCTCCCTTCGGAAGATCCACCAGCGCTAGTGGGCACCGTGCGGTGGTCCTTGGCAGCGGCCAAGAGATGGTGGCACAGACGGACCCAAAGGAGGCCAGCGTCACGTTGCGCTATCCCGTCCTCACGTGTATTAACTACAACGATTGAACACTCTTGATGAGGGTGAACCTACAGGCTCAGGGAACCTAGGAGGCCGTTGACCCGGGTGGCGCGGACTACCGGGTGGATAGGATGGCATTGGTCGCCATTCTTCAAGGCGTGCCATCGGATATGCTAGTGTCATTGGTCACCAAGAACTCGGCCAAATTGGCGTGGGAGGCCATTCACACCATGCGAATGAGTGTTGATCGCGTGCGGGAGGTCAGGATTTGAACTCTATGTTGTGACTTTGAAGACATCCGGATGAAGGAGACTGAGACTATTGATGATTTCTCCATGCGTCTCACTGGGCTTGTGAACAATATTCGCATTCTCGGTGATGAATTGGAGGAAGACAAAGTGGTCAAGAAATTTCTATGGGCTGTTCCACAGAAATTCTCCCACATTACCATCTCGATTGTGGCAACTCCTTGATCTTAGTACCATGACGGTCGAGGAGCTCACTAGGCATTTTAAGGCTGTTGAAGACCAACTGGGATTTGGTGGAGGAGAAGGAGGTCGTCTGCTCTTGACTGAAGAAGAACGGCTAGCACGGTCCAAGAGTAGGCCACATACTGAGTCATCCTCATCTGGCATAAAGCTTCGGTGGTCTGGCCGTGACCAAAACCGTGGCAAGCACGGGCATCAACCCAAAGGGAACTCTAATGGCAAAGAAGCTCCAAGAGGCAGACGTGACAAAACCAAGGTAAGGCATTTTAATTGAAACAATTTCGGGCACTTTGTTAAGGAATTTCGGGCTCTAGGAGGCCTAATGGTTTGGAGCCATTAGGGCTTGTTACTAGTTATTAAAGGGAAGGAGAGGAATGTTAAATCCAAGAATTCTAGGGTTTATGTTTTTGTTCTACCACCTTGTATCCTTCCATGGTTGTGAGATAGAACTTGAGAGAGTAAAGAATGGTGATGTGGATGCATCTTGTAATCATCTATGAATATGTAAAGTTCATCCTCTATTGAAAATAGATCGAAAGTTAGTCTCAATCTTGTTCTTATTTGCATTCTTACTTGGCTTTGTTTGTTCGTTAGCTAGATTTGTAATTTCTTGTCCATGAGAGTTCTAGCTCAAACTCTTGCTTAAATTCCCTTTTCAGGATTTCATGCCTTAGATCCTCTTGAGAAAGAAGTAATTTGAGTTTTAGGGTTTTTGGTGTTCTTGTGACATGCTTTGATTCTCTTCATTTTTAGTGAATGCGAGTCTAAGAACCTTGTAATTTTTAATTGGTTTAGATTCCTTATGCCTTAAACAAGTCTCATGCAAAATTTGAAATTGTTTGAATGATAGCTAAACAAGTTCTTAAGATTTGAGTTTTATTCTGAAAGGCTTTTAGGTCTGAAAACATGGAACCAGTTAGACTGTCCTGTGGTCAGACCGGTTGTGGCGGTTAGACCAGCCATTCTATGGTGGCTTGATTGGCCTTGTGCTAAAGGTTACTGATTTTGTTGGTTTAGATCTCTAGCCTTGTTTTGTAAAGCATAGCTAATTCAATTTAAACTTCATGACTCTCATAGTCACTAAATATTTCAAATACTGTTAGGGAAAAATTTCGATCAATCATTCACCGCTTTCTGATTAACAACATCGGTCCTATGGGGATAAGTTTCCTAACACACACTACGGTTGTGGCGGTCAAACCGGCCATTCCATGGCGGTTTGACCGGCCTTGTGCTAAAGGTGCTGATTTTGTTGGTTTAGGTTCCTACACTTGTTTTGTGAAGCATAGTTGATGCAATCTGAACTTCGTGACTCGCAAAGTCACTTGAATAAATATTTCAAATACCGTTAGGAGAAAATTATAAATAATTATTCATCGTCTGCTAATTATTAGCATCGGCCCTACGGGATAAGTTTCCTCACATACACTAGAGCGGTCCGACGGGAATAAGTTTCCTAACACACACTAGAGTAATGCATCACTGGAAACGGATCCTCTGGCTTCGAACGTACAGGAACGGTGCCTTCACCATTCCAGCTGTTGGATCAAATATAGACGCGTGAGATCAATCTGGACTGTCCGCTTTTGATCCAACGGCCAAGGTGAGAGCTAAGAACAGATGTACAGTGTTTCCTGCCTTCGCAACGTGAAGGCAAAGGTTATGCTTCGCAGCAGACTACTTCCATGGTTACAGTACTACAATGTCAACACAACAATTGCCAAACACTAGAACCACAGTCCAGTCCACAGCGTAATTCCAAAATCGACTGGTGGCAAGGATTCAGCATAATTTTTGTTTCCTCAATCACGCACCAAATAAGACAGCAATATATATATATATATACATATATATATATATATATATATATATATATATATATCCTATGCACTCAAATTTATGACACACCCATCTTGCACCCGTAATGAGATTATCTGAAGTTGCAGTATGCAACTTCAGAGTGCAGTCACGGAATCTCAGCCATCCGAAACATATCTGGGCCGTTCTTTTCAGATCGGACGGCTGAGATTGTGACTGCACTCTGAAGTTGCATACTGCAACTTCAGAGAATTCGATTCCCTTGCACCCTAAGTAAAATATGTTGCCAAAAATTCTATATGCACTTCAAACTTATTTTAACTATACATAAAATTTTAAGTTCAGATTCATTATATATTAGTGATAACAAAAAAAGAAAAATCTAACAACGGTTAAGAGTTTAAATTTATCAATTTTTTTCTTTTCTGCTACTCTTAATATAGAATGAATTTGAACTTAAAATTTTATATATAGTGAAATAAAGCATGGTTATATGTAGAATTTTTTTAAAAAAATTTCGTGATATTTTTAGTTGAGGTGCATGATGAGTGCACCATAAATTTGAGTGCATAGGATATATTGCTAAATAAGAAATCAAGCAATTTTTAGAGCCTAAATAAAATTTATATAGCTGAAGCACAACATCAAAACATATAAATCATTCTAGCCAGGGGTGGAACCAACCACAGTCCAAACCCTGGGCTACATCAGCTGTTCTTCGGCCAAAACTTCTTTTTTTTTATGATTTTTGTACTAATTCTTTAAAAACTTTTGTTTCTAAGTCTTAGGCTAGCCCAGGTAGACCCGAGTCATAGTTCCGCCACTTATTCTAGCTTCAGATCATCATCAGTCAGTCTCACAGATGATTACAGCCAGGTACTAATACTATTTCCGAAGATAAATAGATTCGTTTTTCTCACATCTCACGCTGTGCTGCAACTATGATGAGTCACCCCCCACTGCGTGCCACATCCATAACAGAACTCGAAGCCACACCTGCAAAATTTCACAACCATCATGCAACAGCCATGCAAATGCAACAAACGGAAATGATACTGCTCTACCTGCAGATAATGTGCATGCAACCGTCCACTTTCTCCACGAAGAACTGGCACTTTGGGCACCTCTTCCAATTCTTCCGCTCGGCCATCTCCAGCAGCATCATGTCCTCCTTGCCCCTGTCCTTCGCGCAGTCGGCGCCGGCGTGCCACGGCACGCCGCATCTCGCGCAGAAGAGCCGCCTGCAGCTTGGGCACTCAACCTCCGCGACATCGCCGCCCTCGCCGTCATTCACCACCATCATCGCCGAGCAGTCCTTGAAGGGGCAGTAGGCCCTCTTGGCCCCGAGCACCATGGACTCGCACAGCGCGGCGCCCCACCGCTCAAAGACCTCCTGGGGGAGCACGCCCTGGCAGAGCGCCGGGTCGAGGACGCCGGTGCAGCCCTCCTCGGGGCACTTGACATCGGCGATCCTGTCCTGGATCTTGGCGCCGATGTAGCCGGCAAGGCAGGCGGAGCAAAAGGCATGCGCGCAGACGCGGCTGGCGCGGTAAGCGTCCGAGGGCGGCACGGCGTCCATGCAGATCTTGCAGAAGAACGTGCTGGCAGTGGCAGCAGCGTTGCAACGAAACGACGATGACGAAGAGGCGCCAGCGGAGGAGCTCTTACCTATGACAACAATGGACGTTGCGCTGCTGTTGGTAGTAGTGTGACGCAGTGAGAGCGACGAGCGCGCCGTGGCAGCGGCAATGGCGGAGGACATGATCACTTCTTGGAGCTGGAGCTCGGTGGCGTACTTCTCGTCGCATATCGGGAAGAGCTCATCGTCTTCTGCGACGTCGGCGTCGATTCGCCCGTGGGCGAGGGCAGAAAAGTAGAAGTCGTCGACGAGGCCGGTGAGGCTGGCGTTGGAAGACTCGGCCGCCATTTCTTCGTGCAAGGGGAGGATCTCGGCGGCTTCGATCTTTCAGTCGTTGGAGAGATTAAATAGCCACTCCGTGGTTAATGTGGAAAGCTAGAGAGTCGTTTCGGTATCTGGAGTGATCGGAATTTGGAAGGGCTGGTGCTGATGGTTTTGAGGCTCATTACTATTCCCGATATGAATATTTCTCCGTGTATGTACGCAAAAGTATTATTAATTTGCCTGCAAAAAAATTTCTCCGTGTACACCTCTTGATGGTGAGATGCCGCACAATTCTTTGCTTCATTTGCTTTGCTTTCTTGGTTCAAATCTGCAGTATCGGTGATGTTAGTGCTGATACCATTTGAGAGCCTTTCGGTAATTTCCCAATTGAAAAAGAAAAAAAAGGGAAAAGAAAGAAAGAGACTGACAGGTGGGGCCCACCTGTTAGTGGGCCGGCAGAGAGGATAACAGGCAGGAGACTGCGTCTCCTCCCATCCCCGTGCGCACACTCGCGTCGGTTATTCTCCTGTGACGGTTCGGATGCCGGGGTTCTCGTCTTCTCGCGAGCAGCGCGACCGCGTCTCCCGGGCGACTGAGTCAAGCGGCGGCGACGGCGTAGGAGACGCCACCAGCTTGGGCGCTTCGGCGCCAGCCGTGGCTGCAGCCCGTCGATGTCCGCTCTGCTCCCCTATTTATGCCTCCTCTCCTCTCTTTAGTGACCGAAGGCATGAGTAAGTTGTCCCCTCTCTGATCTGAAATCTCTCGCTGTGATTCTTCGATCTTGAGTCCCAAGAGCCATCGGCCGGGTTTTCTCTAGTGGCCGTCGGCTGAGGAGCTCAAATCAGTGTTCTAGGGTTTTTTCCCCGTGTGGTTTCCTTGAGCCTTTCTTTGATTTGGCCGAGAGGAAAGATTGGGATAACCGGATAACCCTAGAGATTGATTTGGCTCGGGATTGTGCTGAGTTTGTGAGAGATTTGTAACCTGTTCTGGTTATCTCGTGCGCTCTCGGCCGGAGCACTCAGTGATAATAACAAATACAATTGTGAGACTAATACGTTTATTGATTGTGATATTGCTTTGTTTCATTTGGATGAAAATGTGAAAAACATAAGAGGTATGCTTTCAATATCACATTGATATCTTATTACATTCCTCGGATCCGAAATACAGAATGAGACAATATCACCAAATAAGTCAAACTTGAATATGTGTGTATGCTTTCACAATACATTCTTATATGCATATTGTCGTAGGGGTGGCCCCCACCTAAGCCCAGCAGGCCTGTTAGGAGGTTATAAGAACCAGAGTAACATGTGTAATGACATAAGTGCCCCTAATGGGGATGTACGGATGTAAGGGCATATCTGTAAAAGTATACCCCATGTGAATATATATATCAAGATGAGGGGGAGGGTGAGGCAGAACACTCCCACCTCTCCACTACCATCTCTCTCTCTGTTTGGTCTGTAACCACAACAGTTGGCGCCGTCCGTGGGGAGGACGAGGACAAGCCTGAAGACCGAAGAAAAAGGATGGCACCGAAAAAAGCTTCACCAGCGGCGGCGAAGGGAAAAAAGACGGCTGGGTCGGAGTGGCGCGTGAATACCAGGGCTTCGGCATCGGCCGCCGAAGGAGTTGGCGGCGGCGTAGGCGCCGTGGTCGCAGGTATCGACGCTCGCGCTACAACGACCGACCCCGCCAGCGCCGCTACAACGACATCCAACCCCGTCGCCGGCACTGCAACGACAGCCCCCGCCACCCTCACCGGCTGTAACAGCCCAGGTTTTTATGAAAATAGAAATAATTAAATAAATAATTAAAAATTGGTTAAAATAAAATCTGAATTAAATATAAGTATTGTTGTGCCTAAATTTTAAATTTGAATTTGCCCTGAATTTCTGTCTTTGAAAAAGCTGGATTCGAAAAGCATTTTAAGGAAAACCCAAAAATATTATTAAATAAAAGGATATTTTGATTTTATATAAAAATCCTAATTCAAATTAATTATTTGGAGTTATTTGGAGTTTATTTGGTTTCCTGGATTTTCTGGAGTTTGAAAATGTATTTTTGAAATTAAAAAGTATTTTAAAGTATGAAAATTAAATACCAACATTAGTTAGAAATATTTGGTTTTAAGTCCAAAATGTCTCCAGGAGATTCTATGAATTTTTCTGGGATTTTTGGTATTTATTTCATATTTTTCTGAGGCTTAATGGAATTTCTAGGCTTTTCTGAAAATCCAAAATCAATTTCCAAAAATAAATCCCCTCCTCCCTTCCCCGGCCGCCACGTGGACGGCCGGATCCCCGCCACGCCTCCCGCCCGGATCCACCGCGCATCCCGCCTTCCCCTCTCCCCTGCCCGCCATGTGGCTGGCCCCGATTGCGCCACGTCGCCCCTCTTCATCGGCCGCCCGATCCGCCCCCTCTTCCCCCGCGTGGCGACATCTCCGCCGTCCGCGCCTCACCCCTCTCTCGGCCGTCCGATTGCCGCCCTTGCCATCTCGACCGCCCGATCCCCATTCGGCCCACCCGGCAGTCTCTCTCTCTCCCTCCTTCTCTCGCTGCCACCCCGGGCCCGCATGTCAGCTACCCGCCCCCTTCTTCCTCCCGGTCATCTTCTTCCTCCGCGCGTCGCCCGCAACCGCCGCTCCGCCCGACCCGGTCTCCCCCGCCTTCCGCGCGCGTGCGCCGCCCCCATCCCCACTCCGCGCACGACTCCCCCTTCTCCGCGCCCGTCGCCCACCTCCCCACGTCTCCCTCCCCGCAACGGCCGCCGCCAACACCTCCTCTCCGGCGACGAATTCCCACGCCCCTGCCTCCCCTCGACCCTATAAAAGGAGCTCCCGAGCACCCCCACTCCTCCATCCACCTCCCTTCGCCATCCAATTCCCTCCTCCGCCGCCCAAGCTCCCTCGCGCCGTGTTCTCTCGCCGCCGCCGCCACCAAGCCCTCCGGCGAGCAATCGGCTTCGTCTCGGGCTACGCAACGCCTCGCCGTCCCCACCGTTGCCTTCGCCGCGCCCGTGCGCACCCCCGCCGCCCCTCGGCCGCGCCTCCCCGCCACCGGAGCCTCGTTCCCGTCGCCGCCCGAGCCACGCCGCCGCTCTCCCCTGCCGCTGGCCGTCTCCGCTCGCCGCCGGTAAGGACCGTGCCCCTCTCTGTGATCCCCGCGACTTCCCCTTCCTCCTCCGGCCCTCGCCGCTCAACGCCGGCCACCGGAGCGCCGCCACCACCGCCGTACCCGTGCGCCACCCCGACTGGCCGGCCACGTCAGCTTCCCCCGCTTGCGTGTCTGCTGACATGGCGCCACGCCAGCGCCACCTCGTCCCCTCCGTGCCCTGTCGGCGCCACGCCAGCCCGGCCCCGCCACCCGTGCCACCTCACCACCCTCTCTCTTCTGTGGACTTGGTCCATGGACCAAGGGCCCACCGGTCAGTCGGCCACCACTCGGGCTGACGTCATGCTGGCGTCATAAGTCCTTTTTCCCGTAGAAAAATAATTCGGCCGAATATTAAATTCCCGCTGACGCAATAAATCCCATTTTCCTTTAGAAAAATAATTCCAGAAATTTCCTTTTGCCATTTTCTCCCTTCTCAAACTTCTCGGAGCCCGTTCTCCCTCGTTTTAACTCCGATTTGGCCCATTCAAATTTCTAAATTCATAAAAAATTCCCCTCTATCCATTCTAGCCTCAATTCAAATGTTTGAGTTCAATTTGAATTTAATTTGAATTTATTTGAATTTGGTGGGTTGTTTTAACGTGTAGACTTCGACGATTCGGGAAATTTCTTCGACGGAGGTTTGAACCAAGTTGAAGAGCAAGGCAAGTCACCCTCCTTGATCATGTTGATCCCAGAATTGCAAATAAAATTATGTTGATTTAAATTATATTGCATGCATATTTCTATTCAACATATTTCAATTCAGTTTTAAATTTAGTTATTGCCTAATTGTTAATTCCTCCTTTGATATGAATTCCCCTGTTACCTTGTAACCCTAGATTCAAACTCTAGTTAATACATTAGTGTTGGCTAGAGAGTTTATTCAAATGCTTAGCCTTGTGAAGTTATATTATTTGTTTTTGGGATATGTTTCACATAAAATGACAAACTCTTTCACATAAAATGATATGCTTTTGTTACGAACTCTTGACTTTGGTGAGTCAATGAGGTTTATGAAACTATTTTGAAAATAAATGTAAAACTGGTTTAGACTTAGGCAATTGGTTAGAGTGGTGGGTGCAGGCATGCCCTGTTGGTTGGAGCCGCAGTGGTTGATTGTCGTGCACGGGGGTATGTGGTTGGGCCTGAGTCAATTAAGGACCGGTCTGTGAGCTACTGTTGCAAAGCCCTTATCGTACTACCACATGGCTGGTATGGGACAGCCCTGGCTGAATAATTTGTGAAGTCTCAATCTGAGTCGAGTCGTAGGTTGAAAGTGAGCGTGGTTGGTGCCATGTGAAGTCTCACTTGGGCGAGCGTGGTTAAGCCATGAGAAGTCTCGTCTAGGCTCAAGAGGGGGTCCCGGTCTGGTGGATTCCTTACTGGGGTGAAACCTTAGAGTTGGCTCGACCAGGTTGAAGGCTTTGCATTGTAAAGGCCTTGTCACGACTCCTCGCCGCACACCTAAGGAAGTGTGTAAACCGGTGGCAATATGGGATGATCGTGTCTTGTGGGTAAAGCTGTACAACCTCTGCAGAGTGTATAATCTATCCTGGATAGCCGTGCCCACGGTCATGGGCATGCTGAGTAAAAGTTTTTCATGGATTAGACTTTATTTTTCAAAATGTTTTTGAAAACCTTGTGGATGGATGGAATCCACGAGAGATGAAAACCTTGCGGATGGATGGAATCCGTGAGAGATTGAAATCTGGTGAATGGATGGAATTCATCAGAGTTGCGCAGTGAAAGCGTGTGGATGGATGGAATCCATACGTGATCTTTTGGAAAAGATGGTCCGGGTGGGATGCCCGTGGATAGGTTGGTGTATGGTCGGAGCCTGCACTGACGGTATTATTTTCTAACTCAAGTATTGTTTTTACTTACTGTATTAAATTCAGCAATTTCAATCTACTTACTGTATTTCTTAAATGCTGTTTTATGCAAACTAACCCTATAAGCCTTCCATTGAAACCTTTATCATTATGTTGCATTTTCCCGGGTGATTTGCGGAGTACAAGTTTGTACTCACCTTGCTTTTTCCACACAGAGGAAGACGATGTCGACTACGGTGAAGATCTGGACGAATAGGCCGCGTCTTACTGTCGTTTGCCTGTGGGCAGGCTTGGGCTTCGCTATTTATCAGTTTGCTTCCGCAGTTATTTCCTTTATTTATTTTGCCAATGAGCATTGATGTAAGACTTGGCCATAAGGCCGTACCCTTTATTTAATATATTGAGTCATTTGTGCTTGATTATTATCTTTGTTGTGACTGTGTGCACTAGCTGATCCTGGACTAGTGCGATTTACACAGAGGATCCAGGAGTCGTTACTCCGGGTTCCGACAAAGGTGGTATCAGAGCCATGACGATACTAAGACGCGACCGTTGGTAGAGTAGAATGGTTTGACCCTAAGGACTTATTTTACTAAACAGTAATTTCAAAAGTTTTGCTTATTCTTACCCCTTAATCTTTGCTTATCCTTATCTCAATTCTTTCTCGTCTTAATGTCATTTTTGAAAAGCCTATTTCTGCATCTTTCCTTGTTCCAAAACAACTATAGATGGCAACAGCTGGAATTCTTCGACCCTGTCGCCACTTCAATCTTCGCCTTGAAAGATCCAGCTTCGTACCATGAGAGCCATGAAGGATGACTCCAAGACGACCCTTACCCCTTTAGGATGAGTTGTTAGGCTAGCTAATAAGACGTCGTTATGAGCTGTCAAGTTTTCTCTTTCGTCGACAGTCGTAACTATTACCTATTAAGTGATTAATAAAGGTTTTATTAAAATTTAGTTTTGGGTTGTGCAAAATATCCCCTATTCCTTCCTTTGCCTTGAGTCTCCTCTCTCCTAATCTTTGGAAGTATCAAGCTGGAGCATCGACTGCCAACCACCCGCAGGCAGCAAATAGTAAGCCTACGAAGTTCGTCAAAGGACGCCAGAATCAGATGTCAGCTCAAGCCATACCGAGTAAGCCAAACCTATTTCTCTGCTAGCCCGTGCGAATCTCGGGGACGAGATTCTGTTTAAGGGGGGTAGATTGTAACAGCCCAGGTTTTTATGAAAATAGAAATAATTAAATAAATAATTAAAAATTGGTTAAAATAAAATCTGAATTAAATATAAGTATTGTTGTGCCTAAATTTTGAATTTGCCCTGAATTTCTGTCTTTGAAAAAGCTGGATTCGAAAAGCATTTTAAGGAAAACCCAAAAATATTATTAAATAAAAGGATATTTTGATTTTATATAAAAATCCTAATTCAAATTAATTATTTGGAGTTATTTGGAGTTTATTTGGTTTCCTGGATTTTCTGGAGTTTGAAAATGTATTTTTGAAATTAAAAAGTATTTTAAAGTATGAAAATTAAATACCAACATTAGTTAGAAATATTTGGTTTTAAGTCCAAAATGTCTCCAGGAGATTCTATGAATTTTTCTGGGATTTTTGGTATTTATTTCATATTTTTCTGAGGCTTAATGGAATTTCTAGGCTTTTCTGAAAATCCAAAATCAATTTCCAAAAATAAATCCCCTCCTCCCTTCCCCGGCCGCCACGTGGACGGCCGGATCCCCGCCACGCCTCCCGCCCGGATCCACCGCGCATCCCGCCTTCCCCTCTCCCCTGCCCGCCATGTGGCTGGCCCCGATTGCGCCACGTCGCCCCTCTTCATCGGCCGCCCGATCCGCCCCCTCTTCCCCCGCGTGGCGACATCTCCGCCGTCCGCGCCTCACCCCTCTCTCGGCCGTCCGATTGCCGCCCTTGCCATCTCGACCGCCCGATCCCCATTCGGCCCACCCGGCAGTCTCTCTCTCTCCATCCTTCTCTCGCTGCCACCCCGGGCCCGCATGTCAGCTACCCGCCCCCTTCTTCCTCCCGGTCATCTTCTTCCTCCGCGCGTCGCCCGCAACCGCCGCTCCGCCCGACCCGGTCTCCCCCGCCTTCCGCGCGCGTGCGCCGCCCCCATCCCCACTCCGCGCACGACTCCCCCTTCTCCGCGCCCGTCGCCCACCTCCCCACGTCTCCCTCCCCGCAACGGCCGCCGCCAACACCTCCTCTCCGGCGACGAATTCCCACGCCCCTGCCTCCCCTCGACCCTATAAAAGGAGCTCCCGAGCACCCCCACTCCTCCATCCACCTCCCTTCGCCATCCAATTCCCTCCTCCGCCGCCCAAGCTCCCTCGCGCCGTGTTCTCTCGCCGCCGCCGCCACCAAGCCCTCCGGCGAGCAATCGGCTTCGTCTCGGGCTACGCAACGCCTCGCCGTCCCCACCGTTGCCTTCGCCGCGCCCGTGCGCACCCCCGCCGCCCCTCGGCCGCGCCTCCCCGCCACCGGAGCCTCGTTCCCGTCGCCGCCCGAGCCACGCCGCCGCTCTCCCCTGCCGCTGGCCGTCTCCGCTCGCCGCCGGTAAGGACCGTGCCCCTCTCTGTGATCCCCGCGACTTCCCCTTCCTCCTCCGGCCCTCGCCGCTCAACGCCGGCCACCGGAGCGCCGCCACCACCGCCGTACCCGTGCGCCACCCCGACTGGCCGGCCACGTCAGCTTCCCCCGCTTGCGTGTCTGCTGACATGGCGCCACGCCAGCGCCACCTCGTCCCCTCCGTGCCCTGTCGGCGCCACGCCAGCCCGGCCCCGCCACCCGTGCCACCTCACCACCCTCTCTCTTCTGTGGACTTGGTCCATGGACCAAGGGCCCACCGGTCAGTCGGCCACCACTCGGGCTGACGTCATGCTGGCGTCATAAGTCCTTTTTCCCGTAGAAAAATAATTCGGCCGAATATTAAATTCCCGCTGACGCAATAAATCCCATTTTCCTTTAGAAAAATAATTCCAGAAATTTCCTTTTGCCATTTTCTCCCTTCTCAAACTTCTCGGAGCCCGTTCTCCCTCGTTTTAACTCCGATTTGGCCCATTCAAATTTCTAAATTCATAAAAAATTCCCCTCTATCCATTCTAGCCTCAATTCAAATGTTTGAGTTCAATTTGAATTTAATTTGAATTTATTTGAATTTGGTGGGTTGTTTTAACGTGTAGACTTCGACGATTCGGGAAATTTCTTCGACGGAGGTTTGAACCAAGTTGAAGAGCAAGGCAAGTCACCCTCCTTGATCATGTTGATCCCAGAATTGCAAATAAAATTATGTTGATTTAAATTATATTGCATGCATATTTCTATTCAACATATTTCAATTCAGTTTTAAATTTAGTTATTGCCTAATTGTTAATTCCTCCTTTGATATGAATTCCCCTGTTACCTTGTAACCCTAGATTCAAACTCTAGTTAATACATTAGTGTTGGCTAGAGAGTTTATTCAAATGCTTAGCCTTGTGAAGTTATATTATTTGTTTTTGGGATATGTTTCACATAAAATGACAAACTCTTTCACATAAAATGATATGCTTTTGTTACGAACTCTTGACTTTGGTGAGTCAATGAGGTTTATGAAACTATTTTGAAAATAAATGTAAAACTGGTTTAGACTTAGGCAATTGGTTAGAGTGGTGGGTGCAGGCATGCCCTGTTGGTTGGAGCCGCAGTGGTTGATTGTCGTGCACGGGGGTATGTGGTTGGGCCTGAGTCAATTAAGGACCGGTCTGTGAGCTACTGTTGCAAAGCCCTTATCGTACTACCACATGGCTGGTATGGGACAGCCCTGGCTGAATAATTTGTGAAGTCTCAATCTGAGTCGAGTCGTAGGTTGAAAGTGAGCGTGGTTGGTGCCATGTGAAGTCTCACTTGGGCGAGCGTGGTTAAGCCATGAGAAGTCTCGTCTAGGCTCAAGAGGGGGTCCCGGTCTGGTGGATTCCTTACTGGGGTGAAACCTTAGAGTTGGCTCGACCAGGTTGAAGGCTTTGCATTGTAAAGGCCTTGTCACGACTCCTCGCCGCACACCTAAGGAAGTGTGTAAACCGGTGGCAATATGGGATGATCGTGTCTTGTGGGTAAAGCTGTACAACCTCTGCAGAGTGTATAATCTATCCTGGATAGCCGTGCCCACGGTCATGGGCATGCTGAGTAAAAGTTTTTCATGGATTAGACTTTATTTTTCAAAATGTTTTTGAAAACCTTGTGGATGGATGGAATCCACGAGAGATGAAAACCTTGCGGATGGATGGAATCCGTGAGAGATTGAAATCTGGTGAATGGATGGAATTCATCAAAGTTGCGCAGTGAAAGCGTGTGGATGGATGGAATCCATACGTGATCTTTTGGAAAAGATGGTCCGGGTGGGATGCCCGTGGATAGGTTGGTGTATGGTCGGAGCCTGCACTGACGGTATTATTTTCTAACTCAAGTATTGTTTTTACTTACTGTATTAAATTCAGCAATTTCAATCTACTTACTGTATTTCTTAAATGCTGTTTTATGCAAACTAACCCTATAAGCCTTCCATTGAAACCTTTATCATTATGTTGCATTTTCCCGGGTGATTTGCGGAGTACAAGTTTGTACTCACCTTGCTTTTTCCACACAGAGGAAGACGATGTCGACTACGGTGAAGATCTGGACGAATAGGCCGCGTCTTACTGTCGTTTGCCTGTGGGCAGGCTTGGGCTTCGCTATTTATCAGTTTGCTTCCGCAGTTATTTCCTTTATTTATTTTGCCAATGAGCATTGATGTAAGACTTGGCCATAAGGCCGTACCCTTTATTTAATATATTGAGTCATTTGTGCTTGATTATTATCTTTGTTGTGACTGTGTGCACTAGCTGATCCTGGACTAGTGCGATTTACACAGAGGATCCAGGAGTCGTTACTCCGGGTTCCGACACCGGCAGTGCGGATCAGGCGGCCGGGGGTAGCCGCAATGAACCATCCGGCGGATCCGGAGATCGTGAGGCGACTGTCCCTGCACCGACCCGTCCGCTGGGCGTTCCGGCTGCCCCGACAGCGCCTGCGGTGGAAAGCGCCCTACTAGCAGCTCTCAACGCGTTCCAGCGGGAACTAGGGGACCTTCGCGGAGCCGTCCGAGATATACAAGAGGCTCGGAGCCAGCAGGCCGCGCCAGTAATCGCGCCCGAGCCCACGCCAAAGAGGGCGGACAGCCGCGAAGCCCCCACGTCTAGCCGCGTCCCGCTGAGGCGCGTAGATCCGGAGTCCCCGCTTTCGGCGGGGCTGCAGCAGGCGGCGTGGCCCGAAGACTTCAAGTTCCCTAGCGTCACCGACCCGTACAAAGGCGACACAGACCCTCGCGAGTTCGTACGCGTGTACGAAACCGCGATCGAGGCCGCGGGCGGAGACGACACCACGAAGGCGAAGGGACTCCCCCTCGCGCTGCACGGAGTGGCGCTCTCTTGGTTTTTTACCATAGAGCCGGGCTCCATCTACGCGTGGGAGCAGCTTCGCGACCGCCTTCACAGCAACTTCCAAGGAAACTATGTCGAGCGAGTCGATGCGGACCAACTCTTCGCTGTGAAGCAAAGACCCTCGGAGAAGCTCCGGAACTACTTCAAGCGCTTCGCCAAGATTCGATGCCAGGTGAAAGACATTAATGAAACCACCGTCGTTAATGCAGCCATACAGGGCCTTCGTCCGGGCCCGATGGCCGAGTACAACGCGCGGAGGCCAATCAAGACAGTCGCCAAGCTCTTCGACAAAATGGACGAGTATGCGCGGGCGGAGGAGGATGCGCGAAGACGCAGCATTACCGCCCTCGGCCTCGCCGATGAGGAGCGCCCCCCGCGCGAAGTGGGGGCGGGTGGTCCCTCCTCGAAGCAGGGCCGCAGCCGAAAGCCCCGAGGAGGCCCTCCCCGAGGCAGCGATACCGGGGTACAGGAAGGCTCTTCAAGGAGCAGGCATAAACCTCGGCGCAGCCAGCGCAGGTCGCAGGCGGCCCATCATGTCCTCGACACCGAGAGCGCCCGCCAAGGACCCGACCCCGCCTCATGGAGGGGAGACCGGGGATCGGAAGGCGGACTTGATTGCGGCGGCCAACCCCACGCAGAACAAGAGCTCCTACACTATGGCAAGTGGTGCGAGGTACACGGCTACGGTGATCATTACACAAGGGCATGCACCGCGGTTATGGAGCTGCGGAGGGTGACGGCCGGGTCTCAGGCTCTACCTCCTCGGCCCCCCGCCGGAGCCCACGTAGGGCACCCAAGGGATAGCCCCATACGAGCCACCGCAACGAAGGGCGCGCAGCATCGCACCGTCAGCATCATCACCGGAGGCTCCTCCTCAAGGGCCCCCAGGGAACAGCCGCAATTATGGATGCCGCCCCGCAACATCACCTTCGACTTGAACGACGCCAGGGGTGTGGAGTACCCTCACCAAGACTCTCTAGTCATCCAGGCCCACATAGCACGCTGTGACGTCAGGCGCGTCCTTGTCGACGGGGGAAGCTCCGCGAATATCTTGTTCGCAGAGGCCCTCGACCGTATGGGGATCCCCCGAAGCCGGCTAGAGCAGCCAGGAGCTCCGCTTCAAGGCTTCGGGGGTCAGCCGCTGCAGGCCTTGGGGCACGTGTCCATTCCGGTCACTTTCCGTCAGGAGGGCAACAAGGGTAACATCCGGACCGAACATGTCATCTTCGACGTCGTAGATATCCCACATCCCTACAACGCCATACTGGGTCGACCCGCCATCAACTCTTTCGAGGCGATCCCACACTACGCGTTTTTGTGTGTGAAGCTCCCAGGCCTAGAGGGTGTTATCACCGTCTTCGGCGATCAGGACCTGGCCAGACGTGCCGAGGTCGGCAGCCGCGTTCCGCATCGCCCGGTGCATGCCCTCTCCGGCACGCTCGGCGATGGGCCCTCCGCCCCCGGGTGGACGCCCAAGCCTCGGCCCGAGGGCGGAGTCAAGAAGGTGCCGCTCCAGGCGGAGGGGCAGTTTGTGTCCATCGGCGAGGGGCTCCCATCGGGGGGTCGAACGGGATCTGCTCCGAGTGCTTCAGAACAACGTTGACATTTTCGCATGGTCCCCGGAGGACATCAAGGGCGTAGACTGAGCAGAAATCGAGCATCGCTTGGCGGTCCGCCCCGACGCCAAGCCGGTTAAGCAAAGGCTTCGGCGTATGTCGATGGATCGGCAACAGGCGGCCAAAACAGAGGTGGCGAAGCTTCTCCGCGCCGGGGTCATCCGCGAGGTCCACCATCCAGAGTGGCTCGCTAACCCGGTGCTAGTCAAAAAGGCCAGCGGGGCCTGGCGTATGTGCATCGACTTCACGGCACTCAACAAGGCGTGCCCGAAGGACAATTACCCCTTGCCGCGCATCGATCAGCTGGTCGACGCCACTGCGGGGTGCGAACTCATGAGTTTCCTGGACGCCTATTCCGGCTACCACCAGGTATACATGGCCGAAGACGACGAGGAGAAGACCAGTTTCATCACACCACTTGGGACGTTCTGCTTCATCAGAATGCCCTTTGGCTTGAAGAACACAGGCGCTACCTTCACCCGCCTTGTCGCTATTGCCCTGGCCGCCCAGCTCGGGAAGAACGTCGAAGCTTATGTCGATGACGTGGTGGTCAAAACTCGGCAGCTTGCCCTGCATGGCCGGGACCTCCAGGAGACCTTCGACAACCTCCGGAAGGCGGGCATCAAGCTCAATCCCGACAAATGTGGCTTCGGGGTGCAGGCAGGCAAACTCCTGGGTTTCCTCGTGTCCGGACGGGGCATCCAGGCGAAGCCCGACAAAGTAGACGCCATCCTGGGTATGGAGCCGCCCAAGACAACGAGGGAGGTCCAAAGGCTGGTGGGCCGCATGGCAGCACTAAGCCGCTTCCTATCCAGGGTGGCGGAGCGGGGCTTGCCATTTTTCAAGACGCTCCGCGGGTGCGATGGATTTCGTTGGGACGGAGATTGCGCGAAGGCCTTCAACGAGCTTAAGGAGCACCTGGCCAGCCTCCCCACGCTGGTCGCCCCAGCACCAGAGGCTCCCCTCCTGCTCTATCTGGCCGCGTCAGCCACCGCGGTCAGCGCCGTCCTTGTTTTAGAGGAAGGCGCCATGCAGCGGCCCGTCTACTTTGTCTCCGAAGCTCTCCAAGGCGCCAAGACAAGATACACGGAGCTTGAGAAGCTCGCCTACGCGCTGGTCATGGCCTCCAGGAAGCTTTGGCATTATTTTCTGGCCCACCCGATCACAGTGCCTTCCTCATTCCCCTGGCAGAGATGCTACACAACAAGGAGTCCACAGGGCGCATCGGCAAATGGGCTGCCGAGCTCGCTCCCTTCTCCTTGACGTATGCTTTGCGAACGGCAATCAAATCCCAAGTCCTTGCGGATTTTCTCGCCGAATGGACCCCGCTGGCCCAACCCGTCCAGACGCACGATGACCCCATCTGGACGCTCACAATCGACGGAGCTTACAGCGTCGCCGGCGCGGGCGTAGGTGCGGTGATCGTCACGCCCGAAGGACAGCGTTTGCTATACTCGGCGCGCCTTGCCTTCCCCGCCACCAACAACACGGCTGAATACGAGGCACTGCTCTTTGGCCTAGCGAAGCTCAAGGCAGTCGGCGCGAGACGAGTGCTAGTCCGCACTGACTCGCGCTTGGTGGCTGGTCATGTGGACAAGTCATATCAAGCCAAGGACCCTGAGTTGGCCAAGTACCTCGCGGCGGTAAGGGCGAGGGAAAGGCACTTTTTGGGCGTCACCGTCAAGGCCATCCCCCGCGCGGAGAACGAGCAGGCCGACGCCCTCGCTAAGGCGGCCAGCGAGCAACTGCCCCCCCTGAGGGGGCGTTTTACGAGATATTAGTGCAGGCGGCCATCGCGCAGGACAACCGGGACGCGGCGCTCGTCCACCACATTGACCGGCCAGGTGATTGGCAAGAGCCCATCTTCAATTTCTTGCAAGGCATCGCTGAGCTGGAGGACCCCGCCGAGCTTCGGCGTTTGCAGCACCACGCAAGGTCCTTCCAGGTGTTCGAAGGGATACTCTACAAGAGAGGGGTTTGCGCACCGCTCCTGTGCTGCCTCTCGACTGAGGGGGGAAAGGAGCTCCTTGCGGAGATCCACGCGGGCGTATGCGGATCCCACCTGCCACCGAGGTCATTAGTCGGCAAGGCGTTCAGGCAAGGCTTCTACTGGCCAACCGCCATCACCGACGCCCAGGACCTCGTCCGTCGGTGCCAAGGGTGCCAGTGGATGGCGCGCATCATCCGCAGGCCCCCGACAAGCCTCAACCCCATTCCCCCGGTGTGGCCACTGGCACGCTGGGGCCTCGACATAACAGGACCACTAGCCCGAGCTCCAGGGGACCTCCGGTTCGTGGTAGTCGCGCTGGAGTATTTCTCCAGATGGCCGGAAGCGGTCGCCCTGGCCAAAGTAACTTCGGCAGCCATACAGCGCTTCCTCTGGCAAAACATCATATGTCGCTTCGGCGTGCCCCGGGAGCTCACGGTTGACAATGGCCTACAGTTCGACGCCACCCTCTTCAAAGACTATTGTGACAGTATGGGCATCACCCTCCGATTCGCCTCGGTAGGGCATCCCCAGTCCAACGGGGCGGTCGAATGGGCGAATGGCGCCATCTCCGCTGCCACCCGTTCGAAGGGTAGGGGACGGAGCGCGCGCACCTCGGCTTCGACTTAGGCGCCAGCCTCCGCGGCCACCCGTTCGAAGGGTAGGGGACGGCTCGGCTTCGACTTAGGCGCCAGCCTCCGCTGCCACCCGTTTGAAGGGTAGGGGACGGAGCGCGCGCGTCTACTTCGAGCTAGGCGCCAGCCTCCACTGCCACCCGTTCGAAGGGTAGGGGACGGAGCGCGCGCGCGTCTACTTCGAGCTAGGCGCCAGCCTCCGCTGCCACCCGTTCCAAGGGTAGGGGACGGAGCGCGCGCGCGTTTACTTCGAGCTAGGCGCCAGCCTCCGCTGCCACCCGTTCGAAGGGTAGGGGACGGAGCGCGCGCGTCTACTTCGAGCTAGGCGCCAGCCTCCGCTGCCACCCGTTCGAAGGGTAGGGGACGGAGCGCGCGCGTCTACTTTGAGCTAGGCGCCAGCCTCCGCTGCCACCCGTTCGAAGGGTAGGGGACGGAGCGCGCGCGTCTGCTGCAACAAGGCACCTTCCATCCCAGACCTCAGGCTCCCCAACCACAAGCTTGGAGAAATTCACAGGCCGCAGGGGACGGAGGGGGCCAAAGGACTCGGCGACTTGGCTTCGGCCCTGTGAAGCCCTTCACCATGAGAGGCTCCTGTCGTAGGGGTGGCCCCCACCTAAGCCCAGCAGGCCTGTTAGGAGGTTATAAGAACCAGAATAACATGTGTAATGACATAAGTGCCCCTAATGGGGATGTACGGATGTAAGGGCATATCTGTAAAAGTATACCCCATGTGAATATATATATATATATCAAGATGAGGGGGAGGGTGAGGCAGAACACTCCCACCTCTCCACTACCATCTCTCTCTCTGTTTGGTCTGTAACCACAACACATATATTTAGGGGGAGTTCACTCTATGTTTTGTGGTTTCATTACTATTGATCTATGTTCCATTTTCACATATTAAGGATCTTTACTTTGAAACATATCCCTTCAGTATATATAGCTTGTATAGTTCATATATACTCATAATCGAGTTCTCATCTAGTTTATCTATTATGTGTTGATGGTTAGATGATTAATGACAACCGGATGAGTAAGCTTTGCTTTAAAAGCTTATTCTAGAGTATACAATTGTTGTGTACATGTTGTATATTCGTAATTCAATTTCTATCTCATTATTTATGAGATTGTCATGAATTACCAAAAAGCAAAAATTATAGAATCTGATCCCTCCATTATGTGTTAATGGTGAAGTTTGTTAATTGATGACAATTGTTTTGTGAACTAACATTTTTCATGAGTTGGATGAATAGAATAGGTTCCACAAATAAGGAAAACTTGGGATAACCTCATGTGTTGAAGATTATCAAGTCAAGAAGAAGATGCATCATAAGTTGATACATGTTCAAGAGGATGTGATCATGTGTTGATCATCAAGTGAGGTGAAGATTCATCATGTGTTGATGGAGGTCAAGTAAAGGATGCATCATGAGTTAATGCATATCAAGACTATGACTCACGGGAAATGTATGGCTAGCTTAGGGCTAAGAATATGTTTCTAGTTTTTTACCAGTCTTGGTGTTTGGTTGGAAGACCAGATTGCTAGTATAGGTCATTGTACTATTAATGGGGGTCATGTCTAGTAACTAGAGTCTCATCATGTGTTGATAGCTCAATCTCACCTCTTCTAACTCTTCTTAGCATGAGGCTTGTATTTGCGAATGTGTTTTGCAAATAGTTGAAGCTCATGTGTTGAATCCTTATAACATGTGACTATACATTGCAAATGTGTTTTGCAAGTGTTTGAAGTTCATGTTTCCTTTCTTTGTAGTATGAGCCTTATATCTGCAAATGTGTTTTACAAATGGTTGAAGCTCATATATATAATCCTAGTGTCATGATTCTAAAAGTGTGCAATGTGTTTTGCAACTTGTTGGAAATCATGGATAATCCTTGTGTGCATGATACTGCAGTTTGCAAATATGTTTTGCAAAATATGTTGAAGTATATGTACTTCCTAGGGAAATTGGAACTACCACAGCATATTCTGCGATACTACCACTAGTCAGAACTACCGATGTTGCAATCACAGAACTACCATGTCAGTTGGTGGTCGGAAGACCTGTGTGGTCGAGAACCATTGTGGTCAAACCAATGTGAACGAAGATCAACATGGTTGGGAACCAGCATGGTCAAGCCGATGTAGTCGAACCGGCGAGGTTAAAGATTGACGTGGTCGATGACCTATGTGGTTGAAGATCGACATAGTTTTAGAACGAAGTGGTCGAAATCAACGTGGTCAGAATCGCTGTGGTCGAGATCTGTGTGACCGAAACCAGTGTGGTCAAAATCGACATGGTCAAGATTTGTGTGATCAAAGACCAGCGTGGTCGAACCAAGGTGGTCAGATTCGATGTGGTCAAGATCTATGTGATCGAAGACCAACGAGGTTGAACCAAGTCGTTCGGAACCGACGTGGTCAAGATCTATGTGATCGAAGACCAGCGTAGTCGAGACCTGAGTGATCGAAACTAATGTGGTCGAAACCGACGTGGTCAAGATCTATGTGATCGAAGATTGACGTGGTCGAAGATCGACATAGTCAAAACCTCTTTGGTCAAAACCAATGTGATCGAAGACCAGTGTGGTCGGAGACCTATGTGGTCGATTCAGACAATGTGGTCGAAGACCAGCGTGGTCGGAGACCAGTGTAGTCAGAGACCTGTGTGGTTGATTCGGATAACGTGGTTAGAGACCTAAGTGGTCGAACAATCTGACATGGTCAGGGACCAGTATAGTCAATGATCGATACTTTCTACTAGCTCTGTGTGAGCGGTTCGATCAGCGAGCGGTACTATCAGCTCTGTGTGAGTGATACTTTCGATTTGCAGAATGTCGGTTTGTGTAGCGGTACGTTTTCTAGAGAGACACATGTGTAGAGTCTTCTCGTCCCCGAGGAAATTGGTAGTTTTGCATGAGTATTGCGGTACTTCTGATGATTGGTAGTACCAGATGTTGCACAACGGAACTACCGGATTTGCCTGCTGTCGTGGCTACAGGGTAAACAGTGAAGAAGGGGACTGGTAGAAGGAGAATATGAGAGCTATATCTGTGGGAGAGTTGGTAAGAATGAGAGGATGTGCCCTCTCCTGCCCCTCTTGGGGGTTTATATACATGAGTGGGGTAGAATGGGAAATCCCCATTCTACCCCTTGGTACTTACAAAGGATAAGGGTACATTGGTATATTTACACTGGTATATTCCTCTACACTATTGGGCATATTACATGTTGGACTAGTTGCACGGCCCAGTCACGGGGGGTTGGGCCACCCCCACAACACCTGCAATGGCTAGTTTTCTAACCGTTGCTGAGGGGAGTGGAAGTACTGGCCGTTTGACTGTGGCACTTTCGAAAATCCTGATTTTCTGTCCCAACGGCTAGTTTCGAGGTGTGAGGTATATATACCTCCTTGTGGCCGGTTGAAGGTAAACTTTTGGCACTCTATTTCTGTCAGACCCGGATTTTTCAATCCAGAATCTCCTGTGAAACCACTGCACTATTCCCTGGATCAGTAGATAGTGCTGATCACAGGTACATTGCTGCATCATTTCATACATCGCATGGACATTCACAACTCATTCCAATATTACATAACAGAGGTTGAATTATGCCACATCGGGCAATGAGTTTACATACAGGCCGACCAGGCCAAATGTTTACATTACAAAAGTATGCCAGCAGAAGCAAAAGTCAAGTAGAGCCAATAATCCACAAGCAGCGACTGGGGTAAAATATGTGCCGTATGATTATTACCTAAGCTAAGGCAATAATTATAGGCACACTATACCTTAGTCTGACTACCTAGGACTCAAAATACGCCAGAGACGCCCTAATTCTCAACGTTGTTCCCTTCCTCTGCAGCGGGGGCATCTTCATAAGCGTAGTGATCCGGGACTCCAGAATCTGGTTTGGTAATACGAGCGTGAGCACTCCAACCCCGTGCTCCGCGAGCCAATACACAGAATGCAATTAAGTAGTATGCAGGGCTCATCAAGAGAAGGCTGGGGTTATTTTGTTTTGCGTAGAGTGTTTTTGAATACAATTACTTAAAAATCCCTATGACCTAGCAATTTTTGCACCAAAGTGTACGTGTGTATCAGAATGCTATAATACCAGTGATCTAGAGGCCATACACCATTACATGGCCTCCAGACCATATGCTATACTTTCAGCGTTATCACCGCTTATATTACCACTGGGACGACACCCAGGACAACACCATTTAGGGCTTCCCACTGCCCTCCCTTTTAACATTTCATTTGCTAAGATTTTTGAAATAGAACTATATCTAGTTAAGTTTCCATGTCCGCCCTTGACCATGGGCACGGCTATTCGAATAGTTTTGACTCTGCAGAGTTTGTACACTTTACTCACAAGAGACAGTTTACTCGTTGCCCCACAGGATTCCTTAGTCGTGCAGTTGAGCCAACCATCACAGTAACCATTCAAAGTACCTCGCCCCTTCCATCATCTCACCCTATGGGCCGTTCCCACTTGCGGTGGGTCCCATACGTTGTGCGGGATGTTCTCCTTCTGAACGCCTAGTAGCTGGCTACCCACACTGCTAGCACGCCACAGCAGAACCTCACCCTCTACGGATGTCCCATTCAAGCCCGCCACACAGACAGCCGCTTGCACTACCTCACCTCCTCCACCGATGATGATGACTTTCAGGGTCCGGTAAATCTACTAGGCCAAGTTGTACTTTACAGACTTGTGGTTGTACTTGTTTTACACAGGAGGTCATGACAAGATTCAGTCCTTAGGGTTATCTGGGCGGTTCTACCACAAAACACACTCTCGTGCACACCTGCACCATACCCCCGAACCATCCGCCCAGACAAATAAGCAATTTTGAGATTTTTGGGAGTATAAAATAATCATATCCAACATACACCAGTCATTACCACCAAGACAGCCCAACCACATTTTTTCATGATTAAAAGTGATGCTTGGGCGCTCTCGCGCTCATGAGTATCTAAGCAATACTAAGCATGTTATATAATTACAGACTTATTTTCAAAAGGTTACTATTATAAGTTTTGCTAGGGCGACAAGGTTCACAATTCAAATATTCCAAAGGGAGGTTTAATATTAATCAAGGTAAGCAATAGGCATATAACTAGAATATTAAATTAAGCATGTATTTGCATATAAAATAATAGCATGCAATTTGATAATTTAAACAAAAATAATTTGCAGAAAATATAGGATCAACATGATCAAAGTATTGACTCGCCTTAGTCACAGTGGATGGGTTCTGGGTTGTCGGAAGCTTCTAGTGCTGCTGCCTCGGCTTCCTCCTCCTGTGCCTCGTACGCTATTTTTAACGTGAACGAAAATTTGGATAAAAAGACAAGGCAATCAGCAAACCAAATAACATCCAACAGAAAATCCAAATAACCCCACTTTCAAGTTTTCGAGTTTCATTAGTTAGGCATGGGGTTTAGACAATTTTAGAGATTTACTTTATTTGCTTCTGATGCCCGATTAGTCCCATTTCAATTGGCTAATGTTTAATCATAGTCATTTTTATATAACACATTCTCTAATTATATTTGGATGTCATAGCCTAGGTTACCGATAATATCTTATGTGAGCATTTATCCTAACCATACTATTACTAAACCTTCTCACTTGACCGAGAGCTAAAAGAAGTACTCATATTATATCTATACCTAAATATTATTTTCTAGCACACGATAAATATCCGTAATCAAAAGTTCCTAAAATACTTTTACTTGGGAGTTGTAGGAATTATTGCACAAGGTTTCATAGGATATTTGCTACTACATGTGCCATTTTAGGTTATGTTTAACCACTAATTAAATTTATTTGTTAAAGATTTAGAAAGGGGTTATCCATTATATATACACATATATACACACATGGATATGTGTGTATATATATGCAACATTTTATGACACATGCTAACTATCCATGCCAAAAGAGTTAGTATATACTCGTATACACCATTTCTCACTCTCTGTACAGTCCTGTGCGCAACAAAAATAAAAGCCAAAAATCACACCCCGGCGCTGCGGAGGCGAGGCTCGAACGCGGGCGCCCACGGTGGATTTTTAGCGCCAGCGTTGCTAGCCAGGAGTTCTCTCAGGTGTTGCTTACTTGTATGGGGCGCTTTTACTTCTTAAGGTATGCGGTAGCAGAGGCCGGGCAGAGAGAGCCGCAGCAGGGAGAGGCTACGGCGGCGGGCTCGTCGGCGTGGAGGGGCCGGGGAGGTTCGGGCGGTGGGCAAAATGGGATGCCCGGCTGTTGAGGAACCCGATGGTGGGGTCGGTGGCGGAAGGGGGTCACCGGAGTAGGGCCGGCGGCGTGCGGTGGCGGCGGTCCAGGGGGGAGATCGGTGCCGGCGAGCTACAGGTCCGGGGAGGCTCGGCCGATCACCCTGTTGACTTCACCGAGCTCCGAGGATGCTTTGGGCGAGGGGAATTGAACTTTGGTGGCTTGGTGAGGGGAATTGGCTCGGCGGCCGGCGGTGGGGAAGAAGGTGGCGCCGGCGGGGTAGACGGCAAGAGGGTCCGATTGCTCTCAGGAGGAGTGAAAGGGGAGTGCGGGGAGGAGCTTGGGGGCTTCAGGCGGGCTTTATAGCCGGCGATTTGCGCGGGCGCCGAGGAGGGCTGTTGGCCGGACATGGACGGCGGTGCTGGATCGGCATGGCTACAGAGCCAACTGCCCGACTGGACCGCCCGTTTTAATGCTGCAGTGAGCAGTTGTGGATGACGATAACCGAGGACGGGGAGACGTACAGCAAGGAATGAAACATCACGGCTTCCTCGGCGGAGACCGCGCGGGAAAAGGGGGAGTAGACGGGAGCCGGTGCGACAGAGGATGACGCAGTGCCATCTGGGCGACGGGATGGCGGTGGGGCCCCTGATGACGTGCGCGGCGTGACGCCGTGGTACTGCTGTCCGAAGGGCGTCGCGAGGGAGAGGTCTTCGGCCCCTGGTCCGAAGGCATGCGCGGAGGGGAGGAAGGTAGGGGTGCGGGGCGCCCGACTGGGCTAGCTGGCTGGCTGGCCCCTTTCTTTGTTTTATATATATACATGGTTGCATTTATATATTTTTATTGTTTCTCCCTCCTTATACTGGATCATCTTTTCAGATTCGTATTTAAAATTTTAGTTTTCTATTATTTGCATATTCCCTTTTTGGTATTACTAATGTTTGTCTTTGTCTTTTATGAATCTCTTTAATTTTTAGAAGCTCACCCAAATTCAAGAAAACACCATAAAATCCGAATTCCAGTAGAATCTATTGCAAAAACAATTCAAGAAACTGGTGTTTTCAAATTCAGATTTTTCAGGATGTTACAATTTCACTCTCTTGAGCTACTGTGAGGTCCTCCTCTCAATTGTACATGTGTTGCACCTTGTGAGCAAGGTGGAAGGCTCTAGATTGCAAGTGTTGCATCTAGAGGTAGATTGTGTATCCACTCGAGCTTGTGCATTCGTTGCATGTGGTGAGAGTCAAGTGAGGGGCTTGACTTATTACTTTTGGAGTTTTCCATCTCCTAGACAATGTTAAAGGCCTCGTGCGTAGTGATCTTCTCAAAGAAGGTTATGCGAAGATCCGGCAAAGTTGTGAAGATTAGAACTCACCTACCTGGAGCGGGAAAGAGCTACTACAAGTGGATTGAGGTGTTTTGGCTTAATTTTTGGAGCCAGTCCAATTCGTTTGAGCTAACCTCAACGTGGACTAGAGGAGACTGGTAAATCTTCGAACATCATGGTAAAAAGCAATCGTGTCAATTGTGGTTTGTTTTATCGTGCTCATTCTTGCAATCTTGAAGATTTCTTGCAATCTTAGGTGAACTCGGTTATTTTAGGTGTTATTTCTGCTAAACCTTTTTGTGGTAAGCTTCCGCATTATTTCTTTAGTTTAGCCAAATAGAATTGAGAATTAATTAGAGAAGAAATTTTTTAGACCGCCTATTCACCCCTCTCTAGCCAACCTTCTCGATCTAACAGTGATGTGCGCTTGAGCTACTCCCACCAACTGGACGATAGTCGGTAGGGCCTCCTGTGACTCCCTTCAGACATGCTTGCACGAGTAGCACGCACTCATATACACGCTACTAGCAGCCTTCCACATATCCCTTCCATGCAACCGTATGTGTTAGTCTCCTCAACTCCCACTAAATGTGCATGGTACTCCAAAGCCCATGTAGGATGACACTGCGCACCTCGGGGTCCAAGGAGAAACTACATGTGAGCCAGTGCAGGACATCTCCAATGAGAGCATTCTTTGCGTCCGGGTGTACCAAACTGACTTGTAGGAAACCGCTCAGGTCAATACCGTATGGACCTTTACGAATGGTACCAATACCATAATGCACTTTTAATCTTGTGGGTTCAGACATGATTGACTTCTCATTGCAAATATTATCATTTGTCAATATGCATTCACTATATACGTGCTAAACTAGTAAGTAGCGACATGTTGCCTACATTCAAATGAGAACAAGAACAGATGAGACTGTTATCTTCATGCGAAGACCTTTTCTTCTTATCAATTATCTTCATGCGAAGACCTTTTCTCCTTATCATTGAGCTTTCTTCATTTTTCTCTCTTACCTCATGATCTCCTCTCCTCTTCTTCTCTCCTTCTCCCAAGCTCCTCTCCTCTCCTTCACTTCCTCTCCCGAGCTCCTCTACTTCTCCCTCTCTCATGGCCTTCTCCCCCTCTCCTTCTCTCCCACTCCCGAGCTTCTCTGCTTCTCCTCTCGCGAACTTCTCCCCCTCCCCCTCTCGTGAACTTCTCCCCCTCCCCTTCTCTCCCTCTTTTTTCTCATTTCTCAAGCTCCTCTCGTTCTCTTCTGAGAGAAATGGTGAGAGAGACCATGAGGGGGTTAGGTCAAAGAAAAATGGAGGAGCTGGCAGCTGGATGACTAGAGGGCCAAGTCGCTCCACGGTTGGGCGACATGTGCTAGTCGTCCAACCATTGGGTGACTTGGCCACATGTCTCCCAACAGTTAGGCGACTAGCCCATGTCACCCAACCGTGGATTGACAGATGGTTATTACTACAAAAAGACAAGCATATTATTGTAATTCAGAATAAAAATTAGATTATTTAAAAAATTCCCCCACAGACCTTTGTTAACTCCTCCCTCCCACCACGAACTGCACACCACACCATCAACACATTCACATCGAGGGATGCACCATGCTACCGCATTGCACACTCCCAAGTCACAAATTATGCTATGTGATCATCATCAAAACCAAAGCCAAACCAACCAAACAGGTAGGTGAGGCAGATTCGATCAGGCTAAAAGGACAGGAAAAAACCACTGCACCCAACCCCAAAGCGGCGGCGGATCGAGTCTTGTGCAGCAGAAGGCATCCATCAGAATGCAACAAATCCTTTTTCTTTCTCACAACGTTTCTTTCTCGCAATCCTATTTCAAAAACCTAATTTAATCCTATAAGACCATGTGGAGGTCATCCCATAATGTGTGATAAGTATTTAACTTTGATGTAGTTATTGTCGAGGTTTGAGTTTGGTGTTTGGTGAGAGTTGCAAATTTCTAGTTGCTGTTAGTGTAATCGGTCATACTGGTATGTGGGACCGATCATACCGTTAGGCTTGTAAGGTTCAACCGATGTGATTTCGAGTTGGGCCTTTTCGGTGTACTTTGGGAGGCAACAGTCAGATCTACTTAGGAGTCACGGTCTAAACAACAAGAAGCAGTCTGACCAACCGTTGGTTGGCAGTCAGATCGTAGTTGTCGGCTCAGATGTTAGCAATTATCGGTACATGGGATGCAGTTTAACTGGTGGTTGCGGTGTGACCAGACTATAGTAACCATTGCTTTTTAGCAGAGAGCGTATTTTAGAGTTGGGCATGTGCGATCAAACCGGCCATTGGTTGGCGGTTGGGCCGAAGTTGAGTTGGGCGGTGTGACCGCCATTGAAGATGCAATCACACCGATGTCCTATTACCTGTCGGGACCGGATTTTCAAATCCGAACCTTCTGCCTAGAACTACGTCTAGTGCGTCCTGAGTAGCTTCTACAAGGACATGATTAACACATCCTCTGCTCATTGTTTGTGGAGTCCTTGGAGTTTGAGGTGCTCCCTGGCCTTGACCTACAGCTGGAGCTCGCGTGGGTGTTGTTCCCAGGTTGAAGCGAACAGGGGTAATAGCCTAATGCTTCTAAGGGCAATTGTTAGCATAATGCCCCATGTTTTTGCAATTAAAGCATTGCAATCCTACAGCAGTAGTCTTGTTCTGTTGAGGCTGGCCACCATTATTTGCTCGAGGTGCCTGTGGGACTAGGCAGGATTCGGTGAAGGGCGTCCTTGGCACACTTGGCACTAAGGGCCCACTGAACTGAGGTGGATTAGGATGATGACGAGAACTGCTGGCATCATGTTGAGCTTGAAATTTTCTCTTCTGAGACTCATACAGTTAACGTTGAGCATCTTCTTATACAAGGGCCTTATTCACAATGTGCTGAAATGTTGGAAAATCATTGGACACTAACTGCACCTTGATGTTGTGGTCAAGTCCTTCCATAAACCTCCCATCTTTTTTGCATCCGTCGCAACATCTTCTGGTGCATACCGGGACAGTTAAGTGAACCTGTTTAGGTACTCGAAAACGCTAAGGTTTCCCTACTGCAGCTTATGGAACTCTCTCTTCTTCATCTCCATTATTTCTATAGGAATATGTGCAGTGCAGAAAGCTTCAATAAATTTAGTCCAATTGATGGCTTGGACCTTCTGATGGGCAGCACAGTAGGTTTCCCACCAACTAGTAGCAGTTCCTTTGAGTTGATGGGAGATATACATAACTTTCTCCTGGTCATTGCACTGAGCTAATATCAGTTTCTTCTCCACATCTTTGAGCCAGTCATCAGCTTCCAACAGATCAATTGAACCAGCGAAGGAAGGCGGTTTGGTCCTCACAAACTCTCCTAACTTGGACTGCGGTGCTTGCTGAGCCTGATTGACTTGATTTCGAGCCAAAGCTTGAAGAAGTTGCAGTTGCATAGCCATCATCTGTTTCAAATTAGGGGCTTGAGCTAGAGGTGGTGGAATTGGGGCATTACTTTCTGGCTGGGCATTGACTCCACGACTTTTATCGGTGTTGTTCCTTGCGTTCACCATCTGAAGTGACAACCATGTATAGAAAAAGGTAAGAGGGAAGTAGCATAGATAAGAGATTAGGAGAACAACTAAAGAACACCCCGAACAACACATGAGAGAAAAACAACAACTAGGAGAAACTCAGCTTGAAATAAAAATAGTTTTGAGAATGGATGTACTATAAATACACAAAGACTTGTACAAACCACCTATCACACCAAAATAATATATAAGCGGTCTACAATCGTAAGACTTTGCTTGGGTACTACGAACTGAAGAACTACTCCTCAGACTCATCCATGCAAAACCATTTATAGAAATTATAATGGAAAGATGATCCAATTACCATTCCAAAAAAGTGAAAAAGTAGATAGATAAGGAAGAATGCCACGACAAGGTAAGGTTAGAAAGACAAAAAAAAATATAAGGATAGAATATTATTAAAATTTTATTTTGTAAAAATAAAATTTGAAGCATTTCTAATAACAACCATTCTAACTAGGTCACGTCCTACAGTTAACCTGGCTCTGATACTGTAGCATCCTAAATTTCCAATGTTCGAAATCGCGAAGAATTTAAAACTTTTATTTGCATCTTGTTGGCATTTGAAATTTTTGTAGAAATCTTATTTTGGTTTTCCCAAGTTTTGTGCTGAGCAAAATAATAACCAAAAATAATTCTCAAGTACAGATAACAATCATGATAATAAAAGATATGAAATAATTTAAATGTGAGTTTAAACTCTGAAAACCTAAATTCAATTTAATTCATTAAAATAAGCCATGAACCAAAATGGGAAGAGAAAATCGAGTCCAAATAAATGAAGTCCTTAGTATTAGCCAATTGCAAAAGTTAAAAAAAATCTAGAACCACACTCCAATCTTAGTTTAAATTCCTAGTCAAGGTTCCCTTAAATCCAAATCAAGAGCCAAAATCCATAAATCAAATTAAATAAAAATCCATGTTCAATCAAATTGACTTGAGAACTCAAGGTCAGATTTAATTTTGAGTTTTCCGATTGAAAATTAATTAGAAATGTTGAATTCCAAAATCTTGCTTAAGCCTTTCGTCTTTCCCCTTTTCTCAATTCCCTTTTTTCTCCTTTCTTTCACTGCTTGTTGGCCTGGCTTTTCCTCTCTCTTTCTTCCACTCCCTTTCCTTCTCTCCTCTCTGCTCCCTCTTCGGTGCCTGACTAGCCGGCCTCACCCCCCTGTTAATGTGTGAAACTATGTCTAGACTAATATCTTCCATAAAATAAGGATTTGATTGACTGAAACATGCATAAAGATTAAAGTATTGAGTCAATAACATGTGAACAAGAATGATGTGAGGTTAAGCTATACAAGTAATAAACATTACTAGTATATCCTAAGGTCATGAGGTTCCTTCATTTTTAAATGGTTATTAAATAACTAAGGCAAATAATTTAATACTAGGTCACTAATATCCAACCGAAAATACTAAGATTTAAATTAAGGATGACCTTACATGTAACTAAATAAGTCTTAAAAATAATTAGTGTGCCATTAAAAATTATCCGTAAATGAAAATGCTAGTAAAAAACAATTAATATATATATATATATATATATATATATATATATATATATATATATATATATATATATATATATATATATATATATATATATATATATATATGTATAAATGTCTGAGGAACTCAACTAAAATGTCAACTGAGTTAAAAATAAAGAAATTAGTCAATCTGCCATTGCTACTTAAATTAAAATGCAAGTCTAAGCTAGAGGTGGCGATAAAAGTATAAATGTTGCAATCATAGATAATTAGGATTATTTAAGGTAAATAACAAATTAAGCCACTTCATTAAATTAACCGATGTGCCGTGATCACTTAAAATGAAAAACACATTTAAATTAGAAGGCCATAAATAAAATGTAATCGTTGCCATTAGCATGTTACTGATAAATAAATCTTAGCGGTTGATTTAATTAAATCATATAATTTTATATAACAAGCCAGGCCCCCACATAAATGGATTTATTTCTAGAATTAAACTATACTAAAAACAAATAAGGATAACAGAATAATGTAAAGCTTTAATCCTAAGGGTATCTTTAATTAAAAATCATGTTGGCTCGTCTATTGAAATCCCCTAGGTCATTGGTAATTAAAATAATCTTACTAATATGTATTTTAATGAATAAAGTAATACTAGGACCACATAAAATCAAATTGCTAGAAATATGAATTATAAGAACAATTCGATAAACCAAAAATTGTATACATCGCGTATGTAACATGTGCACAGAGATCTAACCTGATTCATGTAACTTTCTTAATAAATATAAAATTATAAAAGAAGTTATTAAAATAAAGATCGAGCCATAGTTTTCTATAGTCGGCTATGCCTAGCCATCTTTCAACCCAAAGTGGAATATTCCTATGAATATTTCTCTTATCATAAACCTTCCTTGGCATCCGTCCTGGCGAATTTCCCTCTGCCATTCATCACTAATGGTTTAGGTCAAGGTGCAAAGAAGTGCAAAGGAGAAGTGGTTTAGGTCAAGGTGAGTGGGATGGCTAAGTGGATCAGTCGCTAATGGTTTAGTGGATTAAGTCTTGTAAGCGATTTGAGAAGTATGTGTGTGTAAAAAAACCCCTTATGTGTTGGGTTATTGGGTTTGCCCATATGTTGGTGGATGGAATTCACTTTGTATCCAGGTTTTATGGTTTCTTGGGAGTGGTTGGCTTGGCCACCACTATAAAAGAAGAGGCAGAGGTGGCTTAGGGATTAAGCTTTAGAGAAGCCAAGTAGAGGAGAGTTAGCATTCTTGGAGAGAACTTTTGAGAGATGGAGTGTGGCTCTTATGCTTCTTGTTAGCCTTAGCCTTTGTAAGTGGCTAGAGTGTGGTTGTAAACATTCATCTCCAAGTATCAATATATATCCAAAATTCGTCAAAGTTTGTCTCTTTTGCTCAAGTGTTGAAATCATGATTTGGATTATTTTTTGGGTGTTTTTTTCTCCCCACTTGATCTTGCTTTGTGCCAATGATGTGAAAGTGATGAAAATATCTCTTGAAGACTAGATCCCATATATCTAGGTAATTTTCTTTGCAAGTTCTTGCATTTGCTCGATTTTGACCCAAGAAATGGTGATTTTGGGTTTTTTTTATCTTGAGAGTGTTTGTATTGGCTCTTGCTATGATTTGAGGATGCTAGGATGTGTGGGAAACCATCTTTAGCCATCATGGCTTGATTTCTCTCATGAGCTCCTCTCAATCATCGTTTTTATCTTTGGCCCTATTTTGATGCAGTTTGCCTTCATATTGAAAAGGTCAAAACTTTGGAATGCTTTTCTTAAATTTCTTGTTGGGTTATGTTCACAATATTATAGGTTAGGTGTGTGCAAAGTTTCACGTAGTTTAGAGTTATGGATTAAATGTTTTCTCAAATTTTGGATTTAAATCATGCTGATTTTCAGTTATGTGCTAAAGAAGAGGTCAGACCATCGTGATGAGGGATCGGACCGCACACAGGTTAGACCGCCCACTAAAGCCTGTTCGCTTTGGCTTCTATTAGGACTGTTCGTTCGGTTTTTTCGGTTTATACGGTTCGGTAAATACGGTTTGATCGGTAAATACGGTTTTAGTATTTCGGTAAATACGGTATTTTCCAGAATACGGTGTGGTATCGGTAAATACCATCTTATTTCAGTACGATATCGGTTAATACCAATTTTACCAAAGTTTGCGCGAATTGCTAAACGTTAATCTCATCTCCAAGACTCCAATTCTCCATTCTACAATCAGAAATTCAGAATATCAGTGGCAGTCGGACAGCAATACAGCAGAACAGCACACAGCCACACACCTCACACTCACAGTTAGTCAGTCACAGCCGGACAGGACAGGAGCACAACAGTAGCAGTGTAGCACATAAAAACATCCATACATAATACATTGACTTAGATTAACTGATTAAGAATTACTGCTGCTGTCCGACTGCCTAACATTCCGTCATAATCCATAAACCAGCACAGCTGGACAGGACAACACTCACAGCAGCACAGCAGTAGCAGACAAAGTCACAAAAATAGTAGCAACTAGCACCTAACAGCACATAAAGGCAGCAGCAAATAAAGTCAAGCAGCAGGCAGCTAGGCAATGGCGCCACCAGCACTCCAACAGCACTGCAGCAGCTAGCAGTAGCAGCAAATAAAGACAGCAGCAGCCAGGCAGTAGACTGTAGAAGCACATTACATAATACGTAATACATATTACAGCAGCAGCCAGGCAGACAGCAGTAGCAGCACATTACATAATACAACAGCAATACATATTACAACAGGTTAGCAGCAGCCAGGCAATGGCACTAGCACTCCAGCACCAGCTAGCAGTAGCAGCAAATAAAGACAGCAGCAGCCAGGCAGTAGAAGCACATTACATAATACATAATACATGTTATAGCAGCAACCAGCCAGACAACAGTAGCAGCACATTACATAAACCAGCAGCACATATAACTCCAGCAGGCAGTATCACATAAACCAGCACAGCACTCCAGTAGGCAGCAGCACAAATGAAACCAGCAGCAGCTGCAGCACATAAACAGAATATTGGTTAGTTCTTTTAAATAGAATATTCATTGGAGGTTTGTGGCCGGCAAACACATACATTAGACAGTCTAATTTTGAAATAATAACAAAAGCATCAAACTCGATCTGAGGAGTAGACACTTGCTGTTGGAGTTGGAGGAGGCGGAGGCGCGGAGCAACCGTCAGCCGAGCACCGAAGGAGGCAGAGGTGCGGAGCAGCCGTCGCCGAGCACAGAGCACCGAAGGAGGCGGAGGCGCGGAGCACCGAAGCCCGAGGCCCGAGCGGCCGTCGGCTGAGCCTGGGACTGGGGGAGTGGGGGGAGCACCGGCAACAGATCTGGCGAGCTGACCGACGAGCGCTAGCCGCTAGGGTTCGAAGACGAGACTCAATACTCGAGAGGAAGCGGATCTAGTGAAGTGGCGAGGCGAGGCGAGGGGCGTCGGTCACTAGGTCGTCTGGCCATCTGGCGTCTGCACAGCGCTAGTGTTTGATCCGTCTGTGCCTCTGCGGCGCGTGCGTTGGGCCAGGCCGTCGGTGCGTGACTGACTGCGTGTGTGGTGCTGGTGGGCCACCGAGACCGGAGAGACGCTGTCGCCGAGTTAGATAGTTAGTGGGCTTTTCGGTTTTTTTGGCAAATTCGGTTTTCCCTCGGTTTTTTACCGGAAAAACCGAATCAGAGAAATACCACTTTTCTAGCTACCATACCGAATACTGGTCAAACCGAGTTGACCGATTCGATTCGGTTTTTTTGGTACGGTATAAAACTGCACAGTCCTAGCTTCTATAAGCCGCTTTTTCTACAACAAATGGCTTTTTTACAGTACCTATATTTTCAAACAGAGTGTCTTTTAAGGCGGGGTCTACTAATTGATTGTAGTACACACTGTAGTAACTTAATTTATATCGGCCAAAATAGCACACGAGTGTCTCTCTCTCCACAAGCTTCTTTATAAGTTGTTACTATTCATAAGCTAAAGTCAAAAGCCATTAGCAAAAGCAAATATAAATGCCTCATGAGTAGTGGTCAGACCACCTACAGTGGTGAGACTTCCACTTAGTTGGATGTCAGATCGTCCGAACACATAAAATTTCGTTTGGTTTGATTTTTTTTTGAGATTTCTATGCTCTAATATTCACATGTTAACTTATTTTAATGTCAGATCGTCCAGACACATAAAATCTTATTTGATTTGATTTTTTTTGAGATTTCTATGCTCTAATATCCACATGTTTAATTACTTTTAATGTCACAGTTGGAGTGAATAGTGGTGGACCTAGGATTTTTGAGATAGGTGTTCAGAGTTAATAAAATATTACTCAAAGGAAAAAAGAAAAGGTCCACGGTGGGAAAAAAATCAAAGTACATATTGTTCCAACCAAAACATCTGAAAATAATGTTGAAAAATTACAAAATAATTAAGTAAAATACAATTTAACTCTACAACCCTTCATGCAATTTTAGGGACAATCATTTCATTGTTCCTAAGAATCACCTTGCTAACTTGTTCAAATTTTTATACTAACCAATTTAAAAGTTTAAAGAAATTTCCTTTATTATGTTAATCTAACCAACATTGTTTATAAAGATTTCAAATATGTAAACTTCTTCATTTTTGAAGGTTCTATGATCTACATTTTTACAAAGACACAATAATTCAATGAACTATTTGGGATTTATCAATTTTGTAATTAAGAAGGAGAATAGGAGACCGAACGTAACTCACTTGAGAATGAGATCTCGCCATAACACCGTGAGTTTCATACCTCCCTACTCGCCACATTGCCACCCAACTCATCGCGTCACTTTCTTACTTACCCGCATCGTCTCGTGCCCTCACTTTGCTCCTACAGCGCACCTGTGACCTTAATTTGGAATTAGTTTGATTTCTCACTGACTTGCCGTCACCGCACATCACGCACTCCCTCTCCCTTTCCTTGGCCGCCGCCTCGTGCGACCATGCACGCTCCCTCTCCCTTTCCTTAGCCGCCACCTCGTGCGGCCATTATGGGCTTTGCACAATTGCTGCACTATCTCGTATCTTTTGTCTGGCCGGCTCCCTCACCCTCCACATGCGCTCTGTCGCCGCGTTGAGAGAGAGATGAGTCAGTTAGAGTTAGAACTTGGATAATCGATTGGGGTCTTAGAGAATTTAGGCTGTGGTGGGTTTTGATGGACGTAGAGGGAGCTCTAGTGGGCTGAGAGAGGGATGTGTGAGTTGAATTAGTCTGATTTATATTTTTTATATAAATATATAGCATTTTAGCCTATTAAGAATCTATATGTATAAGGCCCTGTTTGGATTCTCAGGTCTAAAATTTAGTTGGCTAAAGTTCAGGACTAAACTTTAGACAACTAAACTTTAGCCACTAAACTTTAGACCACAGGACTGTTTGGATTATGGACTAAAGTTTAGTTCTGGTTCAATAAACGGACTTTTGTACCCCTGGGATATTTGAGCCGTTGCATCGTCGACGGGATCCACGAGAGGAAGGCGGGGAAGGGCACGGCGGAGCTGTTTCTTCAATCCTCGGCGCGGCGCGGCTTCTTCAATCCTCGACGCGGCGGCGCTGCTTCTTCAATCCTCGACGCGGCGGCGCTGCTTCTTCAATCGTCGGTGGTGGTGGGATGCGCAACGGGGGCGATGGTGGGATGGTCGGCGGTGGAATGCACGGCGGGGGCGGCGGTGCGAAGGTTGGGCGGCGGTGGGATGGCTGGGTCGCGGCGGGGGCGGCGGTGGGATGGCTGGTTCGGCGGGGGCGTCGGGAGTCCGGGTGGGAAAGATGCCGCCCGATGGATTTCGCGAAGTTTTTTCGTGCGGGAGCCGGGAGGAACAGATATTTCACGGGGGCAAAAATGTCTTTTGCGTGCGGGAGCCGGGAGAAACCAAAACTTTAGACTACTTTAGCTCAGTTTTGTGGTCTAATGGTCTAAAGTGTTTTTTAGGGGTTAGCTAAAGTTTAGATCTAACTTTAGACCATCTGTTTGGAGACTTTAAATCTAAACTTTACTGACTAAACTTTGGATGAAGAGATCTAAACATGCCCTAATATATCTAATATATACTGTATTTTTGCGTAAACAATAATAGCTGAACACCCACGAACTCCGGAGCACCGCCCGTGGAAGTGAATAGTATGTGCAGAGGCTCTACCCACCGGGTCTAGTAGCAGTTCTAGGTCGTACAAATCTGCGCTCTTGTTTTTATTCCTCCAAGCCAGCAGCGACAGCAGTCGCAGTAATGAATCATCATCATCATCATCGCCGCGCCCAGAAAAGAATCGCAGGAAAGAAGAAGAGGATGACACATCGAGCGACAGGCTATGTGAGGAGGCGGATCCGCGAGAAGATTCCGCACCCACGCGCCTAATGAACGATCCCCAGGCCCGAGCGGTTCGTACCGTGCTCTGCTCTGCGCTGCGCTGCTCTCGCCCACCAATCAAAATCCAGTCTTGCGGCCGCTCCAGTTTCTTTGTTTTTTTTCTTTGGATTCCTACTTGCTCGGTTATTTATTGGGCTTCTTGCTAATCCACGGAGATTAGGACGGGGAGGGGAGGGGAGGGGTTGGTGGCTCTGTTTGTTTTAATTTTGGTGGGTTTACTCTTTTCTTTTTGGAGATTCTTTTCCTGGGTGGTGTGGTGTAATGCTTTGTTTGACTGGATTGCCCTGGATTGGATTTGGACGGGATGGGAGCTGCGGCCGCGCGTTTCTATATTAGATTTGCGCTGCGGCTAAATTAGGGTTCCGTGCTCTCGCCCCCACCACTTTACCCCTTCGTCGTCGCTCCCCCAAATCGACGAATCCTTCCTGCTCCCCCTTGCGCCTCCGGCGGCGGCGCAGAATCCCGGGGTTTTTCAGCTCTGGTGCGTCGATTTGGTCTCTATGGTATGGTCGTCTGTTCGATTTGGTGGTTTTTCCTCCGCGTTTTGGATGGATTTTTCGAGGTTTGATTGGTTGGCTGTTGTTTGGTGTTGCAGGGTTCTTCAATGGTGGCATGAGTTGAATCCGAGAGCTGCTTTTTTCGTTCGGCCATGTCTCAAATCCAGAGCACCTCGCGGCAGAACTGCGCGCTCCTCGCTGTGCTGTGCGGCAAGTATGCCGAGAAGCAGCGGACGCCGGCTCGTCTGGTGCCAGAGGCGAAGCGGCTGCGGCTGTCCTACCCCTTCCCAGAGCTCGGCTCGTCTGGGAGGTTGGAGGTCAGTTGGTTTTTGCTGTTTAATGTGGGGATGGATTTTGCGAGTTCTCAAGAAGGGGAGGTTTGGGAATGCAGGTGCACACGCTGATCAATCCCACAGTCGAGCAGTTTCGAGAGGCGCAGCGGGCGGTGCAGCCCAACTTGTTGTACCTCCAGGGGCAGCAGCTTGAGAATGAGAAGGAGATTGGTACACTTGTCTGGGGAGATGCTGATGTGTCTGATCTGCAGACGTTTAGCTCACTCATCAGCCCTCCGTTTCCGACCATAGTAAGCTCCAAAGTTTTATCGAGTAGTTTGTTTGTTTTCTATGCACTTTGCTGTGTTATCATTTCTTACTTGGCTGGCAAACGACAAAATCAAAAGTGCACATTAGTTCGTAATTGCGTATTGAACCCTGAGAGGAGAATCTCAACAATACAATCTCTTACGGAGATGTTCTTGTATCACAATGAATTCATGACCTGTGCTTAGTAAGTGATAAGATCCTAAAAAGTCCATCGCCATGTTTGTTTTTTCATCATATGTTTAATGTTTTACACAAATTGTTTACTTGTAATACGTGCTTGCCCATGCTTTGGTTGCCTGGATGAAACTGCGAGCTTATTGCTGATAAGGGTAGTTATTGTCTTTATGTAGAAGTCAAAATGTGCTGGACCTTCTGGCACTTTAGCTTTGGCCTGAAAGTGGAGAAGCTTATGGGCTTATCTCTGAGTTTGGAAGTAATATATGTATGAGAGCCAAATTATTTCTCTATCTCTTCCAGTAACTCTCTTTCTATGTTTTTTTGTTTGAAATATATATTAGAACCAGGGATGGGAAAACCACTAGAAACTGGCCAGCTTCACCAATTCTTGGATTTCCTGGCAAGGGTTGAAATTTGACTAACTGGAGCCAAGACATCTTATTGTTTTGGCTAGTTTCCACTGGAATATGGCTGGTTTCTGGCCTAGTTGGGTTGGGGGATTACTATCATTTGGAATAGTTTATTGTTGGCGCATTTGCAAAAATAAAGCAGCTACTTATGTGCATATGAAAGAGAAGGAAAAAGATTACCTTGTCATGATCACAAAAATATCTTGCGCTTAGAGTATTTCTTTTTCAATGGGATTTAACTCTCTCTCTGGAGCGAATGATCGAATATTCTCCTATTCCTTCTTGTTTAACCTGATTGTATTCCATATGGAATGAAAGGAGAAGAAAAGGCATTCCACGACCCCCAGGGCCCTTTAAAAAAGCGGAAAGCTCTTCCTTCAATTTACTTTATTTTTGCTCCTTTTTCGAACCCCAACCAAAGTTGATTTGAAGATGAGTCACTTCAATTATCCTGTTAAGTTCTATCTTATGTCTTCCTCCATTTCATCTTGTAAACTTCCACACTTGCAGTTTGGTAAAAACAGGTTAGACCTAATCCAACAAACATGCAAGGATTAATTATGAATCTATTCAGGCAATAAAGGTAGCTAAGTGGGAATGTGGGATAATCTCGTGGCTTATTTAATAGTCAAAGGAAAGAACTATGGAATGTCCCAGAGCATATTTAGTGTATCTCCTTCCAAAAAGTCGATTAGGATTTAGGAGATGCAACAAACCCGGGGTGGGGGGGGGGCATTTTTGGGTAGTTGGATTGTTGTGATCGTGTTTTTGGACAATCAAGATAGCTATCTGGGGTAAACTCGTGGTGTATTTAATAGGCAAAGGAAAGAAATATGAAATGCCTTAAAGCATATCTAGTATATTTTCTTCCAAAAAATCATTAGAATTTAGGAGATGCAACAAAACAAAAAAAATGTTTTTCTGGGTGGCTGGGCTTGCAAATAAATGGATGCCAAAGTGGCACTACGCGCTATCTGCTATAGTGGCTGCTGCAGCCATTTAGCCCAGCAACTTTGCGTACTCACCAAAACAGCTGCGTGGTAGCTGCCATGTCCATACTACACTTTAACAGCATTGTACCACCACTAAAGCATGCTATCTAAAACACTAGGTGTTTGACTAAAAACACTATATGGCCAGGAGCTATTGAGAAACTTGAACTGTCAACCCTCTGGCAACTGTGCCTGGAACTATTTCTGTAGCTCTGGCTGTAGCTATGCTTCTTTTAAAGCTGCATTTACTGATCAGTGTTAGTAGTGATGCAGTGTACATTTTGGGTGCTAAAGTTGTTCAGATTGCTCTTTGCAAAATATACCGATATTTCTCATCTCAGAAAAAAGGTATATCGATATTTCAGTTGAGTGGCTGATATTGTCACCTTAAACTGCTGAATTTAATTTGTATTGTTGAGTTTGATTTAGACCAATATAACTGGTACATAATTTCATTGCGTGTGGTTAGATGCTTTAACACTTTACTTGTGTAACCTTCCTCTCCTTTGTTTTCATCTTGTGTTTGACTTACTGCTGGTTTTCCTGTTTACTTTTATGAACATTGTTTTTGGCGAATTTCTTTCGTCTTTTTCCTTGTAGCTACTAATCTTACTGTGTAAGCATTAATACAGGTTTATTTGGAAGTTCCTATTGGGGAAAAGCTTGCTCAATCACTTCATTCAAAGGTAGCTTGTTTCCCAATAATTTTACCGCTTTTCAAGGAGCTGATTCTTATTGTATATATCTGAGCTAGTTGGAGATTGCTGCATAGACCAATAGACGAGCCATCCTCATTCTTTGTAACTTTAACCAACCTGTTGTCCTTTTATTCCTTCTTTTTTGATTTTGCATAAATGTTGATCCTTGATTTTTGCTCGTTTTGACAAACATAGTTGTTGTAATATGCAAAGATTGCCATTTTTTTCAACTGTTAAATTTTTTCATTTTTCTGTTTTACTGAGCTAAATTTCCCTAAAAAGTATTGCTACTCTGCTATTTACTTCTTAATTTTGGTTCTAATTTTGGAATGTACTGTTGACATTCTTTCATTCAGGGGATTCCGTACGTAATATATTGGAGGAATTCATTTTCATCTTACGCAGCATCTCATTTTCGCCATGCGTTGATGTCAGTCGTTCAAAGGTATCAGCATTGTGAATGTATTGTCCATCTGTTCCATGTAGTTTTGTTTCACATCTAACAATTGAGTTTTCCTGGATGTAGTTCCTGCAGCCATACATGGGATGCTTTTCAGCTTGCACATGCCTCTTTTCGACTATACTGTGTAAGAAATAACCATGTGCAAAGTGTTAAGCTTGGACCTCGCCTACTAGGGGATGCTCCAAAGATAAATATCATGCCTCTCGAGAATGACATGGCTGCTGAGGAAGAAGGTAGCTCTGAAGCTTTTCCAGCTATAAAAATACATGATGAAGATGTGAACATGAATTTTCTTGTCTGTGGAGTGCCATGCACCCTGGTAAGCTTTAGTGACTATATGTCCAATTTTTCTGATACCATTTGATGTTTTTCTTATTCCAAGTTTCCAACCAATGATTATACAACCATCTCTTTTGCAGGATTCGTGTTTGTTGGGCTCACTAGAAGATGGCTTGAATGCTCTGTTGAATATTGAAGTATGGACCCATCCTTCTAGTTACCAAGGCCCTTTTATTTGTTGCTTTTACTGCTATGTCTAAATCCTAGTACTAAGTTCTGAATAGATTTTTAAACCAAAGATCTACCTACCTCATGGAACTGCTGGGTTATTGGAATTTGTGATGTTAACTTAGTAAATTATAAGTATTGGTGCATGTAATATTCTAAATAGTGGCCGTTATGACCTTGTAAGCAGCCGTGTACAAGGTAGCAAGAGGCCGATAAGTACATACTGGCGTGATTCTGATAAGAAACTATATGATATGGTTTGATATCACTTGTTGAGTTTATTTATTTTATCTAGCATATACACCCTATGGCATTGTACACGTGAATATTTATATATTTTGAATTAGTAAACTGCATATTGGGCACATACTGTGTAACCTCTCAAGGTGGGGTGACTGCTCACTAGCTGCTTACCACCGTTTAGAACATTGATTGGATGTATGTTCTAATTTTATTCAATAGCCATGCATTTCCATGGGGAATCCACAATAAAATATGTGATTTGTGGTGAAGGCTTGCATATTTGAAGTGCTAATTGAACAAATTGGTTCAGGCTTTTTGTTTATTAAACAACAAAAACATTGTAAGTGGGCTGCCCTTTGGATATCCATGTAATATGAGAATAACTGGGTTTCTGGATATTTTCGTTTCGTTTTCTTTCTATTATTCCTTTTTTCTTTTTTCTATTTTAGTATATTTGATGATAGGGCCTGTTTAACGCCTGATTTTTTTTCTTTTTTCAGATTCGTGGGAGTAAACTCCAGAACCGAGTCAGGTATTTTCAACTGCTGCATATTATATAATATATATTACGCAACGTATCTGATAATTTGTTGTATTTTAAATGCTATAACCTGTGCATGTTGTAAAGGAGATAGAGTTGTATTAGGATTCTATTCCATATATGCCTTATCTCTCTATGACATATCCTCTTGTACTCTCCTATATATATAGCCCTTTGGGTCTCATATCAATACACACAATATTCATAACATGGTATCAATACACACAATATTCATAATATTCCGGCGCCGCCATGCTCTTCACGCTGGCATCCGCTCCTTCACGGGTTTCTTCGACGACCGGGACGCCGCACCTGCCGCCGCTCTTGGATCTGGCCGTCTTCGCCCGAGGCCGCCGCTCTCCGCTCGGCTGCCCAGGATCTGGCCGCCGCCTTCGGACGCCGCCTCCCGGCCTCTGCGCCCGCGCCGAGACGGATCCGCCGTCTCCCGGCCTCTGCGCCCGCGCCGCCTATGCTCCCGGCTCTGCTTCGCCGCGCGCCCTCGAGCCCCCGCACCGCCTCCTGCGTCTCGCGAGGACATGAAGAGCGAGAGGGGGACGGGTGGGAAGAGCGTGGTGGGAGACAGGAGAGAGGGTGCGGGGTTTGAGGGAGTGGGAGAGAGAGAGGTGAGGGGTTTTGAGGGAGTGGGATTTTCTGCGGTTGATTTCTTTTAGTCAGTCTTTGGTTATTTTTCGTGAGTCTTCCGTTGCGTCCATTCAAGTCCGTAGTTTCCTTTTTTTTAGTTCGTCTAAGTCGTGCGAGTCCATAAATTTATTGTCAGTCATAAAAGTCTAGGAATTTTCTTTTGTATGGTAGCAGCCGCCGCTCTACTCTCTGAGCCGCTACAGATCTCTATGATGCCGCAGCTTCTCTTTAAGCCGCCGCCCCGAGTTTCTAAAGCCGCCGTGCTTCTTTTGCACCGCGCCTCTGTTGCGTTTCTTGTGCATTGCGTCGCCGCCTTCTCGGGCTTCGATTTGTGCCGCTATACTTTTATTTATTCCTCTTCGGCTTGATTTGACAGTTTATTCAAAGGTTGCACGCAACGACGACATCATCAAGACTTGGACTTCGGATTTTTCTTGTTTTAGTGTTAAATCTTTTTTCAAATGCAATGCTATTGCATACGCCTTGCATTTAAGGGGCGGTGTAAAGGAGATAGAGTTGTATTAGGATTCTATTCCATATATGCTTTATCTCTATATGGCATGCCCTTTGGGTCTCATATCAATACACACAATATTCATAACACATGTGTCATTTTTTTTTTGTATTCTTTAGTAATCATATTGATCATTTTCTTGACTACAGAAAGTTTTATAGCTTGAACTGAATGGCATGTCAAATGATGAAATGAACTAATGAATCTTGATCTGTCCTCTCTATTAAGTATTAATTAAAGGGTAACTGAGGTTACATTCCTCTAAAAAATAAAACTTTATGGTAACAAAGATTCAATATTTCCATTGATTATCTGGTACATTATGGGCATGACACTATATTTCCCCTATATCCATTTACTCATAATACTTTAGATGATGCTACTTTTCTTTACATTGCAGTTCTGCATTGTTAATCGCATGGTTTGCCAGAAATGTATATTTCGTTGAGAGTGGAATCTTACAACATTTCTCTTTGCAGTGCTGCTCCTCCACCTCTTCAAGCTGATACTCTTTCACGAGGGGTGGTTACAATGCGTTGTGATATAACAACTTGCAGTTCTTCACATGTGTCACTTCTTGTTTCGGGCAGCGCGCAAACTTGTTTCGATGATCAGGTAACAATTTCTGCAACTATGAAGCATTTTGTAGTCTTTAGCTTGATGTGTGTAGAGTCATATGCTGCCTCACAATGTATGCAGCTTTTGGAGAGCCATATAAAGAATGAAATTATTGAGAAGAGTCAGTTAGTTCGTGCTCTCTCAAATAGTGAGGATAACAAGCCATCTTCAGCTGAGCCACTGACTTCCATGTCCATGGCATGTGGAGCTTCTACTTTTGAAGTCTGGATGACCCTCCCTAAGTGGGCAGCACAGGTTATTTTTCTTCAAAATATTCTGAAGATGTGCTAAATAGACTATCTCATTTGTTCAAATGTGTCATTTTACTCAATTCTGATTCCAACTTTCCATTATCATTTGGTGCAAAACTTTTCGATATAAAGTTTCATTTTTATGGATGATAAATTCTACTCCATATGTTTCCAAAATCCAAATGTTGTTTTAGCCTCTAGCAAGAGAACTAAGACGTGAAGGAAACGAGCATGGTGGCCTTATATAATGCTATTTTATTTTGTACTCCCAAGCTCTGTTTAATACTCCATTGTCCATTCCTAGAATGGCTACTTTTCTCTTGGCAAAGTAAACTTCATTTGGGGTTATTATTGAGGGAGTGGTATGTAGGAAAAAAATGTTATGAATGTACATCAAAATTGTGGAATCTTGTCCTTTTGTTTTGGCTTCTAGACTTGTCCTGGAGTATTTGGAGACTTTCTATATTAGGGAGTTGTTGTTCTGATTGTTTAAGTGTCTGCTTTCCTGTGGATACTAGTTATGTTAGTTACCCTAAATCCCTAATGCTTCAGCATAAACTGGAGTCCCTGTTCTTCCTCTGCTATCATCTGTACTTTCGATCTATGTAGTAAAGCTGGGTGATGCCTATTTTAATAAAAAATAAGAAAGCTAGAATTACAAGTATTTGGAAACAGTACTAGTTTGAACTCTTTAATGCATAGCTCGATTATATGGACTCTATTTTCTTTTTGTTGTGTGACTAATTTTCCTTAAGAGCACTGTTCTGTTACGAAAGAATTGAGCTGTCTGAACCATATGGTGGTTTAGTTATGTATGATTGGTTCCATGTTCATCACTGACTGAAGATTGTTTTTAACTATCTAGGTTTTGAAACATCTTGCCCCAGAAATCTCTTACAAAAGCTTGGTTGCACTTGGAATTGCTTGTGTAAATGGCACACCAGTATCTTCATTTGATAGGCAAGATGCAGATAGGCTTCTTTTCTTTTGCACTAACCAGTGCAAAGATCAAGCTATTGAAAATGGACCATATGCCCATCTGCCAAGATGGTCAGCGTCCCTTACTAAGGAGAGAATGAAGGGAAGTCGAGAGTCAAAACCAAGTACTTTTGGTGCAAATGGAGTTGGAGAGGACAAGAAGCATCTGCTGAAAGGGTCTTCCCTGTCATCAGTCAAGCCAAGGCTGAAGCCTGCAACAATGAGGCCCATTCCTCACTCTACCAAGCGACAAATGCATCCTTTTATGGGTTTCCCTCAGTCGATCATTCATGATGCTAGTCAAGTTAAGCCTAGCTTGCCAGCACCTCCACCAGTAAAGCATAATCCAGTACCTGTTAATCCAGCAACTCAAAGAAAATCATCATCTGGGCCATCGTGTGCTCAACAAGCAATTCCATTGAATCCTCTGCCAATGAAGAAACATGGGTGCAATCGGCTGCCTATCCGAATTTGCTCTGAAGTACAGTTCTTAGACCACTCTTTTTTCCACATTTTATGCTGAAATGTCTTCCAAGTAATTAGTCTAAGACACATTTCCCCCTTGTCTTTTGCAGGGAGACTTCTTGAAAGATGTCATGCAGTTTCTACTTCAGAGGGGCCACACCCGACTCGTACCTCAAGGAGGACTAGCCGAATTTCCTGATGCAATCCTAAATGCAAAGCGCCTTGATTTATATAACTTGTACAAAGAGGTGGTTCTGCAGTCCTGCTATTCTCATGCATTGGTTATGGAGCCAAAAAAATGCTGATATAATCATTTCCCTGACAAATGTGCTGTTTGATCAATTCAGGTGGTATCCAGAGGTGGCTTTTATGTAGGCAATGGTATAAATTGGAAAGGTCAAGTCTTTTCAAAGATGCGCAACCATACTGTTACGAACAAAATGACGGTATGTATGTACATGATATTCTTTTAGTTGATGATAACCTACTAGATTTATTTGATGATAACCTACTTATATTTACTCCGCTATTGCTCAGCCTGTAAGAAACACATTTTGATTTTTGGCACTAATTCGGCTATGATATGGGGACACAGTGCCGGCTATTTATTTCCTTTTGAATTTTATTATTTCTGGGAAGTTAGCTGCTATCTGCAATTATTTGCTTCCCTTCAAAAGTTCTTGTTTCTGGAAAGTTAGCTGCTATCTGGCCATCTGGTTCATTTGCCTACTTATGAGATGCTAAATGTGCTCTAATCATGCACACCGTTTGCATCACATATAGGGTGTTGGAAACACACTAAAAAGACATTATGAGACATACTTGTTGGAATATGAACTTTCACATGACGATGTCGATGGGGAATGTTGCTTGCTTTGCCACAGGTTTGAGGATATTATTTTCTTTTAGTATGTCTGCTGTCACGCTCTTTTCTATATCAGTAGAATTTAACATGTTCTTTTTATGTATTTCCAGTAGCGCTCCAGGTGATTGGGTGAACTGTGGCTTGTGTGGTGAATGGGCCCACTTTGGATGTGATAGACGGCAAGGGCTAGGCACTTTCAAGGTAGAAACACTTACTGGTCCTGAACTACCGTTTTACTTTGAAGAATTTCAAATTTTTGGTTATGGATTGATCTATTATCTGTTGTGGTAACAGGATTATGCGAAGACAGATGGGTTGGAATACATCTGTCCCCACTGTAGCCTTGCAAACTATAAGAAGCCACCACTACCTGAGAGAGTAGCCAATGGCTTCGCGAATATGGCATCTGCATCACGAAATGTTTAATTCTTATTCCTCTTTCGTTCTTTTTGCCTTTTCTCCCACTTTTGGGGGAGATGGGGCCGGTAGAGAATAGCTAGGGTTTAAACATGTGTAGTGTTGACCTGTATTATCTCATTAATCTGGTTTACTTAGGGTGAAAAGTTAATATATATAGCTTGTAACCACAGACTACAAAATTCTAAATTAGTTGATTAGGTCAGTTGTAATTTCTATTCCCGTGCCAGTTGTAGCAACTCGGGCTCTCGGCACATTTTGATTAATATTGGTAACCAGGGGAGAAACGATGTGCCTAGCGTATTACTGTAAGGTACTTTTTGGGCAGCGGCTTATGACGGCTTATTAGTATAATGAATAGTGAAATGTCGCTGAAAAGCTAAAAAAACGGGCCTCATGACATAGTCTCATGTATTGACATGGTAACCACTTTGGTTATATGCTAGCCTCTCGCACCTTTGATCACCTTGCACTTGTCTCCTTTTTTGGTTCGCCTTTTCCAGGGGTGGATGTTGTAAGGCGGATATGCTGATTCTCAAAAATATGAAATTCTTCTGAGTGCTACGTGTACAAGGTTTGCCATTTCATTGGAAATTGCTTTGCCGTTGCGTCGCACAAATGGAATTGGAAAAATCACTTGTCGGTCAGTATCTAGTTATGTAATCGGAAGTTCTAATTGCACCAAGTTCAGCTCTAGTCGATTGCTTAATTGTCTTGGCAATCACTCTTGGTGGCTAGAAGATCTAGCATTAATTGTCCTGGCAGTGCCGTCCCCTGTATTCTGTTTTGAATTTCTTTTTCGTGTACGTCTTCCCGGGATTGTGCATGTCACAGTCTCGGTTCAGACCTCTGCCTCCTTTTCTTTCGTTCTTCCTTTTCTGAACGGACAGACCTCTGCCTTCGGTTCAGCTATACATGAATTATAATGGTCAATTATCAACTGACTTGTTACTTCTGGAGGGCAAGGAGCTTATATCTGAATCGGATTCTTCCTACCAAAATTTTCTCGTAAACGCCCTCTTCAAGAACGGTTGCTAATCCTAATTAATGCGCTCCTTGTTCGAATCGTAGAAGTTTGTTCGTTCGCTTCTTGTATAAATCTTCTCACATGTATCTATCGCTATCTATCGTGCTGTTTGAGCTTTGAACTTCAACATGAACATAAACATATCACAACATATGTCAAAATCAGTGTGATTAGTGAGAGCGAATCATTTTTTTTGAGAGCACACGCATTCTGACCCTGCCGTGATGTACGTGCTGAAGGAGAAAAGGTGGTGTTTTTAGAATCCTGAAGAGGTGATGATTTGCTAATATAGATGCGCTTTATTTGCTCAGCAATATTTTGCTGCTACTATATGGCCCCTAACAAACAAAGGGAGACATAGACGCAATCATGCACACGGACATGCTTGGTGGAGGCAATTACGTAAAGACATGCATGGTGGACTAGTGAGGAAATCAAACCACGCACACGCAAATTACTAGCTCCCAAACGTTGTAGATCGATGACTAATCCAGAACAAAAATGACATGTGCCATGGCGTTTCTTTCTCAAGAAGAACAGGAAAAGAATCATCTCGACTAGCGCGATCATCTAATGTCTAGTATGCATAAAAAACAACGAACTAGCTAGCTAGCAGATCGATCAACAGTTCAAAAGACACTCGTGCATGCACGCATGAACGCGTCTTCAATCACCATGCATCTCGTCTAAACTCTTCGGATTTCGGAGGCCTCCCCGTCGATCACATTAGTCTTTCTTGGAGAAGAGAAGCCGAGCCCGGAGGTCGGCGGGCGTCGAAGTGGTTCTCCGGCATCCAACAGCCCGTCTTGCATCCCTTGTAAAACACTACTATAAAAAGTTAATCCTATACGTCTCATCACAGACGGTTAATCAAAACCATCAGTATTAAATATAATCACAGACATTTTGGTTTAGAGACCGTCTGTGTTACTGCCAATGGTAAAAACCGTCTGCGAAGAGGAAATATCACAAACGATTCATAGTAAAGACCTTCTGTGAAGTATTACAGATGATTATTAACAAGAATCGTTTGTGATATTACCAAATATCACAGACGATTTTTTCTTTAAACCGTCTATGATACTTCACAGACGGTTTGTATTACAGATTGTCTGTGGTAATTAAGTTATCACAGACGGTTTGTATTAAAAACTGTCTGTGATAATTTCACTTATTAATTGCAGGCCTGTCGACCTCATAGATCTGTCTTAAATTCCAGATTTGTTTTTCTCACAAGGTATTGCTTTGACGAGGTGGGGGCTTTGAGGCTATTTGGTGAAAAGAGACCGCGGATTTGACAAAAGTGATTGTAGATCCATTAAGGTTTTGACTATTTATAGTTAGTAATTTGTTCCTAATTGCATTATATTTTAGATCTAGGTTTTGGTGAATGAAAAATTGAAGATGGTTTAGATCTAGCTTGATGTAGAGAGAAGATTATTTATATCTAGCATGCGTTAGGATTTAGCCAATTCATACTCTATTTCTACTTAATTCAATGTAATTAATTATTCTTGCTAGATATATCCACTTTAGATCATATATATCTACTATACTAATTAACTAATTAAATATTTAATATTAAATTGTTATATGTGTAATGTAGGACCGAAGCTAGATGTACACTGGGAATCGTATGTGTGAAGAGTACATTAATGGCGTGTCTGCTTTTACAAGAGCTGTCAAGGAAGATATGTTGAATAAGGGGGTAGAATATATGTACTGTCTATGTATTGACTACAAGAATATGAAGATGTTTAAGAACCGAGCGCAGATTGAATCACACTTGATTCGCATGGGTTTTAAAAAGGGGTATGCACGTTGAATCAGTATAGGCAAAGAGCAAATTACACAGGAAGGTAGTAATAATGATATCGTCGATGAAGTCAACGATATGCCAGCAGATGATGTCGATTGTGATTTCGATTCAGATAGGCTGCATGATGACAATCGGATCAGATGCTTCGCGATGCAGAAGGGGAATATGACGAGAAAGAGTACGTTATATTCTGAGGCTTGATGGAGGCCTCGAAGAAATCCGCTGTAAGTCAAAGTACATGAGGTTGTTAGCCGTGCTTGAACTACTGAATTGAAGGCAAACAACGATTGGTCCGATAAGAGTTTCACGGTGCTGTTAGGTCTTTTAGTGCACATGCTTCCGGGGGGGGGGGGGGAACGAGTTACGCAAAACCACCTACAAAGCCAAGAAGGCTCTTTGTCCATTCAGAATGGAAGTAGAAAGAATACATGCATGTCTGAATGATTGTATCATCTACCATAAAGAGTATGCAACATGCATGTGTGTCTGGTGTGCAACGCATCCCGATACAAGTGTAAGAATCAATCAGATAATGTTGAGGGAATAGCGGTGAAGAAAGGACCTCTTGCTAAGGTGGCATGATATCTTCCTATAATTCTCTATTTGAAGTAGTTTTTTGCGAACCCAAAGGAGGCAAAACTGTTGCGTTCGCACTCGGAGGAGCGTAAGAAGGATGGAATGCTAAGACACCTTACTGATTCTGTGCAGTGTAGAAACATCGATACGTGATTTGTAGACTTCGGTGCACAATCGAGGAATATAAGGTTTAGATTGAGTATAGATGGAATGAATACTTTTGGTAACATGAGCAGCCGACATAGCACTTAGTCTGTGACTCTCTGCATCTATAACATTCCTCCTTGGTTGTGTATGAAGCGGAAGTTTATTTTGCTGTCGATACTTATCCAAGGGTCAAAGCAACCTAGGAATGATATTGATGTGTACTAGCTAGCACCGTTGGTCGAAGATCTAAAAATACTGTGGATCGAAGAGATACAGCTATGGAATGTGTACAAATGAGAGAACTTCACTTTATACTCCCTGTTATTCTGCACCATAAAAGATTATCTTACCCTTGCTAACCTATTTATCACAGACTGTTCTAAAATAGAATCATCTGTGATATGTATTGTCATAGACGGTTATAGTTTAGAACCGTCTATGATGTCCAATCTATTTATATTCAGACTCTAGGGTTTGTTCACGCTCCTATGTACTCAGACTCCTGCCGCCTCCTCCCCCAAGCCTGCCACCTCCTCCCCGAGCATGAGTGTGAGAACCCTCAAAATTAAGTAACCAACAATGCACTATTAAGAATAAAATCAATACTAATCACAATATTCACAGAAATAATAATAAAACCCATTCACATGCACAAAACAAATGAATATAAATATGTATAAATCTAAATTACAGAAGAGAGTCAATTACACAACAAATTTCATAAATGAACTCTCATACACAAATTACATTCTCAAGTACAAGGACGAAAATTACAACTCGATATTACAACTTGGAATCCATCTCATACAACAAAAAGCGTACATACATCAGACTACATACTATCACAGCCCACATAATACCTACACAAAATTGTTAGCTAAAATGCAGTTACAAAACTGAAATGAAATAGAAAACAATTGCCGTCAGAAATTGGGTTATCATTCTTGCTCTTGGGCAAGCGCGCATAGAGATACCAGGATTTGTCCGGGGACAAACCGGCACCATCTCGCGTTAGTAGGGATCATCATCCGGCAAATTAAAAACTTACCTTCTTACCTGTGAAGCCATATCAGAAATTACTCCTCCATGATGCCTGAGCAAGCCACCAGCCATGCATGACTAATAGAGGATACGAGTCCACCATGCATGCATAGCCAGCCAGGAGCCAAGCCACGTCTCACCTCACTGCCACAAGGCAGCAAAAGACCAAGTCTTTGCCATACCACAAAAGAGAGTGCCGTAGTAAAGAAAGCACTGCCAGAACCACACACACACTGCATTCCACCGCACATAACACCAGAAAGCTTTCAATACTCACTGCCCAAGCCACTGCATAGCCCGCTGCCCAAAAGAGAGGAGACAAACAGAGGCAGTGCAACAGCAGCACAAGACACCAATATCCCCAATCAATCCCATGCTACCACTTTACTGCCCAAGAAGTTGCACACCCCAATTTAAACCCTAGCACCAGACGGAGGCCAAGGAACCAACACGGCCAGAAGGACAGCACCAAGTACACCAGCCAGGAGATACTCCCAGGAGCTAGCCACCACACCAAGCACAAGGGCAAGACAGCCAAGAAAGCACAACCACCACATCCCCTTAAGCCAACGGCACAAATAAGGTAAGGCTTCGAAGAGCCCTTGTTTCCCATGTAAGTAAGTCACACTAGTTAGCCCGTAGGACTCAAGCATGGAAAATAGACCACTCACTACACTAGGTTAACCGAATTAGGGTAGCCATCCAGTGCACCCTTAAGGCAGAGAATCGGCATACACAATACATGTACAAATGACATAAGAGACCACAGTTGCTCACCCCAAAGACTAGTAGGACAGAGGCTCTAGCGGCCGTCCATGAGCCCCTGGGCATCGACAATTGCTCCCCCGGCGCAATGTCCATGCCCAGCCCCCGCATGGTTGCTCACTGAAAACCCACATCTCTACTAGTAATCATCATAGCATGCATATTCTACACTAATCACCAAGAGGGCATAAGAGTAGGGGATAGGAGTGGAGGAGAAGAACCAGGTAAGGCCGAAGGAGTAGTACATGGCGTCGATGGTTCATGGCCACCGAGGCGCATGGGGCCGGCGAGTAGCAGATGGGGCACGGGCTAGCAAAGGCCAGCGCAGAGCCGTGCGCCGGCAGCGTGCCGCTGCCATGGCGCACTGCCGTAAAGGAGGAAGAGGGCAATGCCCAGAGGCGACGCTGAAGCCCCGGTTTTCGCCGAAGCGCATGCCCACCGTGGTAGATCCGGAGGTGGCGGCTCAAGGTGTAGCGCCGACCAACCCAAAGACCAACTGTAGCCACAAATACCCAAGAACATAATAGGAGAAAGGGGGAAACCAGATCCAATCACCACTTACCAAGCCAGATCCATGGAACCACCACCCCAAATCAACCAAGGGATCGACCGATTTTAGATCGGCGGCAGAAACCGAGAGGAAGCAAGCGTTTTGGGCAAGGTCGGAACACCGGCGGCGTCGGAAGGAGAGGGAAGCCGAGGGGGAGGCGAGACCCGCTAGAGGCGGCGCGGGTGGGCCGGCGGTCGACGGCGCCATGGTCGGCGGGGCTGATGCGGGCGGAGGCGCCGCAGGAGAGAGGGGAGCGAAGGCATCGCAGGAGAGAGGGGAGAGGGGGCGCAGCCGAGAGAGAGGGGAGGAGTGGGGAGCAAGGGCGTCGGCCGAGTCCTATGACCCCCCGCGCCGATTGGGCTGCTCGGTCAATTGGGCCGGCTCAGGCCGAGAGGCCGAGTGGGCCGGTTTCTTTTTTTTAATAAACCTGAAATTTCAGAGGAGTCCACAAAATACATAAAAAGAGAAGAGAAACAGCAAACTAAAATACATGCATATCACATCAAATTAAAATATGTAAGAAAATTATTAACAAAGACTCTATGAATAATCTTCCTTTAAAAGCCTGAAAATTAGACTCCTAAAACTAAAATTTGACAAGGGTTATTGCTTCATTTGAAAATCCGTATTTCTATTTTAAAATAATGTAGGAAGGGATTTGGTTCCAGAAAAAGAGACTGCCCAGACACACACTGAGATAGCTACTTCTCGGTCAGGCAAGTAAAGCGGACTGCCAAGCCTGCGGTGGTTCATGAAAAATGTTTTGGTTTTTGATTGTTATTCTCTAAATGTGCATGAAAATTAGTTTCTAAAATAAAGAAACATGGTCAGAATATTGGATAACATGATAAGTAACCAAAAGTAAATAAGTCCACTGGAGGAGCAGTGGGCGGTAGAGGAATTATTAGAGGATGGTAAAGGGTGCTCTGGATTGAGAATTCAGAGGCAGGTGAGGCCCTTTACATATGGTTATCATACAAGGACTATAAAACAACCTTCATTTTGAAATAAACCATAAAACAGTATCAACCATACTCCCGTGCTAAACGGGCGGAACAAGTTACTCTCTTTTATTGCTATTATCTCTATGACGGGTAAGTAATAACTTAGGAAGGGGACTCGGGCCGGTAAGAAAACCCGGGAGTCCAAGTCACTTATATTAGCGTATGTGGAGTGTCGAGTATTCAGAACCGCTCGACCAACGGCTTGATAGCCAGATGGAGATATGGTTATAAGGGATGAGGAAACATTCTGTATTCTGAATTTGGGGTCGCATCAAAGGAAATGCGAAAGTCCAAGTGTCCATAAGAATTCAGAATAATTATGGGTAAAGTGATACAAGTCTGCGCAGTACTAAAAATCATGAATTCATGCCAGTCTCTTGGATAAGAGTCTACGGGGAGAAACACTGGTTTTTTTCTTGTTCCAAAATGAATGGTAGATATTTCATAAGTTAAAACACTGCCAACCTTTCAAAACTTATATTATGTCCTTTGGAAAAGCTGGATCAGGTAAGATCCAGGTAGAAACCTGAAAAAGATTGCATCATTATTTATGAACTTGCTGAGTACTCTGTACTCACTCTTGCTATTAAATCTCCCCCTTTCAGAACAATTCTCAGCAGGGGAATTTTTGGGTTTCGAAGAGGGCGGGCTTGAGTATGAGGACACCTCAGGATATGAGGTTGCAGAGGATGACGAGATGGAGGCCGTATCTGACGGTTGGGAGGAATAGACAGTCCTTAGATTGTCATAACAGGACCAACGGGTATTACAGAATAAGTAACCATGTATCTCCCACTAATGTGGTACTTAGTTATGTAATGGACCAGAATTATGGTAACCGTAAGAAACAGTTAGGTGACTCGAACTTAAGTCACCTACGGGTTGTAATAAATATTGTGTTGTCAGTCTCTAATTATTGTTCTGCTGCAACTACTCTGATTAGTTTGTTACTTGTTAAACGCGATGTTCTACCGAAATGACAAGTAATAATCCGTTGACTAGTGTTATTACCCCATGGTAATGACACGGGTCGTCACAATGAGCCACCACCTCCTCCCTCGAGCATGCGGTTAACCTATTTATATTCAAACTCTAGGGTTTTCTCACGCTCCCATGTACTCAGACTCCCACCACCTCATCGCACGAGCCCACCACCTCCTCCCCGAGCACGAGCCGCCGCCTCCTCCCTCGAGCATGAGTCACCGCCTCCTCCTAGAGCATGCCGCCTCCTCACTAGCGTGCCTCCTCCCTCGAGCCACCACCTCTTCCCTGGCATGCTTCCTCCCTAAGCATGTTGCCTCCTCCCCCAATCCTGCCATCACCTCCCCGAGCACGCCGCCCTCCTCCCCGAGCATGTCGCCTCCTCTTGAGCAAGGTAGTTACCCCGGTTATGACCTCAATGTTCTGCTCTATCCTCATGGTTCATGGCATCATGGGGTACATTGTTCTTGCGACGAGCTTTGCCCCTACTGCCTTCTCGGTGGCTTGGATTGCCACTACCCAATGAGTTTTTACTTTCTAAAATTTCTATCCTGCATAAAGTTTGCCATGCTAGTAGTTCAATTAATTATCTTTGAAATTTATGAATAATACTAGCACTGGGAGGACTTTTGCATTATAGATTGTGGGCTTTTTGAAATTGCTCGATGAGAAAACTTGCCATATTAGAGATCATTGTGGCTATCAATTGAAGTATTCTGCTAGCTTTTGATTTTGTTGATTGCTAAGATATACTTTTGTTTTGGTATAGTTTACTATTGTCCTGATTATTGCTGAATTCAGTTGATACCATAGTAGCATATAGCTGTTATATACTTTTGGTTATTGCCAAAATTCTGTTGGCATTGTAGTTGCAGTTCTCTATTTCTATTTGTGCTTATATCATGCACTTGACTTTTGTCTCTTATCTGAGGTAATTTATACATTATCAAACTAGCGGAATAGTAAAGAGATAGTCACCTTGATTATTGATATGTTAACAAGCGTGGAAGAAGACCAAGATTTAATCTTGTGCAACTCCTCAACTAAGAGCAAATTCACAACTTTAATATGTGCAAGATGTAGTTCATAAATGCCCATTTTCCTGTACAGTTCAGCATATTATCATGTGTTAATGATCTGAATATTTTATCTATTTTGAGAGATAATAGATTTATCTTCATGTCATTTACATACTGCTAAAATTATTTTTCATGTCATTTACATAATGCCCACTTTTAATACTTGGCTTTAGAATTAACCTAAAATTATTGATAAAACTGCATAATTTTCAACAATTCAAGCCACCGAGAAGGCAGTAGGGGCAAGGCTCGAATTGATCCTTATTGTCATTTAGCTTACTAGCAGCCAATTCATGAGTACTCTCTATTTCTTTGTCACTTCTATTATCTTGTGAAGATTTCATTCGCTCATTCTTCTTTATCGTCGCCTCATGCATGTGGTGTACCTCCGTGGAAGAGGACTATTGAAAAGGCCCGAGGGCTGATTTACCATCAGGGATATCGATGCATCTAGGACCCCTCTCAATCCTTGCCGAGCAGTGTTCGCATTCCAAAGAATGGTTGGAATAGTTGCACGGGGAATGGGTTGATATCACATACAATTCAGGGAAGAACTTGAGCAAAGATCAGAAAAATGAGTTGGTGACAGAAATTTGTCAATCATTCGAGATCTCGGAAGAATACCAAGCTTCCATATGATGACATGTGTTGCTAGCAGCGTGCAAAGTGTGGAAGAACATTAAGAGCATACTTATCAAGCAATACGTGGAGAAGGATCTGACGTCCTTCTAGAAGTATCCATTCTTGGAACCACAATGGCAAGAGTTTGTGGCAAAGAATACGACAGATAATTTTAGGAGTGAAAGTGTGGTGCATTGGGCCCTCTAGGCAAAAAACACGCACCCCCACAGACTCGGCACCGCTAGGTATACGGGTAAAATCCCACAATGAAGGAAGGAGCACGAGCAGGCAATCTTGCGGGAGGCCTCCCTGCCATTTGCCAGGATCACTGATGAGTGTGCCCAAAGCTGGATAAGAGTGAGATCATATATCGTGTTATCGAGGGCCATCTTTGAAAACCCCATAGACGACAAAGTGTCCCACCGCCTGATAAGATATTAAACTACCTACTTTATAATTACTCCATAACTTTATAGGAAGTGAAACGATATATCAGGCTCTTGTATGAAGCACTGAGTGTAGAATCTTCCCAAGGCTCACTCCAAGCAGTTAGAGAGAGATATATATACTCCGTGGTCCTAGGAAACATGGAGCACCTGAATCGCACGAGAGGCCTTTATCTTATATTCCTTGGAAACATGGTTTGTCAGAGGACTCCAAAGCGTACCAGAGAGGAAGAGAGCAAAAGTCGAGCATGAGGCATGGCTACAAGAGGAGATTAAGGCATCCATTAGAGGAGAGATCACTGATGCCATCAGAGATGAGATGCAAAGGTTTAGGGAAAAATCAGTTGGAAGCCGCCACCGCTCCTGTGTGAGCCAGCCCCCAACCGTCGGAGTAGCTGCATATCCAACCCTACCTCAAAGAGTGACCACAGATTTCCTGTTGATGACATCCTGGTAATAATTATTATATCTGGAATACTCAATCCATTGATAGACCTGTTGGAGTAGCTAATTTTGTATCATTATGTAAGTGGCTACGAAATGCAAGCTCCAATGAGATATGCCTTCGTTGCTTTGTGCACTGCTTGGGGCGAAGCGTATCCATCCGGTACCCGGGCCTTGGTGCACGGTGTAACTCTAGCGCCATGTTTCACAAAAGTCAATGTGAACAATGTTCATGCCAATTTCGAGGTTGTCTCACTCTAGATCCCCAAACGATGAGGTCGTGACTCTAGAGCAAGCCATTGGAACATTCATCCAGTGGCTTAAGAGGGACATCTACGTGGGGCTCCTGCACTAGTGCCAAGTCCACGGGAGCTATCTACACTGGTGTTGTAACACCTTGCCCATCCTCTGGGCCTAGAATGCTACCACCATTGCATACTTTTACCATTTTCACTAACTGCTAGTAATTTTAAGCAAACACTATTTTATTTATATTACAATGACTATATAAACATCATACCATTTCAGTTCTAACCTTAACATGGCATACTAGTAGAATCTAAAACATGCTAACAAAAGATGATATATGAAGTGCTGTTGGTACGTGAAATTATTCATGTGCTAAACCCGCCTATGTATGATGTCCTCAACAGTCACCTAAAAAATAAACAAAGCAAGGGTGAGTCCGGAGACTCACAAGCTCACAATAGATCGATAAACACTACCATAAACACAGTCAACAACACCACTGTACCACAATCATTCTCCACAAGTCTCAATATCTCCTCTCAATCACACTTTATGCAATGTAATGCTCATGATCAATCTCATTCTCTTTAGTAGCTTTTACCGGTAAAACAAAGGGTACACTCATTGATGTCACCCTTTACCTCTATCCCGTGGAGGTGCCTACCGAAGTAGGACTTTTCCTCTATCCTGTGGAGATGCCATGCCTAAGGGAGCTTCTTATAGAAGCTATAGTTCACCCTTTTGGTAGGACTTCCTTAAGAACACGCCGATTAGTCAATAGTTTTACTCATAGCTATTGACTTTCTCACCATGCTGGGTTTGTAGTGCATATGTCATATTATGAATGCTATGCTCCAATAGTTTATTATGTATCACAAGTATTTATTGCCAATCATGCAACAACAAATACTGTAAACATCACATATTTCTTAACAATTACCATCTATCGCTCTACCATACTTGCCTATTAATCGAGTGGAGTAGAGTGATGTGCGGACGATGTCGATCCTGAACCTCCACCTAAACAGGAAGTTAACCTGACTCAAAATCGAATATTGGTACATGTGCTTAAATGGAAGGCATTGACTCTATGTGTAAACCCAACACTAGCATAAAACGCCCGGTGTTAAGAACCCGACGCACAGGTACCAAATCTCCATTTTTCCCTCCTCTTTTCTTTTCTCTTCTCACTTTTTCCTTTTCTTTCTTTTTTCCTCCCTCTCTCTCCATTTTTAGATTGGCCAAAGGCCTCAGCTTCTTCCTCCCTCACTCCCCTTCTCTCTCTCAAATCCAGCACCGGTGTCCCTAGATTTGGCTAGCCAAGGCTAGATCTGGCCACTCTTTGGCCGTCGGCTGCCCCCTACCACTCTCCTCCTCATTATCTGCCTTGGATCCAGCTTGAGGCCGACTGGTTTTCCACAGGCGCCATGGGGTTTCCCCCTTGGCGTCGACTATGGTCGGCTCCCACGGCCCCTTCTTCAGCTTAGCCCTCTTGTGGTGCCATTCTTCCATGGGTTCACTAGCCACAGCTCGTAACTGACCAAGAGGCCGATGACACACCAGCCCGCTGCTCCCTGAGTGTCTCGCTTCGGTTGCCAGGCCACCGTTGACACCAGCTCAGCTCTGCTGGCGCTTTGCCCCTAGCCTCGGTTGCCGACATCGTGACTCGGCCTATGGCCATGGCTGGGCCCCAAGCGCCGCCATTTCTAGGCTTCCCCTCGGTTGCTCTCGGCCATGGCTTTGGCCAAGGCAACCCGGCTTTGCCTGAACACCTCTCTTCCCTTTACCCTTATGTTTTGCATTTTAGCTTCTATTTTTGCTTGCTCCTATGCTCATGCTCACATGGTTTGGGAAAGCCTATGGGTATCGCCATGACAGAACTTGGTAGGGACATGCACTGGGGAGCATGCACCCTTGACCAAGGGCGTACGACGATCCTACAGGCTCGCCTCCAATGGCATGGAAGCCAAGCTGGCTGTGGTACTCTCGACTGTCCTAAGAGGTAAGACGAAGAGATTGGCCTACTAGATGTCGGCTGAGGTTTGGCAAGGATCGTGGACGATGATGGTGATGGCCACCTTACGGTTCGGCTGGTCCCTTCTCTTGCCGTCATGGTCGGCCATATCCTTGCTCCTCCTCCTTCGTCTTCTCTTACACCCATGCTCCTCTCCTCTAGGCTTTCTCTTCCTCACCTCATCTCTGCTTGGCTGTGGACTGGTGGTGTTAGGCCTTGGCTTTGCTCTTTGTCTTAGCTAGAGTATGGAGTGACAATAAGGTTCTGGCTTCTACCTGGCTTGCTCTCAGCTGGGGATGTGAAATGAGGGAAATACATGTGCACTGTACATGATGGTGGACTATGGCTTAAGAAGGAGCTTCGGTTGGCTTCTCCCTCTATTGCCATGTGCATTGCCAAATTTGCCCTTCCCATTTTAGCCTTAGTTGCTCATGTGCCTTATGGACCTTTTGGTCCAAAGGTGGTTCTATACTATTTGGGGCTTTTCTACTGTGGCAGGTAAGTCAGCAAAATCATGGGCTTTGGATTTTCCTATTGCCGAATGATGCAAACCTAAAATGCGAGATGGTTATGACTGGCTAGGGATGGTCTGGGAACCTCTGTGAGCGTTATTGCTTCAGCATTTCTAAAGTTGATGGGTTTGATGGCAAAACTCTTTTCATTTTCTTCTATTTATTTTATTCTCCCTTGGGTTTTTTACATTATTCGCATTACTTCTCTTTTCCTCTTTATTGGTATTACAAGTGCCAAGTCCATGTGAGCTATCTGCACTGAAGCTACCTGCACCAACGTGGCAAGGGCACGGTGTAGCTACATCTCATGCTCGGTTGAGTACCATGAAGTCGACCTCCAACAACCAAGGTGGCTAGGGTAAACTGAAGAAGGATAATATCCCCTACTTATCGTTGGCCTAAAAATTCATGCTAAGCGAGCCGTTGGTCATCCTGATAGAGCACCTCCAAACCCTAAGACTGGCTTGTCAGAGATTGCATGCATGGTACATGGAACAGTCCAACAAGCTGGAGGGACAACGACGCTCTGTTGTCAACATCAAGTTTAGGTCGCATTATCTTCAGCACGATATTCATGACTATGTCTTCATGATGACTTTCAAGGTTTGTTCTTTCTCTTCCAATTTGACGCTCTCGACACCTCACTCATTCAATGCTGGACACTGTAAGTGTGTATAATCACAGTCTACATTTATGTAATAATGATAAATGTTATATATAACTCATTGTTTTTGTGTGTATATATATACATGGTGACTGAAGCCACATTAAAGAAATCACCGGTAGGTTTCCTCAACCCATACTTGGTCTCCATGTATATCAACAAGGAAAATGCATCCTTCGTTGAGAATTACATGACAAAAACATTGGTGGCTCACCGCAACAAGGAATTCATACTTATACCATACAATCAGGGGTAAGTGCTATACTAGTGGCTATACTTGTTGATTTGTACTTTATAAGCAACACAAACTTATGTTTAATGACCATGACAACATACCTGTGTAGGTTTCACTGGATTCTAATTGTAATTATATCAAAATGGAACAAGATAATATACCTTAATTCCCTAAAGAAGACCAAAACCAACTTCACAGTTGTCCAACAATTAATCGATAGTTAAACACATTTCTTCCATAGATAAATCTATTGTAATATTTCCTTTCTTCACAATGACTAAGTCTAATTTTTTCGAATCATGTAGGTCGTTCGCCTCGTACTTTGCTACTGTACGGAAATCCAAGGGAGCGATCAATGCCCTGTGACACGATCTAGATTTTTCGGTATTCACTAGTACACATTAATCATATATAACACTTCGTAGTAATGCCTCTCGAACTAACAAATTCTATTTTTACAGTACCACCAGCAGTTGTCAGGCAACACCTATGGATACTATATTTGCCACAACATAGAACTACTCCTCTGTTCCATGGTGACCAATGACCCTCAGGTTTGTCTATCTTGCAATAATTATTTCATACTTACCAATTTATATGTATGCACGACATTGATCTTCCTACCGACACGTCATGACTATCGCTACAATTGCATTGGAATAGGCCAAGCTCCAAAAAATTTGAGGAGAGTATGCGTATTTCTTGATATTTCAGGTCATAAGAGAAGATGGAGAGTTCCACAATGTAGAGTGAACTTGTTTGGAATAAGATTGAACTTAATGGTACATGTGTATTTGTTCATGCATGTTTAATTTATTTCATTTTAGTTAATTGAATTGTGAAATGGATGTTCTTGTTTCTATAATAAATGTGAATTGGATGTATACATGTACTTGTTGTTTTCAGTGGCGGATCTAGAATAAAAATAATACGGGGGCCTCATGCTCCATACGTGTATTTATCGACGCATCCAGCAATAGTGTAGTAGATAATAATGTGTTCTAAATTTTATATACTTGGACTCACCATACTTAAGCCAACTGCCATATTGATCAAACCGTACAGGGTTAAATTTTCTGTTTTTCTTCCTAAACATTGTCTGTGGAAAATCATATGTGCGAGGTTGTTAAGGCCCATTATCCAAGTACTTTATTCTTACCACATCTTTCTGATTAGGGAGATAGTCATCTGTTCTTTTCCTTTTCCCTGGATCAAACTAAATCTCCTCTTCCCAATTAATTTTTGGACTTTTAGTATTTGTAGCATTTGCATATGAACCCGGTGCCTTTTTTAGAAATAGTTCCATGACTATGGACTACCTGCCATAGGAAGATGATAATTATTGAAAGTTAGAACACATTGAATTAGATATTAAAACGCATTAAAAATTTTCTATTCAATTGTTGCAAAAATTGAAATAGTGCATTCTAATATTAAAGCCCTGGCCCACAAGTATTTTAAAATCATATAATTGAAACCCTAAAATTTAAATCACAAAATTTAGTACCTATTTTGGTTGGCTGATCATTGCTTTGTTAGCAATAATGATTATTGAACATTTAAACTTTGAAAGCAACGAGCCAGGACGAGACGACGAGTGAACAACCTCACCTATCGCTGTAACCATCGGCCATACTGTATACAACATACGTACACCAAGATTTACTCTATTGCATATGCGTGCAGTGATATTAACACAGCGAGAAATCTAACCATATCATTCAATGCATGCAGACGCAAGTGAGAAGTGGACGGTGTGCTCCCAAACGATAGTAGCTCCGGCGCTGGGCCTGTCACCACTGCGGACGAAAGGTTGTGTGTGTGGCGTGCCACGTGTGGACCAGGGGAACATAGGTTAAGCATCGTCTAGACCTAGCATTAGCTACTTGGTTGGCTTGAGGCTGATGCTAACTTGGGCCTTGGGCTAACATTGGCTTGGGGCTAGACCGGCTAGTGGCCTACACTCGATCAGTTCAAGTAACCCCTGTTATTTTGTTCTCTTTTCATGATCAGTTGATATGCTGTGTCACGCTAACTCCAACTTATACACATTTTTTTGGAGTGTTTTGTTTTGTCAATCTCCTGTATGTTTTTCTTTTCTTTTCTCTCTATTTGTCAACATGCTTAAGCATTTTTTTCTTTTAGATAGATATAGTTCTTGATATGTGGGGACACTAGTTTTTGGCATGTGGGGACACACACTGTGTAAACTTGGACTCTAAGTAACAAAAATTAAAATTAGCTTGGGGGCCTTTGCCCCCTCACTGGTGCATGTGCATCCGCTCATGGTTGTTTTTACTTATTTTAGAGGGTATGGCTAAAAATAGATTTAGGAATATACAAAAGAATATCACAGATAGTTAGTTGACTATCACAGACAGCTTGTAGTAGAAACTGTCTGTGATATCTAATGAATCACAGATGGTTTCTACTATAAATCGTCTGTGATAGTTTAATATCACAGATGGTTATGAGTTAATGACCGTCTATGATAGTATGTATCATAGATAGTTTAAAACTATCAGTGATAACCTCATGTCATTACTGATGTATAAACTCAGATGGCTCATGAAACCACCTGTAATGATATTTTTGAACCGTCTATGATAATCTTTTCTACAGTAGTGAAGCACTCCTTGGGGCCTCCGCCGCCGTCATCACCGACAGCCTCGCATGCCGGCGGTTGCGGGCTCTTGCCGCGCCACCACCGTGGCGGCCACTGCAGCGTACGACCGGCGGCCGCAGTTACTTACCGGCATGCGATAGGAAAGCGTGTGCTGCCATCGTAGCTCCGGGGATGTACTTTGCATGGAACGAGGCGTGTTAGTGTTTTGGGAAACGTGGGCAGTGGTAACGCGCATGTACGTATACGCGTGCATTTACTCGAGCAAGCTTCCGTCCAAGTCGGAAATGGACTCGAGTACAAGAGGTCCAGTAGGTACGGTATCCTGATCAAAGAAAAAAACCTATATATATATATATATATATATATATATATATATATATATATATATATATATATATATATATATATATATATATATATATATATATATATTACTGTGCACATCATGTTCTTCTAGGAGACTCGTCCTATTTGCAGGGTCGGTCTTGGGATTTTAGAGGTCCGAGATAAAACTAGAAATAGAGGCCCTAGTATAAATATCGAAATATAAATCTATACACACACACACATATATATATATATATATATATATATATATATATATATATATATATATATATATATATATATATATATATATATATATATATATATATATATATATATATATATATATATATATATATATATATATATATATATATATCTAATTTTACAAACAAACACTTAAAATGCGTTATGTATTAAAGAAAAATTCATATCAAAGAGTTTATAGATATTACCTTAAAATTTTCTTCTGACATTTCTAGATGCGAAGTCATTGATGATGGTATTGATATCAATCTTATCCAATAATTTCTTCTCAATATATAAACTGTGTTAGCTCAATGAATAAGTGAAATAGCTGCCTGTTGTAGCGTTGGTTATTCTGAAACTATAGAAGGTAGCAGTGTCAGAGAAAAGTTCATTTCAAAACGTAAAATGACATATCTTTCCTTTTTGCAATTGTTGATTTGAACTCCTGTAGTAGTATATATTCATCTTACTGTCTGTGTATGCAGAGCATGAGATGGCCAAAGCTTTTCTGGATTTCAGCTTGTGCTCCCTTGGCATCTGTCATCATCTCCACCCTGCTTGTTTTCCTTTCAAAGCGCAGAACCATGGCATTAGCATTGTAAAAAATTAACACCACTGAAAGAATTGTAAATTTACTACTCGTGCTTGCAACGTGATGGAAATCGAGAAGCATGTATATACTCACAATGGGGCGCCCCTGGATTTTGGGGGCCCGGAGCGGCCGCCCCGCTCGCCCCCCTCAGGGCCGGCCCTGCCTATTTGATATCAGTTCATGTCTTCATGTCTTCCTTGTCTGTTCATGTTTGTTCATTTCTTACTTGTCCTTCTCCTAGTTGGGACTGACATGTATACGAGCATGCATGAATGGATCTTATTGTAGGATCTGTCTAATGCACGGTCGACAGTCTTTTTTCTAAAAAAACAGTGGTTTTTTGGTCCGTTGGATAACGGCCTAAGTTCCCCTCCCAACCCTTCTTATCCAATCCCATCGCCCTCCATCCCTCACACCTTCTGCACTGCCTCCCCCTGTCCTCATCGTCGCCCAGCATGCCATCACGGCATCATCTCGCCTGTGTCGCCTCCGACACCGGTGACGCCACCGGGTGAGTCCCTCCCTCGCCTCCTCCTCCCCTCCCCTCCCGTTGCCGCTACCCATCTCCTCCACCTACCGCTGCCGCCACACACTTGCTTCTCCCTTGCCCGTCCTCCTTCCCCTTCTCTGATGGCTACCGTAGTTAGATCCACCAACACCGCTTGCCGCTTCCTAACCTTTCTCTTTCTTCTCACCTCTACCGCTCACCGCCCTCCCCAAGTCAGTGGTTGGCGGCGCAACCGCTGCCCATCGACATGCCTCTGCTGCCTTGGCCTCCCTCTAAATCTAGGTCCTGATGAACCCAAACTCGTAACCCAGTGAACTCAAACCCTAATATGGTGAATCACTGTCCTAACTTGCTGCCTGTGCTGGAGAGAAACAACCCGCTGGCCAAGGCATGAATCTTTAAGTAAAATCATAAGATCAAAAATTCTGCAGTTTTTTTTTTCACAATTTCGCTTATCATATGCGTGTGTTGCGATTCGATTTGTGATCATAAAGAGAACGAATCTAATATTCGGTGACAGGTATTATAATTAGAAAGGCTCAACAGCTAAAAGTACTTTAATTGCGGTTCACGCTTACAGGAGCATGGATGACTACTTGGGGAGCAAGCATGAATCTTGAAGTTGTCTTGAACGGTAAGATTTTTTTAGATGGAACCAGTGGCGGACTGAGGATCAAATTTTGGGGGGGGGGGGGGGCTAATAAGACTTACTGACCAGTTTACTGAATACCGAGTTACCGGCCTATGATAGACTTGTAGACACTAGAGGGAGAGAGGCTCCACATCAAGAGTCAAGATGTCGTTGTGGCTTGTAATCACTACTACAGATACAATTTTTGCATCATGCAAAGGCTTTTTAAACCTGATAAGGTCATTCATATGGCTAACGTGGAGCTGTAGGGGATGAGAGAGATACACACAGCCGGCCAGCGGTAGGGGGGATGGCGCCCCACCTGACCCACCGCTAGGTCCGCCCCTGGATGGAACATGGAGGATTCCATTAAACGGAGACAACAGCCAAATCACTCGCCACCAAATAGGTTACATATAAGCTGGGGTTGAATCATGCCAAAGCATTTCAACACCCATAGCAAAGTTTTGCCATAGTTGTTCAACTCATGTGCTACTCGGTTACATGCTCTAAGACAATATATCTTTATATCTACTACTTAAAAGAATAAGTTGGTGATAGTCCATTCTTTCCTCTGCTCTCCGCAGCCGTCTAATCTAGTCACACGATAGGATCTAGGCAATCCATCTCGTGCCCCTCCCCTCCTCTCTCTCTCTCTCTCTCTCTCGATTGAACTGTCACTCCCTTCTACTTCCCTCTTTAGTTTTTTCACATTCCTCCTCCCCCACTCAGCCAGAATGCCTCCACTCCTCTCCTCTTTCGCGAGGGTTAGGATAGGCCAATTTGGTCACCTCCTCGCTGGCAGCTGGCGCTGGTGACCATGACTCCCACCACTATCGCCTTTCTCCCACGCGCCTCCATCCTCCCCGCACCCGACGCGTCGCCATCATCCTCCCCATGCCCATCGCTGATGTCATCCATGCTGCAGTGTATCCGGCTGCCGACGGGGCCTCCTAGGCCAATTTGGCGCGTAAGGGAGGCTAAGCAAACTTGGGCTTCACCCGGCGCAAATAGAGGCACTCTGGGGCATGTGCGGCACACTCATCCATCAATACCATGATCAGTTTGATGACTTGCCTCCATTCGAAGATGGCATCAGGCTCGAGGAAGAACCAAGGGATGAAGCAAGCTATATACGTGTCGATCATTATGAAGGGCTTTATTTAAAAGGAAAATAGCTAAGTGGAATGATACCACATGATGAACACCTATTTGAAAGTTATTCCAATGTAATTAATAAACTCAACATGTAATTAATAAATTATTCCATTATAATTGATTCAGTGATTTAGAAATAATTCATCTGTGATTGTCTCTGCTTACTTATTTTCAGAGGACATGGCTATCATTTCTTGAGGCTAGCCAAAAAAAATCTGATGTTATCATAGGCGGTTTGATGGCACAAACTATCTATGATATATATATATATATATATATATATATATATATATATATATATTACAGATGATTCCATAATAGAATCGTTTGTGATATATATATCACAGACGGTTCCACAATAGAATCATCTGTGATAGTACAATATCACATATGGTTCCATAATATAACCATTTGTGATAATGTATAACATGACAGACGGTTCCATAATAGAACCGTCTGTGATATACTATACATCACAGATGGTTACATCATAGAACCGTCTATGATATTAATATCACAGATGGTTATTTAATAGAATCGTTTGTGATAGTTCTTCTATAAGTAATTCCCTTACTAGGTTTTGCGCTCTTACTCCTCTCACTCGTGCACCCCCTTCGTCTCCTCGTCCCTCAACCTTCACTGCCACCGCCAGAGAACCCGACATTTTCATCCTCTCCTTCCTCACCTGGCATGGTGATCCCATTACCTCTCCTCCTGACGCCGCCTCTCCTCCCGGCACCGCCTCTCCTTCCTGTCGCCTCTTGTCCCGACGCCACCTCTCATCTCGACGTTGCCTCTCCTCCTGAAGGTATGGATCTCAAATCCCACTTTTTTACCTTATGTGTGATAGATCTGTCCATATTTGTTAGTGTGTGTTCATGAGTTCTCTCCTCCCTATCGCCTCTCCCCTCGAAGGTATGGATCTCAAATCCTACTTTTTACATCGTGTGTGATAGATCCGTCCATATCTGTTAATGTGTTTATGTGTTCTCTCCTCCCCGTCGCCTCTCCTCCCAAAGGTATAGATCCCAAATATCACTTTTTAGCTCATGTGTGTTACATCCATCCATATCTGTTAGTGTCTTTTTTATGTGGAACCCAAAAAAAAAGGGAAATGGATGTGGGAGGGAAGGTGGGCCTATTTGTGTAGGGCTGGAAGTGGTAAGATTGTTGGGGGTAGTCTCGGTGTGGTCCTCATGCAGATGAAGACATGGATGGTGGTCCTTTGTCACTGCTAAAAATGTCGCCTTCATGTCGTCCTCACGGTCGGCCTTCTGGGTGTCTGGTGTCCACGCTCTCTTTCGGCTTCCACTACGTTCTTATCTCCTCTCCTTTGACTCTTCTTACTTCTACGGGTGGGCTACTGGTTCAAGTATAAAAGGGCATGAAACATTGTGAGTCAGAGTAGTAGTTGTACAAAAGGAACATTACAACACTATATACGTGAGCTTCAAAGGGGTTGAAGCAAATTAATTTGCTTCAGCCCTTTTCAAGCCCATATGTATGGTGTTTTATTGTTTGTCTCTTAGTTGTTGAGAAACATGTCCCCTTCTCCGACTCTCTTCTCCTTACTTCTATGGATGGGCTGCTGGTTCAATCATGTGCCAATGTTTACGCTCACAACTCATTATTGTTCATCTTTTAGTTGTTGAGAAATTACTAGGCTGTGTGATTTGGGATGTTAGTATTACAAAGAGATCTTGTAGCAATAATATACGTCATCGAATATTCTAATTTATTGTAAGATCAACCATGTGCCAATGTTTACGCTCACAACTCACTGTACTTAGTTTTTCCTATAAAAAAGATGACGCCGTCGTCGTCATCGACGTTGCTGAATGGGACTGATGCTCTAAACACCGGGGTAACTAGGCATGGTAGATGAGTATTGAAAAGGCTAGAGGGCTGAATGACTATCACAGAAGTCTCTCTAGATGGGGTCCCTCTACAACCGAAAAAAGCAATGACAGTTTTTCGAATTACCTACAGGATACATGGAAGGTAACGGGTCTGCATCTCTATAGCAAGCTGGAAAGGTTTGACAAAGATGAGAAAAGTGTGCCATTGACGGAAATTTCAAATATGTTCGAGATCCCAACAGAAGTCCAAGGACTTGTGCGACGACAGGCACTCCTCGCAATGGGAAAAGCGTGGAAGACCTTCAAGATCATGCTTGTCACAAAGTATGTGACCAAGAATCACACGCCCATCATGAGGTATCCTTTTGTGTCGCCAGAAACATGGGAGACCTTTGTACGGATGAAGACGAGGAAAATTTCAACAGGAAAGTGTAGCGCACAAGACTCTTTAGGCACAAAACACTCTCCCCCATAAACTCAGCACCACTGGGTACGTGGGTAAAATCCTACAATGGAGGATGGAGGACGAGCTCACAATCCGATCGGAGGCCTCCCCACCACTTGCTGGGATCACAAACGAGCGCGCCCAAAACTGGTTAAGAGTGAGGTCATCAACCACATCTTCGGGTGTTGCCTCTTTCAAAGACCCTGTAAATGAGAAAGTGTCTCAACACCTTATAAGATATGTTAAACTACCTAATTGTTAATAGGTCCATAACTTCATGGGGTCTAAAATAACATGATTGCCTCTTGCAGCAAACATTGACTACCAAATCTTTCCAAGGATCTTTCCAAGCAGTTAGGGAGAGGGATATACTATCCACAGCCCTAGGAAATAAGGAGCACCCAGGTCGCATGTGAGCCCTAGAGGTTTATGTATCTTGGAGGCACGGATTCCCAAATGACTCCGAGACGTATAGGAGTAGGAAGAGATCCAAGGCTGAGCGCGAGGAATGTATGAAACGGGAGTTTAATGCAAAACTTGAGAACATAAGTGCCTCACCTTGAGAAGAGATAGATGCATCGAGAGAAGAACTGAGAGAAGTCCATAACCAGTCGCAAGCCACCACATTATTGCGGTACCTAGTCCCCTTCAACGTCGGAGTAGCCACGCGTCTGCGCCACTTTTTGAACATAGTGATGCCCATTTACCTATCGATGATATCTAAGTAATGTACATCTCTAAAATGCTACATAGATAGACCTGGTGGACGTCTTAACTCATCGTGTATTGTTATGTAGGAGGCCGCGCCGTGCATCCTCAGAATTAGGGTTGTTGGCTCCATTCCCGTTGATGCTGGGCGGGGATTGGCGTATCCATGCATGTTAGGGATGTTGGTGCACGGTGGCTAGCTAGAGACTGATTTCACGAAGGCTAGGTGGATAGGATTAATGATGTTTTCAGGGTTGTCCCACTGGAGAGGCACCCAACAGATAAATCATGATATTAGGGCATGTTGTCCACACATTTGTCCAATGACCCAAGAGGGATATCACCTTGGACCCTTCCATGCTTGTCAAACAGAACCCTCTATGACTCCACCTGAAGCTCCACTTCAGAAGTCCATCCAATCGGCTCCCATGGAGACGACGCTGAAAATGTATGGCAAGTGAGGCGCTAAGGCCTAACCAAAGAAGACTAAGCAACCTCTCAAATCTTAGAAGTACCAGCTCAGACTGTGGTTAGCCCTGAGTCATAATTACCTAGCCTTGGACTGGCTTGCAGGTCTTTGCATACCTGATACATGCAGATATCCAACAGGAAGCTAAACCAGCAAAGTGGATTCACTGTGAGATACACGGAGGTGTATTTCCTCCACAACTCAGGCTACATCGTCGTGACCTTCGAAGACTTATGTTTACTATTCAACCTCAATGAACTCGACGCCTCACTTTTACGATGTTGGACACTATAAGTGTACAGTACAATGAAATTCTACATTTGCATAATACTAATAAATGTCATAACTCATTACTTATGTGTAGATCCATGATGCAACGAGTCCGGCGACGGTGACAACTAGTGGATTTTCTCGACCCACACTTGGTCTCTGAGCAATCCATCAATGCAAATGCATCATTCGTCGAAGAATACATAATGACGGGATTGCTTCCTCACACTGATAAGAAGTACATCCTGGTACCCTTCAACCAGGGGTAACTGCTTCACTAGTTACCATACAAGTTTCATTTGTACTTTATACGCAACATGAACTTAGGATTAATCACTATGACGAGACACATGACTAGGTCTCACTAGATTCTGATTGTGATTGTATCAAAGTGGAGCAACGTAATATACCTTGATTCCCTACTTAGGAGCAACAACGACTTCACCCGTGTGCAATAAACAATTGGCTGGTAAACTCATTTCCTTGATACATAACTCTATTATAGTCTTCTCTTCACTGCAATGGCCAAGGATAATTTTTTAGAAACACATAGGTCGTTCAGTGCTTATTTACCCAGGGAGGGAGACACAAGGAATCTAGAGCCACACTACGACATAGGACACGATTTTCGGTACCTGCTACAGCACAACAATCCGCTATATCACACCTTATTATAATGCATCTAGAACTGACAATACCTATTTATGTAATTCTATTTTTGCAGTGCCATCAGCAGCTACAGGGCAACGTATGTGGACTCTATGTTTGCCGCCATATGCAGGAAATCATGGACGCTAAGACAAATGATGCAGAGGTTTGTCAACCTGCTAATAAATATTTCATGATTATATATATATATATATGTGTGTGTGTGTGTGTGTGTGTGTGTGTGTGTGTGTGTGTACTAATGACTTTAACACTGCTAGTGACAGCGTGTGGAATTCGATGAAAGTATATTCGATCTTGACAAACTCGCTAAAGTTCGAGGATAGCTCTCCGAATTCTTGAGGGGGGGGGGGGTCATACACAAGAATGGAGAGTTCCATGCTGGCGATGATGATTAGATGTCCAAAAATTTGATACAATTGTAATCAATCAATTGTGCTTAATCAAACAATTCATTCAATTGTACTTCAGTTGTTTAATTCATTTGTGATATCTGTGTAATGATTATCGTGTGCTATATGTGTGTTCTATTTGCTTGTTTTCAGAGAGAATGGTTAACATTTCCCGAGACTAGTTGAAAAATAAGAAATAATTTAGCTATTAAAATAGCTATCATGGACGGTTTATAACAAACCATTTATGATATATGGTATATCACAAACGGTTTTTGGTATTAGTCATCTGTGATATTTTAGATATCACAGATGGCTATGCTTAAAAACCGTCTGTGATATCTGCAATATCACCAGTTTTTTAGTATTAGCAATTTGTGATATGTGAGGTATCACAGATGACTATATTTAAGAATCGTCTGTGATATCTGTAATATCACATATGGTTTTTAGTATTAGCTATCTGTGATACTTGACATATCATAGACGGATAATATCAAAAACCATCCGTGATATGTAATATTTCACAGATGGTCTAAAAAAACATCTGTGTTGTAACTTATTGCAGATGGTTTGAGAATCGTCTATGATAACCACCTATTATCATAGACATATAAATTTAGACGATTCAGAAACCGTCTATAATGATGGCTTTGAACCATCTGTGATAACCTTTTTATAGTAGTGATGATTACGGTGCTCCCATGTCTAAGCTGAAGTTTGTTGTGGTCTATGTGATCTTTCCTGATAAAATTTGATTCATTCTGATAAGCTAATAGTTTTTATTTCCCGTTCAGCACTTCTAACGGCTTTTTTTGTTTTCCTTTTGTTCTTTATTTACCGTTGCCTTTTCTGTTATAGACAGCATAATCTGGACTGTCCTTATAGAACTTTGGTCACTTTTTATTTCAAGAAAATAGAAGGCACTGCTATGGCAGCCGATTGTGGTTCTGATTTTTGGGTTCCTGTACAACCGACTTGTGATTCTAATCATTTTATCAGCTCTATCATTTTACATGCACTTTTCTATTTGCAATGCCGGTCAGGGATCACATGCCCAAGATAGTAGTTCTATTCTCAAGTTCATTTTCAGTCAGAGGGGTATATCTAAATTCAGTGCCTTTTCATTTTCCAATTAGAACATGCCATAGGGGAAAATGTTAAGACACATGGGCCCACTCAAACATGTTTCGCCCGATATAGATGCAATTTACAATTTAAACTACTGATTTCTTACCAAGTTTTTGGTTGAACAAATTTAGGTTCATGAACTTGGGTTTGAGCTGCTGTAAGGGCTGAAATTAATTAGTTTCGATCATAGTTTTATTGTTGTACAATTTTATCCTCTTGATCTTGAATTTATTATTTGTCATTTCAAGTTTGGCTTAATATTTGGGGGCTGTAGCTGAATCGCTTTATCTAGCCACTGGCAACAATATTAGGTTTAACATTATGCATCATCTATCGTTCAGCTATGTTTCCCTCTTTCTACTACAGTTACTGCTCTAACATTATCCATTTGGACAGGTACTAATGGTGGCTCAGAAAAGAGTATCCCTGCAGGGTGCACATGGACAGGTAGTGCAACTCTTTTAGATTTTAGTTACTTTTTTGGCTTGTGATAATATTAGGTTGTTCTTTATTTGAATTTTTTGTTTCCCAATATTCAATTTATAGAGCGTAGCATGTAGTACAGATAGCAATACTTCCTCTATAACTCTCACATTTGGCGAGCCCACTACCGCCGACATCGTTTGTGCCTGAGCAGACGTCGTCGCTGGCGAGCTTTGGCCCCACCGCTCTAGGCATGATGCATGTTAAGCATTTTGAAATATTTATTCATCTTAATGTTAATGATATAAGTGAATACTCTTGGACGCATGATTCTAGGCATATTCGGGCTGGAGGTCCCAAGCGTTCTTAGGTCTGAGATCCCGTGTGTGTGTGTATGCCATGTTTGGATGGTTTATTTCAATAATAGAATAATAATATTTGGTAATTAGTGTTCTTCTCAACAATAAAATATCAACATTTAGTAATTAGTGTTCTGTAACTTGGACCACCGCGGCATAACACAAAGATGGTGATGCAAGCCGGACGTGGCAACAGGGTCGATGCTGCAGGATAGGTTGAGCACGGCGACGAAGGCTGTCATGGGGTGCAACAAAGCTCGGCCAATAGTATGTAGTTGTGCAGGAGCCAAGGGCGTGATGTAGGCTGGGCACGATGATGGAGGTAGAGGCAACAACGACTCAACATGTTAGAGTAATATAATTTTTTTTATCTATAGCAAAGCACGAGTATTCAGCTAGCAATTTTAAAAGACTGAAAATTATAGAGAAGGAACTTCTCTACTGATGCGGCCCAATACCCTACTACTGTATTAATTGAATCATACTGCGAGGAGTGATATCTTGTGTGTGCAATCTGAATTGCTAGAAGAAAAAGAGGATCAGTAACAGCTGTGTGCGGAGGAAACAACAGGCGTGCAGCTGCTGACGTGGGTGCAGCGGGCATGATCTTGGGCCAGGAGGGGACAAATTGGTCCTGTGCAGCCCAGGAAATCAAGTTGGTTTAGTACAAAGATGGAATTATGCAGCAATAATGAAATGAATCACTAGTATTTCTCTTAGCAAACTTGAACTTTCTCCTAGCAATAAGGAAATGAATCAAGTTGCCTTCAATAGCAGACTTGAGGTTCTGTGCATCTGTAATCTGTTTCCATCTGGCGCCAATAGTAGCTGCCGCATTGAGAGCCTGCAAGCAAGCTTCTGCTTCTGCGTGTAGAGCACTTGCTACATTCTGTATGTAGTTTTCCAGCCCCAGCACACTGTACATAGCCATCTTGATCGCTTATGACAAAAACCCAGCTACCATTATGTGTGTTCACATCAAAAGCCCCATCACAATTAATCTTCACTACATCGTTGGTTGGAGGATTCCATATTGCTTCTGCTACTTGTCTGTGAACCTCAGTTTTGAAAAACTCTGAACTCTTGGAAGCAGGCTTGCGCTAGGAAGCAAATTTCGGAAACTGCCTTCTGCCCATCCCCGGCATGGACACAGTTTCTTGCTGACCACAGCACCCATAGCAGTGTGACAAATTTTACTTGATCTGCTGCAGGATAGTCCCAGGTTTTCGAAAATTCCTCCTTTGCTGACGGGCATTCAAGAAGGCCAACTCTGATTCCTCCATTCGCAGGTTTCTCCAGCAATTTTTAGTTACTTTGCATTTGAAGAAAATATTCCCACCATCCTGCCGACGGCATACATGCCACAATGTATCAGCATCTATTCCTCGTCTTCGAATATTGGTTCGCAGGGGCAGACTGCTATGTGCCAAGCGGCAAACGAAGTGTTTCACCTTGTTCGGGCATTGGAGGTCCCAGATTCTTTTCTACTGAAAGCCTGTATTGCCGGATCACTGCTACCCCCCCCCCCCCCCCCCCCCCCCCGGCGCGCGTGTCCTGTTTCGTGTTGAGCATGTTCCAAGCGGACTTTATAGGCTGATTTAACTGAGAAAACTCCCTTAGAATCAAAGTGCCATCATATGAAGTCTTCAATATGGTCTTTCAATGGGATTGAGAGGATAATCTTTGCGTCTGCTTCGTTGAAAGTTCGATATACCAACTCAGCATGCGATCTTCCTGTCATCGGATCAATTAGTTCCTCCTAGTAGTGTGTGTCCCAGCCCGGAGCTCAATCGCCTTGTGGAACCCCTCGGTATCCAAGGATCTTCCCAGATGTTGATATTACTTCCATCACCTTCCCTCCAGATTTTTTTAGAGAATCTTGAATGGTAGATGAGTGATGAGTGAATAAACAGCGGGAACAGCGGATGTTGCGGACGCATTTTCGGCCAGCGGGCTGTTGGCCTTAGGGCAGTCCCAGTGCTCCACGTAGGATAGTATCTATGGCATTAATTAGATTGCCATGTAGGAGTTTTAGATGATGTGGCGCTATATTAAATAAGGGAGAGAAGAAAAAGAGGAAGAAACTGGATCTCATGCAAGACCTAGTTTCTATGAGAAAACCAATGCAATAGACACTACCAAATTTTGCATTGGAGAGATAGTGATATCTTCATGATAGATGGAGAAAAATTATGATTGGTGGAGAGGAGAAAGAGATTTTGATGCTTAATTAATTGCTTGGGTTATAAATAGACATGGTGCATTGGAGACAATAGTGTCTAAAGTAGTGTATGACATGGCATAGATAGAAACTACTTAAGTGGTTTCTGCACTGGGACTGCCCTTACGCTTTACACGAGTACTATACCCCGTTGCCTCTCGTGGGCTTTCAGCGCGACTGCTCCTGTATGGCTTCCTATCATAGGCTGCCCCTACCATCAGTTCTAACTAGATCAATTTTGGCCGTTCAATTTGGCACAACAGAGAAGTTTATCTTTACTCGATCTTTGGCCACCGCTACCTCGTTGGATCTCTAGCTTACCAAAGGAGAAAGAGACTATGGTGGATGGCCTCCCTCGAGCACGAGTGGTGATGATCTTAGACCAACAATTGGTATTAGAGTTCGAGATACTGGTGTCAAAGCTTATGACATCGGTGGTCATATTTTGCTTCCAAGGAGGAGGCACAAGGAGGAAGAGGGCAATCTCCCGGCCACCGCTGGCTCATCGGAGCCCTAACTTATTGGAAGAGTGGGAAGCACGGAAGAGGAACCCAATCGGTTGCAACAAATTTACAAAAGAGGTGCAATATTGATACAATGAACAAACAACAAAATGCACTATGGTTGCAACAACCAATCACAAACAAAAATAGCGGAACAAGCTAACAACAATTGCAACAAAAAATTTGTCGTGCCACAAATCCATAACTAACTACAACAAAGAAAACTTCTTATGCAATAAATTTTGTAACCCATCTACAAAAAAAAATCTTTTTGCAATAAATCAAAATTTCAATCGCAACAAAAACTTCTGGCGATAAATCTTGAGAAGACATGTTACAATAAAATCATACACTTTGTACAATAATTGATAAAAAAAAGTATTGCAACAATCTACAACAAGCCTACTAGGAGAAGAATGGCATACGGGCCATGATGAAGGTCCAATGCCGAGGAGGGAACAACAGTGGCTGGCCCAGTGCTATGTCTCTGCCTATAGTGCCGCCTCGTCGTCGACCCTACTCATCATCCACCTCCCCATCTCCTCCGGCCTCAGCCCCGCTAGATCTAGCAAGCTCCTTGCATGGGAAGACCTCCACATGACTCTGGCTACTGCGGATGGTCTTGTCAAGTGCGAGTGGCTGCGAGCTCCAACTGGCAGTTGATGGTGGAGCAACTCATTAGTGGTGGAAGTGGCTACCATTAGGTATAAGGATTAAGAGAGAGAGAGACAGGAGCAAGCTCATGCGAATAGATGGTTGGGAGTGATAGGAACTAACAAGTAGGTAGGAGCAATGGGAATAAGATCATCTGATTGTTTTTCTCTCCCATCGGCACAAATCTAGATGGTGGGTGGGCGTGGGCCGTCCAAACAAACACATAGGTTGTGGGATGGATGGAGCGCGTCTGATGGTATGGGACTATTCTTCCTAGCAATTCTCTACTTATATATACAAAATGAGGCTCAGGAAGAAGCCTAGCTAACTGATCCTGCTAGGCGCTCATTAACTTTTTTCCTTTTCCTGAAGCTCTTTCGCCTTATTTCATTCACACAGTTAGTTAGTTAATTAATTAATTAATTAAACACACTGCTTAATTAAGAGTGAAAAATAGAGTGAAATAATTATGTAAAGTAGCTAGTGCCATCAAGCTTGCTTGCTGTTTAGATTGTTTAATTAACCCACCGATACCTTCCAGTCTTGAGTCTTGACCAAATAGCTGCCGATCGAGCCATCCTGGCTGGCCTAGTCATCGTTCTAGCTTCTTCTAATTCTCTGATTCATTCATATTTGGTGAGCACGTGTACGCGATTCCATACGCATTTGACCCTACGTACTGATTCTTCATAGCAAGTTGTTTGATGCCGCGGCATCCTTTTAACTGCAAATTGATTCTTCCGCAATTTCTTTAGGTATCATCTTTTAATTACTGGTGTACAGAATCTGTTCCCTGGTCACACCTTGGACACACAACTGAGTGAAACCTATTAACCTAACAAAACACATAACAACAGACAGAGAATCTCTTCTTGTTCTCCACTTTAATTTCTTCCTTCGATCTGGAATCAATTGGATATTTGGATGCATGTGTTACAACAAGAGCAAGTTACATCCTAGCTTCAGGATTGCAGCATGCAAAAAAACACTAGCCCCCAATCGACTTCTTTTTTTCCCTCCAACCCCTTCACTACCCATCTCTCATCATCATCTGCATGCATACATGCACCTCCATTAATTATTGACTTGTCCAGAATCCTCTCAAGTCTCAAAAGTAGTAGTACTCCTCTCGGTAATTAAGAAGAGAGGATCAGTTCATCATGCATGCCTCATGTGCAGGGCATGTACTGGTACTAGCTAGGCTACGGCTAGTGTCTTCCTCGGCCTGCCCCGGATGGGCGTGTGGTGAGGGCTGTGGTGACGAGCCAGCCCGCGCCGCTCCTTGCTGATCGCCTCTCGCTCCCGCGCCTCGTCCACGAGGATCTGCTGCCACCGGCACTCCTCGCTGCAGAACCCTTGGTCACCTCTGCACATGCGCATATACACACACATGCAACACATGCACAAAGTTCATCAGATACATGCATGCATCATCAGGGCTAGATAGCTTTGCGGCATGATGTGTATCAGGTTGTTTAACTAGGTTCAGTACCTATACATGTAGACGTCCTTGGTAGGGCTGAGCTCCCTCCGGCACAGGGAGCAGACCTTGAGGAAGCCGCAAGAAACGGCGTGGCGCCCTGCCGTGCCGGCGGCGCGCTGCGGCCTGACCATCTGCTTCAAGACTATGTTCGCCTCGTGCGCGTGCCGGCCGTGGTGGGCGCCGTGTTGATGGTGCACGAGGATCTGGAGCCCGACCACGAGGCGCTCGCGCACGCGCCGGCTGCCGCTGCCGTCCATGGCCTCCCCGACGAGGCTGCCGCGGTGGTACTGAGCACCACCCTCCTCCCCGAGATGGAAGATGCTCTGGCTTCTTGGAAGCATGGCGGTGGTGTGGAGGTGGGAGAGGGGGAGGGTGGAATCACCTCACTGGAGGTGGTGACCACATTGGGTTGGGGGGTGATGAGGGGTGTGAAGGGGAGAGGAAGGATGGATATTTAAAACCACTTACGTCCACAGATCACTGCTTCCACATGACCCAATAGAAGAAGAATCTTTGGGGCTTGGGCCCCAGTGTTTGTGGGGTTCTAGTGTTGTTGATCGGATCCGTATCCTCTGTCGTTAGTTCAACTGATGCGAGAATGCAGACTGGCCCGTCCGATCTCAATCGGACGATTGTATTGAGATTGGAAGTGCTCCACACTGCAGAAATGGCTGGAGCAACTGTGTCAAAGACCACAGTAACTCCTTTTCATCTAACCAACTGCAAATGCTGTGAGGTTAACCTAATACTCAGCTATACTTGTTAATGGCCTCAGAATAATCCATTTCAATATATTTATACATCAAGAGAATTTAGAGTGTAGTTATTGTGTTTTTCACTCTCTATCTTTACTTAAATAGTTTGGAGGAGATTAAGTGGTGTGTCATTTAATAAGGACATGCATGGTCATTTCTCATTAACTATTTTATTAAATTTAGTATTTCCTTGTATGCGCGCATAGTAGATTGTGGACAAATAATAGCGAAACGGAGCAAGTAGCAAGTCTCTCTCTCTCTCTCACTCTCTCTATATATACATATGGCAATGGCCGCAGCAACCAGGCTTCCTGGTGCAGTTCGTGTGTAACTTCATGAATTATAGTTGATAACTTTTGTGCATGAGATAGTAACTTTGTATATATAAGCAACTTGATGAATTATAGATGATAATTTTATGTTCAAGAGATAGTAACTTTTTATAACTAACAACCTGACTAAATTTCAGAAAAAGGCACGTGGTACCGCTTGCGAAGGAAGAGGGGGTGCAGGTCTAACACACGTAAGAACTGTACATAATATCATGAATTACAGATGATAACTTTTTATGCATGATATAGTAACTTTGCAAATGTAAGTAACTTGATGAATTATAGATGATAACTTTATATCCAGGAGATATTAACTTTTTCATAACTAACAACCCACTAAATCCCAAAAAATGGCATGTGGTACCACTAGCGAAGGGGGGAGAGGGGTGCGGGTTTAACGCTCGTGAGAATGGAAAGTAATTTGATAAATTATAGATGATAACATACTGTGCATATGATAGTAACTTTACCATATTTAGCCACTACCGCTTAGCTAGTAACTGTCTGTGTGGTGGGATGGTGGGGAGATTCACTGATTGGGTCAGTCAGGGTCACGTGCTTATTATACGCGTAGCTACTAAATAGTGTCTATATATATATACACTAATCTGCGTGCAAGTGTAAAATACGGGCCAAAAAGTTACTACCGTTTGCGAGTAAAATTACTGCTAAATACATATAGAATTACTGTCAATACACAACTGGGTAGTAACTCTACATGTAATTAATAGAAACTTCACTCACAAACAGTAGTAACTTTTCAGCCAAAAAACTATGCGCACGGTGCCCGTACGTGCTGGTTAGCGCACCTGTATATATGTATATGTGTATGTGTGTGTATATATATGTATGTATACATGTGTATATATGTTTATATATGTATGTGTGCATATATATATATATGTGTGTGTGTGTGTTGTGTACGGTTGCGTTAATCACTACTATAGAAAGCCTAATATTAGACGCCACATCACAGACAGTTTTAAGAAACCGTTTGTGTTAAATACTATCACAGATAGTTTTAGTTTAGAACCGTCTGTGTTGCTGCCAGTAATAAAAACCATCTGTAAAGTATCATAGACAATTATTAACAAGAACTGTCTATGATATTATGAAGTACCACAGATGGTTTTTAATATGATACATGGTGACTGAAGCCAGATTATCGAAATCACCGGTTGGTTTTTTCGACCCACGCTTGGTCTCCATGGATACCATCGAGGAGGATGCATCCTTCATCGAGAATTACATGACGAAGGCATTGGAGGCTTACCGAGATAAGAAATGCATACTTATACCCTACAATCAAGGGTAAGTGCTACACTAGTAGTTATACTTGTTGATTTGTACTATATAAGCAATATGAATTTAGGTTTAATGACCATGACATACCTATGTAGGTTTCACTAGATTCTAATTGTAATTATATCAAAACAGAACAGGATATATACCTTGATTCCCTAAAGAGGAACAAAACCGACTACACAGTTGTCCAATAAATAATCGACAGGTAAACACATTTCCTCAATAGATAATTGTATTGTAGTCTTTCCTTTCTTCCCAATGACTAAGACTAACTTTTTGGAATCACGTAGGTCGTTCACGACATATGTTGCAGAGGTACGTAAATCCAAGGGAGGGATCAACGCCCTGCGACACGTTCTAGATTTCCCGATATTCGCTAGTACATATTGTTACAAATAATCTTGACTTAGAGTTCAAGACGTAGTAGAGTCCGTCTCCATATGTAACTCAAGTTGAAGTTGAGTCCAACTTGATGTCCGAATCGGAATAGGAGTAGTATTAGCCTATATATTCAAGAGGCTTGTACCCAGTTTTGTATGCAAGCAAGAAAAAGCAAGAGAAAACGAGAAAGAGGGGGAGCAAGAATAAAGAAATTCTGAAATTTCTTTCGTATTCTCTCAGTTTATTTGCAATGTGTGCGTTTTCTCCTAGGTCAAAATTGTAACAAGTGGTATCAGAACCCAGGCGCCTAACATCTCCCAGGAGTGCGGTGTGCACAATCCATGTGTGAGGGGGAGATTGTTAGGAATAATCCCACATGGATTGTGGGAAAGGAGAAAGCACAACTTATAAGTGTGAGAGAGTCTCCACCCATTGGACTAGTCTTTTGGGGGGAGAAGGCCCAATACCACTTATAAGGTTGTTGCTCCGTTGCTCCGTAGGCTAAGTTGTGTTTAGCCCATTTAGACCTGTGGCCCAGGAGGTAAATCCGGTTGGACCTAGGCATGCGGCCAGGGTCTAAATCTAACAAGTCATTGTTAGGAATAGTCCCACATGGATTGTGGGAAAGGAGAAAGCACAACTTATAAGTGTGAGGGAGCATCCACCCATTGACTAGTCTTTTGGGGGGAGAAGGCCCAATACCACTTATAAGGTTGTTGCTCCGTTGCTCCGTAGGCTAAGTTGTGTTCAACCCATTTAGACCGTGGCCCAGGAGGTAAACCTGGTTGGACCTAGGCATGCGGTCAGGGTCTAAAATCTAACAAGTGGTATCAGAGCCTAGACGAGAACCGAGTCGCTAGAAAAATCGTCTCGACGATTCCGTTTTTAGCGCGTCTCACACTGCGCTTCTAAGGCGCACGTCGTTCGTCTTTGCGTAGCTCTTTCGGGAAAAAGACGCGCGCGGCATGTCCTTCCGTTCCCTCGGTTCAAGAGCCACTTCAAAGTAGCCCGAGATCTTGATCCGTGCTCAAGATCATGTCGCGTTCTCCGGGAAGTGCTGTCACCGGTGACGAGGCATCATCCAGTATGATGGTGAAGAAGAGTTCTGCTGTCTCGCTGCATTATCCGATGCTCACGACGAGCAATTTGCAGCATGGGCAATCAAGATAAAGGTGTACATGAAGACTCATGGAGTGTGGGACACGATCGAGGATGAAGAAAGAGTTTGTTGCTGAAGCGCTCAACGATGATGAACCAACACTGCTCTGATGAAGGTTGGAGTCAGGGACGTCGAGAAGATGTGTCGCCGTCCAAACTCAAGTAAGGTGAAAAGGAATCGGAACGTTGAGGAGATGTGTCACCATTTTGTGTCAAGCATAAAGTTTAGTAAGTTGTAGTTGAGTCCGACTATCTCAATGTTTTAGAATCTTTGCACTGGATGGACCCGTACCAGTTAAGTTGAGTTCCTACATGTAGCTTGCATGTAGAATGCTTCATGTGGAGGCGTGGCTGGTAGTTCATAATGCATTGAGACTAAAACTAGAGTATGTCAAGTCAAGATTAAGGGAAAGATTATTACAAATAATCTTGACTTAGAGTTCAAGACGTAGTAGAGTCCGTCTCCATATGTAACTCAAGTTGAAGTTGAGTCCAACTTGAAATCCGAATCAGAATAGGAGTAGGAGAGTATTAGCCTATATATTCAGGAGGCTTGTACCCAGTTTTGTATGCAAGCAAAAAAAAGCAAGAGAAAACAAGAAAGAGGGGGAGCAAATAAGAGAATAAAGAAATTCTGAAATTTCTTCCATATTCTCTTAGTTTATTTGCAATGTGTGCGTTTTCTCCTGGGTCAAAATTGTAACACATATTAATCATATATAACACTTCATAGTAATGCTTCTTAAACTAACAAATTCTATTTTTGTAGTGCCACAAGCAGCCGCTGGGCACAACACCTGTGGATTCTATGTTTGCCACAACATGCAACTACACATCGGTTTCACGAAGAACAATCCTGAGGTTTGTCAACCTTGCAATAATTATTTCATACTTATCAATTTATATATACACGACATTGATCTTCCTACCGATAGGTTCTGTCCATCGCTACAACTCCATTGAAACAGGTCGACCTCAAACATATTCGAGGACAGTGTGCATACTTCTTGATGTCTAAAGTCATAAAAGAAGATGGGGAGCTCCACAATGTAGAATGAAGTTCACTGGGATAAGATTGAGCTTAATTATTCATGTGTGTGTTTGTTCATGGATGGATAATTTATTTCATTTCTGTTAATTGATTTGTGAAATGGATGTTCTTGTTTTCAAAATAAATGAATGTGAATTGAATGTATATATACTGTGTTGATCTGCTACCTTGTTTCAAAGGGCATGGCTAGTATTTCCTGAGGCTAGCCAATAAACAGAAATAGATTTAGGAATAGAAAAGAATGTCACAGACGGTTAATAACTCGTAACTGTCTGTGATAGTCAAATAGATGGTTTTTAATATAAACCGTCTGTGTTATATTGATTATCACAGACAGTTTTAACTACAAACTATCTGTGATATTAATATAGCACAAACGATTTGTAGTTGAAACCGTCTATGATATAACCGTCTGTGTTATATTGATTATCATAAACGGTTTTAACTACAAACTATCTGTGATATTAATATAGCACAGACGATTTGTAATTGAAACCGTCTATAATAATCAATATATCATAGACGGTTTCTATTAAAAAATGTCTATGATAGTCAACTATCATAGAGTTTTTATTAAAAACCATATGTGATAGTCTTCATCACAGACGGTTCAAAAGCTGTCTGTGATGACCTCGTATTATTGCTGACTCATAAATTCAAACGACTCACGAAACTATCTATGATGACGTTTTTGACCGTCTGCGATGACCTTTTGTGTAGTAGTGAATCAACACGTTCACGCGCGCTACTGCTGCTGCGCGCACGAGCATCCTGGTGCGGTTCATATTTGATGATAACTTTGTGTGCATAAGATAGTAACTTTGATATTTGTAAGTCAATTGATGATAATTTTATGTTCAGAAGATAGTAACTTGATGAATTATCGATGATAACTTTATGTTCAGGAGATAGTAACTTAACTTGCATTCATGCATGCAATAGGAAAGAGAAGAGAATAAATGCACTTGACTTGTGATTTTTTTATGTTGTTTACAAGCTAAAAAATACTATAGCTTTTTCACCAAAAGTCTAATCTATAATCCGTTTGCACCATTGTGTTTGAAATTACGAGTTTAACAAAATAAGATACATGTTGAATATGTTTTGACGCTGCGAAGTGTGTCATATAAAGTTACTATATTGTATGAGTGAAATTACTGTCAAAGACATGTAGAGTTATTGCCAGTTTTGTAGTGTTATAATAGATAGTAACTCTACATGCGTTTGACAGTAACTTCACTCACATATGGTAGTAACTTACTGTGCGAGTTATTTGCTATTGACATGCATGTTTCTCTCTTCTCTCAATGTATGCATATTGGTAGTAACTTCAATCACAAACTATAGTAACTTCATGAACTACGGATAATACTATAAGTAACTTCATGAATTACAAATAATAACTTGATGTACATACGATAGTAACTTTACTATAATTAACAAACGCTAGTAACTGTCCATGGGGTGGGATGGTGGAGCAGTTGGCTGGTTGGGTCGGTCAGGGGCGCGCGCTTATTCTATGCGTAGGCACCGATTAGTAATATGTATATGTATATGTATATGTATATGTATATGTATATGTATATGTATATGTATATGTATATGTATATGTATATGTATATGTATATGTATATGTATATGTATAACGTAATTAATTGGGAAGGCACCATGATCTAAAATAGGTATTTCCCCTATGTATCGTGTGCGAATTTTTTTTAAGTTTTTTGGATATCGAGTTTAATTAGTTTACTAAATAGTTCAAACAAGTTTGACTTAATTGAAATCCAAATCGCAGTTGCATTTTTTGATGATAGTTTGGTTGTACGTATATGCTGATTATATGTAAATAAAAGCATGTGATCTAATTTCATTTGAAACTTTGAAATCAAGCATAGTTTTCCAAAGTATACATTTCATTTGAATTGTTATAGATGGGTATATACCCTAAAACTAATATTTTCAAAAAAAATACACTCGAATTTGGGTTGAATTCACGTATTTGAAATCATGGTGCCTCATTTGAGCATATGAAGCATTTTTCGTACTCCCGGGAGTACATATTACCACTTCCAATATACCACTTAAACGAATGTGTTATACCTCTTTATCACTCTCGGTACACTTAAATATTAATTATAAGATACTATTTGGTTGAAAAAATTTCATCAAAGTCCTTTATTTTTTTTTTTTGCTATATATATCCTTTTTTTATATATAAAAAGAGTCTATACACAAATTATATTATAAAAAGTGGACTTCGATGAATTTTTTCATGAAACTTACTTTGGAGTTTCTTATAATTATTATTAGAGTATACTTGAAAGTATAAAAAGATATAACAACATCATTTAAGCAGTATATAAGAAGTGAAAGTACGTACTCCCAAGAGTATAGAATTATTTTCCTATATTTATGCGCACACACACACATATGTATGTATGTATGTATGTATGTATGTATGTATGTATGTATGTATGTATGTATGTATGTATGTATGTATGTATGTATGTATGTATGTATGTATGTATGTATGTATGTATGTATGTATGTATGTATGTATAGAAAAAATATATTCTACTCCTGGGTATAGTTACTCCCATCAATGATATACCACCTAAACGAACTTAATATACTCCTTTATCACCTTAGGTATACTCATATACTAATTCTTAGATAATCCAACGCCAGCCACATGGAAAAATTATGAGAGCACATGGTTTTTGGCATACTTTGCTAATACCTTCATATTCATACGTAAAAAGAGTATGTTCAAAAAACTGTACATACCACCTTAAAAAAGTATACATACCAGTCTTATATACCCTTACATACCGTCCGTTGCGTTAGATGCTCCCTACTTTGCGAGATACGGCATAAGGAGTAACTATACCTAGGAGTAGAAAAGAGGCATACATATAGTATAAATAACAGGGGCACCATAGTACCCAGGTTCCATGATTGATTTAGCACGCTAAATCAATGATTTATTTTCCAAATCGATGCCTTTTCGAATTAATGAATGTTAACGGGTTTGCCTGATATATTATATATCCTTGCACTTATACGCATCTAAAAGCAATAGGCTTGGTGCCCAGATACCATAGTGTCCCATTTCAGCATCCTTTATATACATACATACGTACGTACATGTTGTACGTACGTATGTATTTATCGTTTGGCATTAAAATCTCAAATAAAAAGTCACGGCGTTGTCAAATATATATTGGCCACGGTTTAGTCCTTTACTCCTTTTGAAGTATTAATTATTTTTTGAGATGTTGAAAGTATAAATTCTGTAAAGATGTGAAAGGTGCAAAGAATATGTTGGAGGCATGGCCGTATTGAATGCGTTGGTTCATTTGACTATACGATTTCATTCTCTTTTTACCATTTCAGGTTAATTAACCCTGGATGATTTACTCAACCATGCCTTTGCTTTTCTTGAATTTCTTGTGGAACACCAAATTTTGTATTACTCTTTGAACTCTCTTTTTGTTTCTAAACCACAAGTGAATTCTTTTTGAAAAGACAGAGAAGATGGACCACTAATTAATGAAAAAATGTTCAATAAAGTGCGCAAAGAAAAAGAAAACAATTAATTATGTGAGATGAGAATATTATAGTGATCACTTAACGCCACTAGAGAAATCAGATCAGATCAAGTGGTCCTAGAGGACAGTCCTAATATTTCGGCAAGAAACAATGGTATTTTTGTCTTCAAGTAACCGTTCGCCACTCACGTGGAAGTACATAAAAGAGGAATCTCAATAATAGTGAGGCCTTTTCACGAAATTTCAAGACAGAGTACACAAACTTTAGCACGCTTTTCCTTTCAAGATGGATTTTTTTAAGACCGAGATGGAGTGTGGTGTAGTGTATTACCTATATTTCCAATTGTATCCCTAGATTTGCTTACATGCAAGCTCGCATCAATGAGTGTAAGAACATATGAATTATGAGTGAGTATATATATATATATATATATATATATATATATATATATATATATATATATATATATATATATATATATATATATATATATATAATTTTCCTATATATATATATATATACCAATTATGCTTGCATATAATTTTTTCAGTAACCTAGAGAGATGATGGATATAAAGAAATAAAATGTCTTTTTTCTCTAGAGATGGAAATGAATCAGATACGATCGAATAGTCTCAAATATAAATACACATCCATATTTTTAAAACAAATACGAATATGAATTCACATATTCTCGAATACGAATCGAATGTTGTAATGGATACGAATTTGAATTGAATATGTATTTAATTGGTCGAATACGAATATCCTCCTACAATTTCTGTAATAAATCTCATAGAATAAATTTCTAGCAGTTTTGCCAGTTTTTCACTGGTTTTTGACCGGTTACCAGAGCGGTTATCGGTTTCAAACCGCCCAAATTCAAATTTCAAATCACAAAATTTGTCCGGGTAATTCCTGAGATTTCCGCTTGGCCACTAGGTTGGGTCGATCGGCCAATTAGCATAGGAAACAGATTGAATACGAATCGAATAGTCTTGAATACAAATACGAATATTCTCAAATACGAATGTGAATATGAATATTATCAAATATGGATACGAATATTCTCGAATATGAATACAAATATTTTCGAATACGAATTTTGTTTATCATATTTGTATTTTCTCGATTATCCGTTACAATTTCTCACCCCTACTTTTCTCTAAGATAAAGCTTAGAAGTAGGGCTGTAAACAAGCCGAGCTCGAGCGAGCTTGGCCTTCCAGGCTCGAGCTCGGTAGAAACTCGAGCCGAGCTCGAGTTGGGGTCCGAGCTTGGATCTGAGCTCGAGCTCGACTCGTTAAAGCTCGTTGAGGCTCGAGCTCGAACAGTAATAGCTAGCTGGGCAACCGGAGATACGAAAGCTCTCGGGATAATTCCCAAACCGACCTACTAAACTGTTTTTGATACATGACGAAACAATTCAATTATAGAAGTCTGCGTATGCTTTTGATCACTCATTATATATATTTGGAAAAAGTCTATATAACATCTTGAAATTTACTCAAAAGTCTGTCTAGCATCATAAACTATGAAATTGAACATTTGACCCTTTAAACTTTGCAATCCAGTTTAAATAATACTCCAATCCGATTTTGGATGGTGGTATTGCCTGCGTGGTGCGATAAGCGCACTGTTTTACTACGTAGGATGATACATTGATCAAATTTATATGAATGATAGGTAGGACACATATGACCTTCTCTTCTAAATCGAAATGGAGAGGGAGGGAACTACAAGGGTGGTGGCCATGGAAGCATGACTGGAAGCTTAGTGGTGGAGAAACTCTTATGGTCCTATATATCATTGATCTAACTTGGCTAACGTGTCATTTTACGTGGCAAAACCGCTCACTTATCATGGCACACGACACTACCACCATACAAAATCAGGTCAAGGTGTTATTTGAGCCGGATTATAAAGTTCTATGTGTCAAATGTCTAGTTTCATAGTTCGAGGTGCTAAACGGACTTTCAAGCAAAGTTTAATATATTATATGAACTTATTTCTATATTTTATAGACATTTTTTAAGAACTAAAATTTCCCCATAGGTGATTCCTCGATCAGTGAAAAATGCACAATTCCCCCACGTATTCTAAAAAAAACCTCCATCAGGAAATTTAACTTATCTAATTATAGCTATCATATGAGTTTTTGAAGTAAGGAGTAAAGCATCCATAAATTAATATAAAGTGTTTGGACACAAAAGCCCCTGACAAAAGCCCTCTGGACTGATGCTCCAAGTACCGGAGATGACTGAGGAGAAAGAAAGGAAAAGATGCACTCATGCACAGCACAGACGTAAGATGTCCAAGCCTTTTCCTGTTTCTGCTGTTAGCCTCCAAATAATGGACCATGCCTGTCATGCCTTGCTATGCAGGAGGTACAATGATGAGAAAACACAAATCTGTCGTATTATCTCCTGTATGTACAATGGTCAATGCAGAGCAGAAAGATGCTTGTACCAGTGCACATGCTGGTCATAACTGGTCCTGTTGGTGAAATTTTGTGATGATAGCCTTGAGAGACAAAATGTTGTGATCATGCATGAGACAACATGGTTCGCATTCGTCGTCTTACCTCCTACCTAGATCAAGTGACCTATTTGGTCTTTACTCTTCAGTACAAGTGCAATGCTCGAGGAAAAACAAATACATGCATGTACAACGAGGATCCCATCGCCATCTGGCTAGTTGTACTTACGGGTGTTAGGGCATCTCCAATGGTTATAGCTAGCAACTAACTATAAGACTTCCACATTATCTATATAGTACACACTAAAGTTAGCATTTTAAAGAACTATCTATAAGGATAGCTATTTGATGCTTATATGCACACACAGAATTTATGGAGGCTGCCTCGTTTGGCGCTATAGACTATCTCTAGAGCTGTAGAGAGCTGCGTTCTCTTTCTTCATTTAATATCTTCCACGTAGGACAGTTGATGACATGGACTCTCTTGTAGATAGCTGCTATAGACCTATTGGAGATGCTCTAAGCCGAGGTCGAGCCTAATCTCGAGCTATTCTGGCTCCGGAAAAGAGCAACGCACTAGCGAGGATTCCGAAAGGGCATGTACGTGAAGAATCTTCCCCTTTGTTTTTGGTCTCAACACAGGATGCCAAACTCTTGTACTTACATGTAGATGATGAAGCCCTACAGCAAATCACAGGCTACTAGCTGCATGCTTCAAGGTGATCAGTTGTATAATTGTATTGTATGTTTGTTGTTTAATTTAGAACAATGCTGTGACACCAAGGTCAAAAGGCTGTACCACATGCGTCGATCTTTCTCATCTTTTTCTTGTTGTGTTCTTTCCTCTTTTTATAGGGTCTCTGTGCTTAACAGGTGAAACAAAGGTAACTCAAGACCCTCGTGCCCCCAAGTGGATGCTACGGCCTTCACCTGTTCATTCAATGGTTACAAATAGAGACCATGACATACAGGTAAACATGAACCTTTGTTCACCAAATTTAAGTTCATATTGCAGTGCAGGAGTTTTCAGGAGTGATTCATGTGTGATCGACAATGAGTGGAGAAAAAGTCGAAAAAACAAGCAGTAGAGAATACGGTGCAGCGTGCGCGCCCTCCTTAACCATCACCAGTACTACTAGTGGAACTGGAGTCACTGGTCCAATTCAACGAAGTTGGGTGATTTTTTGTCAACCGAATTAATGATAAATTTATGTGCTAGATTTTTAGCCAAAAATCAGCTAAACTGTATATAGTCCATATATATTACTTTGCAAAAATACCTCAGCCATAAACAAACTAGTTTACCGAACAAAAGTTACTAGTCCTAACTAGCTCGTTTATTACCAACTAATAGCTAGATGTAATCAAGGATTTAACAAAGTTTGTTTTTTCCGAACAGGACACTATCTAGGCTCATTTTCAAATACTTCATCAAGCTAGAACTCTAGTTCTCTATTTGCTAGGGGTGCGGCTCAGGTGCTGGGGGCACAGCACATAGCGCGTGCGGGGGTGCCCCCAGCACCCGCCACGTGTCCCACAAAACCGAAAAAATTCCGAAAAATTCAAAAAAAATACTTACAAAATCCGAAAATTTGTAAAAAGTATTTTTTTGTAAGTACTTAAAATTTTTTTATTTATACTTTTATTAAATTTTTTAAGTACTTAAAAATACTTTTTAATAAAAGTATTTTTATAAAAGTACTTTTTACAAATTTTCGGATTTTGTAAGTATTTTTTTTTGAATTTTTCCGAATTTTTTCGGTTTTGTGGAACACGTGGCGGGTGCTGGGAATACCCCCGTACGCGCTATGTGCTGTGCCCCCAGCACCTGAGCCGCACCGATTTGCTAGTATGGCATGCGTGCATGTTTGCTTCTGCTGTGACATCTAGCCATAAGGACAAAGGAAATACCTAAAAATATCTGCATGCCTTCAGTTGAAATATATATGGACAACGAAATATCTGACTGGGTTAGACTAAATTTATTGGTTCTCACCCCATTGATGTCGATTTTGTGTCTTTTCATGTCACATGAGCTCCTGTCTGGATACTGAATTAAGGCAGGTCACGGGCTCCCTAAATCCCAATCCCAACTGATCACAATAAATTGGTGAAATTGTAGTTAAACCTCGACGGCATGCATACACACGCAAAATTTAAATTTTTCCGGATGATAAATTTGCAACTTTTCCAACAAAATCTTCCTTGGTCTTATTACACCGATCGAGTGCGACTTGGATTGGAGGCTTCGGCTTCGTGGTGCGTGAAATTCTTTTACTCTAGGGCACGCGCGTGCATGTCGTTGGTTCTATTCTGTGGGGAAACCAGCCAGTCACCTGTTCCGGTAGTACCCATCAAGCTTTTCCATTCCATTTCGTCCCATCGCCCTTCTTCTTTAATCCTCATTTCGGGTGGATTATTTTTAGTTATGGTTAATGATTTTTAATGTAGTACATGTTATGAATATTGTGTGTATTAATTGATATGAGACCCAAAGGGCCATATATATAGGAGAGAGTACAAGGGGATATGCCATATAGAGATAAGGCATATATGGAATAGAATACAAACTCTATATCCTAATACAACTCTATCTCCAATACCCTTAACACCCCCCACAAATGCAAGGCGTATGCAATAGCATTGCATTTGAAAAAGGGTTAATACTAAAACAAGAAATATCCGACATCCGAGTCGTGATAAAGTCGTCGTTGCGTGCAGTCGTTGAATAAACTGTCAAATCAAGCCGAAGAGGAATAGATAGAAGCATGACGGCGCAGATCGAAGCCTGAGACGGCGGCGGCGCAGTGCACAAGAAGAGCAACGGAGGCGCGGTGCAGAAGAAGCGCGGCGGCTTTAAAAACTCGGGGCGGCGGCTCAAAGAGAAGCGGCGGCATCATAAAGACTTCTACGATCTGCAGCGGCTGCTGTCATGCAAAAGAAAAATTCCTATACCGCTATGACTGACAATAAATTTGTGGACTCGCACGGCTTGGACGAACGAAAGATTAGAGACTATGGACTTGGATGGACGCAACGAAAGCTCACGGAAAAATAACTAAAGACCGACTAACCGACAAGCTAAAAGGCCCAAAATTGACCGACCGAAGAGTCAGCCCACCCCACTCGGGACCGAGAGCAGGGCAGCCCACTCGGGCGTCACAGATGCTGAGCGGCCAAAACCGACCGAAGAGTCAGCCACCCCACTCGGGACCGAGAGCAGGCCAGCCCACTCGGGCGTCACCGAGGCGGAGCGGCCGACGGGTGGTGCGGCGACCGGCAGAGCGGGGTCGGCGACGAGCGGCCAGCCGGCGGTGCGGCGACCGGCGGATGGAGAGGCGACCGGATGGAGAAGCCGACGGTGGAAGACGGCGCAGAGAGGCCGGATCCGGTGGCGAAGACGTCCGGATCCGGCGATGCCAGACCGGCGGCGGCCGGATCTGAAGTGGACGGAGCGCGACGGCCTGGATCCAGGCAGGGAAGAGCTCGGCGACGGGCGCCAGCGCGGGGAGTCCACGGATCCGGCGAGGGGAGCCACGGATCCGACCGGATCCGAGGGAGAGTCGGCCTGGAGCGGCGGCGGCGGTCCAAGAAGAGGACGGCAACGACGCGGGAGCAGAGGCGACTGGAGATCCGTCTCGGCGGCGCGATGAGGCGGCTGGCGACCGGGAGATGACCACCCGAGGCGGACACGGGGCGCCGATGCAGGCGCGGATCCAGCCGGACTGGCTGGGGGAGGCGGCCGGATACGCGTTCGTGGTCGCGCCAGCGAGAAGATCCAGGAGGTGGCTGCCCCCGGGAGTGGAGCACATTCCTCCCGGGGGCGGCGACGGTGGCGGCCGGCGGTGAACGGCGGCGCCCGGAGCGGAAGTAGATCGAGGTTAGGGTTTTGACCTAAGCTCTGATACCATGTTATGAATATTGTGTGTATTGATATGAGACCCAAAGGGTCATATATATAGAAGAGTACAAGAGGATATGCCATATAGAGATAAGGCATATATGGAATAGAATACAAACTCTATATCCTAATACAACTCAGCAACGAAAGCTCACGGAAAAATAACTAAAGACCGACTAACCGACAAGCTAAAAGGCCCAAAATCGACCGACCGAAGAGTCAGCCCACCCCACTCGGGACCGAGAGCAGGGCAACCCACTCGGGCGTCACAGATGCGGAGCGGCCAAAACCAACCGAAGAGTCAGCCACCCCACTCGAGACCGAGAGCAGGCCAGCCCACTCGGGCGTCACCGAGGCGGAGCGGCCGACGGGTGGTGCGGCGACCGGCGGAGCGGGGTCGGCGACGAGCGGCCAGCCGGCGGTGCGGCGACCGGCGGATGGAGAGGTGACCGGATGGAGAAGCCGACGGTGGAAGACGGCGCAGAGAGGCCGGATCCGGTGGCGAAGACGTCCGGATCCGGCGATGCCAGACCGGCGGCGGCCGGATCTGAAGTGGACGGAGCGCGGCGGCCTGGATCCAGGCAGGGAAGAGCTCGGCGACGGGCGCCAGCGCGGGGAGTCCACGGATCCGGCGAGGGGAGCCACGGATCCGACCGGATCCGAGGGAGAGTCGGCCTGGAGCGGCGGCGGCGGTCCAAGAAGAGGACGGCAACGACGCGGGAGCAGAGGCGACTGGAGATCCGTCTCGGCGGCGCGATGAGGCGGCTGGCGACCGGGAGATGACCACCCGAGGCGGACACGGGGCGCCGATGCAGGCGCGGATCCAGCCGGACTGGCTGGGGGAGGCGGCCGGATACGCGTTCGTGGTCGCGCCGGCGAGAAGATCCAGGAGGTGGCTGCCCCCGGGAGTGGAGCACATTCCTCCCGGGGGCGGCGACGGTGGCGGCCGGCGGTGAACGGCGGCGCCCGGAGCGGAAGTAGATCGAGGTTAGGGTTTTGACCTAAGCTCTGATACCATGTTATGAATATTGTGTGTATTGATATGAGACCCAAAGGGTCATATATATAGGAGAGTACAAGAGGATATGCCATATAAAGATAAGGTATATATGGAATAGAATACAAACTCTATATCCTAATACAACTCAGCAACGAAAGCTCACGGAAAAATAACTAAAGACCGACTAACCGACAAGCTAAAAGGCCCAAAATCGACCGACCGAAGAGTCAGCCCACCCCACTCGGGACCGAGAGCAGGGCAGCCCACTCGGGCATCATAGATGCGGAGCGGCCAAAACCGACCGAAGAGTCAGCCAGCCCACTCGAGACCGAGAGCAGGCCAGCCCACTCGGGCGTCACCGAGGCGGAGCGGCCGACGGGTGGTGCGGCGATCGGCGGAGCGGGGTCTGCGACGAGCGGCCAGCCGGCGGTGCGGCGACCGGCGGATGGAGAGGCGACCGGATGGAGAAGCCGACGGTGGAAGACGGCGCAGAGAGGCCGGATCCGGCGATGCCAGACCGGCGGCGGCCGGATCTGAAGTGGACGGAGCGCGGCGGCCTGGATCCAGGCAGGGAAGAGCTCGGCGACGGGCGCCAGCGCGGGGAGTCCACGGATCCGGCGAGGGGAGCCACGGATCCGACCGGATCCGAGGGAGAGTCGGCCTGGAGCGGCGGCGGTCCAAGAAGAGGACGACAACGACGCGGGAGCAGAGGCGACTGGAGATCCGTCTCGGCGGCGCGATGAGGCGGCTGGCGGCCGGGAGATGACCACCCGAGGCGGACACGGGGCGCCGATGCAGGCGCGGATCCAGCCGGACTGGCTGGGGGAGGCGGCCGGATACGCGTTCGTGGTCGCGCCGGCGAGAAGATCCAGGAGGTGGCTGCCCCCGGGAGTGGAGCACATTCCTCCCGGGGTCGGCGACGGTGGCGAGCGGCGGTGAACGGCGGCGACCGGAGCGGAAGTAGATCGAGGTTAGGGTTTTGACCTAAGCTCTGATACCATGTTATGAATATTGTGTGTATTGATATGAGACCCAAAGGGCCATATATATAGGAGAGAGTACAAGGGGATATGCCATATAGAGATAAGGCATGTATGGAATAGAATACAAACTCTATATCCTAATACAACTCTATCTCCAATACTCTTAACAGTACAAACACTTATGTAAATAAATCGAGTACTGATAAACCGTTTTTAAAAAATTATTCTAATAAATCACTTTAAAACAATAACAAAGAAATAATTCTATCTATTTATTTAAAAAAATCATAAATCAGTAGCTATAACTAAAATTGAACCTTCTTCTTATCGATGCATTAATGTAGGTGGTCCCAACAATATGCTCAGCTTGTCCTTCTCCGTCCGTACCGAAAATATCTACAGCGAGCCAAGTACGAACGCGCACCACAGAAGTCACGCCACGCCACGTCCGATCCAATCATAATCCATGCATCCGTAGCTATGTGAGACACTGATCGGATTGGAGATCTTGTATGTATGGCGACCAAGGGATCTTGTTTGTATCTTTTGTACGCGTAGCATTTCCCGAGCTGGCCCGGGGTGCCATGTATGTGATGGGATGGGATATGAATGCGCTGCTCCCGAGGCTGATTCATCGATCGAGCTGTGCAATGCGTTCACCCCCGGCCAGCTCGGTTGAAAGCAAGAGGAACGAACTTATATATATATATATATATATATATATATATATATATATATATATATATATATATATATATATATATATATATATATATATATATATATATATATATATATATATAGTTATTTTTAAAAATTTTAGTTTTAGATATTTATTTTTATAAATCTAACTTGTTGTGGTTACAGACCAAACAGAGAGAGATGTGGTAGTGGAGAGTTGGGAGAAAGTGATCCTCTCTCTCCTAGTCTTCCCTTGTATATATATTCATATGGGTTGTGCTTTTACAATTGTGCCTTTACATCGATACCTCCCTGTCAGGAGTATTTAAGCCATTACACATGTCCCATTTTGGGCCCTATAACCTTCTAACGGGCCTGCTGGGTTTAGGTGGGGGTCACCCCTACAACATAACTCTTTCTCTAAGTTCTATAGTCGTGTCAGGTAACACGTATCGTCTACTATGCTGTAACATCTCGGCAGGTACTGCCGAGCCACCAGAACTTGATCGCATCTGCCGAGCATGGTTGCTTGGCAGATGAGCTCCCGAACAACAACACATCAGCATGTTTTAATTAGTGGCTAACTGAAGAATGATTAGCACTAATCAAGCATTACATTATATGATTAGCAGTAATTAATCCTAATTAATGTTAATTAGGCACTGTTGCGCTGCCCCACCTCCTACCGAGCTCTCATATCTCAGTAAGTACCTGTCGAGCTGAAGGAGGAAGCTAGATTTGTAAAAAAAAAAAAGGTGTTCGAGGTCAAATTAGAAAAAAAAATGGTGGCTACAATGCCATATGTGTGAACAGTTCGGAACTACCCAATGAGCCTCGCGCTAAAAAGCGAGGGGATTGTATTGCGACAGGAGGAATGAATGGGTTTGAAGCTCATGTAACACCTCAACCCAATCTCTTAGTCTGGAATGCTACCACTACTCACTATCTCTTTAAACTCACCATCGTCACTACTAGATTTTAGCAGCATCTCCTTTAGTTATAACACAATGAACGGTAAACAATATACATTTAGCAATATGTATTAAAACAACTATGTATAAACTAGAGTAGACATGTCATAACTGAAATCTTCCTGACCTAGCCCTCCAAAAGAACTAATTCATAATAAACATGACTAGATAACCAGAGTAAGAATAAAAAATTCACAAAATAAAATTTAGGTCACCCACGCCCAAGAACGCTTGAGACCACGTGCTCGAGAACGCTCAAGACCACATGCTTGAGAACGCTCAAGCCCTATGCCCTGAGAATGCCTGGAACCATGCGTTCAAGAGCATATTTAAACCAGCCAATAGAGCATATTTAAACTCGCCAATAGAACATTATTGAGAAAATATACATTGCCATAAAAGCTTCCTAACATTCATCATCAGTTTACAAGGATTCTATTGACTAAGTTTATATTAGCAAGCTACTTAGTAAGGCAATTTTAAAGAAAACAGAGGTAATGTTCTAGATCATTATTATTGGATGTGGTACTGAGATGCTACTCCTATTCCCAATGCATGATATAGAAAAACAGCAAACACAAATTCTCATTACTTGTTCATTATCCATGTACTCTTTCTTTTTCATTAACCCTTTCTCATGCATTCACATTTCCTTAGCACAAAAACAATGCAAATGCACCAATCTCCATCTTAAACCACATTCTCATTAACTGGTCATTATCTGTCAACTCTTTCATACTCTTTACATTTCAGTCTGCGTTAATTTTTAATTATCATTAATGCAATGCAAATACACATGCACATCTCTACTCCTTTAGCTTATATTGTATAGCTGAGTGGACACCTGTCGATGCACCACCCTCTCAATATCACCATCCTGTGGAGGTACCTACCAAAGTAGGCCTTTTCGTCCATCTCGTGGAGGTGTCTACTAAAGTAGTTTTTTCATATCACCGAAGTGAGTCTCTTTCATGCCATGAATATGCACTTAATGCAATGCATGAATTTCATAATTATTTACCACTCTCGCTTTCTTCATCACTTAGCCATCATCATCATAGGAAAGAAATCGAGGCTTTACCCTAGCGACAAACAGCTCGATCGGGGCACCTTCTTCCTTTTGTTGGTCGGATCTAGTGCTGGTTCAGCCTTCTCTCCTCCACTCTCCTCCGTCTCTTCCTTCCTATTTCTTCTCCATTTCTTCTTTCTCCTCTTTTCTTCTTTCTCTTTTCTTCTCAACCGGCTCCCCCCTCTCTCTCGGCAAACTCCTCTTTCCCTCCCCTTCCTCCTCTTCTTGCCTGATGGGAAGAAGGGTGGCACACACGAGAGGAGGAGAGAAAGGCAGTGCAAATGACAGACGGGAGAAAGGTGGTGCGAGACTGGCAGCATCGGCGTGGCTCCCCTGAGGAAGTAGAGGCGTCCTACAAACATTCCAAAATTTTAGTCTTAATTTATATGAGTTTGTTTAAGTTTTTCTAGAATTTCTTTCCCCTTTTTCCATTCCTTTTTTATTTAAGCCTAGAGCTAAAAAAGGCTTCATGTGTTTAATTGCAGCCCAATAGGATTTAATTTATTTTTCTTCTGTTCCCCTTGCTTCATAGTATTTATGAGAAGTTTCTTGGAATTTTTGGCTCTTATTTGCTATTTTATAAGTCTTTCTTGAATTCCTCAGCCTTTAATTATTTGGAAACTCTTTTAATTTCTAAAAAATCTTTGGGGCCAAAAACTACTTTGTTTTTCGGACCTATCAGTCCCTCCCCTCTCTTTCCTTTCTTCTTCCTCCGATTTCCTTCTTCCTTTCGAGCACTGGTGCTGAGTCCGCCTTTGATTCCATCCTTGCCTTCTGTTTTAGCCGCCTCTCCCAAAAGGAAACCTCTTCGCACTGTCCCATATTGTGTGAGTCTCACTTTTCCCTTCCTTTCGTGCCTCCCCCTTGCCATATCTTCCCCTCCCGAGATTTCACCGCCATTAACACCGGCGAGCAATCCCCGCATCGTGCCTCCCCCTCGGCCCTATAAAAGACACCCCTTAGCACCACTACTCCTCGCACCACTCCTCCCTACCCCAGTTCTCTCTCCCGAGCCCTAAGGATCCCCAGTGTAGTCTTCACTCCTCATCCAAGCTTCTGCGCAGCTCCAGTGAGCCATTACTGATGCACCGAAGCTGCCCGAGCTTCACTATCACCACCAGAAGCTTTCCCGTGCCAACATTGACGTTGCCTACCCCTCCGCCATGCTTCACTGCCAAGGCATCACCACCGATCTCTCCATGTCGCCAGTAGCCTCTAGTGGTCCCTGAGTGTCGCTCCAAGGTGAAAACACCTCCTCGCATTCCCCTTTTGCTAGTGTGTCCCTCGCCACCACCCACCTGGACCTCAACACTGTCTACCCTCAGTTCTCATGCGTAACTTGCCACCGGCTGAGCCACGTTAGCACACAGCACTGAGGTGGTAGCCACATGGCGCCACACGTGTGCCATGCCAATGCACACCCACCCCATCAGTTCCCTGTGCCACACAAGCTTGGTCCTGGTCCACCGTGGACCAGGCGTTGTCCGTGGACCCGGTCCACTAACCCTTACTAAAGTCATCATGATGCATTAATCTCAATTTTCCTTTAGAAAAATAATTCAGCCAAACACCAAAACCCATGCTAACGTCATAAAACCCTTTTTCTTTAGGAAAATAGTTCCATAAATTCTATTTAATCTTTTCTTTCTCATTTTCTTAATTTTAAAACTTCCGAGAGCTCATTCTCCTTCATCATAGCTCCAATGAAACACACTATTTTTCCTAAATTTATCTAAAATCCCAATATACCCATTTCTACATTTATTTTGAATTTTGGAGTTTATTTAAATTTTATTTAGTTTGTTTTATTATTTTCACATATAGACTACGACGTTTCTGAGGAGTACTACTTCAACTACTCTTACCAATCCATGAAGTAACGCAAGTTACACACATTAATCATGTTGATTCTAGTTTGGAAATAAAATTATGTTGTTTCAAATTGTTCTGCATACTTATGTTTATCCAATGTATTTTAATTCTAGTTTTAAATACTTAGTTAATTCCTAATTGTTATGACTTTGTTCAATTTAATAACTTTTCATCCTAGAATAAAGTTCTAGTTAGTACACTAGTATTAGCTGAAAAACTTTATAGAAATGGTTAGACATGCTTAGAAATGATTCTAGACTTAGATAACTTTTTCACATAAAATGATAAGCTTTAAAATATATTCTTGACTTTAGTGAGTCAAGAAGGGTTATGAAATATTTGATAAACTAAAATATAAAACTTGGTTTAGGCTTAGACAAATGGTTAAATGGTGGGTGCTTGCGGGTACACGTTGTTGCTTGGTGGCTCAACGTGGGTGCTTGGCACAAGAGGTAAGTGGAAAGTTTGCCTAAGTCAATTAAGGACCAATCTATGAGCTACTGCTACAAAGCCATATTATACTACCAGAAGTCTGGTATGGGACAGATCTGCTTGACTAATTTGCAAGCCCCAACCTGAGTCTCGCTATACATTGAATGTGAGCGTGGTGTAGGCTGTGAGAAGTCTCATATGACACAAGAGGGGCCCCAACTTAGTGGATTCTGTGTTGTGGTGAAAGCTTAGAGGGGGCGTAACCAGGTTGACGACTTTGCATTACAAAAGTCTTGTCATGATATCTTCGCCGCACACCTAGCTAATCGCGTGGCAATATGAGATGATCATGTATTGCGGGTAAAGTTGCACTACCTCTGAAAAAATATATAAACTATCCTAGATAGCCGTGCCTACGGTCAAGGGCATACCAAGTAAAGTTTTTCATGGATTAGTTTCAAAAACTGGTTTAAATGAACCCGTTTGAATCTTTTTGGAGAAACATGGTCTGGGTGGAACACCTGTGGTTAGATTAGTGTTTGGTTGGACCTACACTAATTATATTAATTTGTTTAAATTACAATTTTTTTACTTATTATATTAAATTTAGTAGTTTCACATTTATTTACTATATTTATTTAAATTCAACTTTACGCTTAAATAACCCTATATACCTTCACTTGTTGCCCTTACATTAATAATTCAATTTTCTTGTTTAACTTGGGAGTATATTTTTGTACTCATCCTTGCTTAATTCCATTGCTCAGTGGAGGACATCTTTGACTACGGTGAGGATCAGGATAGGTAGGTCGCGTCTTACCATCGTTTGCCTGTGGGCAGGCTTATTAGGCTTATCTACTTTATTTTCTATCTTCCGCTATTATTTACTTTATATTTGGCCTATGGGCCGCGGTGATGTAAAACTTGTCCATAAGGCTCGTACTCTTTTATTTAATAAAATTTATTATTATGAACCATATATATCTCTATTACCACTATGTGCACTAGCTTTTTCTGGACTAGTGTGATTGATACAGAGGATCTAGAGGTGTTGTTTCTAGGTTTGACATGCACAGGGCAATAGTGGCGGCGCCGATGGGAAGGAGTGGCGACGGCCATGCGCAGCGGTATGACGCGACTGAGAGTAGCTAGGGGCGCCGACTTGGGGCAACTACGAGCAGCGGCATTGGCCGGTGACAACGTGCCAGGGGAGGCAAGATAGTAGTGAGCCACAGTGCGTAGGGGGCGATGGCACTGGCTATGATGCCCGTGGTTGAGGGCTCAGCAATGGTTGCATGCTGTGGTGTGAGCAGAGGGTGAGGGTGGTGATGTCGGCAATAGGGGGAGGGAGTGGCTTGGGAGAGGGTAAGGCACCTGCCTTCCCTGGCTTGCCCTTATGTGGGGGTCGACGTAGGCCAGGTTGACTTGGCTTTGGGAGGGAGAGTTGGGTGTGGCAAAGCTAGGAGGGGCTTGGCAGGGTACTTATAGGCGGTGAAGCGACATAGTGATGTGGGTAGACCATGGCGGTGGCAAGGAAGGGTCTCAACAGCTTTAATGGCCAGCGTCATCCTGAGCATGGCCTAGGGGCAAAGAAGTGACAACGCTGTAGGATTAAGGATAACCAACTAGAGGGGGAGGGGTGAATAGGAGGTTTAAAAAAATTATCTTACCTTCTAAAAATAGTTACCACAATTTAGTCTAGCAAAATTTTAAAGCAATTTAAACCTACACAATACTAGTATGTCTAAGGCACTACATGCACAAGTCTCTACAAGTATATCTCTAGCATAAATAAATATGATAATCACAAAAATCACAATATGCTAGAAATACAAATGCGGAATGAAGAGACAAAGAAATTACTAATTGACACATGATGTTTTACCGTGGTGCTCGGAAACTTACCGATTTCCCCTAATCCACGTTGAGGAAAACCCAAGCGACTTGAACCGGCTCCACAAATTAAACCTTAGCTCATCAATCCACTAGTGGTTGTCCTTCCTCCGCTCTGGAGATGATGGATACCAAACCACTCACAAGTCGGCATCCGGCTTCTTCACAACCTTCTTGAAGAAGTCACCGCACAAGCTCCCGCCAAGCCATCTAGGTGCTGGCAAGCACCAAGAGTAATAAATCACAGCTTTGCTTGATAGCGATCAAGTGCCAAAAGGATCAATCTAAGATGTTTGCACTTGATTTTGACTTAACTATCTCAAATGAATGCATAATGTGAAATTAAGGTGTGGAGTGAATGTTCAATGCTCAAGAATATTTAATGGAGTCTCTTACATCTGTCCTTTAGTAGGTGGGGGAGTATTTATATCCCACCAACCAAAACTAGCCATTATAGGGCAATCCCTGAAAAATCAGGGTAAGCGGAAGTATCGTCGCTCATCGGTCGGTACTACTGCACCTGTTCTAACACAAGAGTAACGGCTATTAGCGGTACTACCACCGTTGTAATCGTCGTAGTTCCGATATTCGAAAGTTTCAAAATTTTGGCACAGTACTTCTATTTGCTTTGAGGCCAAAAGTTGGCGCTCACTAGAAAAAATGTACCGCCTGGATTTTCGGAGCTTCTTTGATCTGGAAATATCATTCAAGGGTTGTGGTACTTCCTCTCTGTGGTAGTTCTATCGTTGAAACTCTGGCACATCCGTTTTCCGGAGAGACAAAGTGATTCCAAGGGTGCTCTCTGGAAAAACATATCGTTCGTTTTGACGGGACTTTCGGAAAGCGGAAGTACCACCGTTTAAACTCTGATACTTTTGATCATCCAGACAAAGCACAGATTGGCTATCAATTTTAGTTTTAAGTGAATGCATGATCCTAAATTGATCCAAATGGCACAAGAATGTACTATCAAGTTACTAGCCATGATCCCTCTTAATAGTACAGCATTTATCCTATAATCTGGTCTTCCACTCTTTCTCCTAAACTAGTAAGAAAAAGGGATACTAGTCTACTTATACATTTGTCTTGAGCCACATTGATCTTTATGTTGACCATTAAAATGTATCTCACAATCATTATAGGGATTAAACTTTTTAAACACTCAGTAAACATGTTAGTCTCATATTCACATAATGTCATTAATTACCAAAACTATTTTTAGGGGTCTAGATGCTTTCAAGCGCATGCGTGATGAGGTGGGTGGATGAGGTGTGTCAGTGCTTGTGGTGGGTCAGCTCTCACGGCCAGTTGCTAGAGCAGGGGTCCAACAATGCGACGACGTGGCAGGGAGGGTGTCAGTGCAATGACCAACATCATGGTGCAATTCAATGTAGGTGATGATGAGGCCACATTAGTATGAACAAAGGTAGATGTGGCAGCGCCTCGGTCAACTCTTGCAGTGGGGATTGGCGTAGCATGGCCAACGCAGGACGCTCGCACGATGTTGTGCATAGGGAGAGCAATGTCAGCTCAGGCATACATAGCAGGAGGTTGGCGCTAGTCAAATGGCACTACTACAGAAAGGTTCATCACAGATGGTTTGGAACCATCATCACAGATGGTTTCTGAACCATCTGAAATTATGTGTCTGTGATAATAGGTAGTTATCATAGACGGGTATCTAATCGTCTGTGATAATTACAACACAGACGATTTTTTGAAAATACCATCTGTGATATATGAAGTATCACAGATGGTTCTTTGATATAGTCTTATGTGACAAATCAAGTATCACAAACGTTTTTTAGAAAAAACTGTTTGTGATATATCAAGTATCAGAGACGGTTAATACCAAAAACTGTCTGTGATATGTCATATATCACATACGGTTCTTGGACATAGCCGTTTGTGATATCTTAGATATCACAGACACCTAATACTAAAAATCACCTATGATAGCTATTTAAATACCTATATTATTTCCTGTTTTTCGGCTAGCCTCAGGAAATTCTAGCCATGCCCTCTGAAAACAAGCAAACATATCACATATGTAACACACGACAATTATTACACAGATCTCAACTAAATGATGTATATTTGAATGAATTATTTGATTAAGCACAATTGAGTGATTACAATTGTATCAAATATTTCAACATTTGATCATCACCGGGTAGAACTCTCCAGTCTTGTTTATGACCTCCACTATCAAGAATCGGGAGAGCTTTCCTCGAATTTCAGTGAGTTCGTCAAGATCGATTGCACTTTCGTCGAATTCCACGCGTTGTCGCTAGGAGTAGTGTTAAGTCATTAGCGCATATATATATATATATATATATATATATATATATATATATATATATATATATATATATATATATATATATATATATATATATATATATATATATATATATATATATATTGATAATCCGAAAGTAATTATTGGCAGGTTGACAAACCTCTAGATCATTCATCTTACCGTCCATTTTGTGTGTTGGGCTTTGTTGTTGTCTTAGGTGTAAGAGAACCATTGGGCTACCACGCCCTTTAATTTATTTATAAATGAAGGGTGTGACAGCCCAAAGATTCTTTTATACCTAAGACAGCAACTAAGTCTAATACACAGCATGATGAGGAGGAAGAAACAATAGGTATAACTTACTCTGTAGAACCTGACATAATGAAATGTGTGATTTTTCATTCCAAATAGATCTTGTGGCAATAACAAAGTGAATCACAGAGGACACTAGAGTATGTGATTTGCTTCATGCCCTTTGAAGGTCTCTTTAGCATATATTATTGCTACAAGGTCCTTTTGGAACACATTAACATGCCATTCTAAATAGAACTTGCAGCAATAACACGACCCTCTAACTCAGAAACAAATAGTTCCAACAATTTATCTCTAAATTCATTCCCTAGCTATTTTATCCCTAGCTACAGTTATTACTCCGATTTGAAGGAGGGGACATGTAAGAACATTCGGCGATGTATATTATTGCTACAAGACAATAGAAACAATAGCTACAACAATTTATCTCCAAATTCATTCCCTAACTATTTCATCTCTCGGCATGTATTTCTAACAAAAATATGTTCTACTTAATAGAAAAAATAATGTCTAGATAGATCTAGCAAAAATATGTTCTACTTAACAGAAAAAACATTGTCTCGAATTATTTCTACAAAAATGGCTAGTGTGACAGAAAAGACAATGAAGCAAAAAGATGAAGCAAATCCATACCTTCAGCTAGAGCTAAGGTGATAGGGAGAAGAGGCCGTCGAACCAGGTGGGGGCGACGGCGGATCTGGCTGGGGCAACAGCGAAACCGACAAGGGCAATGATAGATCTAGCTGGGGGTGACAACGGATCCGGCAGGGGCGACGGCGAGGTTGTTGATCCGACTGGGGGCAATAGCGAGCTAAGGCGATAGGGAGGAGAGGTGAGGTAGCAAAAGAATGTGGCCAAGTAAGTGAATGAGGGTGCAAACCCTAACGGGGCACTACTTGTAGGAGGAATTATCACAGGCGGTTCTTTAAAAGAACCATCTGTGATATTAGTATCATAGATGGTTCTCTTATAAAACCGTCTGTGATATAAACCACATTACAAACGGTTCCATGATAGAACCATTTGTGATGTTGTAGTATCACAGACTGTTATATTGTGGAACCGTCTGTGATAGTTCTATTTTCGTCAGGAAGTGCTAGCCATGCCCTATGAAAAAGTAAGCTTCGACCACTTACAAACTAACTCCTACGACCACGGCCGCTTCGACCATGGTCATGACTTTTGTTTCGACCACGCCTTCGACTGCAGCTTCGACCACACCTTCGACTGTAGCTCCGACCATGCCTTCAAATGCAACTTTGATCACACCTTCGATTGTAGCTTTGACCATGCTTCAACGCAATTAGCGTAGTCAAGATTAGTTCTAATAGCATATACAATCACAGATGTAATTTTGAAATAGGTGTTCGCCGTGTGAGATCATTACACTTGGCTATTTTCTTTTAAATAAAGCCCTTCATGATGGTCAACACACATATAGCTTGCTTCATTGCTTAGTTCTTCCTCGAGCTTGATGCTGTGTTCGAATAGAGGCAACTCATTAAATTGATTGTACTCTTCCTTATCCACGATACTCTCAATTCCGACAATCCTTCTTTTTCCATTAAGAACTACGTGACGCTTCTTATTTGCCACGTCAGTTACATAAAAAACCTAAACAACTGCCTCGTGAGTACGAATGGTTATCTTTGTATCCTATGCGTTCGAGGTCGACAATAGTGACGTCGTACTTGTCGACCTTTATACCTTGTGGGAGTTGGACCCAATAACACCAAAATAGAGGGATTTTGAAAATCACATAGTCAAGCTCCCAATCTCCTCTACAAGCCCGTAGTAGGTGCTTGAGCCAGCTGTACTAAACTACTCATCATGAAATGCATCTATGTGGACACCTGAGTTCTGAAATGTACTCTTTCTGTCCTGATCTATTGTATAAAATGTGTACCAATTAATGTTATATCCTTGCCATGTCACAATTGTAAATTTTGGCCCTTTTGTCAGCCATTGCAGCATTTCATTTAATGACCTCTCAGTAAATCGCACCCTCAACCATTCGTTGAACCGACGGTTATGTTGTCTCACGATCCAAACCTCCAACCGGCCTGGATTCTCTTGGCGTAGCATGTCCTTGTGCTCTTCAATATACGGGGACACTTCAGTCAAGTGTTGTAAGACCATGAAATAGGCTTGAGTGTACATATCCAGATCAAGAGTTATTCTTTCCTTCCAATGGTCCCAATACCCTCTGCCCTCCCCTCGTGACGAGATCAGGCACACCTATCGGTTCAACCTGAGCCATGTAATCGACGCAGAACTCAATAACCTCTTCGGTTGCATAACCTTTGATGATGCTACCCTCTACTCGAGATCGATTGTGTACATATGACTTGAGAATTCCCATGCACCACTCGAACAGGTACATATGACGAAGAAATACGAGGCCGCATATCTTTATCTCTTTCACAAGGTGGGCAATGAGATGGACTATGATATCGAAAAATGACAGAGGGAAATACATCTCAACATGACATAGAGTCGTCATCACCTTAGTCTGTAGAGCATCTAGTCCATCAGGATCGACAACCTTTTGAGCAATTGCGTTAAAGAAATAACACAGCCTCATGATTGTCATTCGAACCTTGTTCAGCAAAATACTTCTAATTGCAACAGGAAGCAGTTGTGTCATTAGCATATGACAGTCATGAGACTTTATGCCAATTAATTTTAAATCTTCCATGGAAACAAGTTTCTTCATGCTGGTGGAGTGACCGAACAAAACTTTCACACCACGCAAGCACTGACACAGTTCAATTCTCTTAGACTTAGACAGAGTGTTGTAAGAGACCAATCAAGCTATCACATACATTCTTCTCTACATGCATGACATCGATGCAATTGCGAACTTCTAAGTGCTCCTAGTAAGCAAGTCATAAAATATTGACCTCTTCTTCCACATGTTCTTCTGACGGGTTCTCAACTTTCGTCCCTTTCCAAGCACAACATTGATATCCTTGATTATATAGTAGACCTCTTTCCCGCTAAAAGGCCTTGGTGCTGAGTTATCCTCTTTTTTTCATCAAATTATTCTTCATATTGCGGTATGGGTGATACCGTGGAAGAAAACTACAGTGATGCATGTACATAGTTTTACGCGGGTTGTTCAACCACACACTCTTGGTATAATCTAAATAGTGTGAATAGGCTTTGGCTCCTTTTGTACTCAACTTCGATAGGTTACAAAGAGCAGAAAAATCATTGATGGTGCAAAACAACATGGCGTGCAAAGTGAAGTTCTCTCGTTTGTCCACATCCCATACCTATACCCCTTTGTTCTACAGTGTCACAAGATTTTTCCATCAATGGTTCTAGGTACACATCAATATTGTTTCCAGGTTGGTCCTTGCGTCACCTTGATACCCTCGCCGTCATCGGAGTCATTCTTATGCTTGCATCAGGATGCTTTGCATACCAGACAAATATGTAATTTTGCATACTCTTTACGGTAAAGGATATAATCATTCGGACATGCATGTATTCTTTCTACTTTTATTCCAATGGACAAAGAATCTTCTTGGCTTGGTAGGTGGTTCTCGACAATAAATTTCCCTCTAGAAGGATGTTCGCTAGGAGACCTAACACCGTAAAATTCTTGTTGGACCAACCATTGCTTGCCTTCAATTTTAGTAGTTCAAGAATAGATGACAACCTTATGTATTGCAGCTTGCAGTCAGATAACAAAGGTTTCTCCAGGTCCTTCAGCAAGCCCTCGAATTTACCAAACTCTCTCTTACTATAGTTTTATTATGCATCGTGTAGCATCTGATCCAGATTGTCATCATACGATCTATCCTCATTGAAAGCACAATCCACAACTGGCATATCATTGTCTCCCTCGACGATGTTATAACTACCTTCTTGTATAATTTTCTCTTCATCGTGACTGGTCCAACATGTATACCTCTTTTTGAAACCCCTTCAAATCAAGTGAGTTTCGATCTGAGCTGAGTTGGTAAACATCTTCAGATTATCATAATCAATGCATGGACAATATATATATTCTATTCCCTTCTTCAACATATCGTCCTCGGCCACTCTTCTAAAAGCAGGCACGCCATTAATATAATCTTCACTCACACGGTTCTCAATGTACATCCAGCTTCGGTCCATCTACACTACGTATGTAACAAATTAGTGTCAAATTGGATTATTAATGTTACTATAGCTAATTAACCAGCCTAGCTACTTACACACATAATTGTCATTCACCTAATAATAAATTGTCCATATCTAAATTAAGTAGCTAGCCATGTATTCATGAAGCAATATGCATGTATGTATGTGCGTGTACACACACACACACACACACATATATATATACATATATATATATATACATATATATATATCAAGTAAGAATATATTGAAGTAAACTAGGGGTATTGACCCATTCTTAAATTGGGGCAAACTGCCATCTCTCTCTAAACCTAGCTATCATCTCTCTATTACAAGGTATATAAGTTATTAGAAGCAAATACTAACATCTAATCACCAAGAACAAATCGATCTATAAGTTAGATCTACAAGCGGTATGTTTTCATCGAACTCTCTAAAGTCGGCTGCCTCCTTCAATGCAGCACAATGAAGACAGATCTGTCGAGACCACGCTGGCTATTTAATAACGTAGCATATCCCAGACGGTTCCAACTACAAACCGTCTGTGATATGAAACGATCACAGACGATATGTATTAATAACCATCTGTGAACTTTCATAGACGATTATTAATGTGAACCGTCGGTAATGTCTGCCATTATCATAGATAGTTTATATCAATAACCGTATGTGAATTATCATAAACGGTTATTGATACAAACCGTATGTGATGTTTTGAATTATCACAGACGGTTCATATTAATAACTATATGTGAAAATATCACAGATGGTTATTCATATTAACCGTCTATCATAGTTGCGTATCACAGATGGTGCACGGTCACGCTTGTAAAATCGTTTGTGATAATTACAGCACAGGCAGTACTCTATGAACCATCTGTAATGTAGCCATTTAGTATAGCCTCTTTTATAGTAGTGCGGCTCTCGTGCGCATGCTAGCGTTGACATAGCAATAAAGCATGGTAAATATTGCATTAAGTTTAACTAGTAACATTCATCAATCTAATTTATTGTTTTACCATACACTTGCATGTTTAATCTCGTGGACGATGCATGGATGGCACCAAACCTGAATCTCCACCTAAACAAGCATCATTCAGTTCCAATACACTATAGCAATACATGTTCACATATGAAACGACATCATTCCTATGTGCAAACCTAGCACATATAACCCCCTTTTACCAGACACATCTTCCACTATCTCAGTGATTAAGCATCCATTACTTTAAATCCTAAAATCCAACATAGCAAGCAATACGAGTTTTGGAACCTACACAAACTTACTCATGTAACCCTAGTAGCACAATTTAAAGATTACGTCACCTAAACCCCTGAGTTTAGCCCTAAAGGTTGTGTTGGTCTGTACTAGACAACAGCCTCATCGAAAGCATATCTTCCAAACCATTCCACCAAATTCAATGTTCTAGCATTCTTTAGAACTAATAAAATTAGCTACAAGTTTCTAATATATCAAACTCTCATATTGTCCCCTTAACATGTCCAAAAGTCTCCGTAGAAGGCCTAGCACATGGGATCCATCTACCACCATGTTCTAGCCATTCCAAATGCATCTATCTTACTAATCCGCACTATATCCTCTACACAAAATGATAAACCAGCATGGGAAAAGGATTCGAGGTGTTACCTTGGTGACGAACAGTTACATCGGGGAACCTTCTTCCTTTTCTTGGCCAGATCTGGTGTCGCTTCAGCCTCTCTCCTCTTTCTCTTCCTACTTCTCCCTTTCTTCTTTCTCCTCTTTTCTTCTTGGCCAGCTCCTCTCTCTCTCGGTCAACTCCTATTTCCCTCTTCCTTCCCCTTTCTTCCCCCTCCTCTTCTTGGTCGGCAAGAAGAAGGGCGACGCGCATGGGTGGAGGGAGAAGGGCGGCACAGGTGACAGAGGGGAGAAAGGTTGCACTAAGGCTGGCAGCCTTGGCGTGGCTCCCCCAAGAAACGACAACATCCGGTGTGGGGCAATGGCAGCGCCGATGGGAAATAGCGGCGGCAAACATGTAACAACAGAGGTCGGCAGCAGTGGGCACGGCGCAACTGGGAATGGCTAACGACGCCAGCTTGGAGCGACTACGAGTGGTGGCATTGGTAGGCAATAATGCACAAGGGAGGTATGGTGGCAACAGGCTGCAATGCGTAGGGGCGACAATGTAAGGCTATGGCGTTCGTGGTCGGTGGCTCGGCGACGATTGCCTGAGGTGGCGTGCATGGGGGGCAAGGGCGGCAATGTCGGGAGCATGGGGGAGGATAAGGCTTCTGCATACCCGTGGCTTGCCCTTATGAGGGGATCGATGTGGGTCGGGTCGGCTTGGCTTTGGGCTGGCCCAGCCGCCCCAATCATATCTCTTTTTTCTGGTATTATAGCTCAAGCCTATGCCATTGCAACAACAAGATCATGCTTTGCTCTCCCAACTACCTTCCCATGTTGATCACCTTAGCCTCGTTCCAAACAACAATGATTTCTGGCTTTTGATTTTTAGAAGCTAAAAGATGTTTGAGACGCGTTAGTTTCTTAACACGGCTTTTTTCCTTTTTTCCCCCTTTACATTATCCGTATAGATATAACAGTATTTTTTATTTTCCTTTTTCCTTTAATTAAATACCTCAGAAAAATTTAATAGCCGCTATAGTATCATTTCAGCCAAAAAAACAAAAGCAATAGTAATTTGGAATAAGGCCTTAAGCTAGCTCAAGGTTGTAACGCGGTGTATGTAAATGCCAACCGCTATTGCGATGCTATGTAAATTCCGGCCGCTATTGCGATGCTACTAGGGGTGCAAACGGAACGGATATTTCCCGACCGTCCGTCCGTTTTAATTCGGATACAATTCAGAGTATATTTTCGGATATCCGGAGTTTTTTACCGGATACGGAAACATAATCGGATATTTTCTGTCGGATACGAATACGGATTCGGAAAAGTCATTATCCAACGAATACAGAGCTATCCGAATATTTTTTCGGATAGTTACCGGATTTTTATCCGATAACTATCCGGTAAGAACGCCGACTCCCGAGTCTCCTGACTCCGATTGTCCATCTCTCCATCCAAGGCTCCGAGATATGCATCGGGTTTCCCAAACGATGTGGCTCTTGTCAGTCTCAGATCGACAGATCCCCACTCGACTCTCCTTCCACACGAAACAGCAGCAGTGCCGCCGCCGCCTGCCTCTCCTCCCAATGGACCGACGCCACCACCGCCTACCTCTCCACCCCCACGGACTAGTACCGCCTTTCCCTACCTCCGCCCCCACAGATCCTCGTTGTCGCCTGCCTCTCCTCCCTCACGGACCGACGCCACCACCGTCTACCTCTCCGCCCCCACAAATCGGCGCCGCCGCCTGCCTCTCCTCTCCCACGGACCGACGCCACTGCCGCCTACCTTTCTGCCCCCACACACCGGCGCCGCCTTCGCCCACCTCCGCCCCCATAGATCGGTGCTGCCGCTCGCCTCTCCTCCCCCACGGACTGACGCCACTGCCGCCTGCCTCTCCACCCCCATGGACCACCGCCGCTTTCGCCCACCTCCGCCCCCACAGATCGGTGCTGCCGCCCGCCTCTTCTCCCCCACAGACTGGCGCCGCCGCCCGCCTCCGCCCCCTACAGACCGCCATCGCCGCCCGTCATTGGGTTTGTTTTCTTATATATTTCTCCATTTCTTATCACTAGTAATCCAGAATCTCCAATATTGGATGCATGAAGGACTTATACTATCAATGAGTCAGTAACCAGGTGACCGTGCTTCATCTGTAGCCTTAGCAAGAACTTCTTCGAGTTTCATCTCTGGAGCCCCTTGACTCTCCATAACACTGCAGCATTCTGAAAGTGTCCAAAGTTAGTTCTGTGAACTTGACCTGTATTACATACAACAGCATTCTGTGAGGGATGTTTTCAATTGATCGACATATCATTGTGCAAGACAAGTGGAAAACTAGAGGAACAGTAAAATTATTAATGAAGGGAAAATAATATATATGTAACCTCATTTCGGCGATAGCTTGTTAATACAGCTTCCTTCAGTTTGAGTACTTTTTTCGAATGGAATCTTGCAATAGATGCAAGGTTCAATGGATAAGAATCAAACAAGTTGTCATATCTAAGTGATCTAGCTCCCTTGTATATAATACCTGCACTGTATATAGTCTATATTTGTTTCAGGAACCGAATACAAAAAGGTGTAGTCCTTCAGATCAAAGACTTTGTATTCACTGCAAGAACAGTTTTTATTTTATCAGAAAAATGAATAAAAACTGCCATCAAAATAGTTTATTTAAAAGTTTGTATCAATCTTTCTTTGAAACAGTGACACCTTTTTCATTCACCTCATCAAACCCTACATATCCGGGCCAAGATACATTTTCTGTTTCAAATATATCAAATCCCAGATTCACTTGATTTCTTCTTATGTATCTGCACAAACAGAAAAGTTATCTTATAGAATCAATCTGCAGTATGAACATGTCTTAAATTACAACTTCCTTGATGTTTTGTTTTGAATGAGCAATATTACTAAAATTATGATAATTTTAGGAAAGCAAAATTGAGTTTATGAAGTTATAGTTTCAATTAAAAATAGCCTTTTGTAAAAAAAATAAATTAGGACATGTAGTCCATAGCTGGACTAACCTTCTTCTGATTTGGTTGCAGGATATTGATAAGTTGATATGGCTGCTGCAAGTGGAAATGCGAGCATTTGTGCAAGCACAAGAGCATCCCCTGCTGTGACAAGATTTTTGCTAGACAAGATTTGCATTGTGAACTTATCATGTGATATAAATGTAATGAATTTAAATGAACTAGTGATGTACTTGACTACTTTACTATGAATAATTCGTACTTTTGAACCATATTGCATGTAGCTAGTTATCTACTAGTCTACTAGTTTAACTAGGCTCTACCATTTACTTGCTACTTTGCTAGCTAAAATTTACTAATTGCGTAATTTATCCCTATCATCATGTGAAATTTACTTTCGCGCATTATCCGACTAAATATTAGTAACCGAGACTAACCATATCCGGAGCGGTATGTATTCGCTCCGTATTCGTGACCGAGAATATCCACATTCGTATTCGTATCCGGCACTATCCGTGTCCGATTCCAACTCCAACAAAAAAAATATGAAAAAGGATATGAGATGAGCAATATCCGTTAGTATCCGCTCCGTTTGCGTCCCTAGATGCTACCAAGTGCCAACTTGTTTGTGAATTGTGATTCTCGGCGGCAGTTCACCAGACAGAACAATTTCCACTTGACTATGAGCGTGTCAAAGGGAAAAAGAACAATCACATGCCACAAACCTGCATGGAAGTGGAGCGTCACTTTTTGGCAAAATGGAGCCATTTGTCAGATGTAAAGATGCAATGCGTGCTGTGGGATCCACCACTGCTGCCACAGTGGGAACATCATATCAAGAATAGTATTATCCTCTGTCCTCACTGACCTCAACACGAAAATAATGTCGTCCTCAGGGACGGCAAAACTTTAGTTACTCACAAATTGTGCAAGGGAACAAAAGACTATGAGCGTCTAATGGGGACATTATGCCTTGGTAGCGAGAAGCTACCCTCAGTATATGTTCTTCCGCAAAAGTAAATAAAATTTATGCCCTGAGAAAATTCCGGTTCACCAAGGTCCATCGAATGATCCATGTCATATTGAAGGCATATAGGAGTAAATCAAATGATCGAACTGGCAGGCTAACACATCGACACCTTGTATTAGCCGTCCACCATGGTCCATGTCATATTTAATTGTGCTTACATTTCATTTAAAAAAAATTACAACATCACTCTGGTTGAACAATTGAGTTACTTTACTTCTGAAACTTCAGTGAACATCATTACTATCTCAAACGGACATAAGGTAGCCGTGCATCTGGATACGGGCTACAAAAGACTGTCGAGCTGAGACTGCAGATCAGGTATAGACAACATACCGATAGATTGAATTTCATCAGCTGAGTATTCTGACGTCAGAAGGGATTGTAGCTGTATATGAGCCTCAACTATATTTGTCCTGGGGCAAAGAAGAAAGGAATAAGAAGAAATATACAGAACAGACAAACTTTTACTAGTACATAAAATGTTAGACCCTCTTCTCCAGTTTATAGTAAGTATTGTTGGCAAAGATATTAGTATTAACATAGTTAAACAATTTTAGAAATAAAGGTTAGTTTTGTATTCGATTAATCTCAATCCATTTGAGATGAATTAATGTTCTTGTTTTCAGAAGTACAGCTTCGCTTTGTTAAACTCGCAATTTATTAAAAAGTACAGAAGCACAGATAGCACTTTTCAAACTTATGCTTCCACCGACCACAGCATTCATCAGGTGTCCTGAAATTATATTTCACTGAACTAAACAAGGAACTCCGATAAAAAGTCTGAATGGTGCACACAAGTAAACAGTACCGTGATTGATAATGGTGTAAGAAAGTACATAGATTTATGAAAATAGTGGACTACTAGGTAAAGGTGCCGCTCCAATTAGCTTCCGCTTCCAGTTGTGAGAAGCCAGAAGCCGGTTGGATCCGGAGCATGCGGTGCTGCGGCTCATCGAAGAAGCTCTCAAAGCAATAAATCGCCTTTGCCTGGGTGCCGACACCCCCCAACAACTCCATTCCTCTTTCCCCACTTGTGCACGCAGCCCTCCCCCTCCAGCGAGCTCTGACAGCCCGAGCTCCGGCATCGCCGAGGTGCGGCGCTTGCAGTCACTAACACGCGCCACCTCCTTCGGTCCGAATCCAAGATCTGTGCCCGTTCATCCTTGAGTCGGACAAGGAGCTTGCGACGAGGTCCTCCCACCAAGCACCTTGCCCGCTGCAAGGTACGGCCTATTCGCTTCGTCTTACTCTCGTACGTATTTTGCTTCGCTTTGACGGTAGAGCTAGTTGGAGATGGTTTGCCGCCGGTTATGTTTAGCTTCCTTGTTTGGTCCCACATGTGTACGCCCCTTTGTTGCGCACTTGTTCATCGCACTGGCATGAACTGATTCAAGCACTCAACGGGTACGATTTGCAGGAGGTTCTATGACGTGTTAACGAACAAGTTGTGGACATCATTGCACCATCTGATCCTACGTGTAAGACTGTGCATTCGAGGCACCTGCAGCAAAGATTCTACCTACATTTCAACAACTGCATAGAGACCATTGACGGCACACATCAGATTCATAGTAACAAACAACAAGAGGGCGTGGCATTTCAACAGGCATGGGTACACCAGCCAGAACGTGCTCACCATGTGACTTCAACTGTAAGTTCACATTTGTGTACGCCGGATGGCCCGACTTAGTCCACGACACTCGTATCCTACACGAGACAATGGCAAAGTACGGCGACTGCTTCCCGCGTCCACCGGCAGGTAATACGTCCGAACAGGTTTCAATTACACCATGTATTACACAAGCAACAATAACTGATATTTTCCGTTCACGGTTATCCCCCTTGTTGACAAGTACTACCTCGTTGACTATGGGCATCCCAACAGGTTGGGGTACCTAGCCCCGTATCGCAACAACAGGTACCACCTTTCGGACTTCAACAACAGTACACAACCGTTAGGGATGCAGGAGCTTTTTAACTACTTGCACTCCTCCCTACAGAACGCCGTCAAGAGTGAGTTTGGCATGTGTAAAGGAAAATGATGCATACTCAACAAGGTTCCTAGGTATAAGGATCGCAGGCAACAAGCGATCATTGTAGCAACAATAGTATTGCACAACTCTATCATCGACGCCGAGTTGGCTGTGAGTGCCCCCCAACCCGTCGACCTAGCACGCGGGACCTTTGGCGATGGTTGCAACCGTGCCGCCTGGCATTCCGCATGCCACTGATACCGTACTGATGGACATGACACGTGACTGGATAGCAGCGTTGTTGGTGGCATCGGGCTAGGTTTGCCATTCAAAATGTACCAATATATAATTTGCAGGTCTACTCGTTGCGTACCCGTTGTTGGTTATTAGCCTGTACTCATATGTCACCGATCAGCTAATTTCAGGTTGTTTCAACTTAGTTTAGCTTCCTTCAGTTTCTTTAAGCCGCTATAGTACTACTTCGGCCGCTATAGTTCTTTTGCAGTCGCTACAGTGCATTAAGCCAGAAGCTAGAAGCAAAAGGCTAGAATGAGCAGGGCGTGCTAAACTAATAGGGACTTCAGCAAAATCTGCTGCGATAGAACTACTAGGTGGACATGTCCCCTCGAGCATTGGAGTTCCCATGCTTCCAGAAGTCCCACAGACAGCTACAAATTTGTATATATGCCCAGAATGGCGCCCACATTAGAAACGGGTAGTAAGTAACTAACTGGTTACAGCTCATGACTAGGGATGGCAATCGGGCGCGGCGGGTACGGGCAGTGCTTGCCCATACCCGTACCCTCGACCCCGATTTACGCCCACGAGCATACCCGCGAAGGACCACGGGTAAAAAACCTCGCCCATACCCGTCGCCCGCGGGCATACCCGTTTACTCGCGAACTGAGTACATCACATTCAAACATCACCAATGCATCACAAATTCACACATTCAATAACTACAATGGAAATACAAATGAACATAGTTCCTCACACCAGGGGAAACAGATATCTCATATTTCAACCTACATAACCCTAACCAATAGCTAATGCGTCTCATTTCCTCACTGGAGACATAACAATGGTTACTAAAACACACTATACCATCGAAATTCGCCGTCGCCCGTGCGTGACCACCACCACACTGGCCGCTCGTCATCGACGGCACCCGCATCTGGCTTCCTCGTCAGCCGACGACGCTGCCCTGAGGTCTACACACACGCCGCCGCCTCCGTTCCCTGTCGCCTCGTCGCTACCCCGCTTCGATCTGGCAGGACCTCCGCGCCGCACCTGGCGTCTTCAGCCCGGATCCGAGTGGATCCACCGCCATCAGGCCTTCCACGGCTCAGATCCTCGTCGCCCCGGTTAGGACCACCGCTGCCGCCGCTCGGATCCTCGTCGCCGCCGTCATGGAGTCCTCTGGCGGGCTCTCCCCGCTCCGCCAGAGCTGTCGACTGCTATCCGGCACGCACCTCGCCGGATCAGGCTCGCCGCCGCCTGGAGGCTCTCCCGCCCGAGCCGCCTGGAGGCGCGCCGCTTCACCTCCATCGCCGATCTTCTTTGTTGCGTCGGATCTTCGTCACTCGCGCTTAGCCTCTCCGACGCTGATCTTTTTCGTTGCGCCCGAGCATCGACAGCCGGAGTGTTTCCATGGGGTGTGACTTGTGAGGCCTGTGCCAGGTACTGTGTGGCTTACTGAGGAGTTTTTCCATGGGGTCTCTCGGAGAGGCGGCGGCTGGGAGGTTTTGGTGGATTGGAGCCGAGAGGCCCGAGATTTGGAGGCCGAGTCAGTGAGTAGTGACAGAACGTGGTGGATGTTAGGGTTTACAGTTTTTAGGAGGGCCCACTTGTCAGTCTATTTCACGGGTAAACGGGCGAGACGGGTACGGGTAGAGCTAACCCATACCCGTACCCGTTTACCCGATGGGCAGAGATTTCCCCCTATTTTCCTACCCGTAGGTAAAGAATACATCCCATACCTGACTCCATTAGGGTATTTACCCACGGGTAATCGGGTAAACGGGCACAATTGCCATCCCTACTCATGACCATATTTCCAGACCAGGATAGACTACATACCAATTTACCATATGGTTCAGGGGTTAGATTTATGTGAATTATATCTTATGATTTATTATGGCAAAAAACTTATGCTGCTTGCTGACTTTGGCCAAATCAAACATTATTGCATTAAACAAATAACGGCGGTGAATTCTTTACAAAGCAAGAAGGGAAAACAAAATAGAGGGTTTATGGGTGCTTTGGGATGTAGATCCTTACTTGATGGGTTTGAATAAAATCAATCGTGTAGATGGATTTTGCAAATACAGCCTCATCTTGGTCATTACATTGGGCAAATCGTGCTGAATAGCAGTCCCAACCTGCTTCAGGCAGAAGGAATTTTTACATAACATATGGAAAAGCAGCATGGTAGTAACTTGCTTCATATTGACAATTTGACATGTACCTTTTGAACCAGTTCTGCAACTTTATCAGGAGAAGCAAATGCTTGTGTCTTAAGGGGTTTTGCTAGAACAGAATCCAACTTCTGACCCTGGCTACCTGAGGACAGTGCAACTTTGACAGCAGTTACCTGCCAGACAATGAAACATCATGTTACATCCATATTAGAGTATAGCCTACTAGTCTATAACATTGATTTTTCCAGTAGAATGTGGTTATCCATCTCGCATCCTGGCTTTAATGCTTGGTATAAAATGATGGCCTAATTAAAACTAGGGATTGGGATAATCACAACACAAGATAACAACAGTTCGGGCCAACTACATTTATTACAGCAAAATAAAATGCAAAGCCACAAAGGCTTTGACCCTTTTTACACTTGAAAGGGGGCTAAGTTTCCATAGACCATACCTTAGTAACAAAAGAAAGCATTGGGTCCACTACTAATTTAGTGATGGACATTATAAACTCCTCACAAGTAGATTTGAGGCTTTTCTCCAGTTCCTGGAATAAAAGAGCAGTACTAGCGAAATTAACTGAAATCAAGAAAACTGAAAGAGGATGTGAGCAACTAGCCAACGCCAAGACAATCACGTTGAAGTATTGCCTATTTTAGCCATTATTTAGCAAGTGTCAACAACTTCAGGACATGTCAAGTTGCACTTGCACATGCAAGGTCCTATATTCCTATGTATGCACAAATGCATGCACATCTGCACCCTTTGTTTTCAATTTTCAAAATATGCAATGCCAACTTTCTAGTAGCAACTAATGAGAAATCAATGTAAACATTTTCCCCTAAACTTTTAGGCCAAAAAGCAAAATTTATCAGTTCAAGTTACTTACTTTTCTGGTATCAATTTGGTTCTCCAGAACACGGGGAGAAAAGGACCTAGCAAGCGATGTTGACCCTGACCAATCAAATAATGAGACCTGGCCCCTAAGAATCCTTCTTAAGTGATCCTGTAAAACAAACACGTGATTTAGTTAGCTATCAGAGATGATCCATCCACATGATATTTAACATTTGTATGATAGAGCCCAAGAATAAATAAATGATAACAACAAAAGCTTTGGACCTGTGGAATTTCACATAATTAAATCAAAGCAATATTAGACTGTCCAAAAGGTTAACCAAGATTCAAGAAACAAGTCTACCAGAGCTTCAGTACAAGTTAGATGGAAAGAGAAAGTATAAGTGCAGAGTAGATTTTGAAAAAACCATATACAACTAGGATTTAAGTTTCTCTAACAAAGACTAGGATGTAGGTGCATCTTAATTGCTCTTGCCAGAAAATCACTTATAGGGGCAGCAACTTGTGGTTCCAAGTTCTGCTGACCAATGCTTGAGTCTAATTTGATGGAACACAATAGCCATTTTTTGCCTATTCGACCCAACTAGTGGGAGGTCGTTTCCCCCTAATTTGTAATCTACTACCAATGAAAGCAACAAGGAAAACAAAAACATCTTTCTCAACATTTCATTCAGCAGAAGAGGACAATAAATGGAAACAAGGCCATTTATCACAAGGGCACAAGAAAATATTAACAAAAATTTGCCACCAACTCAGAGGCGCCTAGTTGGTAATAACTCTTATGGTCTTACCACAAATATCAAATGAAAGGAATCAAGCACAGGAGCTAATTTGTTTCATATATCAGACGGTCTATTAGAAATTTGATTTTATGGTGATGAGATCTATCGAACACACCAGTTTTTTTTTATGTCATGTAGCAGATGGCCTAGTAAAAGTTTAGTTGATATTAGAACTATCTTTGCATGCATAATAGATGAACATAAAATTCAAAAAAGGAAACATGCGAAACAGTTTTGGAAAACAAGCATCAATGGTGTATATATAATAGTATAATGAAAGCAAATATAATCCAGAACATGAACAGTACTGAAAGCATCAGGCTTCAAGTCAAGAAGTTCCCATGAAGATGCAAGGGAATAAGGGATAAACAATTAATACTCCATATGCAAAGGATAAAGTTGCACATACCAGCAAATGGGAGAAATCCAGCTCCTTATGTGTGACAGAGAACTCAATATCAAATGGAGCAATCTGAAAACATGTAAAGCATCATGGATTAATATATGTAATGAAATTTCAAGATGAGATAATAGATAGTTGTTTGGCCACCTGTTCCCTTAAAATAAGCAGGTGCTTAATTAGGAAAAGCTGCCCATCCATTGGGGTTGCTTTTTTTGCAATGACCTTGCTTGCATTCTGTTCACAGGATCAACAGTTTGTCGCTGAGCATAACAAACAATGTAGCATAATACAGAAACTGCAAATACCATGTTCTTTAGATCTCATGGACAATTAGAAAAAGGAGAGAAGGGACCTGAAGAGATGTTGAGCAAACTTCTACAGCTTCCTGTGATAATTAAGTAATATGTCAAGTTGAATCACCAGGTCATCAAGCGATAAAAAAAGAATTAACAAGATAAATTATCTTAAGCTTTGAGAGGTCCAATACCTGGGCTAATCCAGTAAAAACTGAAGGCTCTAAGCAGTGATATAACTTTGATAGGCACGACACTGTTTTCTCCAATGGTCTATACCATGTCACATATATGTCTGAGCTGTCACTGACCTACAGATTGAAACATAAGCAATAAAATTAATTATTGTGTCTCAACTAGATCTAGATATTTTCTCATGTTCATTATTAACTTGATTCATTTATAAGCACTATGTGATTTCTTAAGATCAGATGCAACCATCATGCAAAAATGTGATATTGGCATACATGAGAAGGGAGAGAAGAAAGTCCAAAATCTACTCGTAAACTGAAAGTATCATCTTACGCACACAAATCTGTGTCAGATAAAATATATACAAGAACCTGCAAGCATTACTATTAGACAGCCAAATTCTAATACAGGATCTTATAAAATGTGTAGGACCATAAGGAGTTAAATAGGAAATAACCATTTTTTTATGAAATAAGAAGAAAACTAACGTTAGCACTTGAAGTTGTATCTACGGATCTCTCAAGCTTTCCAGGATAATCCAGATCTTCATTAGAAGGGCGGAAGTTTGCAATCTGAAAAAAAAAGTGAGACGATAAAGATTAAGCAAAAGAGTTGCAATGAATTAAACAATAGCTGTTTCAACTAAAAAAAAGAGTTTAAACTTGTTTTAACAATGGAATGAAATAACTAAATCCTTTTGACAGGACAATAAACGAAAGGCCAAAAATGTAAACATGGAATACAGTTACTTCAAAAAGAAAAAGAAAGCGAGAGTGCTATCATATCAACTCAGATCTGATAGAGCTTAAGCTTGTCCAGATGTTACTTAAACTCGGGGAAGCTTCAAGAGCAACCCTGAAGAACACCCGTCAATATGCTCACTGTCCAGAGAATAGCACAATCAACACATATGCTGATCTTTACAACCTACAACAATGCAACAACCAACCATTTCCCTCACCATTACCCATGCAACACATGCAGAGGCTCATATGTGCATAATCATGTTCATACAGATGGCCAAAATGGAAACCAAGCAGTTCAAATGATTTTTGTGTTGTTTAAAGCAGCCATTTGAATTATCAAGTTTTTACTAAGGACTTTTGTAGGTTCTACAACAAACTCAACATAAGTCCACATGGTAGCTGATTTGTGTAATACCATTAGAAAGAAAAGTGAGGAACGAAGACAATCCAAGGGAGAATAATAGGATAAAAAAAGGTTGTGTCGCCAAAGCCCTCCGGCTTTAAAATGCCAAATCAATAGCGCTCATCGAGGTTCCTAGACCGTCCGGAGCCCGCCGGTGCCTCTCGCTTAAGTGAGCCTCATCATTCAGCAGCAAAGGAACTCGACACCCACATTTTTTACCGACTTACCTTCTGCAGTAGAAAAACAAAGAACAGTGCCACGCTCACCCTATGGACCAATGGTCCATAAGCAAATAGCAAATCGAGAGAGGCAAGAAGATATGGCAAGGGCAGCCAGGATATTGCACAAAGCCAAGAGAGAGAAGCTGCCCAACCTTGCCTCCATTCTTAAGCCAACTAGAGAGAGAGAGAGCCAATGCCATTTTATCCTTACTCTCATCCCATTTCTCTGTCCCAGAACCGAAGAGCAAGCCCAAGGCACAAACCAACAGAGAGAGAGAGAGCTAAGAAAGGCTGTGAGAGCAGAGTGGAGGCAAGGAGTAGAGGAGGCCACAGGGAGTTGGGGAAGATTGATGGCGTGAAAACAGAGACCGCAGCAACCAAGCCACCAAGGACCACCATGACCACGTTGAACCGGACCAGGACAGGGAGGTAAGAAAGATTGACGAAAATACATGGAGAGCATCATCACCACCACGGCCATCGTCATCGCCTTCTTATCTCCACCCAACCCGAACCAAGTAAGGCCCTCACCCCCATCCCATAGCGCATTCACGATAGCATAGAACAAACACACCACAACGCGACGGCAGTGAGTCCGCAAAAGAACCGTCGCGAGCCCTTGGGAGGCGACATGCTCCCCGGCACATGCCGCCCACCAAGTCCCGACGCGATGGCCAAAGGCGCAAAACTTTCCCCAGCCTTGTGTGATTGAGTAGAGCAAAAAAAATAGAAACTGAATCAAAATGCGTAAAGTAAAAGGAGGAGAAGAGTGGACCGTCCTGGGTAGGAAGAAGGGTAAAGGTGAACTGGCGAAGCCATAGTAAGCCATGGGAAAGACCGGAGTCGTGGTGCCCGACCACAGCTAAGCTGGACAACCAGGGTGCCCAAGTTAGCGCTAGCGATGCGGGGCCGAACCAACAACCAGCATGGGGGGACCGGGAAGCGACGCATGGAGGCAGTTGATCGGGGGAGGGCGCACGAGTCCAACGAAGGAAGCCGAGACGCCCAACCACGGCCGGCGTTGAGCAAGGGAGGCACACCCGAATCCCGACGGTGGCAAGCCTTGATCCAAGGTGAGCCCAAGGGGAAAGTAGAGAGGAGCTAAGGATAGGTGCCGGGGAAGCCGCCAGCAGCCAATGGGTGGCCGACGACCCCGCGGCAAGAAACCCTAGACAGAGCCTAGGACACCAAGCCAAGACCGATCAAGCCATAGGAGAGCTCGAGCAGGGGGAATCATAGAGCGGCATAGGGGATCCGGCAGAGGAGGTGGCACGCCATGGCCGATGAGCCCGTAGGGGGTGGCGACATGTTGAGTCGCAAGAGAGAAGAGCCAAGAGGTGAAGAGAGGAGAGGATAAGGTTCGGCTGGGTGAGAGAGAAAAGAGAGATCGGGAGAGAAATGAAAGAGAAGAAAAAAAAGAAGAGAAAAAAAGAAAAGGGAAAGTAAAGAAAATTATAACAAAGGGAGAAACAAGGTTTAATGTGTGCGACAAAATCTTTAGCCTTGAGCATTCTGATGCTTGTGACAAGTTTGGGCGTAGGACGATGTCCAACTATGTGCGTGAATCACTATGGTATTGAGACTGGATGATACTGTATAGGTGGAGGCTCTGGATTGGTGCCATCCACACATCGTCCTCGAAATTAAACAGGCAAGTGTATAGTAGAAAAAATAATTGTGATAGATGCTTGATACTTATTTTTCCATACCATGTTTTACAGCATTTTAAGAAATGATACCCCTGCTCACATGTTGATTGTACTGGGATGAGTGACGCTCATGGTTGATTGTTAATGTTGGACGAATGTTACATCATGCATCGCACTCATACACAGGACTTATCTCAGGTAGACATTTCACGGGAGTGGGAAGATAAAGACCTACTCCAGTAGGCATCCCACGGAAGTGGGAAGATAAAAGCTTACTTCGGTAGACATCCCACTGGAGTGGGAAGATAAAAGCCTTCTTCGGTAGGCATCCTATGGGAGTAGAAATAGAAAGATAAAAACCTACTTCAATAAGCACTCTATGTGAGTGGAGTTTGAGTAGGATTAATTGTTAATGTTGGAAGAATGTTGCATTCTGCAAAATGCATATGAGCCAGGGTGGTGAGTATGTCATATAGCTAGTCTGGAGTGCATGAGCTAGGTCGATGAGAAAGCTATATAACTAATCCGGAGTGCTCATGAGTAAGACCTTACTGCAGTAAGCACTCCACAGGAATTGAGATTGAGGCCCGTATGAAAGAAGATGGGGCGAGAGTGGTTCATCGACGGGTGAACACTCAACTCTACAGGTATGAGCTCAAAAGGTACATGTGGATATTGCATTGCATGAAAGAAACATAAGACAATGAAACAGTGACAAAGATTATGTTTACAGTTCATAGATATAGGTTTTACTAACAATTACAGAGGTTGTGTTTTACAGTTCTCGGATATAGGGTTTACTGAATTGCTATGTTGTCACCACTATTTTATTATATACTTGCTGAGTTTTTGAGCTCACGCTTGATTTGTTATTTTTTTGGGTGAATTGAAGGCAGCATGCATAGGCAGGAGTAGCATATTTATTTCACGTGCAAACAGTAATTCACAGGTCACCTTTAGTTGACATAATCAGACTTTAATAGCGTGCTTTGGTAGTTAGCATTAAAAATGTGTTTTAATGGAAATGCTACGCATTGTGGCTCATGTGTTTCTTTCAATAGTTGGTAAATTTGTACAGTTGCTTCAATGCTCATCGGTAAGCGTGTGTGCTTATCATGCCATTGAGTTAAACAGAGAAGATGCTACCGGATTCTAGCAGCAATAGATGTAAATGGTACTGTTTGGATTAGTGGTAGCATTCCAGGCCCAATGGGTGGGCTAGGGTGTTACATTTAAGGAGCCACTCCACTACATATGAAAACAAATGATGGAAATATGTGTGCGCTAGACAGTAAAACAACAACATGATGACTGTGATAAAACGAAGTCACTCATCAAAGAAAGACATTTAAAATAGTACCTCCTCACGAATATGAGTGCGAGCACAAAATGCCAACCGCTCGTGAACATCAGCAAGTATCCTCTGCATCATTGGACGGAGCCCGACTACTGATTCACCACGTCTACTCAATTGTTCTCCTAGCACTTCAACCTTCAGAATGTCAACGAGTTCACAGAGAGAATCAATGTTTCCTTCATATATCAGTCTAGGCCTTAGAGTATCATACAAGTATGTGCACCTGAATGGAAAAGCAATTCAGTTAATCATCTTACTTAAAACAGTTGAGTTTATAACAGTTGAATATCTGCTTTCCAGACTTATGTGACAGTTTCCATAAAGCTCATTTAAGAAGGCAAAGGAGATTATTAGTTGATGTTAATCTTCAAGTTAAATCCTTGTAATTATGTTTGATAGGGCATGTAGTTAAATCCTTGTAATTATGTTGGATAGGGCATGTGCCTTATTTTTTGATCCAGTGGACCCTTTTCTTGTACTACATTTTGTAATTAATTAATTATTATTTCAGTAGGTCTCTTCCTACTGTTCTCATTAATTAAAAAAAGTATGCACACTACACAAGAAATCCCATGAGTCTAGTTTTGTGATTATCAAGTTTGGTGAATTGCACAAAATAAATCATTTGTAACTTGTAAGATTGCCAGCATATACACAAATTACAGTAACAGAACCAAAAGGGAATAAAATAAGCTTACAATGGGTCCATTAAAGGGGCAATACTTGAAACATCTGATGTGGATGCTGGGAAGAAGTGAGCAAAAAGCTGGTGCTCAAACTGGCATGCCTGAGAAGCAGCAGGGAAACTAGTAAAACATTTTTTCTAGAAATCAAAATGATACAACAATGTAGAAAATTGAACCGCAAGAACAACTCAAGCTTAGATAAAATATAAGTGCATCATACTCAGGATGCATAGTAAGTGGAACTAATTATTTAACACATTTCATATGTGAACACATAATATTAGGCCACTGGATATACAAAGCATGATGAGGACATCGCGAAGACACCAATTGGACCGATTATATGAGCATAAGCTAAACAAATTAATCAACAGGTGAATTCGCTCCTAATTGAATTTGGTTATAATTTACGTGAGAACTGGATACTACCTCATTCCAATGTGTTGTGCATTCTCAGGTTTGAACGATGTGAAGTTTTTGGAATTGAAACCATGGAAAAGAAGCTAATGAAAAAGAAATACTTAAAGTCAAGCAAGGGAAGACACGTTCAAGTCCTCATTGCCACGTCGGATCGACCACAACAGCAAATGAACTCACAAAGATGTTTCGGACATTCAAACGATTTCAATTGGTATAAAAACTACCTTTGGATCAGTCTGATCAACCTCAGATGTGTTCAGGACCGTTCAATCCACATCGGGCGCTCGCAAAACTTTCGGAATGTTCGGACCAGTCCGAATGATTTCGATTGTCCGAGCCATCCGATCAGCGTTGGATAGATGCTTCGGAGACGTTCGGACTGCTTCGAACGATCGCACCGTCCGATCTTCCACGGACCGCCTGATCGCCTTGGAAACGTTCGGCCCACTCCAAACGAGTCATATCGTCCGATCTTCAACGGACCGCTTGATTGCCTTGAAGACGTTCGGATCGCTCCGACGTTCGTTCATTCTGTGACGTTCGATCGGTTTTGGACGGTCAATAGTGACGGTGACGTTCGGACCGCTCCGAACATTCGCCCTTCTGCGTCGTTCGATCAACTTTAGACAGTTGATATTTATGTTAACATTTGGACCAGGCCGAACGATCCAACCGTTGGATTTGTTAGAGACGCTTGCAGCCGTTCGATTGATTTGAAGGTGTTTGGAACAGTATGACTGTATCTCTGATCGTATTCCTGGCATATAAAGACAATAACTTTCACATACGAAGTCCGATTGAGGTGATCTTAGATTCGTTGGAAAGTTTATTTCAGGGCTACGTAATGGAGGAGTATGTTAAGTATATGAAGGCACATATACTATTGGCCCATATGGTTATCTATATATTGGCATCTCCACTATTGGAGTCTTTGTCTTCTAAAATCCCTAATGTAAGTCATAGAGTATTTATCTTCAAAAGCGTTATGGCTTTTTATTTTTATTTTCTTTTTGTGAGAGTACGAGTCTAAAACACTTAGAAGTTGAGTAGGAGACCTGGAGGCCTCCCAAGGGTTATACAAGCCTTGTAATACGTAACTTTTTGGGAGACCACGATTAAATCTATTATTTTCAAGAGAGAGTTATATACTTGTTCTTCCTAAAGTTTGTCATCTGATTGCAACCTAGAAGGAAATTGGATATTTCTCTACATCGTTGTTCTTGTGATTCCTTGTGATTCTCAGGAGCTGTGATGCGTCTACTTTGTGGTCGGATAGACAGGATCACGAGCGTGTAGTTGGGTGAATTATTTTGTCGCAGGTTGTTGTTCTGACAGTGGTTGGCGCCATCGGTTCGTCAGATTACACGGATCCAAGTTATCATTATCGATCTTACGTCGTGAAGATCGGGCACCCCGCATCAAAGCATGATATTTCCTCTACTTTTCAATGCTATTACATATAATTGTAAGTTGTAACTTACATAAACGATAAACCCCAACAAAAATTCACTACACAAATGAAATCTGAATAGGCTGATTAGAGTTACCTCCATCAAATAGGCACATCCAAACCTTGTTAAAGAAGGCAAGGTCTCTTTTCTAGCAAACTCAGAAATTCGCTGCTGCACCATTCCTCGTATCTAGAAGTAAAATCAAAAGCTATAAGAAATAATCAAGTTAAGGTCAAAACAGAGCATAGTTAAATACCATTTTAACTTACCAAGTACAGCCTCTGTTCACAAAACAAACTATGACATTCTGAAAGAATCTGCGCGTATTCCTTCCTAGAAGATCTACTTTCAATCTCACCTAAGATCGGTTTTAGCTGCAAAACAAGAATCAGAAGCAACAGAATTATAATTGTGAAATATTACTAGAGCTCAATTGATATAAAAGCAAGTATCTATAGTTGGTTTAAACTTTCCTATAAACTACAATTCATTTAATGAAAAATTATACCTCTCCAGCTGCTGCCTTAAAACGAACATAGATAAGAGAAGCTTCCACACCCTCTGTAACTATATTTTTGCCAGATCCACTGCCTCGAATTGCAGCTTGAACCTGCAAATAAGTCAAGCTATTATCCAGTAACTACTACTTACATCACTTTTACCCACCAAATGCAACTGAAAATCACCTGGGAAGAAGCAGCTTTCAGTATCGACAGGACGTGGGACCGAATCATACCTAATGCCCGAGACTGCAATACAAGTAGATAATTATCAGGTTAGGTGCTCTAATTCATTATGACTATAAATGTAGTTCACATCACAAGTAGTTCTTTTACCTGAAGTTGGCGAAACTTGACCAAGTAAACAGCAGATTCAGCATATTGTGGATTATTTTCAACATATCTATAACCACCAAAAGAGGATACTACATGAGCTCCATAAATCTTAGCACAAAAAACTAAACACAGCGATATTATGCAACAACTGCTTACGAGATACAATCATCAAGCCGTTTCAACAGTGGGAGAAATTGTTCATTTCCAATGTTCATAGTTTGAGAATAAAAGTTAGCTGAGACCTGAAAATTGGAAACAGGTATTTAGACCATATGAAGCAACTTATTCAGAAAATAGAACTTGATTCAAAAGATACACATGTCAGCAACACTAAGAAAATGTCTGAAGTCACCATTTGGATAAATTGAAAAAATGCTTGGTTGGTGGCGAAGTGTGGCCAGCAACCAGAAATGTTCTAGAACTCACAGCTATGGAATATGCTTAACAATACCAATCAGCAGGGTCTTACAAAGTAGTCATCAGCATGTACATTACATCATTAATCACAAGATGACAACACGAACTGTAAGGCACACAATTCAGATTTAAGAACATCCATAGAAGTTAAATTATATTTGTATACTGCTTGAACCACCAAATGACAATTCACTTTTTTGCACAAATGAGCCAAAGGGGTCCATACTGTTAGATTAGACATATCTCTTTTGTATTTAATTGTGTAGGGTTGTCTTTGCATATAGTCACTTGTACTATCTATATATATTGCCCATTGAACCTCATGAATATACACACAATATTCATAATATGCTATCAGAGCCGATAGTTCTATGTGCTCACAAGGCTGTAGCAGGACAAAATAGATGGATCCAAAAACACGAAAGTAAGCGTACTAAGGGGTTTGAAAGTGGAGACGCTCTATAAGACTAACACCCTTAAGGGCAATGGGAGGCTACATATTGATGAGATATGCAGCCGTAAAAACAGCCTCGGCCTAGAACTATAGTGAAACATGAAAGACAAGGAGAAAAATACGAACAGTCTCAATCAGATGACAGTGTTTGCGCTCAACAACCCTATTCTGAGCATGGATACCAGGACAAGAAGATTGGTAAAGAGTGCCTTGCTCAGAAAGAAACTATCCAAAAACGCCAAAACAGTATTCTCCAGCAAAATCATTGTGAAAAGTACGAATGAAACAATCAAACTGAGTACGAACCATCGTTACAAAGCTATGATAGATTGCAAGAAATTAACCACGATTAGACACAAGGAAAAGCAATGTGAAATGAAAATAATCATCAATGAAAATTACATAAAAATTATGCCCGCCTTTAGGGATAATAGGCGTAGGTCCCCATATATCTGAATGAACTAAATCAAAAGGACGAGAGGACAAGGACTCACTAGAATGATAAGTTGTAGCTACTTGCTCAGCTTACAACCCAGACAAAATATGGTCGTGTCAACAGTAACACATCCAAGAACACCCTGATGAACCAATGAAGAATGGTGCGACCCACACAAGTGATCTAAACGGTAATGCCACTGCGCAAAAGCTCCAGTGGTGGTGACAGCAGTGGCGGTGGAGGTAGACATAGAAACTATAGGAGCAACTAAAGTAGATAGAAGATAGAGGCGGTCAAGGATGTAGAGACCATGATGATCCCTACGGCGCCGACTAGTCCCAAGTACCGTCTTTGTTTGTCGATCCTCGACGAAATAGGAGTGAGAGTCAAAACCAAACCTACAACCAAGATCAGTGAGCTGACCCACTGAGAGGAGCTGCATGGTAAGCTGGGAAACAGTTGGAACAGAAAAATCAGTGGACAAAAAAGTTTCTTGATAGCTGACAGACAGAGGAGTACCGTCAGCTGTCTGAACAAAGATAGGAGAAACAGGAGGTCCTACAAAAGTGAGAGATGTGGTGTCTGATGTTGCGAAAGGGCCTCTAGCCTAGCGGTTAGAGCGCCTCAGTAGCACCCCCCAGGTCCTGGGTTCGACTCCCAGTGGGAGCGAATTTCAGGCTTAGGGGAAAAAATCCTCTCGCCTGCTACCACACCAAAGCACAGGTCTAAGGACCCGCCAGGGCGTTGATCCAAAGGATTCGCCGGTCGTCTCACAAAGGTCGGGCGTTGGTGCCGCTGTGTAAGGGTGGAGCAGAGGTTCGGGGGTTTTCTCGGTCTGCGTGAGAAGACCTTCTTCTTAAGCATAATGCCCGGGGGGTTTCTTCCCCCCCCCCCCCCCCCCCGCAGGTCGAGTTTTTTTGGTGTCTGATGTTATGTGGAAAGAAGCACCAGAGTTTAAAACCCAAGAAGTACCTAAAGATGTATGAGTTAGACTAGCAAAACCTACTGAGCTATGAGAGAGCTGTTGAAGAAGAGCCTGGCAGAGCTGCTGAATGGAGTCACCTCGCTGAGAACTGGACGTGTTGATCAGTGTGTGTTTCTTGGTTATAGCTCTGAGCATAAGAGTTATCGCTGCTATGATTTTTCTGCTCGACGGCTTAGGATGTCCTAAGACATTGTCTTTGACAAATCTTAGCCTTTCTTCAATCGAGATTCGACTTCTCGTCCTATTTCCACTATTAAGATGATCTCATGGCTATCTCTTTTTGATTCTTCACCCATTTCTCCACTATCACAATCTTCGTGGGGTCTACCCATAGTGGTTCCTTCTGTACCCAGCCTTCTGTGCCTGCCTCCTGCAGCACTGCCTCTTGTCCCTGCGGCACCACTGTCTCAGTTCTCTAGTATTCGCTACTACAGGCGTCCTCATCCTTCGCCAGCTTCCTCTACTGGTATCGTACCAACACCTTCATTTGACTCTCCTGATGATGCTCCTCATTACGCTCTTTATGACCGGACATCCCTTCGGCCTCCTGGTCATCTTGGCTTTGCTCCGACAGCTCATACTCTCTCTGTCAGTGAGCGTAGTTCTTATCATGGGACTGCTCCTCATTCTGAGTAACAGCTCGCTATGGCAGAGGAGTTTAATGCTCTTTAGCATACAGGGACTTGGGATATTGCACCGACATCTATACATGCTTGCCCTATCAAGTGCCGGTGGGTGTACAAGATTAAGACCCAGTCTGATGATACTATTGAGTGCTACAAGGCCCATCTTGTGCCTCGCGGTTTTCACCAAGAGTATGATCATGAATATGAGACTTTTGCCCATATGACCACTATTCGCACTCTTGTTGTGGTTGCTTCTGTTCATCGGTGATCTATCTCTTAGCTGGATGTTAAAAATACTTTACTAGTGTTTTGCATGAGGTCTACATGTAGCCATCATCTGGGTATTCTATTCCAGATAGGCACATTTGTCATCTCCATCTTGCTCTTTATGGTCTCAAACAGGCTCCTCATACCTGGTTTGCATGTTTCACCTCAGTAATTACCACTATCAGTTTCACTGTTAGTTCCTAAATTTACCTCTTTTTGTTTGTCTCATCTCGGGGTAGGACACTGCTTCTTCTGTATGTGGATAACATGCTTATCACTGGTAATGATTCCTTGTTCATAACATATGTGAAGAAACATCTCAATGAGCAGTTTATGATGACTGATTTTGGCTCTTTTACGTACTTTCTTGGGATTGAGGTCACTTCCACACCTGAGAGCTACTACCTCTCCCAGCAGAAGTATATTCAAGATCTTCTTGATCGTTCTGGTCTGACTGATACTCACACTGTTGAGACTCCCATGGAGCTATCTCTTCATCTCCGTGCCGCCGATGGTGATCTTCTTGAGGATCCTACTTGATATCGCCATCTTGTTGTCAGTCTAGTGTATCTTATGAGCATTCGCCCTGATATTGCTCATGTTGTTTATATCTTAAGTTAGTTCATGGCTCGCCCTACCCACCTTCACAATAGTCACCTTCGTGTTCTTCACTACTTGCACGGGACTATTTCTCATTGTTTGTTTTTCCCTAGCTCCAACTCACTATAGCTTCAGTTGTACTCTGATGCAACCTGGGCTAGTGATCCTTCTTATCGTCGTTCTCTTTCTGATTACTATGTTTTTTTTTTACTCCTCCTTGATTGCCTGGAAAACAAAGAAGCAGATTGCGGTTTTTCGTTCGAGTGTTGAGGCAGAGTTGAGAGCTATGGCTGCAGTGACAGCAGAGGTTACATGGTTGAGGTGGCTACTTGCAGATTTTAGAGTGCCTGTGATGAGACCCGTGACACTTTTGTCTGACAGTACAGGTGCTATAAGTATAGCCCGCAAACTAGTGAAGCATGAGCTCACCAAGCACATTGGTGTGAATGCTTCATACACTTGCTTACAGGTGTAGGAGAGAGTGCTTGCTCTACAGTTTGTGCTCTCAGAGTTACAGATTGTTGATTTGTTCACGAAACCACAAACTAGAGTGCCACACTTGTATTTTCTCTCCAAATTCAGTGTGTGTGATCCACCATGAGTTTAGGGGGTGTTAGAGTAGGCATATCTCTTTTGTATTTACTTATATGTGTAAGGTTGTCTTTGCATATAGTCCCTTGTACTATATATATTGTCCATTGGGCCTCATAAATATACACACAATATTCATAACACATGCCAATCAATCACTCAGGTAACAAACGAGCAAGGATGCAAACATTAACATAGTAATAGCAAAAACATTGAAAAGTTTATTGATTATGTAAGCTTTCACTTAAGTTCATTAGTTACATTTCCAAATTGGTGTATTATAGAAATCACTATGTTTGGTAAAGGGTGCTCTCGTGTGAACTGAAGAAATTGTTGAAAGAGAATTTGTTCAACCAAATATTTGAATGAAATCAAATAGAAACTCATTTTCAAAGGACAAACTAGGGATGCCAAACCTTACATTTTCCAATTCATCAAAGTAGTTTAACCTACTTCGAAGTGCTTCGGCGAACTCAATGAGCCTTTGTTTCTCCACCAACTGCATTAGAATTAGAAATGATAGTTCATTGACTGAAATTCTAAAGCAAAAATCACAAGAGGAACCAGCATGCAAGATGGCAAAGTTGCAATAAAAACAGACGTTTACAACCTAAATATACTATTAGACTATTAAACAAAACAACAAGATAGTTAGAAAAGGAAAGTTACGCCTACATCTAGTACGTGACGTGAAGCGTGTATGATAGATGAGAATACAGTCACTGAAAACAAAAGATAATGTTCTAGTCTGTTTTCTAAATTTTCTACCCAGTGTCAGAAAATTATGCCTTCCTAGTGGACTTTGTCAACAACCTAATTTGTTGAGTCCGTATTCTATCCTTACCCACATAGTTAAAATAACATAATAGTTTATATTAATTGCATAATTCATAATGTAAATTTTATGCATAATACTCCATACGGATCCATGCAGAAACTGTATATCAAGAGTCCTCTTACAATCAATTGTTCAAAATATCAATGAATTAATGAATTTTGTAACTTTTTGTTAAAAAATATATCTTAGTTGATGCCATAAGGAGACTAAGGAGTACAAAATATACCAGTAATCAGATCATTAACATGAGACTCAAGCTGACCATAAGGCAAGGGGCATATAAGGCATGTAATCTGTCAAATTTCGGTAATATTGAAGACACTCGTAAAGATGGCTTGCACAATACATAATAAATTAAAGGTCGTTTCCAGTGGAAATTGCACTATGAATAGTTGGTTCCAACAAGAAGTCAAAAAGTAACCACAAGAACAAGTGAAAGGGGCATACAAGTTGGTCACAAGCATCATGCAAAGTTTTCGTCTTTATGGCAACACTTGAGTGCAAGGATTGTAGTTCTTCAAATAAGTTCAGTGTGTCATCCACCTGAATGGAGGTACTTCAGGTTAAACTGAAAGGATAACAATGCATATTTTCCTTACAAAATTTCTTCAACATAAACCGACAGAAGGGTTTGTAAGCATACTTGTTGAAGGATGCCATCACAAGTGCTAACACGTTCCTCTAATGTACTCTCATAGAGACGATACTTTTCCTCCGTCTGCCAAAAAACTAGAGGTGAAAACTCACTAAGTCATCGCAAGTTGTCCATCACTAACTGAAGAATAGAATACGCACAAACCTCAGATTTCATAACTGATTCCAATTCAGCAAACCATTTGTAGAACTACAGGTGATAACAAAAATATTAGCTCAATCTGCAGAAATATTTCACCTTTTACCCTGAAACAACTTAAGGTTGAACATACGGCATAAGGAAAAGGCACAAATGCGATTCCAAAATTCTCTAATCAATAAATACAAGTGGTACTTCATCAGGAATTATGCAAAAGTTAAGCAGCAAGATAATGAAAACCAACCTGATGTGTATTCACCAAGACCACATCCATTGCACCCTCCTCCTCCAAAGCAGACTCTTTTTCTGGTACAACCGCACCCCCATCTTCCTGATATAACACCCAGAAATACATCGGGGGATTTGTAGATTTGCCCCACTTAAAAATGTGCACTTTGTAGATTTGCCCCAGTTGTCTCGATGACATGTGGGTCCTGGACCCACATGTCATTGAGACATCAGTGGGGCAAATCTACAAAGCCACTCAACTGTGGGGCAAATCTACAATTTTTCCCAAGGACAAATGCACCCACCTTGAAAACCATTTGACACCCCAATTAAAGTTTCAAACATGATTGCAAATCTAATACTAGTTAAATTAAGGCGGGTGAGCTAATAATGTTACATCAATCGCAACAAAAAAAAAATTCACCTAACCCCTGCACTACAAAGTATGCACCAACGTAATATCTTTGATCCCTTGAATAAAAACCTAAATTGACAGTGTTCTAGTGCAGCCCTAACATAGCGGAACAAATTAAACCAAATTACGGTGCCACCAACGAGATAACGACGCGTAGTATAAACAAACATACAATTCTGAGACGCGGGCGTCTCACCAGATTGGCCGGGAACGGCCGCTCGGCCACGGCGTGGGAAAGCGCGGCGATCGCAGCATTTTGCTGCTCCGTGAGAAGCGCCTTCTGCAACAAGAAAGCAAAAAAAAAGACCTCAGATCAGATCCCAAACCGTTGATCTCATACCCACCCGACGTGGGGGCCGGGGAGGTGGGGACCGACCTTGTCCCACGCGGACGCCAATTTGTAGCTCTTGGTGGCGGCTTCCGAGTCGGGCAGGGAGGACGCCGTCGCCGCCATGGATTTCCCCGGCGGGGCTCGCATCAAGTGGTGGGAAGCGGAGGAAGAAGAAGGTCAAGAGGAACAGTGATGAAAGTTTTTTTTTCTTTTTGAGAGAGAGGAAACCAAGTGGCAGCTTACTTGCCCAATATTCACGGTCTGCGTGGCCCATGTACGGAGATTTATCGGGCTAAGTGGGCCTAGGCACTGGTCCATGCAGTTAGGCCATATGGGCCCGATCCGGTGGCCTTAGCCCACATACGGGCTGCTCGGCTCTCGGCCAAATTAGGCCCAGTTTGATTTAGTAGGTTCGAGCCATGTCCTATCCTATAATATTATACAATTGATCTCAACAAATTATAGTTATTAATAATCCTATGATACTATATAATTAATCCCACTAACTGTAGTTACTGCTAATTATCTTGCTTGTGACTCAGATTCACCCTCTTTCCGACCCTTTCTGTTGGGAAATCTGGACTTGGCCTGTAAGTCCAGCCTATTAGTGGACACCCTCCACCTAATCTATAAATAGGGGGTCCCAATTTATTATGTGTACCTTGTGTAAAAAAAGAAAGGCAATAAAGAATAAGAAACCCCTCATCTCAGTGTCCAATTCTTGTATTGTTCTGTATTATTCTGTATTTGATCCATCTACTTTGGCATAGGAGGAATCGATCGGACTGGACTCGCCAGCGATGGTTCCTCAACATGTTATCAGCACGAATCGCTTTGGTGGATCATAAGGTAACACTCGCAAATTGAATTGCCTAATCTAGATCACTTTAAATTCTGCAAAAATTTGCTTTTTAGATTATTTTTCTACGGTGCAAATCCACTCTAAATCTACTTCGAGTAGACTTGAAGTCGCCGGCCAAGCTGATCAGTAGATTTATGCAAAAGAGTATATGTTGATTGCACTGTAGATTGAAAAGAATGGCATGTGCGCTGATCATATGCGCCGCACAAACCACCCGCATGGCCGCCTGAGCCGTCGTGCCGCCCGCATGCGACCGAACACGCTGATGACCGTCGTGTTGCCCATCTGTGCCGCCTGCACGCGGCCACATGAGCACTGCCCGCATGGCTGAGCCGCCGTCGGCTTCGAGATGGACCACCATCAGCCCCCGCATGGCCGAGCTGCCTAAGAAGAGCACCATCACCGGCTTCGCACAACTGGCATCATGATTAGGTGCCCGCATGAGCCCCAGCCGCTTGCACCGATGCACAAGTCGCCCGCCGCCCAGCGCCGTCACCACTCCCGCACGTGGTGGTTTCCCCTGTGCCACCGCATCTCGACTGCCCCTGCGTCTCCACCACCACTACGCATGAATAGGGTAGGGGAAACCCTACCCCTCCCTTTTGACCGAACTCAAATGGGCCAAATGGGCAGGGACACGGCCAGGGCAGGCGGGTGAAGAAAAAAGGAGGGGTGTAGGCTGGCACCCAAGATTTGCAAAAGGGCCCTTGAAATATTGGGTAATTGCGTGAAAAAATTTTCAGAATTGAAAATTAGCAGATAAGCCCTCAGAAATTGCAAATTTCACTGAAATTTCATATTCCAGCATAAAAGGGCCTGCGAAATTCAAATGTTGAGTTGTTTTTCGCATTTGAAGCATGCTTAGCACTGTTATTATTACTTTATAAGTTTTTTGTATTTATTTACTATTTTGATTAATCCTAATTATTTAAATTGCCTTTAATCACATAAATTAATAGTAAAATTATAGAACATGCATAGAAAATCCTAGAACATTACAATAACCTGTTGTACCATTGTTCAATTTATTTTATGCATATTTTATCTACAGCAAATTTATATATTTCTTTCATGCACATGTAGATAACAGGCATCACGAATCGGGAGTTTGATGAGCTGGTCCAGCATGGCCAAAATTACTTGACTTGGGCTTCTAATGCTGAAATCGTACTTAGAGCTAGAAACTCCACGTTGCCATCGGGATTGGCACCACAGGATGGCAAACCCACACCTGAGTAGAATGATCAGGCATTTCACTTCCTCAGGCACCACCTCTGTCTTACTATCAAGAATGAGTGCATGGCAGAGAAGAGCGCGCTAGCATTGTGGACTGCACTCAAGAAGCAGTTCAAGAAGCTAAAGTCACCATTCTCCTTTAGGAAGAGCGAGAGTGGATCCGACTGAGGTTTGCTAATTTCAAAATGGTCAAGAAGTACAACTCTGCTCTGCACAGAATTTGTACTAATCTTCAACTTCGTGGCGGGCAAATCACAGATGAGTAGAAAATTGAGAAGACCCTCTTCCACCCCAATGCAGTGCAGTTTGCGCGCAACTATAGTTAAGATGGCTACAAGAAGTATGCCAAGTTGATTGATATCATACAGATTGCAGAGGCTCATGATGAAGTTCTTCAAAAGAATTTTATCGCATAGCCACTTGGGAGCTCCGCTGGCCATGAGGCCAATGCTGGGAGTTACAAGGTACGAAAGCTTATAATGAAGAAAAGGAGAAGGAAGGGCAAAGCCGCAACCCAGAAAGGCAAGTCAAATGCTCCACAGGAGAATAAGGCCAGCAAACCAAAGCGGGACAACAAGCCCTATGGTCAGCAAGACCAAACCTGCTACAAGTGTGGCAAGTGGGGGCACTGGTCGCGGATCTGTAAAGAGCTGCAACACATCGTCGATGTATTCCAGGCTAAGAAGAAGAAGGGCGGTAAAGGGCAGCATGAAACCTACTTTGCTTTTGTTGAGGGGGAGAATTCTCAGCAGCTGCCTACACCAATGGAGATTGACTCCACTCCTACAGCAGCACCCCCTCTTGACATTTTAGCTGTTGCCGCCATGATTTCCTAATAAGAGCATCTCACCCCTGAGAAGATAGTAGCTGAAGTTTTTGGCTTTTTAGCAGATTCAGTCTAATGTACAGAATACATTTAGACTTTAATTGTTATTTATTTCATGTGTGCAAGGAATAAGCTAGATTTTGCAATGTTTAGCTGAGTCAACCACCTGAGTCACTGACCATTAACATCAGCCAGAAAATATCACATAAGTGAGCTCATAACACTAAACACACTACCTCATTTGCTTCTTGCTCTACCCATTCTTGATGCTGGGAAGTGAAATCAAGTTTTGGTGGTGGTAAATACACAGAGTGAACCTTGATTGATGCATATCGGAAACAAGTAATCATTTCGCCAAAGCTGAAATACAAACATGTAAGGCACGGTTTTTTACCAATTTGATACAAAATAGAAAAGAGATGAGGGTGTACCCGTAAAAGCGAAGGCAATCCCTGTGAACAGAATGATCACAGCTGGCTACCCTACTTGCTGCTGCATGATTTGGTCGCATCCAAATTGTTCACCAGGCAACTTATCTGTTAGTTTCGTCACTGATATTATTAAGCTGCCCTGGGGGTGAACATAGCAATAAACATGTGCCTCCGGAGGCAGCTCACAAGAGAGGCAATGATTGTTCTGAAGCAAAATGTGAAGGCTACGCAGAATATAAAATTTTAAGACAAATATACTTTTTATAGATAAAAAAACAAACATACTTTATTAAAGACGTCAGTCTAACCTGATCAAATAACTACAATGAGAGGACAGAGAAACTAATATACTTTGGTTGTCAGCAGGAGATGCTGGAATTTCATCCTGTTTTACAACTGCATCATCCTTTGAAATGTCGTCATCGTGAGAAATATGTACGTTGAGAGGAACAGACGGCTTGGCTGCTATATTGTCACCAATCTCAGAATTATAGGCAAGTGAATGATCGCTCTCAACAGACACCAAAGTTGTAGGATGAGTAGGCAATACACCGAAGTCATTAACCAGTGCATGTCTAGTTTCAGGCTGGAGTTCTTCAAACTTCATTTTGCTACCGACATCTCTAGTACAAGCAGGGCAATGACAAAATGAAATTCTTGACTTCTGAACCAAGGGATCAATAGATGACCGACGGACCATACCCAGCAAACAGGCATCCATTATGGTTATTGATTTGAACAGATGTCGTTTGGGTAGAACCAACTCCCACTCTTTCGCAGCTTTCGTTCTCAGGAGAGCATGCTGCTACTCAGGGGCGGATTTGGCCCCCCGGCAAGGTGGGCTTCAGCCCAGGGCGTAAGAAAATTTGTAGTGTATAGCCCAGGTCAGCCCAAGGTATTTTTTTAGTATTCAGCCTAGGTACCATATATATTTCAGCCCAGGCGGCCCACCATTCCCCGTCTCCGCGCGGCCCAACATTCCTCACGCAGCCCACCGCTGTCTTCCCGTCTCCGCGCGGCCCACGCCCCACGGTCTTCACGCGGCCTTCACGCGATGCTGGCTGCGGCGCCGCTCGCTCAGCCCTGAGGAAACCCTCGCCTCGCTCGCCACTCGCCTCAGCACTGCGCAAGGCCGATCCAGCGCCGGCGCTCGGCTGCGCCGTCGCACCGCAGACGCTCATCTCCTCCGCCTCGCAACTAGCCTCCGCCTCGTCGCCTCCGCCTCGCAACCGACCTCCGCCTCGTCTCCTCCGGGCTCCGGCCCTCCGCCTCGCAACCGGCCTCCGCCTCGTCGCCTCCGGCCCTCCGCCGTCTCAGATCTGCGCGACTACGCCGATCCAGCGCCTCCCCGCCTCCCGGCGCCGCCCGCCCCGCCCCGCCTTCCGGCGCTGCCCGGCCTCCCGACCCGTCTCGGCGCTGCATCGGGCATCGGCTGACCGGCGACCGCTGATTCAGACATTCAGTGATTTGGGATTTGGGATTTGGGATTTGGGATTTGCTGCCGATTTGGGATTTGGGAATATCTGAGGTATAGTTTGCTATAGAGCCTAATATTGCTAGATATGAATTGAAATGTGAAATTCTGAGTTAGTGAGGTTCAGTTTACTATAGAGTCTAATATTGCTAGATATGAATTGAAATCCTGAGGTGATTTGTGAAATACTAAAATGTGTTTCACTGTTTCTGTTGAATTGAAATGTCAGGATTGTCACTTTAGCAATGAATTGAAATGTGAAATCCTGAGGTACAGTAGCTGTTCTTGTATTAAAATGTGACGCATTATTAGCACTTTAGCAGGATTGTGTTAATGTTGAATTGAATTATTGAAATGTTCTGATGTCCATTGTCCAGTCAGTAGCTGTTTTTGTATTAAAATGTGATTTCACTGTGACATGATTGTTTCTGTTTCTGCTGATATACTAAAATGTGGTTTTCTGTGTTTTATGTCTTAAAAAATGAAGCTAGGAGTTATTTTAGTCAATACAAAATGAAGCGGGCAAAGACATTGTCATCGTATTTTTCAACATAAACACAATCCAACGAAACACCAGAAACAGGAGCTAGTAATACGCATCAAAATAATCCTCGTGTTGTACTCAGTCCGGATGATATTGTTGCTGATCCTGGTCTTCGGAAACCAATTGAGGATTTGGATGTGGATATCAGAGATGTTGCTAGAAGAGAGTATTTGCAAATAGGCCCATGCCAACCAATTGGTTATAAATTTCCACGTAAAGAATATGGGAACCAGAGGAGGAGCTTTCAACAATCATGGTTCGCAAGGTATAATTGGTTGGAATATAGTATTGCTAAAGATGCAGCATTTTGTTTTTATTGTTTCCTCTTTAAGAGCAACTCCAGCAGGGCCCCTACTTGAGCCCTCATCCTACTTTTGATGGCCGAGGGGCAAAAAAAACTCACTCCAACAGGGCTCCTACTTGAGCCCTCAAAAGTAGGGGGCCCTCAAATCTCTCCCTCGAGCCCTCATTCCTGGGGGGTCTGGAGGGAGCCCCTACTTTTGAGGGCTCAAGTAGGGGTCCTGCTGGAGTGAGTTTTTTGCCCCTCGGCCCTCACAAGTAGGATGAGGATGAGGGTGGGTCCTATGTGTCATCCCCTCTAAGAATGAATTTGAGGGTCCTGTTTTGAGGGCTCCTGCTGGAGTGTAGCCCAAAAAACAGAGCTCTCAAAAGTAGGGAGAGCCCTCAAATAAAAAGTAGGGGCCCTATTTTGAGGGCTACTGCTGGAGTTGCTCTAAGCAGTCTAGAGCTGAGAATTATGGTATTGAATCATTCACAAGGGTAGGGTTTTCTAATTGGAAGAATGCAATTAAAAGTTTTGATGAACATGTTGGTAAAGTCCGTAGTTATCACAACAAAGCAAGAAAGCATTGTGAGGCTTTCAAAAATCAAAGACAAGGTGTAGATTATGTGATGGCCGTTGCCACGAAAAAGGATGAGGAAGATTATAGATCACGTCTTACTATTATGTTAGGCATTGCAAGATTTCTTTTATTGCAAGCTCTTGCTTTTCGTGGACATGATGAGTCCCCTAGCTCAAACAATAGGGGGAATTTTCTAGAAATGGTGAAATGGTATAAAGAGAAGGATAAGAAGGTTGCAGAATTACTTGACAATGCTCCTGCTAACCATTTATTGACTTCACCACAAATACAAAAACAGTTGTGCAAAGCTTGTGCAGAGGAAACCACTAAAGTCATTATTGATGATATCGGGGATAGACAGTTTGCCATACTTGTTGACGAGGCCCGCGATGCATCTATCAAAGAGCAAATGGCTGTGGTTTTGAGGTTAGTTTGTTAGTATCTTTATCTTAGTTAGTCTAATTTATATCAACTATGTTTTCTTACCTTATGCAGGTATGTCAATAACAAAGGCCAAGTGATAGAGCGGTTTCTCGGGGTTGAGCATGTTTCTGACACGACATCGTCTTCGTTAAAGACAGCATTGGATGGTATGTTACAGCTTCATGGTTTATCAATCTCTAGATTGCGAGGGCAAGGATATGATGGAGCCTCAAACATGAGAGGACAATTTCATGGTTTGCAAAGACGCATATTGGATGAAAATCCGTATGCATTTTACGTCCATTGTTTTGCTCACCAGTTGCAGTTAGTGGTTGTTTCTGTTGCCAAGTGTTGTTCTTCAGTTTTAGATTTCTTTAATTACACCACCATAATTGTCAACACTGTAAATTCTTCTTGCATTAGAAGAGATCAGTTGGCCCAAGATCACCATGATAAAATTGTGAACAAATTAGAGTCCGGTGAAATTTTTCAAGGAAGAGGAAAAAACCAACAAACTAATCTTGCAAGGGCCGGCGATACTCGTTGGGGCTCACATCATAAAACATTGTGCCGTTTTCTTCTCATGTGGGATTCGGTACTAGAGGTATTAGAGAATTTGAGTGATGATGCTACTAGTGCAACACAGAAAACCACAGCTTCCGGTTTGTTGGAAAAAATGGAGAGCTTTGAATTTGTACTTATATTGCATCTTATGATCTGACTCTTGGGCAAGACTAATGATCTATCACAATGCTTGCAAAAGAAAGATCAAAACATTGTTCGTGCAGTAGGGCTCATTAAGACCACATTGAAGACAATTGAGGTAATAAGAAATAATGGTTGGGATGAGCTTTTCGCAGAGACAAATGCCTTTTGCCTCCAACATAAGATCATTGTGCCAAATATGAATGATACAATGCCAGTTATGGGCCGATCAAGGGGTCGTGGAGGCCAAATGGTAACTTACTATGACCATTTTTATCGTGATATATTTATTGTGGTGCATGATCAAATTATTGTTGAGATGAATAATCGCTTTACTGAAAGATCGACCCAGTTATTGAGTGCATTGCTTGTCTTGATCCAAAGAATTATTTTGCCAACTTTGATGAAGACAAATTAATTGAACTTGCAAGGATGTATGGTGATGACTTCACCGAATATGATTGTCTAGTTCTTAAGGATCAGCTTGGTTCATTTATTAGTGATGTGAGAGGTGATCTACATTTTGCAAGTTGTACTGACTTAGGAAATCTTGCTGTGAAGATGGTTCAGACTGATAGACACACAGTTTTTCCATTGGTATATCATCTCATTGAATTGGCTTTGATTTTACCAGTGGCAATAGCAACTGTAGAAAGAGCCTTTTCAGCTATGAAGATTATTAAGACTGATTTACGGAATAAGATGAATGATGAGTGGATGAATCATACTATGGTATGCTATATTGAACGAGATATATTTGCAAGCATTAATGATGATAAGATTTTAGAGCGTTTTCAAGGGATGAGGTCACGTAAGAAACAATTATCTCGTGCTAGTGGTAAGTTAGCTTCTTATAAATGTAGACTTCGTGTTGTTCATATTTATTCGTACACATGTTTGATTTACTCTCATATGTTGTCTTCACAGGTTCTGGTTCATGTCCAACTATCAATGAAGAAATGACAGGATAGGATAGAGAGCAATTCATCGTAATTTAGGTACTCAAATTGTATCTCTATTATGTTACATTTGTGTACTTTGAGATCATGCCATGTTCTTCGTATTATGCTTTATGTTTGCTTGTTTAGTATTGAACTCAAGTTTCATGTCAGTAATACAATTAGCTAATTATGATATACTTTTGTTATATCGTGGTATAGGTACAAATTGACGTTAGTTTTAGGTGGTTAGAGTTCAGCCCGGGGCGTAGCCAAATCCTGATTCCGCCACTGCTGCTACTGTTTGGTCCATCATTATAAAACCATTAAATGTCAAATCATCCTTTTGCATATCAATTGCTTGCAGGCTATTGTTTGGTGATGAAGCAGTAGGCATTTGTAAAATAGGTATTGTTGAAATGGATCTATCAGCACTCGAAGGTTTATCCAGGCAGGGCAATAATAATTGGTGACTTGAGAGGAAGTTCTGGAAGGGTTGCACCTTCATCCACAAGAAAAGATGTTTCTGAGACGGAATGAACGAGAGAGAGAGAGAGAGAGAAGAGGCAAGCATGGCACCGCATAAACGTCTAGGCGTACGCACATATATAGCATCGATAATAGCCGTGCGTATATAGGAAAGTTGAAGTACAATCCGAAATTGATACAACTAGTGGTTAGCTTTAGAAACAGAAAAAGACTACTATCTATAGCTAACTGTATAAGGAAATTTATCTCTAATACCCGCCCGCGGTCCTTGCGTGGATACAAGAAGTGACTTAACACAAAGACTGGATCGGAAATCAGTGAACAGCTATGTAGGCAACCCCTTCGTCATGATATCGGCAGACTGATGAGAAGACGGCACGTGAAGAACATGCACTTCACCAAGAGACACTTTTTCCCAAACGAAATAGATGTCGATCTCGATGTGTTTGGTTCGGTAGTGCTGAACGGGGTTTGATGACATGTAAATGGCACTAACTTGGTCGCAGTATACAACTATGGCCATGGCAAGGGGATGATGTAGCTCCTGTAGAAGCTGGTGTAACCAGCAGCACTCGACAATGGCATGAGCGATAGCTCGGTATTCGGCCTCAGCGCTAGATCGTGACACAGTTGTTTGGCGCTTGGAGGACCATGAAACCAACCTGTCCCTGAGGTAGACCCAGTAGCCCAACGTGGAGCAACGAGAGTCAGGGCGGTCGGCCCAGTCGGCGTCAGAGTAGACCGTCAGTGTGGAGGCAGCAAAGGAGCCGATGGAGAGGCCATGATCCAAGGAGCCCTTGACATGGCGAAGAATCCACTTAATCATGGCGAGGTGAGGCTCACGTGGAACACCTACTGAACGGCATATGCCAAGTCTAGACGTGTGAGAGTCAGGTATTGGAGAGCACCGGTGAGGCTCCGGTATTCCATTGGATTGGTGACAGGAAAGCCGTCGAAGGCGAACAGCTTAGCACGGGCGTCAATAAGAGTCACCGTAGAGTGACACTCAACCATGCCAACACACTGAAGTAAGTCGACGGCGTACTGGCGCTGAGACAGGAATAACGCATGTGTTGTCCGAGTGATAGAGATGCCGAGGAAGTAGTGAAGCTCGTCAAGGTCCGTCATGGCAAACTCGAAGTGGAGGCGATGGGTGATGTGCTCCAGAAGCTATGAAGTGGACGCCATGAGGATGATGTCATCGACATAGAGAAGGAGAAAAGTGAGGTGTGCTCCATCCTTTAACACAAATAGGGACGTGTCCCAAGCCGAAGCGACGAACCCTATAGTATGGATGTGCGAGGCAAAACGATGGTACCAAGCATGAGGTGCTTGCTTCAATCCATACAGTAATTTGTGAAGACGACAGACATGCTCTGAACGAGAGGGATCCATGAATCTAGAAGGTTGCTGGCAATACATAGTTTCATCAAGATTACTATGGAGAAAATCGTTCTTGACATCCAACAAATAAATTGGCTAGGCATGGGAGTTGGCAAGGCTGAAGATGATGTGGATTGTAGAGGGCTTCACAACAAGACTAAAGGTCTCATCAAAGTCTATGCAGGGATGCTGAGAGAACCCACGAACCACCCACAGCGCTTTGTGGCGAGCAAGGGAGCTATCAGAATGGAACCTGTGCTTGAAAACCCATTTGCCAGAGACGACATTGGCGCCGGGTGGCCATAGAACAAGTGACCAGGTGCCATTGTCCATGAGTTTGCCATACTCATCGGACATGCTTTATGCCAATTGGAGTTTGCAAGGGTGCTCCGATAATTAGTGGGTATCAGAGAGACCGAGGAGTGTCGTCGAGAAGGTTGAGCCGGTGCACCGACATGACCACGCCATCGCGTGCCTGAGTGACCATGAGATGCGGTCCAGGGCAGGCTGAAGGATTGGCCCAGCCGGCCCAGGGGCCTATGCAAGTACGGGAGCCAATGGCCCAGGCGGCGCAAGAACTAATGCAGTAGTAGACCGATTATGGTCGTCTAGCCATGGTCATCCAACTATGATCGTCCGATCGTGGTCAATCGGCCATAGTCAACCAATCGTGGTCATCTGGCCATGATCATCCGGCCGTGGTCGTCCAACCGTGATCGATCAAAGCAGAGGGACCTTCCATGGGAGGATGCGATGCCGAATCATCATGTGCAGGAGCAGGGTGGCCTGGTGTGAGCACTAAGATGGAACCCACCAGGTCACCCAACCACACAAGCGCAGAGACAGGAGCTCGTTCTAGAGCCGCCTAGTTAGGAACGTGCCCCTACAAGACGAGGTCGCTGGGTGTAGAATTGCATAGATGCAGGTAGAGGATGTCGCAACTGTGCGAGCGAGGCCGTGTTGCCCATGCGCCCAGCAGGGAGCAGGGAAGCAGCCAAACACGTGGTGCGTGGGGGCAAAAGAGATGTCGCATGCTATACCTATTCCAACAAAAAATCCTGAGACAAAGTGGAATGCATGGGGCTAGATGTCTGGCAGCTGGCAAAAGGAAAAGTGGATTCATCGAATGTGATGTGTCTTCAAAAATGAATACGACCAGTGGCGAGGTCAAGGCAGCGATATCCTTTATGCAAGGAGGGATAGCCGAGAAAGATACAAGCAACCGAGCGAGGGGCGAGTTTATGTAGTGCAATAGAGGAAGTGTTTGGATAGCAAAGGCACCTAAAGATGTGAAGATGAGCGAGATCAGGGGATTTTTTGCGGAGGTTTTGGTAGGAAGTGAGATTTTTTATGGAGGATGGTCAGCGGTTCAGGAGATAAGTAACTGCGGTGAGCGCCTCGGCCCAGTACGAGGCAGGCATGGAGGCATGAAACAAGAGCATGTGCATGGTGTTGTTGATGGTCTGGAGTGTGCGTTCAGCCTTGCCATTCTGTTGTGACGTATAGGGACAGGAGAGGCGTAGGTGGATGCCATGGTCATCACAAAAGGAGGAGAATGCCGAGTTGACAAACTTAGTCCTGTTGTCAGCCTGAATTGCACGAACAGGAGAGTGAATTGAGTATGTGCATATGCGTGGAATTGAACTAATGTAGTGCGGACGTCTAATTTTTTACTTTAAAGGAAAGGTCCAACGAAAATGAGAAAAATCATCAATGATTGCCAAATAAGATTTGTAATGAGAATTACTTAAAATTGGTGAGGTCCAGATATCGCAGTGAATTAACTCAAATGGCTCCAAAGTGGAGGAACTAGAACTAGAGAAAGGAAGACGCACGTTCTTGCCGATTTGGCATGCATGACAAGTAGTGCGATCCAATGTATGACATGAGATAATAGATGACTTGTGGAGGGCATCGCAACAAGAGAGGCTGGCAAGATGGGGCGCTGCTTGTAGGTCAATTTCCTTCCCTTGACCTTGAGTGCCATGCCCTGTGATGCTGTGCGCAGAGCGCTGAGGCTAGCGTGCTCTGCGGAACTCGCTGATGGCGTGACGACGTGCCGATCAAGCACTGGAGCAGCATGGTTCGCCTCTTGTTGCTGTCAGGGGTCAGGTCCACTGAGCCGAAAGTGAGCAGTTGCAGAGCAAAAGTGGGCCCCACCTTGCCCGCGGCACTTCCCACCGGATATGCTATGGTGGCCAGAAGACAGATTTCCACCGACGACTGTAGGATGCATCGCTGGAGCAGCGAAGGTTGAGTGGAGCCGGGTGCTGGATCTAGGCGAAACACATCAGTTCTTGCAAAGGTGGTCGGGCTAGTTAGGTTAGCCGATGAAGAACCAAATCCACTCACTAGTGGCGGCATCGGCTCTGAGCGGAGCCTGGCTGGTCCTACGAAGCTGGTCAGGAAGGGGGCCAAGGGTCCAGATTCACCCGCCAGCAGCAACAAAGGGGTAGGGTGGGGAGGTTCTAGGTAGAGTCTGCGCAACGGCTGTTGCAGCAGTGTTGTGGCTGCTGTCTTTGGCGCTACTCAACGTAGCTCATCCTGAAGCCCCATCCAAATGGCTAGGAACGAAGGTGAAAAATTGTTGCCTAGGGATAAGGCCCGAAGAGCCGTGAGGTCCTATTTCCGGCCGACCTCCATGGTGGTTGTCATCGTCGCTGGAGGGGCATGACAAATCTGAGGATGATGAAGAGATCTCAATGCGACAGTAATCTTCTACCTTTGCAATATGAATGATTACATTGTAAGATACAGTCTTCTTTTCACGGATGAGCAATGGCAGATTGCCAAAAATCGGATCTGAGGGGTCTAGGTTTTCCTCATCTGGCTCCGCAATCTGCAATGTGATCTGTTTGAGGTGGTATGGGAAGCTGGAATTGAAAATTATCTTCCATATTTTGCAATGGTAGGTCCACTCAGAGTTGGTTCACGGTTTCCGTTTTAGCCAATGAATTACAGATAATGGGTGGTCATGAGCCTACCAAGTAGAAGCTAGAAAAAGGAGAGCAGTGAAAGATCTTATTTTTTTAACTCAGTCGCACATTAATATGTTGCGTGTCTATAGCTTGACATTAAGAGTCCGAGATATCTTATGAATAAAGTTAAACAACTCTGTAGAGTATAATAAATGTTATTCGAATATGTCATGCTCTGATCAATGATGTTGTGTTCCATGTGTGATTCTAATAACAAGACATAAGTAGAATCAGGAGGATTTTAATATAAAAATTTTGGATGATAAAACCCTTGTTAATTAAATATTATTTTACTGTTTTAAATATATAGTTTTTACCAGCAAACTTGCATCTATTTTTATCATATTACAACCTATGACTCTATCCATTTGATCTCTTTGCGTATTAGTTATATAGCCTTCGTATTTACCTAGTGTACTCAATCTTACTTACTTTCAATAGAAGACACAAGAAGAAGGGTACTTCAGTTTTCGTGTTAAGTTTACAACCGCACTCAAGCATTTCATGAGATTTCTTCGGATCTCTAAATGTAAATTAAGTTTGGGCTTGGATACCCGTAAAAATGATGTATTTTGATCGTTAAGTCATATTTTAATCAAGCTAATTTCTTTAAAATACTCGTGAGCCGTTATATACTCTTTCTATCTATAACTCAACTTTTGAATTGTTACGAAAACCTTTTCAATCTTATTTTAAAAATAGGGTCGTGTTACATCATGAGTCAAGAGAGACGAGACCATCACACGAAAGTAACCCGATTCTTATGAACATTTTTAGGGCGTCGTTAGGCAGGGTACGCGCGGCGCTGGGGCTCCGTGGCTCCGTGAGACCGTGCGAGCCGCTTTCAGGTGGGCCACCTGGACCGACCGCCCTCTACGATCTTGATGCCAATCGATCATGCAACCAAGCAATTAAATACTCCCAAACCAAGACCCCAGAAGGACATTATTTTTCTGGCCTGAAATATTCGTTTCGCTTCATTCATCTCTCGCCCTGCCACACGTGGCGCTCATGCATGTGCATACATGTCAATTTGGTCATGGAACGCTCTCGATTCACATGACACGGTTGTACAGTAGAATACCAAGCTGTAGCTGGCATATGTTTTCGTTTGGCAACAGCAGCCTGTGGATCATTTTGCCATTTTTTTTGTGCAACATGAATCATCACCAGGATTACCCTTTTTGGTTGAGAATTTGAGATGATGTTACCCCTATCTCTGTCTATTTTTGTGATGATATGGATCGAGATGTCTTGTAATTTGAGGGGGACGTGAACGGTTGGAAAATGACAGTACGCATCAGTGTTTGGACTCGGAAAATCCAAAACATGGAATCGCTACATGGTCCAACAAGAGCCCAAAACCAAAAATTGTGTCATTGGCCCCGCTTGTTTCAGCTTGGACTTTTGGTTTCTGGCTTATTTTTCAATAATTTCGTCTTTTTCTGGTTTTTAACTTTTTTGAGCTTTTTTGTCGGTTCTATTTTTCTTGTATTCGTTTGTATTGTTCGTGACATGCTAACCTGTTTTTTCTATTTTTTTTAAATTTTTTAAATTTATTTATGCCAAATAAGCCACCGTCAGGTACAATATTTTTTTAGTCAGCTACAGTAATTTTCAGCCAGAAGCCATTTTAAATAACTCTTTTGAGTAGGGCCATCTTGTGTAGACTGACAGCTACCACCCAAGACTGCACGAGTTGGGTTCAGTTGAGGTCAGAGATTGTCCAGGCAGGGCTCGCGTAGCTACACGTCGTTTTGGAAGGAGGGCCCGAAAATGGATCAAATTGACAGCGTGATGGAAACAAGTGCTCACCAGGGTCAAAGAACTACGATATGTCGATTTACTAGTAGCGTAAGCGCGGCGGCACGTCTCGCTAGCTACCGTGTAGATTAAAGTAAAAGAGACGACAATTCGTGAGAAGTTTTTTTAAAAATATCGAGGACACATGCGTAATTTCAGAAAACGAAAGGCCTTTTTAGCAAAAAAAAACGAGGATTGTAAGCACCTGTACGTAACTAAACGAGGACCCGTACGTAATTTTGAAAAACCGCAGGGTGCTATCCTGCAAAAGGATACGCAATGTCGGTGAAGTGGAGAGAGTTTTCGGGAAAAAAACCTGGCAAGGGTCTTTTTGCAGGAACTGAGGACCTTTACGCGATTTCGAAAAATGTAGGGGCCTTTTTGTAAGAAAGATGACGTGGAATAGGTGGGGGGCCGAGAACTCCCCCGGCTTTGTTTTACTGAAATGACGAATGTATGTTGTTGCAGCCCCTACTGCCCTGCATTACAAGTCAAAAAAAAGAAATTTTTGTATGAATAATCTATTTTTTATTCAAAATTACAGAAATATATATGCGGTAACATTTTTTACACAAATAGGCTCCAGTCACCCCCCATAGCCAGGCGACAGAGCTCTAGTCACCCCCCATTGGGCGACTTGATGGGCAGTCGCCCATCCAGAGAGCGATTGGAGCACTATCCCCCGTGAATTTAGTATATTTTATCAATTTTGTAGTTTATAACTGAAAACTAATCTATTGTATTTGTAATAAAAGTTTATGTTCATTGTATGTTGTAGGTGCGTAACAAAATTTGGGAATTTTTTTTAAGAATGATTGACCTGCTATGTGAAGTGATATTGTGATGTTATTGGGAATTCGTATACGGAGAAAACCGGTATGTTAATATTGTTAGATGACTTGCTATGTGGATCATTCAATGCGAAAAGACGAGATAATAAGCTTGTCTAAATTTAAATAGACTTCGTAATACAGTTGGGAGTAATATGTCGCGTACTTTTTGATTATATGCATAACATATAGCATCATGTGCGACTAAACCACCCAACTGCTCGTACGACCTACTGTGTGGACCGGGGCCATTTTCCCTTCCTTGCTAGCTCGACGTTGAACTCCTCGGCTGCCTCTTTTGCCTTGGTCGTCATTTCCCTCTTTCTCTTGCGCTCCCTCTCGCGAGCCTCCCGCTCCCTACATGTGCACGCCTCGAGATGAGCTTTCATCTCGCGTTGTATACGCAAGGTTTGCTCATTTTTGTGGTGCTCCTTCTCCCAGATCTCTGATGACCTTACGACATTCCACTCCTCGAAGTCGAGGGCCCACTGGTCCTCAGGGTGGATCTCAAGATCGATCCATTTGCGGTAGGCACATAGGGGTTCCGGGGACTGTAAATACAAGGGAGAGGTTGTTAGTGCATGCTATGAAGGAGAAAATGTAGGGGAAAATGGTGCACCTGGTCCTTACCGGCTGCTAATAGGTTGTAGTGTCTAGACGGCGGTCGGGGTAGTCACTGGAGTAGTTTGCGCAACCCAGTAACGCATACCTAGGCTGATGTGGTGCTTAGACTTGAAGAACTTGCATGTATTCCCGCACCAACAAAGGGGGTGTCTCCCCCTCGGGTGGGAGTTGTGGCGAACGCTCGGTAGGAACATTCGGGATGGGGTTGTTGCTACGGGGGCTCATCATTGCGGGGAGCTGACCTCGTAGCACGCTGTGCTTGTTCTGCCCAGGCCGCAGCAGTCCTTACTTTCCCATTGCGGGCGGCAGCTGACCGTACTAGGTCGCGGGTTTCCTCCCATTACTTCATCATCGTGTCTTATTGCTTCTTCTGCCTTTTGTCCATCCCAGTGTAGTGAAGGAAGCGTGGTGTAGTGTGCAGTTTGGTTGCATAATATTCTGTGAGAAATCTCCTCGACCTCATTTTATAGTGTGTAAAGCTGGGCCGTGAGGTCTTGTTGTTGCGAAAAGCTGGCACGTGCGGTCATGTCGCTGCGCAAAGCTGGCGCGTTCGGTCTTCTCACTGCGCAAAGCTGGGCCATGCTGTCATGTCATTGTGAAAAGCTGCATCATCATGTCATGTCACTGAGGAAAGCTAGCATGTTCGGTCTTCTCACTGCGCAAAGCTAGGCCGTGCTGACATGTCACTATGAAAAGTTGCGTCATCATGTCATTGAGGAAAGTTGGCACGTTCGGTCTTCTCATTGCGCAAAGTTGGGTCGTGCTATCATGTCACTGCGAAAAGCTGCATCGTCATGTCATGTCACTGTGAAAAGTTACGTTGTCATGTCACATCACTGAGGAAAGCTGGCACGTTCGGTCTTCTCACTGCGCAAAGCTAGGTCGTGCTGTAATGTCACTGCGAAAAGCTGCATCGTCATGTCACTGAGGAAAGCTAGGCCGTGCTGTTTCTGTCATGTCATGTCACCACTTCTCCAATGGTTCTCCTTTGATCCACTGCGAGAAGCACTTTATGTTTCGTGAGCTCCTCCTTCTTGGACCAACTAGGTTAGGCTCATCGAGTGCTGGCAAGCATTCCGGTTGTGCCGCCCCAAGCATGACTGGCCCTTTCTCCTCTCGTTGACGTGCTTCCTGCTGTGCTCATCCAACAACGCCCACAAAACATCAAATTTTCTCCACTGGTTCTGCATAGTCAGCCTCTTGAATAGCTTCATCAACGGTTGTTTCAAGAACTTCTTGAAAAAGTTCGCCCCTAGATGATGAATGCACCACATGTTCCTCATGTCCGGCCAAGAAAATGGCTCCTCGGGGTTTTCCTAAAGTTTTCTTATAGCTTTTACAATCCCGGCGTGGCGATCATGGATTACGCACACACCAGGACGAGTGCCGATAACTCCAACCCTGACATGTCTAAGAAACCACAACTAGCTTTCATAATTCTCGCTTTCCACGAATGCGATGGCTAGTGGCAATATTTGGTTGTTGCCTTCAACGCCAATGGCCGTTAGGATCTGCCCTTGTATTTGCCTATCAGAAAGGTCCCGTCAACTAAGATCACCTGAAGCATATGCCTGAATGCCTCAATGCAAGCACCAAATGCTAACAAGGCTATCTGCAACACCGTATATCCTGATGGACTTGTGGATGGCTTGTCCTGCACAGCGATATACGTGCCCGAGTTCTTGTCCTGCAACACCTTAAGCATACAAGGAAGATTGTCGTATGCCGCCCCGAAAGACCCGAAACGTTTTTTCAATGCCTTCTACTTGGCACACCACGCCTTCATATAGCTAATTTTGTACTTAAATTTCTTCTCGATAGCTACCACGATATGCGTGGCCTCCATGTCTTTCTTCTCCACTATTTCTTCGTACATCAAATTGGCTATAAAGGCGGACGTTAAGTTACGATGCCTCGCCAAAACACTGCTGAGAATGCAAGAGTACAGCTCCACCTTCAACACAATCCAGTGAGTTTCATACTTAGGTTTACGTGCATGTACCCTCCAAGGACAACCAACCTGCTCGCACTTCATGGTGTACTGCTCCTAGCTAGATTTCACAACCCGAAAAGTCCGCTGCATTAAAAGGGCCCACAGCTTGATGGCATCCTGCAGCGCTGCCTTGTCAACAAACATAGAATGCAATCGAATCTCTGTCTCATGATACTCCCACGCTGATTCATACTCATCATGTGCGGAAACACCCTCAGCATTAAACCGATTCCATTCCTGCGGAACAGGAGCTTCATCCTCATCTGAACTATCCTCGTCGTCGTCTGTACAGCTTCCTTTTCAGCCCATGCCGTCTGGTCATCACAGTCCATCTGCTGCACGATGTACTCAATATGCTCCCCTTCATCGGCTTGTCATGTTCCCTTTGCATGGCTTGACCATTGTAACTCTCCCCCATGTACCGCATTAGCTTCATCACGAGCAACTTGATACTATTCGCCAACATGCGGGCCTCCCGAGCTGCTAGCACCTTCTGGAGCAAGGCTGGACGCATGACCTTGCACAGCTTCTAATGAGCACGGTTGCACAAGCAGAACACACTCGTATCCACGGTGTCAGCACCCTTGCACAAAACCCTTCCACGCAGTAGTGCGTAGCAATGTTCACAACTCCCATCTGATGTTCGTGGGAGACCAGCCCCAAAGCCCTTGCACAACGACGCTGCACACCTCGGGGTCCAACGAAAAACTCCGGGTCAGCCAATACATCACATCTGATATTCGAGCATTCTTACCATCCGGATATACTAGAGTGGCTTGCAAAAAACGGCTCAAATCCACACCATTCGGACCTTCACGAGCGGTTCCTGTACCGTAATGCACTCTCAATGTAGTGGCTATTAGCATTGCTGATATCGGTCTGCATATATGTTTTAATTTTGCATGTCAAATCGCATCGTACAATACCAAAGTACTGACATACTGCAATTCACATTTCACCGATCATTCGCATGTCGTAACCCACTACAATAACCTCGTACTATGAACTTCCTATCGGTTTTTCCAACATTTTTTCAACGTTTGTACATACGAATTAATTAAATTCTAACATAAATATTTACTAAATTTTTTAATACGTACAAATTTTAGCGGACGATTAATCTATACGTTACGGTGACTAAACTTTCTACAACTACAATTATGTACGCATGCAAATTTCCTATTGATGCTAATTTTCTAGAGCTATGTTCCCTAATTTATACACAACTACACGCTTCTACGGCTGTTAATTTTTTAAAACTACATTTTTAATAAATTTTGTATACCAAATATTTAACTATTTCTATCTACATCTACACCTACTGTTGCTTCTTCCTCTCCTCTCCGTTTCTACGCCTGCTAATTTCCTATAACTATGTTAACTAAATTTTCTACATCTACAATTTTTACTAACACTAACATTAAATAACAAATATACTATAATTACAATATACCAAATAAAAAAATACCTAGATTTGGTTCTTCCTCTTCTCTCCTCCTACTCCTCCTTCCTCCCTCTCCTCTCCTCTTCTCTTCTCCCCCTCCTTCCTCTCCTCTCCTCTTCTCCTCTCTTTTCTTCTTCTCTCGGCCGAGTGACTGTGTTTGGGTGTGTGGGGGCGGTGGCGGCCAAGCGCACGACCCTTTTTAACCCCCTGTCGCCCTCCCGTTGGGCGACTGGAGCTCCAATCGCCCAACCGTTCGGTGATTAGAGCTCCAGTCGCCCAACGGGAGGGCGACAGTAATTATTCGCCCAATGGCCAGTCGCCCTCCCGTTGGGCGACTGGAGCCTATTTATGTAAAAAAAATGTTCCCACAGGTATATTTCTGTAATTTCGAATAAAAAATAGATTATTCGTACAAAAAATTCAAAAAAATGGCGCATTAGACTTGCTAGTAAGTGTACACATACGATCCACGTGACAAAGAAATACTAGAAAAAATTTTACACTAAAACATATTAGGAAACTAAATGAAGTTAGCAAAATTAAGAGAAACCAAAAGTATTGGCTGGTTCATTACATGTGGTCTTGGATGGTCAGAAGCCGTTGCCTGGAACAAAAGCTGTTAAAAAATGTAGTTTAGCGATTATTTCAGCAAATAATTTGCAGTTACGTGGGAACTTTTTTTTTTGGAAATTGTAGTTTAGTAATAGATTTGGTGGAATATGTGCAGTTCCATAAATTTACTCAAAGAAAAATGATCCAGAAGGTCCAACATGCCAACACTATGGGCTCGATGGCCCATTAAAACTTCACAGGTGACATTCAAACCGATGAGCTCGCGGTTGACCATCAAAAACAACCGGACACTATGCACAACATTCTCTGAATTTCATCAGACACGCAACACTTGCACTGCGTGTAGAGATGCAAAAGGAGCGGATAATTTCCGTTTGATCAACCAACCAAAAATTTATGGAGCAAATATAGAAGGAATAAATATGTATTTGGCAGTCGGCTTTATCCGTATCCGACTCTGACTCCAGAAAAAATATGGAATATGATACGGGGTGAGTGATATCCGTCTGTATATATCCATATGTTAAATAATATGAGGAAGTCTATTGTGACTTTATTTAGAAACAAGATATTATATATATATATATATATATATATATATATATATATATATATATATAAATATATATATATATAAATATATATATATATATATATATATATATATATATATATATATATATATATATATATGTGTGTGTGTGTGTGTGTGTGTGTGTGTGTGTGAGGCCCGTACATTAGCAGGAGCAGGGTGGGCAACTGTTCAGGGCCCCCAAAATTACAGGGCCCCCAAATTTACACTAAGTAGTAATTAGCAATAGTTAATCCTTGAATAGAAAAACTAAGATGCGGTCAGGCCTGCAGTCATTGGTTTGTTAATTGGAGTATTGGCCCAACGTAAGGCCCGTGGCCATCCGCCATGCCCACCAGCCTGCTTGGGTCCTTGACTCCTTGGCTTCCCATGCGTACAGAGAATTGGCCGGCGACGTTTCGTTTTCCCCGTGCCGCAAAGAAGATTCTCGCGCTGCTGCTAGGACTGCGGCACTGCGCTACGCTTCTACGGCACGCCGACGCCGGCAGTCCGGCACCGCGCCATCGCCTACCATCGCCAAGACGCTGAGAGCCTGAGAGGCTAATAATCTTAGATCACATCTGGGCAACGTACGCATACGACTTTCATCCCCAATTGTTTATTATTTTCTCGAATTTTAGGGCCACATCACGCGTTTCGTCCAGGGTCCTCCAAATCGTAGGTACGGCCCTGGTGTGTGTGTGGATTGTCACATCTAAACAAGCCGAGAATACCGAGTACTCTTCTTTCAACATCTTAGTGATTAGTCTCTCTATATTTACTCTGTTTGCACTCTACTGTCTAATGTCATATGTAGGGGTGCAAAAGAAGCAGATGATTTCCATCCGATCGACCATCTGAAAGCTTATGGAACAAATATGGAATAGAGAAATGGATATTTGGTATTATCCGTATCAAATTCGACTTCGACTCTGAGAAAAATACGAAATATGATATATTATAAGCGATATCCGTTCGTATCCGCTCTGATTGCACCATACATTCATACAATCCGAGTAGTTCTATTACGAGTTCCTTTTAAGAAGATGGTAAGTAGAGGGAGAAGTGTCTTCTTCCGCAGAAGTATAACGCACTAACTTGTTATTGGTTGCAATGAGGCAAGAATGGTTAGCCAGCCATGTTGGGACAGGCTAGCAGCTGTTGTTGCATGGCAGGAAACGAGCATGAACCAACTCCCAAATTAACCTGACTTCCTGAAATCTCTGTCCTCCCTTGCTTCCCCGGAATCCCAAATAAACAAGGCCACCTCTCCTTCCACTCCCTTGCTCTTTCTCCATCCTCTCTGCCTTTGGCGAGGTAAGGGCAGAGGGATAGAGAAAGAAGCAAAATATTTTTTTTTGTAAGAAAGATTGCCGACCATGTCGACGGCCTTCTCGGATTTCGGTCCGCTCACCGAGCGCCGGCGTGCCGAGAAGCAGCGGCAGCAGCGCCGGCGCCTCATGATCGCCGCTGGCGGCGCGTCAGTCATTCTTATCCTCATTGTCATGGGCGGCGCGGCCGTCGCGTACAATGCTAGCTCCTCCTCGTCCTCCTCCTCCCCGTCCGGCGGCGGCTCGCAGTCGAACATGCGCGACGTGTCCAAGAGCATCAAGGCGATGTGCGCTCAGACGGACTACAGGAACGCCTGCGAGAAGAGCCTCGCCAAGGCGGTCAATGCCAGCGCGTCGTCGCCCAAGGACATCGTCCGTGCCGCCGTGTCGGTGATCGGCGACTCCATCGAGAAGGCGTTCGAGCGGTCGGGGCTGATCGCCAGCGACGATCCCCGCGTGAATGCCGCTGTCGCCGATTGCAAGCAGATCTACCAGAACGCCAGGGACGACCTCGCGCGCACACTCAGGGGCATCGACGCGGGCGGCATGGACGGGCTCACCAAGCGTGGGTACCAGCTCCGCGTGTGGCTGAGCGCGGTGATCGCGCACCAGGAGACGTGCATCGACGGGTTCCCCGATGGTGGCTTCAAGACGAAGATGAGGAACGCCATGGAGTCCGGAAGGGAGCTGACGAGCAACGCGCTGGCCATCATCGAGAAGGCCTCGTCATTACTGGCCGCGCTCAACATCCCGGCGACAGCCAGCCACCGGCGGCTGCTCGTGAAGGTCCCGGCGGAAGAGATGGACAAGCAGCCCATGGTGGTCCACCCGGTGGACTCCCCCCCGCTGTGGGTGAACAGGCAGGTGAGGAGGATGCTGCTCAAGGGCAAGTTCCAGAACAACCTCACGCCCAACGTCGTTGTGGCCAAGGACGGCAGCGGCAAGTTCAAGACCATCAACGACGCGCTCAGCGCCATGCCCAAGAAATACACTGGAAGGTGCGCGCGCATGCATGGCTGCATGCATGTTCAACGTTTCTCATCGAACCAAGCTACCCACGAAAGTTTGAGCATATATACGTCGTGCACTCGTGCTCATAAGCAGTGATGTCTTTTTTGCTCTTTTGTTCGTGTCAGGTACGTGATTTACGTGAAGGAAGGAGTCTATCAGGAGTACGTGACAATCACCAAGAGCATGGTGAACGTGACCATGTACGGCGACGGCGCCAAAAAGACCATCATCACCGGCAAGAAGAACTTCGCCGACGGCCTCACCACCTTCAGAACCGCAACCTTCAGTAAGAGCAAACGTCACCATCTGCGCGCCTCTTGTATACTGTACGTGGCCTCACTGACACGTGCATGCTCGCGCGTTTAATTGTACGTAGATGCGCTAGGCGACGGCTTCATGGGCATCGCCCTGGGGTTTCGCAACACGGCCGGCGCGGCGAAGCACCAGGCGGTGGCGCTGCTGGTGCAGTCGGACAAGTCCAACTTCCTCAACTGCCGCATGGAGGCCTACCAGGATACGCTCTACGCGCACTCCAAGATGCAGTTCTACCGCAACTGCGTCATCACCGGGACCATCGACTTCATCTTCGGAGACGCGGCTGCGGTGTTCCAGAACTGCATCCTCACCCTCCGCCGGCCGCTCGACAACCAGCAGAACATCGCCACCGCCCAGGGCCGCGCCGACGGCCGCGAGACGACGGGGTTCGTGCTCCAGCACTGCCGCTTCACCGCCGAGTCGGCGCTCAAGGACGCGTCCCGCCCCGCCATCCGCAGCTACCTTGCCCGCCCATGGCGCGAATACTCGCGCATGCTCATCATGGACTCCGACATCCCCGGGTTCATCGACAAGGCCGGGTACCTCCCGTGGAACGGCGACTACGGGCTCAAGACGCTGTGGTACGCCGAGTACGCCAACAAGGGGCCCGGCGCCGACACGGCGGGCCGCGTCAAGTGGCCGGGGTACAAGAAGGTGGTCAGCAAGGCGGAGGCCACCAAGTTCACCGTGCAGAGCTTCTTGCACGCCGAGCCATGGATCAAGCCGACCGGCACGCCGGTGAAGTACGGCATGTGGGCGTGAGTAAATTTGTGGTGGCCACCTGCGCGCGCGCGTGTGATTCTTAGGAGATCGAGGATGTGACGTGCATGGAAGAACAGGGGATGATCTGATCTGATCTGATGATTTGGTCCTTAAGTGTGGAATTGTTTAATTGGTAGGAGCTTGTTGATCGATGGAGAGGTGCTATGACAAAGACCATGCTCCGTGCACATTGCATGACTTGTACATGTATACTTGTATGAATTGATTTGGATACTGTACATGCATCGTCGCAATTTCTTGCGACCAAACTCCGATTCTTGCGAAAACAACATATGGCGAGTTGCGAAAACAACATATGGCGAGAGGATTAACATTCAGTTTCGTGGGGGAAAAGAGGATTCACATGGCACATTCGCGTGAAATTGCTAATGCATGGCGTCATATTGACACGACGGCAGAATTTTACTGCAGGATAGAGGAGATTGTTTTCCTGTCCATAGATGCACCGTCCTCTTTCGAAGGAAACCGCAAGCATTCGTCTCCATCATGCTGCGATCACAACGGAGGACATAGTAGGATGGACGAATTTGTAGCGCTTCTGTAACAAACACGAGAAATCTCGTGCGTGGCAACATGGCACAGATTAAATTCTCCATTCAGCCCATTTCAATGTTCATTTGGGGAATTCAGACCAGGGTTCAAAGTTTCATTTTGAAAAAAATCTCGGAGGTCAGCGAGATGAACGAAATAACAAAATTTCATTTATTTTGTTCAAAATTTGGACGGAAAAATTCAAATGACATTTAAATTTTGATGAAATTTAACAAAAATTTGGATGAAATATGTTACAAAGTATGGACATGCATCATCCAAAGATCTAAGAAACCATCCCTAGCTAGCTATGTGAAGCGCATAAAGAGTGAAGGCTGAAGAGACGCACCTGCTGCTGGCTGCTACTGCTCCTGTTGCTCCGAACGACTGATGGGAAAATGGGGATTAGGGAGCCGTGCTGTCGGTGGGGACAAAGGGTGGAGGTGACGACCAGGGCTTGACTGCTCCTGATGCCAAGGGCTGGGGCACCTGCCTGTTGCTGCGCCGCCGTCTGCTACTCTGCTCTTCTTCCTCAAGGAAGATTGGGGAGGAGTAGGGAGATGCGTCGCCGGCCGAAGGGGAAATGGGGAATTGGGGATTAGGGAATAGGGACCAGGGAGAGGAGCCACGGGAGCTGTGTGGACGGCACCTGGCCTCGGCGACACACGCGGTGACTCGCCAGTTGCAGCAAACGAGGAGTACGGCGAGGCAGCCGAGTCAGGAGAGGATGAGGAGGAGGATATCCAACACGAGGCCCTCCCACGATGGAGCCACGGCAGTCGGTGGTGCAATCGGGGAGAGTTTGGAGGCGCCATGGTAGTCGGCCGATTTGGTATCTAGGGTTGGGGTAATAGGGGGATTGGGGGCGCGTGGTGTGCGCCGACAGCCGAGCGGGGTTAGTGTGGGAGTGGTTGGGCTGGGGGAGTTGAGCCGGGGGAGCGAGTGGTTGGGCTAAAACTGGCCAGCCGGCTTGTCAATTCAAATGCTAATGAATTTTTTGAACGAACGTTGTTTATTTCGCTGGACACCGAAACAAATAAAAAATCCGAAATTTCGCCGAAAGTGTTAACCCTGATTCAGACCATATTCAGTTCCAGGTGATCTCACAGTAGCACAGGATGAAAAAAAATGCTATAAAATTCATGTATATTGTCTCACGATCTATTGAAGTTGAACTGTGAAGAACTGATTTTAGAGAAGAAAATAATCACAAGTTATATAGACACTTCCTATGGACTCCGTGAACGGGCATGCACGTAGCTATTGGAAGTGCATGCTTTACACGTGAACGCGCATTCATGTACTGGTATCTTGTACGTGTGTTCTCAACGCAGAGTAATACAAGTACAGAACAAAACACAACACAAACGTGCAAAGAAAATCAATTCTCCACCGCTTCCATGGGCCTGTTGTACCTTTGTTCCACTCGGGAACCACCAATTAAGCAACTAATTAATCCCCCAAGTTGTATAGCAATACTCAAGATTATACACCATTTCTTTCTTATATTTCCCTCCACACATAGTATGCATTGTACTACGACGACAGCACTACTACTTCTATACCCTCACAGGCCACAGCTTCAAGGCTCAAGACGTGAGCCCGGCCGTGTACTCGACGCCGGTGGGCGGCAACCACATGTTGCCCTCGATGAACTGAGCCACGGTGAAGTTGCTGGCCTGCGCGGGGCTCATCATCACGTGGTACCCCGGCCACTTGACCCTCCCGCCGACGCCGGCGCCGGGCCCCCTGTTCATGTACTCCCCGTAGTACAGCGTGTCGAGCGCGAACTCCCCGTCCCACGCCAGCCACCCCTCGGGGCGCACCACGGCGCCGATGTACGACTGCATGAACACCACCCGGGAGTACTGTTTCCACGGCCGGCCGAGGTAAGTCTGCGTCGCGGCGGTGCCGCCGGACTGGTTGCTGCTCTGTGCGCGGAGGAGGTCGTCGTGGGCGGAGACGTTGCAGAACTGGAAGGCGAAGCCCGTGGTCATGTTGGCGTCGAGGCGGCCCTGCGCGGTGACGGAGTTCTTCTGGTCGGGCAGCGGGAGACGGGCGAGGAGGAGGCAGTTCTGGAACACTGCCGCGGCGTTGCCGAAGACGAAGTCGACGGTGCCGGTGACGCGGCAGTCGCGGTAGAACTGGCGGAGCGAGTGCGCGTAGAGCGTGTCCTGGTACCCCTCGAAGGCGCAGCGGTAGAAGACGGAGAGGTCCGAGTCGCACCGCAGCGCCACCGCCTGGTGCTTCGCCGGCCCCGCCGTGTTCTCGAACGTCAGGTCCCGCGCGATGAACCCCTTGCCGTTCACAGCTGCATGCACCGGTCAACAGGTGAAAAAAACTTATAATCACTACCAGTGTTAACTTACTGCTGTTAAATTGTTAATGTAATAAAATGATTTGAGTGGACTGGTCAGTCGGCAGGTCAAAAGGGTGCCTTCATGCATGTGATTTGCATCTGTTCGTGCTCCTTGAGTACAGGGCAGTGAGAGTGAGGTGAGGCTCACTGGAGCGGGAAAGTAAGGGCCCACAGATCATATGCCCACTTAAGTGAGTCAGTCAGAGCAGTGTCGCCGATCAGACAATGACGTTAATCAATTCGGTCATGCAATGGCAAACTTAGTAAGCTTGTTATAATGCGCTACTCCTTACGTACAAACTCCTGATCAATGATCAGACAAGACCGAGTAGAATTAGTACCCATTCTGGCTTTTGGCACTGTAAAAGTTTTTTTACTGTATATACTAGTAGATTTTGTAATACAATTAAATTTTTAAAAATAAGAAAGTTACATCATCATAACAATGTAAAAAAATAAAAGAGAAAATACAAAAAAATTAAAAACCAAAAGATAAAAAAATTAAAAAAGCTAGAAATCAGAAGCTCTAATGAGCAGTGCTAAGCCCATTTATCAATCACAGGCCACTTGATTAAGGTGGTGATCGGTTCGGCTGAAAAACTCGTGCCTTATGGCTGAAAACACTGTAGCTGGCTGAAAAAAGCACTGTAGCTGACAGAGGCTTATTTAGCATAATTAAATTTAAAAAAATTTAAAAATAAAAAAATATGTTAACCCATTACGTATAATACAAACAAATACGGGAAAAAAAGAACCGGCAAAAAAGCTCAACAAAAAACCAAAAGGTCAGAAAAAGGCGAAACTTATGAATAGTGAAAAATAAGCCAGAAGCTAGAAGCCAGAAGCCAGAAGCCAAAGCCGAGTTGATCGTGCTGATCGGGCAGAAACTATCACGACCCAGACCAGAGTTTGGCACACCGGCCAGCCGCTGATAAGCAAGCTGTGGAAGCTAAAGGGCTTCACCCAATCCAGGAAAGCACGAAGATGCACATGACCTGCCTACGCTAATACGTAGCCTCGACGCCCGCAGAAACAATTGATACGGATTCTTGAGGCGCTGCAGCTTTTAGGCCAGCGGTTCAGCACCAGCCGAATCATTGTTGTGTCGGTGATCTCTCTCTCTCCTCTGTGTGTGCGTGTTTTTCGCTGGTTTGCCCGATCTTTGGTTACTCAAAAGAAAAAGAAGGAAAACGACGTGCGTACAGGCACATACAGGCACGGTGCTGGTCTTGGTCTACCTCTGGGAGTTGCTACGCCTACCAGGGAAATTAACTCTTACGGAATAAAATTGTGGGTTTTTGTTAAATATCATCTCGTTATTTTTTTCTAACTATCATTTAGATTTATGACTGTTAGATTAAAAATTCAATGACTATGAATTCTTCCCTCCCCTTTGAAATCTACACCCTCTTCTTTGAAAAAAATCTCCTTCTTTAAAAACAAAGAGTTCATTGATCTCTAATCTAAGAGTTATAAATTTAAATAATAATTAAAAAGAAAATATTCGAATGATATCTAGACTCCCTGAAAATTAGAGGGCGCTAAGCAAATCACAATAACATGTCGTACGTTCACGTCACTCGAGCTTGGCAAGGGCCCCATGGTGAGCCCGCCAGCCCATGGATATCATCTACGACATATGTTCATTAAATTCGTTGCTGCATGGCAACCACCAGAAGCTGTGTTAGGGCATCTCTAATGGTTATAGCTAGCAACTAACTATAAGACTTCCACATCATCTATATAGTACACACTAAAGTTAGTATTCTAAAGAACTATCTATAAGGATAGCTATTTGATGCTTACATGCACACATAGAATTTATGGAGGCTGCCTCGTTTGGCGTTATAGACTATCTCTAGAGCTGTAGAGAGCTGCGTTCTCTTTCTTCATTTAATATCTTCCACGTAGGACAGTTGATGACATGGACTCTCTTGTAGATAGCTGCTATAGACCCATTGGAGATGCTGCATGTTGTGTATTTAAGGCGATCGGGAAGGTGGTAGGACTTTACGTAGTACACGGCCGGCTAGCGCTGTCTAAAAGTACTATGGTTTTTCTTTATTTTTTGATTGTGCCTTTTGACTAATTGTGAGAGAGCGAGAAAATAAATAATACTTGTATTGAAAAATCATTCTATTAAAAGCAGATTCTACAGTGACTTTTATAAATAACTTATAAAAACTACCTTAAGAAACTATTTTATTTAAAAACCAACTTTTAAAGCTAAAAACTAGAAACTGTTGGACAGGTAACGAGAGGAATATTGATGAGATTGTATGGGCGCATGGAGACTGGAGATCAGCACATGTACAACATGCATCTTCCCGGAAGCTTCCAGCTGCTAGCCACTTGCACACCTACGCCACAAGTGAGGCACAAGAACACAGGATAACGGGCTTCTTCTCTGATCGGTTTTATGAATTTGCTTTTTCAAATGATTCAGCCGTAACTAAAAAAAACATGACAACAACCATCCGCTTGAAGATGCATACAAAAATAAAACAGTAATAACGCGGCAGTACGTCAAGTCACGACTCCCTAACGCATGAAACATGTTGCTCGTCCATGTTTGGTGCCCCTTGGCACTTGGTGAATTGGTAATTTGGTACCGTGTCGGTGACTGGGTGTCACTTGCCGTGCTTTCTTTCCGCAGTACTGCCGCAGCACAGTAGTGGACATGCATGTACGTACCGGAACTTACGTACGTAGCCACAGTCTACTGTCTAATGATGACATCTTGACCATCTTACGTACGTACTGGGGCACATCTCATCAGGGTGCTCATGAGCTAAATCTCAGGTGAATCTTTGAGCTTAGCAAAGCATGCAGAAACAGCGTGCAGTGGAGTTCGTTCACAACCGGAGTTTGACCTTAACCATGCACTTGTGGACTCATTGACCACATGATTGATCTACTCCTACGTTACGTTGTATCTATAATCAGATGGCCGTGGTTTGCGCGGTCTAGCTGTGGATGTCGATCGAACGGTTTAATCTAACGTACACAAATGCTAAGTCGTGAACTCGTTTTGATATATACTTAATACTACATACGTTTAAACTGACTCCGGCAAGGTCAAGAGAAAAAATTAGAGGATGCACTCACTGACGGTGGCGCTGCGATACGTGGTGTAGCCGTCGACGTAGTTCCGGTGGCCGGAGATGACCGTCACGCCCATGCCGTCGCCGACCAGCATCAGGTTCCACTTCTTCTTCTTGATGTCCACCGTCTCGTTGTACACGCCTTTCTTCACGTAGATCACGTAGCGGGCCGCGCTCTCCGTCGGCGCCGCGGCCACGGCCGCGGTCACCGTCGTGTAGTTGCCACTCCCGTCCTGCGCCACCACGGCGTCCACCGCCATGCCCCCCGGCCCCACCGGCATCTGCAGCAGCCGGCGCTCCCTGGGGCCCAGCCAATGCGGGCCCGTCTCAAGGAGGCCGCGCCGGTCGCTGATGACGCGGGACGACGCGATCGCGGCTTCGCCCGCGGCGACCTGGCCGAGGCCGTCAGTGAGTAGCGACGTGACGGCCTGGAGGCCGGTGGCGACGAGCGAGCCGAGCACGGAGCCGGTCTCGTCCAGGCCCTCCTTGCAGGTGTCCTGGTTCCCAAGCGCGCCGCTCAGCCACGACCGGAGGTCGGAGTGGGCATCGCCGGTGCCGAGGCGGACGGTGGCGGGGGTGCAGGCCCCTGCGTTGGCGGGGTGGGAGGCCCGCGAGGTGGTGGACATCGACCATGACAGCTCGTCGGAGGAGAGGTCGAGCAGGTCGAGGCAGTCGGCAATGGCAGAGGAGAGGCGGAGGTCGCCGCCGCCTAGGATACCGCCGATAGGGAACGACGAGATGATGGACGCGACGTTCTTGATCGCATCCAGCGTCTCGCTCAGCGTGGAGACGAGCGCGGGTGAAATGCCCATCGCCTCAGCCGCCAGTGGCGCGGGCGCCGGCCGCGGCAGTTGCCGCGCCGGCGAAGGGGTCAGCGGGTGCGCATTGCTGAGGAGGAGGAGCCCGAGGGAGAGGACGAGGAGGAGCCAGGCTGTGGAGCTCGGAGACGTCGACGCCATGGCTGAGTTTAGCCGTGTGGGTTGTGTGGTTTGCCTGGGGCTTGGACTGATGGGCTTATATAAGAGTGATCAGTGATGGGTGTGTCGATCCAGATTTAGCCAATCTAGAAGTCTCTATAAAACCATTATACTATTTTCTGAATCAGTAGATAGTGCTCATAGAAATATTACTGAATAATTTCATTCATAACGTAAACCATATCATATATTAATATTACATAATCAGAGTTTAAATAGACCACATCGAATCAAATTTATAATAAAAACTGTTTAGACTAAATAGATACATTACATAAATGCGGAACGGAAGCAAAAGTAAAAGAGGAAGGCACATCTCGCCATATGCAAGCGACTAAGGTAGAACGTGTGCAATCGATATTAACCAAGAGCATAGATAATATTGGTGCACGCAAATACCAACTTAGTCAGCATGACTGGGGTACGACCTAGACTACTGGAGACTATTCTAATATCCTCTATATTCTTCACCATTAGCTCCTGAGGCGTCGTAGTACACACAGTGTCCTTAGTCCATAGGTTTTGAGGGATTTTGTGAGCGAGGGTGAACACAAGTAACAGTGTTTCATAAGCCAACACACAGAATACAATAGTATACATACAAGATTCAACAAAGATAGGCTTGTGTTCTTTTTGTTAGCTAAAGGCAATATTTAAAAGCTACAATTAATTAAAAATTCCTGAGACTTGGTATTTTAACAAAATCATGTTTTTATTAAAGAGAGTAAAAGTGTGCGATATCTATAATGGTGCAGATTCCATTCACCTATTACATGGTTATATTTACCATATATATATATATATATATATATATATATATATATATATATATATATATATATATATATATATATATATATATATATATATATATATATATATATATATATATTAGTTTTTGCTACTAGGGTTACGTCCACCCATTATTATCACTGGGCTACATCTACCCTGAGAAAATCCAAGCTTAGGGTTATATCCACTCGACAAGTTTTCATACCACCTGCAGAGTTTTAGATATAGATACTAACTCGAGGAAATTTCCATACCCACCATTGACTATAAGCATGATTATTCGAATAATTTATACTTTATAGAGACTATACACTTTCTCTACAAGAGATAATCAACTTGTTATGTTTCACATATTTTCCTTAGACATGTGAATCAAACACAAAACCTTTACAATACATCATTCAGTGTAAGTTACACCTGCTAAGGTTTTAACTTAGTGAGGTTACATCCACCACACCAAGACTCCCTCTTGCACCATACGGTGGCTTACACTAGCGACACGACTTATGTCCATGACAGTTTAAAACCAGTAACACAACTCGTGGGTCACTCCAATGGTGCAACTCGACTGGTGGATGCAAATTAGTTAATCAGGTTATATCTATTATAGACTTGTGATTGTACTATTTTATTTTGGGAGGTCATTATAGAATTTAGTCCTCACAATAATTTGGATGGTGCTACCACAAATCATAATTTCTCATGCTACATCTGCACTAACTTTCATACCATCCATCTAGATTGGTAACAGTAAATTTTAAGGTTTTGATAAGTACAAAACTAAGTTATTTTAAATATATTAGTTATTTCCCTCTAATGTTTTCCCAAAACAACTTTTATGATTAAAACATGATGATAGTGCAATTTAATGCCCTGATACTTAAGCAAGACAAGCATGACATTTAAGTACGACTTATAGATAGTAAAATTAGCACTATAGTTTCTAGGATGTCAAGAATTATGTGATTCAAGTGTCCAAAGGATGGTACAATAATACAATATTAAATAGGCATGTATCTATAACCTTAAATTGAACATATATTTGCATAACAAATAATAGCATGCAATTTGATAATTTAAATGAATATAAATTTGCATAAAATGTACATTCAATATGAAGAAAGCATTAACTTGTGTAGTTTACAAGTGGATTGGTCTTAAAAATCTTGAGTTATCTCGATCCGCGACTCTTCCGTGTCCTCATACTCTATCCTGATGATCACATCGGAAAACAAATAAACACGCAAGTAAGACAAATAAACTCCAAATCAAACAATTCCAACGCCATTTGATAGATCTTGAATTTAGAAACAAATTTTATTAAATTTAGAGTTAAAATGAGTGAGAACGGGCTCTCTAAAATTTAAATTTAGATTAAATCCAAAAATTAATAAAGGAGAGAGAGTACTCTCTCACTAATAGGTGGGATCCACCAGAATTAAATTATTTTTCCATTGAAAAAGAACAGGGAGACTGACGATGGGACCCATGGATTTTAAATTCATTTGTGATTTATTTTCTAAAATAAAAATGCTCGGGGGCTGATAGATGGAGCCATATAATGTAGGCACAGTAAAACAGGCCCACTTGTTAGTGGCTATTACCCACTTAATTGGTTTAAATAGGGTTTTAAGCAAACGGGGCCCATATGTAATAGTGACAGAGGCTTAACGTAAAGGGGAGGGCCCACTTGTCAGTGAGGATTAGCGAAAACTAAACGTGTTCATTAACTTAAACTAATTATGTAGTTGAACTAACGACAAAGGAATATGGTTGTCTTCTTCCCGCTAAAGAGAGCCAAGCTCGTCGCCGGTAAGAGGAAGCACAATGGTCAGAGGGGAGGGCAAAAACAGAACCCCCTCCTCAGCCCACACTACTAGGCAAGGCGGCAAGGCCCAATTCAGTGCAAAGAGCGAACGACGGCGAGCTATGCGGTGGAGATGCACAAGTGCATGGCACCATGGTTGTGGGCGGCATTAGAACCCGATTGCGAGCTAGGGGAGCAACGCAGGGCAGACAGGGACTCACTAGAGGTGGAGCTCGGAGAGGTGCAGAGCGGGCTGGCGGTGTGGACCCCGCCGGTGATGAGGTGGTCAATGCGGATGGCTTGCTGAAGACGATGAAGAGGGGCGGCGTGGATTGGGGTGGTGTTGGGACTCCATGGTGAAGCACTAGGTGTGGGAAAACAGGAGGAGGCGAGGCGAAGTGCGATTGGTGTTGACGACAGCTCGGGCGACTGGAGGGAAGGAAGGAGAGTAGGAGGTGCTCGGGGGCAATTAGAGGTGATAGGGAGCAATTGGGGTCAAGGCGGAGCATCTCAAAACGTTGGGCACCATTAAGCCTCGAGCGGAGGCCAAGGGTGGCAATGTTGGTGCTCGGTGCGGAGAGGAGAGGAGAGCGAGGCGAGAGGAGTCAGTGCGTAGCATGGAGAGAAGTAAAGGCGGAGGAGACGCACAGAGACAACGGTTGGGAGGGAATTCTAGGCACGCGGAGCAGACATGGTGTGGGAGTGGCGGCGCAAGCACGGGCACATGGCGCATGGAGAAGAGAGGGAGAAGAGGAAAAAGGGCTATGCCTGGCGAGGGCGACACGGAGCTGGTGATGCTCTTGGAGCATAGGAACGCATAGGGATGGGCGGTACTGACCGCGCAGGCTAGGCGTGAAGACGAGGGGAGGATGGCATGGGCCAGCCTAGGCCACATGGACCCGGCCGACGGTCAGGTGGGCCAGGGGAAGGCAAGAATAGGCTAGGCCAAGCCCAAGGGAAGCTTTAGGTTTTTGAAATTTTGAAAAGCACCTCAAAATTGTGTTTGAACTTTGATTTGAAATTCAAATTTGAATTTTAGTCAAACACTTTCTTAGAGCTCCCAAAATGGGATGTTTAAGGGTGAGACACTGAGACCGTGGGAGAAGAAGAGGACACACATGGCGGTCTGTGGAGTTGGACAAGGTGTCTTGAAGAGTGCATCCAACTGACCACTGTTTCTGTGAAGTCTGTGATAGTAAACAGTTTGGCGTGTTGTGTTGCTGGAGCCTGGATGGGTCAGGTAAAGGTATGACTCAGGACAGGAATAGAGGTTTTGGAAGCTTGCTCCGTGCAATTTGTAACATGCAGTTGCTCTTCAGGTGTCGTCGGTTGCTTAATTAGTTCTTGGGCTAATCCTAGCTAATCAGTTTAAAACGAACAAGGTGATAACTGATATGACCTATAGTTTGTTTATGATTGGCCTAATGTAAACTTGCACTGTACTTGCATTCTCTTATGTATAATACATTAACATTCGTATCACATTCCAACGCCAATCGCACATAATTAATCCAGATATTTCCAATCTGTACAACGCATAAACCGCACAGATCAAGAATATATCTCTGCATCCATTACTTTCCAGCCACACTGGCACTACACTGCCTAGATGGACCCTTATCCCTCGCTTTCTCAAATATATCTTCTTCTCTCTTCTATTCCTTCAAACTCGAATATCTTCCCTCTTGCGTACATCAGGGGAGGAAGTACTGTATACATCAACAAGTTGCGGTAGGCATATGCTACTCGTTGATATGCACGCGTCTCCGCGGCTTTGCTCTCTCCGATCATCCGCCTCCTTGGACCGTGGGCTGTGGGCGCGCGACGGTCGATCCTTCGACAGGAAGGAAGGATCGATCGTGACTTGATGCAAATGCATGCATGCGTACGCACGTCCACACTATGTTTTGCGTGTAAAGCACAAAAAAGCACGCTGCTTTCTGTGCTTGCTCCGCTGCGTGCATGCTGTGGATTCTCCGATGGTGGAGACCAATTGGAGATGCTCGGCACCAGTTGGAAAAGGGCTCTGCTATGTGCTACATACGCTTGCAATTGTTCTTTTATTCCCTTGTATTTTTCAGAGATCGTGAATTAATTATGTACATGAATAGTTTGTCTTCTAGAAAAGATAATACATTATCTAGGCTGCCAAAATCCGCAAAGAACAATTTAGGGTGGGTTCTTTTATGCTGATGGATTATGGTTTAAATATTTGAATTTTGGCTGTTCGCGAGAGGCAGTACGCAGAGAGATAGTCGTATACGATTTTGGCTGGTACAGCTGAATACAGTACACTTTATTTCGAATTATGGTTATTTCTTATAGTATTTGATATGTGACCTTTCTTTAATCTCAAATTTATTTTTATTTAATTTGGAATTTTAGTTCTAGGTTAGATACAAATCCTATCGCTAATTTACATCTAATTTCTATTCCTAAATTTTAGCTTTGTAATGGTTTTTATTTGGAGTTCATATTAAAATCAAACTGTTACTTTCCTTTTATTTTTCATTCCACGATTATGTTATTTTTTGCTATTTTTAAGTAATTTCAATTTTCAGTTTTATTCTACACGCACACGTACCACATGTGTTTCACAACTTTGATTTTTGACATGCATGCACTTACACACACACACTCTGTAATCGTCTTGGTCAATGTTGAGATGCTTGTCATTAATCTAATTTGCTTAATCAGGTTAAAGACTAGTTTTTGACATGCTATATGGTATATGACTTCATATGATGTAGGGAGTTCTACTCAAAATGAGTGCTTGTGTACACTCTTAAATCAATGCAAAGTGACTTAAATAATCTACAAAGTTTCTGGATGTTTACTCTCATTGCTCCTTCTTAGAAATTTTCTTTTATTTGGAGTTCTTGATTATTACATTGCCAAAGGGAGAGAAATAGAAAAACAAAAAGGGGGAGAAATAGGAGAAAAATGGGAGAAATTGAAAAAATAGAGGAATTAGTTAAAATTGCTCTCTTGTGTTGAGGGGGAGTTTTTTGTGTTGATGGGGAGTTTTCGGGAGTCTTCCGAGCCTTCTGCGATGCAGCGTTGAATTTTTCCTTTCGTAAATTCTCTCATTCAAAGAGTATTTTAGGTGTTGTCAATATATTCATCAAGAAGGAGATTGTTAGACCATGTGTTGGTCGAGTATTGAGTGATGATAAATAATTAACATTTGGGTTTCATTGGAATTTGCGTTTTGGAAGTTCTGGTCGATGTGCTCGTCTTGTTGGAGGTTTCAGGACAACACTTTGACCACGGTAGCCACTCAAGACAGTTTGACCATGGCAGTCACTCAATGCATGTTGATCACAGCTTTTCGACCACGACTGGGTTCGACCACGTTTGATAGTCAGTGGTCCGAATGGCCTTGTATCGTTGGTCCGAACAGCTCTGTGCTGGATGGTCCGAACGGCCTTTATCGTTGGTCCAAAGAGCTCTGTGCTGGGTGGTTCCAACGGCTTTGTCTGATCACGAGACTTCAACCACATTAGACTTCGACCACGTTCGACTTCAACCATATCTGACTTCGACCATGTCCAACTTTGTGATCATAGTCGTAGACTTTGCGGTCGATGGTCGTAGATTTTGTGATTGTAGTTATAGACTTCGCGACCAGTAGACAAAGGCTTAGCACTCAGTAGTCGTAGACCTTGTGATCGATAGGCTTTGCAATCGATTGCCGTTGGCTTCACAGTCGGTACTCATAGACTTTATTGTCAGTATGAGTGCTTCAATTCTTGCTATCTTCAAGTACTTCGAGTACTCGTGTTAGGCCAGCGATATGACTGGCTGGTGCATAGTGATCAGTGAACAGTGCTCGGAGGAACAATACTCAAAGGATTTAGTACTTAGATTATGGAAGTAGTCGGTGGTCAGATGGTCGTGGTACTCGGTAGTCGGAAGGAGACTCAGTACTCGATAGTCAGAAGGACTCAGTACTGGATAGTCATGGTTTTCATGATTGTGGTCAGCGATTTGGTGTTTAAGTCATAATGATCGGTACTCGGTGGTCAGTACTCGATGGACTTGTGGTCGGTAGCAATCCGTGTTATTCCCGAGTGTTTTGAGTGATTGTGTTTTCCCAAGTATTTGTGTCCGAGTACTTGATGTGCTGGTGACTGATCTTGCATGGTGGTTGTAACCAATCGTAATAAGTAGTTTGAAGTTGATGTTTTGGAAGGTGATGGAATTTGTGGTCGTGGATGGCCTAGTTGGTGTTTGTGATGGTTTGGTTCTTGTCTATGGATAGACAAGAGTGTGCTATGAGTGTGTATACTAATGACAGTCAAGTTGTGGAGAACTTGTGCCAGAAAAACTTTCTTTGGTCTTTGCATGTGCAGGTGGGCGTGGAGATGATCATGGTTGGTGATGAGGAGAACCGGAATGAGGATGGGGAATTCTGAGGTCCAGGAAGTTGAGGATGTCATGCGAGGTGGTCGGGCTCACGCTGGAGCACGTGGAGATCAAAGGTGATGATGCGTAGAGAAGCTACAGGAGGTGTGGCCCAAGAGGCTTCGACATGGGAGTTGATGGTGCGTGATGGAGATACAGGAGGTGCTGTCTTGGAGACTTCATCATGTGTTGAGTTAGGAGTTGTAGTTGGAGTCTATAACTTGGAAGAAGTAGAGTTTTGTTAAAACTCGTGTTTGGAAGGGTCTCGGGTCCCTTGATTTTAGGAAGCGATAGGATTGAGTGTCCAGGTTGTTAAGGATATGGTTTGAGATGTTCGTATTTGTGGTGAATACGATTTAGGGCTCTAGCATATAAAAGTAGGGAGAGGCTAAGGGTTTTAGCCGTGGCTGTGCGATGGCTTTGAAGAGGCTTTTTGTGCTAGGGTTTTTAGGGGTGCCGTGAGGGCGCTTTGTAGCAACAGAACATGATTCAAATATAATAGATCATATCTATTCCAAGGAAGAAAATCACCATCGATGTTGTCTCAATCTAAGCATGACGAGTTTTTCTGAGCATTGCTTTTTTGTGTCCACCTCGTCGTGCTATTGCATCATGTGATACGATCATGGTGTTGTCTTCGACGTATTCTTGTTCGAGCAGTTGAAGCTATCAAGTAGAGGGAGATTTTGACTACGTGCAATGGTGGTTGAAGCGAGCGGTCGAAGTGTCCTAGTGGTCGAAGCGCTAGAGCTGTCGAAGCAGTCGAGTGGTCGAATGACAGAAGGTTTCAACTACGTACAAACCGGTTGCAGAGCAACACTAAGCGGTCATAACTTCATCGAGCCGATGCACCGTCAAGCGAGCGGTCGAGCGGATTGCGGTCGAATTCTATCTCTGTAAGTTAAATTGTTTTTTGGTTGGTTTGAGATTTATTTTTAGGTGCCAAAAAGCGGCGACAATCATTCACCCATCTCTGATTGCTGTCTTCGATTTTACAAATTTAATCAAAGTCCACTTTTTATAGCATAATTTGTGTATATACTCCTTTTATATATATGGAAAAGAGGTATATAGCAAAAATAAAGGGTTCCGATAAAAAATTTTCAATCAAATCGCATTAGAGCATCTTAGAATTAATATTTAAGTATAAAAATGATAAATAAGTATAATACGTTCGTTTAAGTGGTATATTGAAAGTGGGAGTATGTACTACTGAAGTACAAAAAAGGCTTCATACGTACATACATACACGTACATACATACATACACATACATACATACACACACACATATACATATATATATATACATATATATATACATATATATATATATATATATATATATATATACACACACACATATATATACACATATACATATATACACACACATGTACATACACACACATATCTATATATACACATATATATCTACATCTACATACATACATACATACATACATACATACATACATACATACATACATACATACATACATACATACATACATACATACATACATACATACATACATACATACATACATACATACATATGTATGTATGTATGTATGTATGTATATGTATATATGTATATACATATGTATGTATATATATATGTATAAGTATATATGTATATATATGTGTGTACATATATGCATACATGTGTGTGTATGTAATATATACATATATGTATACACACACACATACATATGAAGCATTTTTCTATACTCCCGGGAGTACATACTCCCACTTCCAATGTACCATTTAAATAACTATTTTATATCTCTTTATCACTTTAGGTGTACTTAAATACTAAATCTAAGATATTCCATGTGATTTGGTTGAAAAATTTTCATTGAAGCCCTTTATTTTTTGATATATACACTTTTCCTTGTATAAAAGTAGTACATACACAAATTATGATATAAAAAAGTGGATTTTGATGAATTTTTTATGGAACTCACTTTGGAGTATTTTATAATCATTATTAGAGTACGCTCAAATAGATAAAGAGGTATAACAACACTATTAAAGTGGTATATTAGAAGTAGAAGTTCGTACTCCTAAGAGTATAAAACCATTTTCATACACACACACACACACGATAGCACTATTCAGCGCCTGCACGCACGCTACATGCAGGTTCTGCTGCCTAGCTTCTTGGTGCGTGAGTGTTGATTCGGCAGTAACTATTACACGTGAAATTACAATTAGATAAACATGAAGTTATTATCACCAGTTAGGCCAAACATCAATTATTATCCCAACTAGATATGGTCTATTACACGTGAAGTTATTGTCACCAGTTAGGCAAAAGTTATTACTCATGTAATAGAAAGTTACGGTCTATTACACTTGAAGTTATCATTAGTTACCTACGACTGGTATAAAAAACATGAATTTCACAGCGTCGAAACATATTCAACATAGATCTTGTTTTATTAAGCTCATAATTTCGAATACAATGGCACAAACGACTCGCAGATTGGACTTTCCACGAAAGAGTTGTTGTATTCTTTTAGCTTATAAACAAGATAAAAACCCCATGTCAACTGTATTATTGCATGCATATTTCTCTCTCCTACCGCGCAAGAGACCTGGCTGTAACTTCATGTATTACAGGTGATAACTGGATGTGCATATGATAGTAACTTCACCATAGGATAATAACTTCACATGGGGATGATAACTTCATTCCATATGAATGATAACTTCATGCGTAATCGAAAGTAACTTTCCAGGATATGGTGGGTTGGTGGGGCTTCACCATGAGGATGATAACTTCATTCCATATGGATGATTACTTCATACGTAATCGAAAGTAACTTCATACATTACAAATGATAACTTAATGTACATTCGATAGTAACTTTACCATAGTTAACAAACCTAGTAACTGAGTATGGGGTGGGATGGTGGAGCAGTTGGCTGGTTGGGTCACTTAGGGGCACACGCTTATTTTACACCTGCGTGCTGGTTAGTAATTATATATATAATTATGGTAAAGTTATATATATAGGGAGCATATCTATTGCAAATGATCTTTTCAGTGTAAACATGCAGACACAAATCAGGGCCGACAGATCCACCTTCTACGCCTCAGATCTATGCGGGTGGAACCACTCCCCGACTCAATCCAGTGGCTTACCTTCCCCTCCCCAGCGCTACCCCCGCGCCACCCCCTGGCTTCCCCCGACACTGTCCCCTCTAGCCTTCCTTGGCACCGCCCATGGACTTCTCCAGTGCTGTCAACGCTAAGGCCTGAACTCCTCCCTACTCCTTGGCCCCCTCGGAGCCAGATCTGGCCTTCCTGTCGCCTTTGACCATGACCATGGCCGCCATGACTTCCTTCGACCACGGTCGCCACGACCACAGCTGCTACGACCATAGCCGCTTTCAACCACAACCACGACCGCCTTCGACTACGACCACGACCGCCTTCGACTATGGCCTCCACAACCACGGCCACCTTCGACCACAGCCACCATGACCACATATGCCAGTTTTCGAAGGCGGATGTGGTCGAAGGCGGTCATGGTCGTGGTTGAAGGCTGGGGATGGAGTAGAACAGCAGCAAAATGCCAGGGAGGAGGAGCAAAACGCCGGAGAGGAGGGAGGCGGCCAAACCTAATCCGAGCCGTAGAATGAGGGCATCGCCAGCGGGGAAGAATGGGCATTGCCGGCGAGGAGGCGACAGGGGCGACTTCTCGCGGAGGGAGGCCAGCGAGGAGGGGAGCACTGCGGAGGGCACGGAGGCGGTGGCGGTGGCGCAAGGCTGGGAGGCGGTGCTAGCGAGGCAGGCGGCAGCTTCCCAGTTGAGGCGACGGGGAGCCCAAGGTTGGAGGTGGAAAGAGGGAATTGAGACGACCGGGGTATTGTGTAAAGGGCAGAAGAGAGACGGGGGTTATATGGAAAAACACGTAGGTTTTGAGTGGTTTCCACCATCATGGATTCGATCTGTAGGAGGTGGATCCAATGGCCTTAATTCGTGTTTGCATGTTTACACTAAAAAGACTATTTGCACTATACATACATACATACATACATACATACATACATACATACATACATACATACATACATACATACATACATACATACATACATACATACATACATACATACATACATATGTATGTATGCACACACACATATATATATATATATACATATATATATATACATACATACATACATACATGTATATATATATATATATATATATATATATATATATATATATATATATATATATATATATATATATATATACACACGCACACATACATATGTACGCACACACATATATACACACACACACATACACACACACATACACACACACATATAATATAAATAACAGGGGCATCATGGTGCCCAAGCTCCATGATTAAGACTTTCCATCCATAATTGATTCAACATGCTAAATCAATAACTTCCTTTCTAAATTGATGCATTTTTGAATTAATAAATGTTAACGTGTTTGCCTGATATATTATATATCATTACACTTGCACGTATCTAAAAGTAATTTAAAAGTAAAGAGACTTAACGTCTAGACACTATAGTGTCCCATTTCAGTATCTTATATATACATCTCCTAACCTACATGGTCCAAAACCCACATTATATTAACCCAACTTCCAACATGCATTTTAACCACACAATTGACACCCACATTGTAGCTGGCCTAGCTAGCTCAGGATAGAGACTTGCTCACCGACACGCACACAGGCGCTTGCGGCAGCCACAGCAACTAACACACGCATGGAATGGTTTGACGACACTGCTCTTTCACACAGTCGCGCACACTGCCACCACCGTCCGGTCCGTCCCGTCAGTTGGGCGCCGCGCGACGTCGCGATCGAAAGCGAGACCCCCTGAAAACGAATCAGCTGGCAGCGGCATGTGCGGTGTTGGGGAGCCAATTGAGCCCTGAACTGTGGGCGTCCGGCGTCGTCCCGCAATGGCGCCCACGTGCGCTGCCGTGCCGCGAGCCACCGACTCGTGATCCGGCCATGCACGCAGCCAACCCAACCCGTCGCCGCGTGAAATAAATCCCTGTCACGTTCCAATCGAGCCCGACCCGGCCGCGCGCCGCAGCATCGAGTTGGAATGCGGCACGTACTGCCCTGCCGATCTGCGCGCGTACCAACGAACCTTCTTTATGACTCATGCCACGTTTGGGTAGTACTGTAATTCAGTTTTCTTGTACTAAGGACATGTACAATGGGTCTCTTCAAGTCGTCTCCATCTCAATACTTTTTTGCAAAATACCCCTTGCATGGTCAAGAGACGGCCTCCGCGTCTCTTCACGAAGAGACGGTGAGCAGCTCGTCTCTACGCTGAAGTCGAGGCTTAAAGACAGACAAAGAAGACGTTGTATGAGTTGGAGACTCCAAGTTCATCTTAACCACATGCAAAATATTAAATTACTTAAAGACACTAAAATAAATACTCCATTGTATGAACCGTTTTTTCACTGTCTCTATATCATATTTCAGCATCTTATAGACGGACTCCTGTCTCTCCATTGTACATGCCCTATGAGTTTTTTTTGAGGTCGAAATTACTTATCAACTGATAAATGCCCAGCTCATTGGACGAAAATATGTATTTTATGGGACAGCTCCATATACGCAATTCCATAATTAAACAAATGCAAAGAAAAAAAGTAACACAAAAGTAGTTCCTTGTTCAGTTGCATGTGCCACTCGTGTCCAAAGATCGGTGGTCCTCATTTGGGCTTTTTTTTGTGGCTTATGGCTGAAAAGCACTGTAGCTGGCTGAAAAAACACTGTAGCTGACAGAGGCTTATTTAGCATAATTAAATTTAAAAAATAAAAAATATAAAAAATATGTTAGCCCATTATATATAATACATACAAATATGGGAAAAAAGAACCGGCAAAAAAGCTCAATAAAAAGTCAAAAGTTCAGAAAAAGACGAAATTTATAAATAGTGAAAAATAAGTCGAAAGCTAAAAGCTGAAGTCAAAACGATCACAACCTTCGCGCAGATTAGGTACAACCCACACACACTTCATCCATTGCTTGGGACCATAGAATGGGTAGTACGTCTTGGTCTCCATATCATAGAACACCGGCTTTCCATCCCCAGAATACCTATTCTATTACCATGCCCACCTTCTTGTGACTCACGGCATACGACCTCTAATACATGAAACAGAGCAGCACCACCAATGTCCCCCACCTAGATCCAGGCCATCGCCGTCGCGTCGAGCTTGAACACCCCGTGGCGGATCATCAGCGTTACGCATGAACATATATACCAGCTCCCCTCCCACCTCAACCGAGTAGCACAACTCTGGCTTGTCAAGAATTCTCCGGTTGTCACTCCTGGAGTCTTCGCTTGTTTGCCTCAAACTAGTCAGCGTGCACGGGAAATTCACGTCTGCTGAAAGAGCAATTGTTGAATGTGAATATTTTTATATGTGGTACATATTAGGCTCTAAAAATTGTCACATATGATCAGTTACCATTGTTCACTTTAAAGAGACAAAAGTAACTCACTGAAATAACAAGATGCATAGAAACTAAAGAATATAATATATAATTTTGTTTGTAACAAGATATAATATATAATTTTGCAAGGTTTTTCAAATGATGGCTGAATGGTTATTTTACAGAAAGCAATAATGTGGAGCAAATATAATAAATAGATTGAAAACACACTTGAAAAATGAGTAATAAGTAAATAATTAATAAATCAAAGGAATTGAATAAATCACAAGTGAAGTGACCATTCACTTTGCAACCAAACCAAGATTTTATGAAAACTCTAACCCTCATATGAAATCACCGAGCATTGCCCATAACTGGGGACACGTCTCCTCCATAAGCATAGCCCAGATCCTCGTCGTTGACCATAGTTGACTCCAAACAACCCTGCACATCTAAAGACTTGCTTCATACAACTTGACCATAGATCCTCGTCATTGATCATAGATCTTTACAACTTGACTGACGTTAGTCAAAGCATGCTTCATACAACATTAATGCATTGACTTAAATCAACACAAATCAATCTATGACTCAATTTTCTAAAATCCAAGAATTTTCACCTGGGCCGATGCTACCGCCCACCACAGGCTGGTACTACGTACCCTACAACGGGACCTCTCTGGAAAAAGCTATAGACAAGTAAACCATGGTACTACTGCCCCACGGTTTGATCGTTGTGGTACTACCAGTCAGTGGTATGACTATTGTGGTCATACCGATTAGCCTGAAAAATGCTAAAACCGATACAGATAAAATACAATCTTTGCAAAATCAAATATCCACCCCCACACAACTTGCTATGGTTTATCACAACATCATCCTGGACTTTCTCGCATGGTCCTTCAATTTACTACAATTAAAGTTTTTAATAGACCAAAGGAGCAATACCCTGATGTCCAAAAACTTTTGTATGCACTCCTCATATCTTCGAGAAAGTTAATACATTATTTCCAAGCACAAAAAGTCACTGTGCCTTCTGGATTTTCCTTAGGAGAGGTCCTACAGAATGGAGAATCTTTAGGACACATTGCTAAGTGGGCAGTTGAACCTAGGGAATTCGGCCACCGCTTCATATCCCAAACAACCATCAAATTCGAGGTCCTGAAAAGCCCTGGAAAAATTCAAAATAAAATTTCTCAATTTTTGGTGCATTTTTGAGTGAATTCTGAAAACTTTCCTTTTCGGGAAAGTTCTCCCGGAATCCGCTTTCTCTTTCTGGCCGGGCATCTCTTCCCTTAGCTGGCGCCCCGCCTCTTCCCGTTTTCCCCGTTGCCTAACTCCTTCTCCCGCTGGCGCTTCCCCCTCTGCCGCTGGCGCCTTCGTCCCTCCCCGCCTCCTCTCCCCTCTGGCGTCCGCTCCTCCTCCCCGTTCCGCTGACGCCCCTGCTCCCTCCCCGCCTTTCCCTCGCGCACGCGCTGCGTGCTGCGCCGCGCTGTGCCCGCCTCCGCGCCGCCCCGGTCCTTCCTCGCGCCGCGCCGTCCCGACAGCCCCGGGTCCGGAGGAGTGGCCGTCGTCGCTCCACGTCGCCCCGCGCAACTCCGGCCCCACCTGGCAGCGGCAGCTTCTCCCTCTCCCACGCGCGGACACGCCCCAACCCCGGCCGCAGCGCACCTACTCCCGTCCCTCGCCTTCAATGCGCTATAGCGCCGGCGTCAACCCTCCGGTCGCCGCCCCATCCTGCGGAGGAGACGCCCCGCACCTGCTCCCAGTCCCCCCTGACGCTCCGGAGCCCGAGGCCCCGCCGCTGGCTTCTCCCCGAAGGAACTCCCCTTCCCCTCCCGTGCGGGTATAAAATCTCCCCCGGCTCCCCCTCATTTCCTTTGCTTTCCGAGCTCCCCAAACACTCCCAATCCCCTCCTGCCACTCCCGAGCTCCTCCTCGAGTGTCCGATTGAGCTTCCGCCGCCCGTAGCTCCGCCGCCGTCGTCCCCTGCGCCGGCAAGCCCCGCAAGCGGATCTCCCCTCTCCTCCCTCCATTCCTCAATTACTTCTGCCCCGAGCTTCTCCTTTACCTCCTAATCACCGTGGTATCTTTGTTTGGGCAGGAGACTCACCGAAGAACTCCGGCGACGAAGCTCCACTTCGGCCGCCGCCCCCTTCCGTGGCCAGCTCACTCCAGACTCTCCCCGCCGCCACCACCGCCGCCATTGTGAGCACCTCACTCCCTAGATGGTGAAACCACCCCCGATTAGCCCCTCTTGCCGCCGGCAACCCCCTCCACCGCAAAATGCCCGAACTACACCCTTCTCCCTCCCTCTCTTCCCTTTGGTCCCCGCAGATGCTAACTACCCGAAATGGGTTCCCCGCTGTTCCCTCTACCCGTCGGTACCCTCGGTGGTCGCCGACGAGCCCCCTAGCGCCCAGGCCGCCGTCACCACCGTAACCTCGCCGCGGGGTTACTGTAGCGGCTGGAGGAGGAAGACGACTCCTCCCCCGCGACGTGGCCTCTCCTCCGTCGCCCGATCTCCCCGTTGCCGTTTAAAGATGACCGTCGGATGAGATCCCGCCGCAGCCGTCCGATGCCACTTAAGTCTTCGCCTCCCCTCCGTCCGATCCGATCTGTGCCGCTTCACCCTCGCCCCGCTTCGCCACCGTCCGATCTTCCCACCACCGCATCCCATCCGCCCGCTTCGCTGGATCTTCCCCGTCCGCCAGCTCCACGCGTCGCGCATCCAGATGGCGTGGGCGCGCGCGAGCGTGGGCCGCCTCCCTGGCCCGTTCCGCCGCCCGAGCGCGCGCGCTTGCGGGCCGCGCGTCGCTCGCGGGCCGCGCCGGCCGTTCGGCCGCGCGGGCTGCACAGTGCCAGGCCGCACTGTTGGCTTGGGCCGGCCCGGCACTGTTCATTCCAATTTCCAGTGATTTTCCAATTTCTAAAATTCCAGAAAACTCAAATAAATCCTAGAAAATCACAGAAAATCCCAAAAATTCCCAAATTTCACCACATTGCTCCAAATAATACCCTGGACCCATTTTTGGCCTCCCCTCCCATAAATTCATCCCAGATAAATTCCTAAAATTCCATTTGAAGGGTTTATGCATTTTATTCCTTTTTAATTAGATTATTTTTCCTCGCTTGTTTAGTAGCAAGCCGGATTTACTTATTTAAATTGTTTACGCTAGTATCGGAGATCCCGGAAGCCCAGGAGCAGACTCAGGACCCCGGTGCTTTTACGTTCAAGCTAGCCGAGTTCGTCCGAATTGCCGGCAAGTCTCAAATCCTTTGATCATGTTGCAACCCATGATGTTTAATTATGTTAATATGTTATTTGCATTGAGCTAGTTCTGAAATGTTAGTTCGAAAATAAAATAAAATGTTTAGAATGACGTGTGATATAGTTAGTCCTACCACCGTTAAATGCCATGTCTAAATTGTAGCCATGCCTTTGAAACCCTAGAATTAATTATCTGATAATCTAGATAATTGTAGGCTATTATTATCATGCAAAGTGTTACACTAATAAGGTTGTGGCTGTGGGGCCAATAGAATTTGAAAAACCCGACTCTAAGGTAGGGTGGTATGGGACACCGTATCTTAGAGCGGAGGAGTGCCGGCGTGCACAAGGTAGGGTAAGGGGGAGTGGAAACCGCAAGGCGGTCCTCGCCAATCTTTTACCCTAGGTTTGGAGTAGGGTAAGGGTGAGTGGGAAACCGCGGGACGGTCTACGCCCACCGCTTACCTTAGTTGGGTCGCGGGCCTGGCGAGGTTGCGGACCATGTGAAAATATAAGGACTGAAACCCTTACGCTGAGCAAATGTCACAGTAATCGCTCAACCACAGGAGTTGACTTGTCAACACTTGTCTAGTAGCTGCTCAACTCGATTGAAACTCTACAGGTGGTTTAGCAGTGAGGTTAGGTGAGCCGCGCTATGGGTGCCTAACAACGGTAGAGTTCACTCGAAGCGGACACTGTTTTTCTCTTGTGTGGGTGTGCGTGTGTGTGTGTGTGGGATCCAGACCCGAGTGAATTCTACCGGGTAGAGCCTATATAAAGAGTTGAGCATTGAAACGACCTGGCTTTCTTAACTCTGTCGCGGGAGTTAAGGGATCGTGTGGGTAAAGCTGAGCAAACTCTGCAGAGTCAAATAAATGGTATTCGGATACGCCGTGCTCCCGGTTACTGGAGCTGTGTCACTTGGGTGATTCCAGCCGCGAAGCTTAAGTAGTTTTGTACATACTTTAACTTGATTAGTTGGTTAATGAACTCTTCGTGAAAACCCCTGAGTTCTTGAGAAGTAGTTTTGGGACCATTTTATAAAAATGCTTGCAAATAAAACTGCATCCACTCAAAGTTAATAAACCAAATATATGCCCCTCCTTTGTTGTTCCATGCATGTAGTAAGTTAGAGTCCCTTTGGGGCTTGCTGAGCCGGTTGTTTGGCTCATGGCTTGCTTAATCCACTCTTTAGAGGATCAAGACAAAGGTGAAGGTTTCTCCGTCAAGGTCGCCCCTGAAGATTGCTTCGTCGTCGAGGACTCGTGGCTTTAGGTCTTGGCCGCGCTCAAGCGGATCTTGGAGTTTCTGTGATGTAAGTATACTTTGGGCTTGCACGCCCCGCTGTCGAAAATGGATGTTAATCCGTATGTGAAATATATGATGGTCTTTTGTTGTAAGCATGCAATGGTATACTCTTGCGCGACACTTCATAACTGTTCATGCGTGAATAGTTGCGGAGTGCCGTGTCCGTACGCGCCCCTGGAAACGGGGGCGTTACAGGTCCTGCAGATTTTGTCGCCAAATTTATTAAAATCTTAAACTGGTTCAAGGTCTCACCAGACCTTGCCAAGGCACTCATTATCAAAGATGTTTCCTCGATTAGGTATGCCCTTCGGTTGTGGAGCCTTCTCACGACTCCTCTATGAAGATGTTTCGATCTCTCGTGGACCGAAGAACTCTCCCAAGAAGATCCTCGATCTCTACTCATCTTCACCATCTTGAGGGGGAAGTGGGACACTCTCAACAACAGGCAGAGGCCATTGAGAAGCCTCTACCTCTTCATATTTACTTGGTCAGAAACTATAGCCAGGATCACTAGCCACCACAACCACTCCCAACTTAATTGATTGGTCACTCGCAGTCTTAGACTGGATATTAATGTCCTCTAAGACCGAGGTAATTACCTGAGTCACCTCATCTTCTGAAATCCTCGCCCCTAATTTAGCCACTTCTTGGGCACTCTAATAGTTCAGGGGTTGGGCCCTTCTTGGGAAAAAATGTTCTCTCTTTGGGTTTGTTCTTTTCAATTTCTAAAGGCTATTTTTTTGTTTTTCTACAGTAACTAGCTTTTAAACGGAGTATCATTTCAAGATAGAGTCTACTGTTAATTGTAGTACATACTATATCGACTTCATTTATATCGGCAAAAACCACACATGAGTTTTTGTTACTCTGTAATCTCACGTACGAACAGTTTAAAAGGCACAAGTCGCAACCAAAAGCTATAAGTTTCAGCCAAAAAGAACAAACCCTTTATTTGATTCGGGGGCTTGGGTATAAGGGGCACTCAGGATTTCCTTCTATGAGTGGGAAACTAACCCACTTGAAATGACATCTTCTGAGCGAGAAACAAAACTAAAAAAAAGGAGAAAGAGAAGAATTAGCAACCAAACTCTTTTATCCAAAGATGCAAAAACATAAAGCACAGATGTTTATACCTGGACTTTTTGTTGGGAATCTGGAATGTAACGGGAAAGCTCCCCAAAGTGCTTAAAGCGCTTCTCTTCTTCTTCTTGGCAGACTTCACAACCATGAATCCTTTAGTTTTCGAGTGATTGGTAACTTCAGGAGTGGAGGTGGTTTGCTCCAAAACAACCTCAATAGGTTGATTTTCTTCAGAAGGTGGGGGATTCTTCTCCATCGCTTCCTTTATAGGGTGGTAGGAAGCAACTCCTTCAGCCACTTGATGGCTATGGGAACTAAAATCCTCGACTGGTCCCTTTGTCACTGTTTCCTTAGTAAAATCAATAAAATCTCTCAACACATCATCTTGTATTTCTATCTTGTAGTGAAAGGTAGTACCGGCTACTAGCTGGTAGTAGTACCGGCCTTGTAGTGAAAGTTGGTTTTTCTATCTTTTTAATATCAAATCTCTTTGAATCATGTATAGGAGGTGTAATCTGATCTTCGTGACTCTCATAGTCATTCAAGTGAAGACTTAGAATACTTAGGAGGATTCGGAAAAGCTTCCACAATCATTCACCCTTCTCTGATTGTTGTTGGACCCAGTTTTTTTGCCACTCTAGGATCGTCTATGTTTCCACTGTACTATTTCCTGAATTAGTAGATAGTGCTCACAGATGCATTACTGTACATCAAATACATATCTTGCGGAAGTGTAAATATAATAGTGGACTAACAAATGGGCCGATCAGGCTGAAATCATTAAAAAGCAGCAGCAAAAAAGGAAACTCCACACATGTGGGACCCTCAGGACACGCCCGCAGGTAGCTAACTGAGGTTTGTGACATAGTTCTTGGCTCCATCGTCTTCCAACTCTGTCGACTCCTTTAGGTGACCACAAGACTTGACTTTCTTTTTCTTACTTACTAAATAATAGTAATTGAGTAAGAATGAGTACAGAGGTACTCAATAAGCCATCACACAGAATACAATAATAATGGATGCAAGACTGTCAAAGGGCGCTTGAGGTTCTTTTAATTGTGAAAACACCATTATTTTGAGATACAATTATAGGAAATTTCTGAGACATACCATTTTTATTAAACATGTTTTTAAATATTGTAAGAGTATGCGATAATAACAGCTGTGCACGTTCCATCCACTATTACATAGCATTGTTCCATCCACCATATGCTAATTTTGTTACCAAGATGTACATTAATATCACTAGGTTACGTTTACCCAGGGCAATTCCAAACAGGGTTATATCCACCTGACGAGTTTTTCATCCCACCCACACAGTTTTACAAATAGATACTAACTCGAGTAATTTCCCATGCCCGCCCTTGATCATGGGTATGGTTGTTCAAACAGTTTTCACTCTTCAGATGTTGTACACTTCATCTATAAGAGATAACAATTTATTATGTTTCACACATTTCCTTGGACTTGTGAATCAGGAAGATCACCACAAGGCTTTTACAATGCATCATCTAGTGTAGGTTATACCCGCTAAAGTTTTTATCTTAGTGAGGTTATGTCCACCACACCAAGACCCTCTCTTGCGCCACACGATGGCTTAAATCCAGCAATATGACCCATGTCCACGACGGCTTATAACTAGTGACACGACTCGTGGGTCACTCCAATAGTGCAATCCATACTAGTGGATGCAAATTAATTAGCTAGGTCATACCCATTATAGACTTATGGTTGCGCCGGTTTATATTGGGAGGTCATCGCGATATTTGGTTCTTAGTGTGGCGGTGCTACCATAAACCAAACATTTTCATACTATATTCATCCAGTATGAGTCACTTCCCTCCAGTGATTGCTCGAATCAAGTTTCATGTTTAAAATGATGTCTGGACAAATTAATATCCCCGGTATCTAAGAAAGGCTAAGCATAAATTATGATCTTGAAACTCCTGGTCTTTGTTTTTATCTGAATCTTGATCCTGCTCAATCTGTAACTTCTTCGTGGTTCCAACTTCTAATTTCGCGATAAACGATCGAAATCCAAATAAATCCAAGGAACTTTGAAAGATCCAAATAAATCTAAAATAAACTTAATTGAGTTTTCTCATGACTAAGTTGGTGATACGAGATAAGGTTTTACGAGTGCGAGAAGCTTAACAAAGTCAAATGGAGTTTGAGTGAAAGGGGAAATGGCAAAAAAGTTTTGCTGGGAAGCATAAAAGAAGGATCGATGTCGAAGGAATATTTACAAGAATATTCTGCTTCCGATTGGAAGACGACCAGACATAGCTGGTCAAGGAATGCCATGGTTCGATCTTTAATTTAATGACTTCTTTTATGACTTTATATTTATTAAGTAAGTTCCATGAGTTGGGTAAGACTTTGATAGATATGTGAGTCTACCCAGGTACAGGGTCTTATTTGTCGAGTGAGATAACTTGAGGGTTAGAGCCTTGAAGTGTTAGTACATTAATTATTTTTACCATTGGTGATTTTAAATCCAGAGATAATGATAGGACAATTTTTATTTGGGAAAGATTATATTTTTATCAAGACTTCTAATTTAAATTTGTATTTCAATTTATATGGCAAAGGCATATTGGTTAATTACCTTATTTTTAATTTAATTGTCATTTACACAAAGTTATGTACATCAATAATGTGTTTGATTGGCATTCAGATTAGAGATAAATGTTAATGACACCCTAATTATGTTTTGAGAATTTCTTAATCAAATATAAGGTATTTTTAAATTAAATCTCAGCATTTATAGATAAATATTAGAGACTTAAAGTTCAAATGATTTACCTTAAACCTTAATAATTTAAGCATTATTTGAAAAAGGGGCCTCATTACTTTTAAGATATGCAAATAATATTTATTATTTTTACATGGCTTAATTTTACACCAATATTCTTATACAACAATTAACTTGCTAAGATTTGTTGGCATGCAATTAACCAAAATTAATCTCCAATATTTTCATTTTGCGTAAACCTTCATTCTAATTTCAAGGTAATTTGCAAATTTAAATTCTTGCATTCCCTAGTTTTAAACACTAGTGGAAAACTATTTAAATTAACTTTCTTAATCAATTAGCCATTATTTACGAAGGATTTTGAAGGTTGTCAACTATGTTTTACATGAACTCCTAATTAAATGACAAATTAATTAAATGAGTTGTCTCAATTTAACTTCTAAAAGAAGGGGGGCCCATATGTCATAGCCTGAGAGAGAGAGAAGGGAACAGAGTAGCCAAACAGGGAAGGCTATCTGGTAGAACAGGGGAGGCCGAACAGAGTAGGGGACTTGTTGTCGGTGAGCTAGTGGGTGGCGGGGGCCAGTAACCTGAAAAATGGGTTGCCCACGATGAGTAGGTTCTAGGTGTGGTAGTGCCGCAACTCAAGTCGAGCCTGGCGGTGGCCAGCGGCGGCACTAGGCGGCTGAGACTAATGGTGAAACAAGATGATGGTGAGGTGGAAGAGGAGATGGCCGGCTGAGGTGCACATGAGTATCAAGGGGGCCAACAGATGTACAGGTGACAATGGCAAGGTCGAGGGTGTGCAAGAGTGGTGGGGCCATGGTAGACCAAGGCGGCAAATGGCGGTCACCATGGGTAGCTCGCTGGAGGGAAGAAGAGGAGGAGGTGGCATTGGGATAGCTTGGGGAAGTCATAGAGGTGCTTTGAGAGCGAAGAATGGGACCGAAGTGCTCTGTAAGGGAGATGGCATTGGCTGCGGCAAGGTTTGGCCAAAGTAGAGGGAGATGACAACATCGGCATGGTTCTACAGAGGGAGTGTGCAATTAACGAAGGGGAAATGGGGCTTGAGACCTAGAACACAAGGTGGTGAGCAAGGTAGGGGAAGAGCTCACCAGAATCGGCCAGGACGGTGGAGCAAGCACGATGGCCAAATAAGGGAGCTCTAGCTCTGAGCTCGCTAAGGTGAAAATGTTGGTGGGGAGGCAATGGTGAGCTTGGGGGCTACTTATAGCCAAAGGGGAGCAATGCGGGCAGCATGGTGCTATGGAGTAGCAGCACGGGCACAGTCGGCACTAGGCATGTGCGATGTGGGCGGGGTGCGTGGCTAGGTCGGTGCAGGGCATAGCGTGTAGCACGATGACACGGGCGCGAAGGGCATAGGTGCATGAGGTGCGGCTATCGAGCGGGCACAGGATAGTACGCGAGCGGCACAATGGTCACACGCATGCACAACACGTTTGGGTTGGGCGTGAGTAGAATAGGGAGGAAGGAGGAAGAAAGAGAGGAGGGAGAAGGAAGCTGGACTGGGCCCGGAATAAGAAATGGGCCCAAGAAAAGAGAAATTGGGTCAAGCCCAATTCGAGATTTTTATTTGAAATTGAATTTCCAATTTCGAGTTTTGAATTCAAAAGTTGAATTCTAACTGGAAATTGAATTCTTGGCTCAATTTATTTGGATGGTTTTAATCTTGCTTTGCTTTGGCTTTTAATCAATTTTGATTTTAAAAATTCATTTTCTGATTTGAAAAAAAAATTAAATTTTAACTTTAATTCAATTTAATTTCCAATTACTTGGCTCTTGTTCTCAGATTTTTGTTTTTATCATTTGATTTGAATTTGGCAAAACCAACTCAAGGTTCTCAAATAAATGCCGAAAATTTTGAACAACACTGAAAAGAAACAAAACATTTACATTTTTCACAATTACAACATTTCCTAAATTTGGGATGTTACAATTGTCGACATCGGTTCCAATAGAAATAAACTAGCAAGCATATCAAGAAACTGTGCACCAACAATGACATAAAGTTTTGTTTCAGAGAATTTGAAATTTTATTCAAATCAAAGAGTATTGCGACACATTACACCGTCTCTTGTACTCTTCAACAAAATAGTGTGGCCAAACACATAAACAAAACTATTATGGAGAACGTACGTTGGCTTATCGAGGAGTTATTGGACTAAAGCTACTTCTACTACTTGTTATTTGATTAATCAGTCCTCCAACCTATCAATTGATAAGATGACTCCAATTAAGGTATGAACTGATTATCCAGCAGATTATTCAAACTTAAGAATATTTGGTTTTCCCGCTTATGCTCACATTAACAATGGTAAATTGGAGTCAAGCACCATTACATTTATTTTTCTGGATTATAAGCCTGGTGTAAAAGGATATAAATTATGGAAACCTAAAATAAGAAAGGTGGTTACTAGCAGAAGTGTTACTTTTGATGAATATGCTATGTTCTATGATATACCATCTATTGATGCTCCTGTTGAGAAGCAGAAAAGAACCAAGCGTGTAGGTAGAGCATATTATTAATTCAGGATTTACATTATAAGCCGAAAAGAAAACATAGAGGAAGTTCCTGTTGTTGCGTTGCTGACACAACGTTCCATTGCAGCTGACAGAGAAAGTAGGAGGGTCCAGCTTCCTGAGAGATTGACTGAAGAAGCCAATGGTGTAGCCTATTGTTTGCAAAACCTTCGACAAATTCAGAAGCTATCTCTTTTCGTGATTCAGAGAAATGGATGACTTCTATGCATGATAAAATGTAATCTCTTAAGAAGAATGACACTTAGGGAGCTAGTCAAGTTGCCTATTAAGAATAAGCATATTCGCTGCAAATAGATCTTTAAGAGGAAAGAAGATTTTTCATCAACCGACAAGGTTAGGTACAAAGTAAAACTCGTTGCTTAAGGATATAGCCAAATTTTAGGTATTAATTTTGCCGATGTCTTTTTTCTAGTTGTGAAGCATAGTTCTATTGTTTATGCTGTGAGTATAAATTTGAGTATAATCTTGTAAGGCCCCACTCATTTTGGCTTGGACTTGTAGCTTTTGGCTTATTTTTTACTATTCCTAAATTTCGTCTTTTCTGACTTTTTAGCTTTTTTTTGAGCTTTTTTTGCCGGTTCTTTTTTTCCGTATTCGTTTGCGTTGTCCGTGATGGGCTAACCTGTTTTTCTTTCTATTTTTAATTTTTTTTAAATTTAGTTACGTCAAATAAGCCACCATCAGCTACAGTGTAATTTTAGCTAGTTACAGTGCAATTTCAACTATAAACCAGCTTATTTCAGCACAATCGAACGGCACCTAAAGCCAGAGCTCATGTATATATTTACTTTGTGGAACAGTGGACAGGTGACCTTCTTGTAGGGGTTTTTTACCTTGTAAGGTTATCGTTATATATCTTCAGGGTGCATTTTGGTAAGCTCTAGAGCATCATCTCCTTTGTTGATATGGTTTTCTATTATCAGATGCCACCTTTTCTTGTGCTAAATTTTATGCCAATGGTATCACCTGATTTTGCATTCGTGAAGATTCTACAGGCTATTATTGTTGTTGGCCAGAAATCACGATATCAGGATCCCATCGTCGAGCTGCAGCGTCACCATGGTGGAAGCAAAATAGGAGTTAGCATTGGCCTAGCTACAAGGAGCCACCAGTGAAGATATTGGAGTCAGGACTCAGAAGTAGCCAAACCTGAGTGTAAGACCTAGCTGTAAGTAGATAGAGAGACGCCAATCATAACAAGCAGTTCTCTCGGTGTTATGTTAAAATGTCACAAAAATGCAAGCAAAAGACGAAAATATTGTAATGGGGTATTTTAGTGAGAGTAATTTTCCCCGGGTCTTCCAGCCCAACACAGGGGGAAATCAAAGTTGTGTTATTTATAAATTACTAAAGAAATACCCATTATTTTGTATGTACACACTCAAATTCTCAATCATGCAAACAAATCATAAACTATATGTAAAACAAAAAGATGTGCAGATCGAAGTGATGGGAAAAAAACACCCATCTAAATCCATATAAACATCCTTTTTCTGGGAGATCAGCATACGCTTCTACTTGGCAATCTTCTCACGGACTATGTATCACCTGGAAGGCGTCCTCTGCAAGCTACTCTCCCTGCAGTACCGCAGCTGCAGCGAGACCTGCCGCTCCATCTGTATATGCTTGTAAAAGTTGGCGATGAACTGCTCCGCTCGCCGGTCGATATCGTCGTCCCCCGGCGACGACAACTCGCCGCTCGACGTTCTCGAGAGCTCCGACGCCGCCGCGCTGCTCGTCTGCGACACGCTCCTCGGCCCCAGGCTCGCCGCCCTGGACGGCCCTGTCCTGGCTGACGACACGAGGCTGTCATCCACGTCGAGCAGGCTCGACCGCGAGTTAAAGCTGAGTTGGCACGACGGCGTCTCGCCGGCTACGGCACCGGCGCGGGTGCGGGTGCCGGCGATGGAGGAGAGGATCCACCGCGTCGCATTGAAGGAGAGCAGGAACCGGACCTTCTTGACCGCCGTCCGGAGGCTGACGAGGAGCGAGGACGACCGCTTCTTGGGCTCCATGGATGGAGACGGAGCCGTAGCGCGCGTGCAAGAACTCGTCTTTTCCTTTTCTTCTCGTCGAGGTTTCGGAGTCGTAGCAAGCGATGCGTGCCGAGACGAAGCACTGGTTAATATCGTGGTGGAACCTGGATGGCAAAAGGCCTTCTCTTGTGTGCACGTAGAAGTATATAAAGCAGTATTTTAAATCTCCGGCTATGACGTTTAGCGGATGACTTCTCAAACAGCTAATAGCGGAGCTAAATGAGGCTATAGCGGGCTATAACGGCTAAATTATACATGGACTCAAATAGCTTCATCTGTCTAAAATAACTATAGCGGGCTATAGCGGCAGCTATAGTCGGAGATTTAAAACTATGATATAAAGTGGCAGACGTGGAAATGTCAAGCTGTCAATACGTTGTTGGTCGGTGCAGGAAGCTACTCGGTTTTAAGGAATTGCAAGGAATACTACCCCAAACAAAGCCGGAGGGAGAGAGGCGTCCCACGTCGCCCCCAGCGCTCCCTCGGCCGACGCGTGGCGGCAGAATTTGCGTACGGTCGGGGAGCAGTTTTGCGAAAAAGTCCCCGCGTTTTTTCAGAATTACGTAACGGTCCTTGGTTCTCACAAAAAGATCCCTACCAGTTTTTTTCAAGCCCCTCCACTTTGCAGGATAGCGCCCCGCAGTTTCTAAATTACGTACAGGTCCTCGTTTATTACATACAGGCTCTCTATTTTTTACGAAAAAGACTTTCGACTTTTTTGAAAATACACATGTGCCCTCAATTTTTTTAAATTTTTTTAAAAAAAAAACTCCTTACGAATTATCGCCTCTTTCACTTCGGTACACACGGTGGCTGGCGCGGCGTGACGCCGCGCCTATGAGGCTAGTATGTATATGTTTTCTGACGTGATGCTGCACAAACACACTTGAAGGGCCCACGAGCCAGTTGGCCGTTGGTGCTTGCAGCTGGTTTCCCATGTTACTCCACATGCGTGTAGTATGCTGGATACGTGCGTACACTACACCTCGATGTTTCAGCACGATGGATGGTGGTAGATGAGGAGTGCCGGAGAAGGAGATAGCGTTGGAAGGCGAACGATACCGAGTCAAACATTGCCGCTCACGCCACCAGACCAGTCCAGCACGACTTGTCCTGTTGTCCGGATGAGAGATACTTCGGCGCCAAGGTTTAGCGAAGCGAACCCGTGATCTGCTTAGTGACGACGCGCTCGAGGAATTTCCGTTGATATGACCCGACCTGATGGGTGGACTGAGGCTTTTGCCGCCCTTGGCGTGCGTGCACGTTTGATCATTTTGATTTACAATTTTGCTATTGTACATACGACTCAAATTTTTTTTATGTTTCAGTCACCTGAAATTGCACTCTCAATGAACTAAAATTGCAACCCCCCTAAAAAAAATAGCTGCAACTTTAGGTGATTCAGAGTGCAACTTCAAGTGACCTGAAATTACACTCTCAATCAACTGAAATTGCAACCCCCTCTAAAAAAATATGTGCAACTTTCAGGTGATTTAAAGTGCAACTTTAGGTGACTGAAAGATAAAAAAATTTTAGTCGCCTAATCGCCTGTGCAATAGTCTATCCCTTTGATTTATGTTTTGCGTAACTCAGTTTGTCCTTGTTCGTCGAATCTTAATCTACGAGTGAGTTTACAAACCAGACGTACATACGCGGCGTTAGCAGCCTCACTACTTTCGGGCAAGCAAATTACACAACAGTCAAACCATGGATTATGTGTTCTCTCGAATAAGAAACACATTGCATTAATTATAACGAACCGTACGTGACCGAGTGTTGAATTAATACTTCAATTAAGCACTTAAGACCAATAAAGGTGTAGGAAAGCGCGCGCTCGTTTGGCTCATTGACTCGGTTATGCTTAGCACGAATCGTCTGTACACAAGTCCATGAGTACGAGTCAGTTTGGCTCCGATAGGATATCGATTTTTCTCTAGAAAAGGAAAACGGTAGGAATCTAAGATAGCGATTCAGGGAATATTTACTTATCAAGTTCCATTATTTAGGGATTATGGTGCGGATTCTACACGCAATAGTATTAGTTGCCACCAATTACTTAACACTAATTAATTATAGTTTAAATACCCAGGACAGGCTCTTTATCTTGGTCGCTACTTATGCGCTGATGTTGTATCCAATTGATTTTAGCTTGACATTCTCAAGACAATAATTGGCATTGTTACATATGTTTACTTAGAATACCTTAATATTCTAGCTGAGTCCTTGAATCATCTTAAGGCTAGCATCTCCCTTTTACTTGTAAGATCGTAGTCCAAATCTTATTACCTAATTATATCATAACTTAGCATGTGCATGGCTAAACAATGGTTAATGTTTACGTTATAATCAAATCTTCATTTCCTATATAGTTTGATAATAACTATATTTCATCTTCTCACACTTGATTTTGGTATGATAACCATATTTTAAGGTTGATGATGATGATAATAGACATTAAATGGTTGTGATCAAAATGGCTGAAAAGCCCGTGGCTTATGGCTGAAAACACTGTAGCTGGCTGAAAAAAGCACTGTAGCTGACAGAGGCTTATTTACCATAATTAAATTTAAAAAAATTTAAAAATAGAAAAAACATGTTAGCCCATTACGTATAATACAAACAAATACGAGGAAAAAAAGAACCGGTAAAAAAACTCAAAAAAAAGCCAAAAGTTCAGAAAAAGACGAAATTTATGAATAGTGCAAAAATAAGCTGAAGCCAAAAGCTCAAGCCATTTTGATCACATGAGCTGACAGAGGCTTATTTACCATAATTAAATTTAAAAAAATTTAAAAATAGAAAAAACATGTTAGCCCATTACGTATAATAGTTGTTGTGGACCTTATTATCTCATGTGTAAATTAACTTAATAATTTAAGTCCGGAGGGCCACATGATGACTCTTCTATTTAAATTCTTTTTATTACATCGCTTCCCACACAAATTATTTCTTAAAGATGACTTGACACAAACACCTATATACACACACATATACTAGTTAAGTTCTTGTTTTAAGGCTATTTTCTGTGAGCATGCTGATTACTTCTAGTTACCAGACTTTTATTCTTTTAATGGCCCATTGGAGGATCAAGGTAGTGCTTAACAGTGGCTTTGCAACCCCTACATGTTCTAATGATGCCGAGCAAAGTTTCAATTACATGACCACATTACCATGCCATTTAATAATTTTCGCTCTACTAATAAGCATGTGTGTAAGCATACATTTTCATGGGGACCATTGAGTCATGTTAACTTTGTTTACTAAGTGTTTAATCTTTTCTTACAAAAGGGGTCCTCGTGATATTGGCATTCTAAGCAACTATACATTACACGGTCTATTTGTACAGAGTACTCTTCAAATTGGTTGGAAACTAATGACTTACTTTAAATTTTGGAAGGGTGGCCCACCTGTCATTGGGGAAAAGAAGAAAGACAAGGAAAGAAGGAAGCAAGACAAAGGGGCCTGGCTGAAACAGGGGAGCGGGCGGGCCGCCCGGGGGGGGGGGGGGGGGGGCACACGGCGGGTGGCGGTGCCGGTGAGGGGTGGCCGGAAGGGAGGTGGCAAGCAGAAAAATGGATTGCCAGGAAGCTAGGGGAGTTAGGAAAGGCGGCGCATAAGCTGAGGTGGCGCTGCGACGAGCGGGCGGCGGCGCTTGATGGCCTGAGGCGGGGCCGAACGGCGACGGCGGTGCCGGAGGGGGAGGGGGAGGGGGAGAAGGATGAGGTGAGCATGGGATGAGGAAGGGGCGAGGAAGCTTACCGTGCGGTCCGCAGAGGTGGAGAGGCGCCGGAGAGGGGTGGCGGCGTGTGGGCGAGGCGGCACGGGCAGGCCAGCGGTGACGGTGAGCTAAGGCGGAGGGGAGCCGAGTGTGGCACCGTGGACAGCTTTGGGTGGCCGTGGAGGTTCTCTACCCTGGAGGAATTGGACCGGGACCAACCACAGACGCAATGGTGGCGGTGGCAGCCGGTCCTAGCCAGATTGGGGAAGAACTTGGCACCGGCGGCTTGGAGATATTCCAAAATTGGTTGAGGGGGAAAGATTACCAACCTTGGGAACGCATTTGGACCTAGGTGGTTGGTGGAGAACGTCGCCGGGTCAGCGGTTACGCATGGGCGGAGCCTTGGCCGGCGCACGGGCACAAGGGTGACCCCGGCTTGGAGGAAGAAGAAGGAAAGGGGGAGGGGCGTAGTGAAGATGAAGGCCAAGGGGGCAACTTATAGCGGCAAGGGGGATCTCTATATTGCACTGTCGCCGGCGACCGATGTGCAGGACTCGTCATGGAGCGTGATGTGGCTTCGGCGCAGCCTCCGGTCATGGCACACGCGACGAGACAACCATGGCAGAGCAGAGCATGGCACATCAGTATGGCGAGGTGATGGCCGACGCGACATTGTGTAGAGCGGAGGTCAAAAATTGTGGCGCTACTTGTCGGATGTGGGCGTGAGGCGCGAACAGTGCACGGGCACAACGCGAGCGCAGGCGGGCGCGCTAGCACGGCGCGACACGTTCAGGCTCACGCGCAAGCGAAAGGGGACCAGGCGCTTGGTGTGACGTTCGGGCGTGTGCGTGCACGGCCGACGTGGTTGGCGCGCTGGCGCACGGCTCGAGTGCAAGCAGAGTGGCACACTGGTTGGTGCATGGCGTGGCGCGTAGGCACACCAACGTGCAGGGGGGCCGAGCTGGTGCGAGGCGTGCATGGCCCGGGCGTGGCGTAACTCAGTGCGGAGCTCGGTCCGCAGGCGAGCCCGGCGCAGGCGTGACGCGGTGCAGGGGCAGGCACGGTGCACGGCCGGCTGGCTTGACCTGCTACAGAGCAAGAGAAGCAGAGAGGGGAGAAAAAGAGGCCGCGCCTAGTTGGGCCAAAGAAAAAGAAAATGGGAAAAAGGAAGGGTAGTGGGCCGGCCCAAGGGGAAAATGGAACATGGTTTAGAAGAAAGCCCGAATTCTGTATTGAACTTTTAGTTTTAATTTTAAATTTAAATTTGAATTTAGGTTTTTAGATTTTGAATCCATAGTTCTTTCTTTCAAATTTTTCCATAACTTTTATTATCGTTATTATTATGTGTACTTGAGGATTATTTCCTGTTATCATTTTGCATAGCATTAAACTCAGAAAACCCAAATAAGATTTTAGCAAAAATTTCAAATGCCAACAAGATGCTAATAAAAGTTTTACATTTTTTTGTAATTATGAACATCTGAATTTTGGGATGTTACACGGAAGGAGGCAATCCAGTCGGAGATTGACAAGCTTCTCAAGGCTAGATTCATTCGTGAGGTCAACCACCCAGAGTGGCTCACCAACCCTGTAATAGTTACGAAAAGTAATAGGAAATAGCTAATGTATATCAATTTCATATATCTCAATAAATCCTGTCCGACAGATAACTTTCCCCTTACATGTATCGATCAACTTGTTAACTCTACTTCTAGGTATGAGTTATTAACCTTTTTAAATGCATACTCAAGGTACCACCAGATTAGTACGAGTAAAGATGATGAAGAGAGCTTCCTTCATCATGCCATATGGCACCTTTTGCTATGTAAAGATGATATTTGATCTCAAAAATGCTAGTGCTACATTTAAGAGGTTAATGCAATAAAAACTTTAGTCCACAGATTGGTCGTAACTTAGAGGTCTATGTTGATAACTTGGTCGTGAAAAGTATCAGCATCAGAGATCATATCTTTGATCTATAAGAAACTTTCACTAACATAAGTAGACATAACCTTAAGTTAAATCCAAAGAAATGTGTGTTCGGAATTTCCTCTGAAAAGCATATTGGATTCCTAGTTTCTGCAAGAGGAATTGAAATAAATCCAGAGAAAATTGCGGCTATCGAGTAGATACGCCCTTCGACCACAAAGAAGGAAGTCCAAAAACTAACTAGTTGTATAGCAACACTGAGTTGTTTCATAGCACGGATGGGAGAAAAATGATTGCCTTTCTTTAAGCTTCTTCGGAAAGACGGACATTTTGAATGGACTAAGAAAGCAAACGATGCCTTTGAAGAGCTTAAAAAGTTCCTTTCGAGTGCCCTGGTCTTAGCATCTTCAAGACCAGAAGAAATATTGCTCTTATAACTAACTACGACACCACAAGTAATCAGTGTTGTAGTTGTTGAGCATGACAATATCCAACAACCAGTATGTTATGTAAGCGAAGACTTACATAGACTCAAAGAATGATATCCAGAGATACAAAAGTTGATATATGGGTTGATATATGGTCACCTTATGACTTCAAGAAAACTAAGACATTACTTCTAGACCCTCAAAATGGTTGTACTGACTGGATACCCTCTTGGTCAAGTTCTCTAAAACAAGAAATCATTAGGACTTATAGCAATTGGGTAGTCGCACTTGGGGAGTTTGATCTCCATTTTATTTTATGAACAACAATCAAGTCCTAGGCTTTAGCAAAATTCATCGCCGAGTAGACAAACCCTGAACCCACCTAAGGGCCTGGGTATGAACACCACGAGGAGTGGATTGTGTACTTCGATGTTTCCTTGATGTTAAAGAGCTTAGGAGCTGGGTAGTCCTAGTATCTCCTACTGGACAGAACATAACATAGGTCTTTCAGCTAAACTTTCTCGCTACAAATAATGTAGCAGAGTATGAAGGTTTACTTGCAGGACTTGGAATTCACAGACCACTAGTGAAAGACAATTCTTAACTAATAGCAAATCAAGTCGGGAAAGAGTATTAATGCTCAAGTACTGTGATGTTATATTATCTTGTGGAAGTTAGGAAACTCAAAAGGTACTTCTTCGATTTTGAGATACAACATTTTCCTAGAAATGATAACTTTCTGGCTAACCAGTTAGAATGGATGGCTTCCTCAAGATCAACCTGCACAAGCTTTGCAAATAATACTCTTTCTTGTCCTCTCACTACCTGGGGGCTAGACATTCCGAGACATTTCCCAAGAGCACCCGTGGGTTTTGAATTCCTTTTTATCATGATTGATACATTCACAAAATGGATAGAAGCTGAGCCAGTTGTTAAGATAACTACTAAAGTTGCCAAGAAATTTATCACAAAAATGTGATTACACAATTTGGTGTTCCCAGTCGTATATTCACTTATAACTGTACCCAATTCTCAAGCAGGAATTTTCAGGAATTCTACGAGGATCTAGGTATCAAGATATGTTACACCTCAATGGCTCATCCACAAAGTAACAAGGTAGTAGAGTGAGCAAATGGTATACTAATACAAGAAATTAAATGCCAAGTGCTCAACCAGTTAATACTATTGTTAGGAGCTTGGGTTCAAGAACTTCCCTATGTATCATGGGCTATTTAGACCATGACCAATCGTGCGACCAATGAAACACTCTTCTTTCTAGTTTACAGTTTAGAAGCCATGCTTCTTCTAGAATTAAAGATTGACTCCACTCGAACATATCATTATAATGATAATGATTAAGCAGAATGACAAAACAATGACATCGATTTCCTTGAGGAATGATGAAATGCAGCCTTAATACATTGAACTGTCTACCAACAAGCCATGTAAAGGTACCACAGTCGTAAGTTGTAGCCTAGCTATAGGTGATCTGGTTCTCAGAAAAATTTAGAGCCAGGTAAATCGTAATAAACTTTTGCCTAAATGGAAAGGTCCATACATTGTGGTCGAAGTCACTAGACTAGGCTCTGTATGACTCACCATGTCAGACAAGCGTGTTCTATCTAATTCTTGGAACATTGATTAGTTGCATAAGTTCTATGTGTAAATATACTTTTCATTTCAATATTTCAATAAAGTTGCATTATTTCTTTCCTCTCTGATCCCATGTTTGGTCATATACTATTGTTGTCTAAGCTAGTCAGCGAGATCCATTTTCCTTTGAAACCCTTCTAAGGTATATCTTTTACTTTTGGCTTTGACATATCTTTCAAACAACATGTGGATTCTTATTGTGACCTTCATAAATATGGTTTTTACGATAATCGGCATACTCTTTTCTCAAAGAAAATCAAGTAAAAGAAGCATCACAAAAACAACTAGACATAGTTGCTTACATGCTCAGGGGATTGAAGACTTTCTTTTTTTCACTTCAACATTTTGTTCTTCTCTTGTTTAGAACTGGTCGAGACATAGAAAACCTTCTGGTCGAAATATCTCCTCTTTGCACATGATCCTACTCACTAGAAGGAGTTTCTTAGCAATGGCCTTTTTCCTACGATCTTTGTTACCAGTCAAAACTCGAGTATGAATACGTTTCGAGAAGTATTATTCATGTCTTCAGTTCTCGGGAATCTTACGACCTTTTTAATAAAATTTATAAATAAAAGCACTTATCATACTCTCATACATTCTTGCATAGTTCCTTATCGTTCATATCATCGACAAGTTTTATATCAATTTTCGACCTCACATTGGACTATATGGTATTTCAATTATGAAAATGGTATTTGAGGCTAGTCAAAATCATCTCCTGGCTTTGTCTAATATGATTTCCTAGTGACAACTTGATCCTTTCTACAACATAATCAGCATGTACTTAGTCCATTAGTCAAAGCAAACTACTCTTTAATTCTAGGTCTACTGGTTCCTAATAAGTATTACTACTAAAACAAGCAATTGGGGGCTAGAAAATATATTAGTACTCAACGAATTGAAAATTTGACATAAGCTTTACTAATGATAAAGGTAAGTTTTTACATGGTAATTTTGCATATTACATAAATATTCATCTACTCATCAGAACCACCAGAATGGTCGTTGTTCGATGGAGACCTGACCTTCATCTCCTCAGCAACTTTGTTTCTAAAGGGCTTCACCTCTTCAAAGAACCTAACTGCATCCTCCTCCGAGTAGTTGAATCTATCTCGAGTACTTGGAGGTTAAGTGATGGGTTAAAAGCTTTAAGCTTTTGCTATGGCAAAGCTAACTCCATCAGCCGTAGCATCTTTCATCGTCTGCTCATAGTTGCTCCAAGAAATAGCGAGCAGGCCTTGAAGGGTTTCAAGTTGTCTGCCAATGCAGTTCACCTTCTCGGCTGGCTCTCTTGAAGAGGATTCAAATGTTTCTGCCCCCATGTCGGCAAGAATCTTGTTGAAGGCAATGACCTTACCCTTACCCATGTCGGCTGGCTCTCTTGAAGGCTCTTTTCAAACTCCTTCTCCTTACCCTCTTCAAAACCAAGTGCTTTTTCTAGTCTTTCCAGCTTTAAGGTTTGCTTTGCACGAGTAGCTCAAAGTTAGATAAAATAAACCAAAACATATAATAAATTGGTCAGATTAATGATCAGTTACCTTTATTCTTATTCTCATAAGATTTGACAGCTTCCTTGTGCTTGAGGATATTTTTATTGAACCTGGTCGACAAGCTTTCAATGGACCAATCTTTAGCCTTGCACATCTCCTCAAGTATTATAGTGATGGCTCCTTTTTCCTTAGCTTCTTTTTCAAAGTCTTCTAATTTTGTCGACCGTGAGAAGGAAAGAACCAAGAAAAAGCTAAGATTAAGAAGCAACAAAAGATGTTTCAAGAGGGTACTTACTTCTTAATAGAAGTTTTTTTCCTTAAGAGCCCTAAGGAGTTGTTCGTTTTCAGTCAAAGTTGACCCGAACATTGCCCTCTCCTTCTTGAGGGTCTTTTTGAGCACCTTGATGGTACTACCCGACCTAAGAAGGATAATAAAAATGACTACGAAAAGAAAACTGCTTCACAACTAGAATGAAGAGGTAAGTATCATTACTATTCATTAGCCTCTCGATGAAGAGTAGCCCTCTCCTCTTCCAGGGCCAACGTTCGTCTAGTCAGTTCTCTGACCATAGCGACGCTCTCCACCATATGCTAAGAAAAGCAAAAAAGAAGAGAATGAAACTTAGAAAAGTTCTAAAAAACTCTAAAAATACACACTAAGGTGGTTGTGAGGACTTACCTAGACCACTTTATTGATGTAAGCAGAGTACAACACCTTAGGACCTGCTCTCAATTGATAGTCCAAGATTTTCCTCCACCAGAGCCCCTCAAGTATTTCATTATTGGAGATTCAAAGCTGGTCGGGGATGTCCCCTTGGTGAGGAGACTTCCTGACCAAGGAAGAGCCCTCCACCTCAAGCCCTTCAAAGAAAGGTGGGAGCATTCTTGCTCCCTCCTCTTTGACCACCACAGTAGTCAAATCCTACCGAGACTTCTCTTCTGCACCTACATCCTTAGACGGGGTCAGAGCCGCCAAAGAATCAGGAGTAGTAACGGTAGGTGCTAACTGCTCTACCACTCGAGGGCTACCTCGACCACTCCCTCCTTAGGAGTATTCTCAAAAGGAGTACTCAGATCTGGGTTGATTGGAGTACTAGAGGCGCTACGAAGAAAGAAGAATGAAAAGGGACAAGTAAGAACTTTAGAACGACAAAAAAAATCTAAAGGTATGCATTTACATGAATTTTTTACTAGTACATACATAGTCTTCTTCATTTTAAAGTTATAATGCCCTAGAGCATAGTCCAGAGCGCTTGCTTTCTATTTCTTCTTTTCGATTGACTTTACCAGTTCTGTACTGATAAGGCTGGTCGGACCCTTTGAGTTTTCTGATTAGATAAGTTTATCCTTAGTCGGATCCTCCATGGGGTGGTCGAAAGCAGCTTCTCTGACCACCTGCTCAGACGTTGTGACTCTTTCGACCGTCGGTATAGTCGCTTCCTCCAGTGCTTGAGGGACGATCACCTAGTCAGTCATGACTACTCCGGAACCCACGACTGGTGAACTTTGTTCTACGGTCACAATGGTTTCAATCAGCGGCTCCTCCCTCTCTTCCACCTAGTCATGAACTGAAGTTAGCTCAGTGATGAAGTTGTTCATCCAAGAAATATGTTCCTATCGGTGTCGTTTCTCTGTCTTCCTTATAAGAGAAGGGGTAGGCTTATAAGAAAAACTTTTAGAGTTGTAGTAAAAGCCTACCTTCAAGTGGACTCCACTCTTGAAAGCCTGTGCAGTCATCAAAGCTGGCATAGAAGCGGTGAGAGCTGCGATCAGGAGAATAGCCAAAGTAGTCAACAATGGAGCAGAGTTTGATCCCAAGGCCCCATATGACTTCGTCACGCTTCTACACCTCTTGGGGCTTAGAGGAGCATCCGCTCGAGTTTTCAGACATCTCTCCACTCTCCGACCCGACCATCTGCACATCATGGGAGCATTGCAACCACTGATTGGAAAATAGACAATCGATGAAAAGGGTTGTCATTTTTACCTTAAGTCTCTCAATCCTCTCTTTCAGAGGGGCAACAGCCAGAATCGAGGGCACATCTGCCTTTTGGCTAGGTTTTCTCATGGAGATCATCTTGATCTGCTCTCTTACCTCAGCAAAGGATAGGGTTATGAAATCAGGGATAAACCTTAAGGTCAAAAAGATTCAACCAAACAAAACTCGAATGGTTGGAATTTTTTGAAGTTTACATTTCAAAGAATCTCTGGTCAGGTCATTCTCGCCCGTATACTACAACATAGTGTTGTCACGGGACTTTAGAGGGCTTATCCAGCGATGGAGAAATCCTTCACCATGTGCCAGGAAGTGAGACCTCTCTCCCTGAAGCGGGCGTTGGCATCGACCCATCGCCCTATCTTTCCCTCCTTCTTCGAGGAGGACCTCCATCTTGGGTTCTCAATGGCAATGCGACCAGCAAAGGAGAGGCTGTCATCTTTGCTAAGCATCATATAGAACCATAAGTGTTGTAGGGGTGGCCCCCACCTAAGCCCAGCAGGCCTGTTAGATGAATGTAAGGCCCAAAATAGGACATGTGTAATGGCATAAGTGCCCCTGAGGGGAATACTCGAATGTAAGGGTATAATTGTAAAAGCACTCCCCATGTGGATATATATATATACACACACAACACAGGCCACGGGGAGAAACCCTAAGCCATTGCTCACCTAACTCTCCACTACCATACACTCTCTCTCTGTTTGGTCTGTAACCACAACAGTTGGCGCCATCCGTGGGGAGGACAAGAGCAAGCCTCCAGATCCGAAGAAGGATGGCACCAAAGAAAGCTTCATCGCCGGCGGCGAAGAAGAAGAAGGCGGGAGCGGCGGAATTTCGTGTCAATACCAGGGCTTCGGCGTCGGCAGCCGCAGGCGTGGGCGGCGATGCGAGTGTGACGGTCACGAACACCGGCGTTCACGCCGCGACCCTCGACCCCGCCACCACCGCTGCGACGCTCGGCCCCGCCATCATCGCCGCGACGCTCGGCCCCGCCATCACCGCCGCGACGCTCGGCCCCGCCGCCACCGCCGCGACGTTCGACCCCGCTGTCACCGCCGTGACGTTCGACCCCGCCGCCGCCGCTGCGACGACCAACCCCGCCACCGCCGCTGCGACAGTCGAAACCGCCCCACGCACGGTAGGTAACCCCACCGCAGGTACCGCGATAGTCGCCGACAGCGTTGCTCAGGTGGTCGGAGGCAGCAATGCCGGTGCCCACGTTGGCACGACGTCCACTCTCCCACCCGGTGCAGGCACGGTGAGCGGTTCCGGCGGCAACGCGGGCTTCATCACCGGCTCCAGAGTCCTTCACACCAGCGCAGCGGGCAGTCCAGGAGCACAGGCCATGGTTGCCGCCGCTCCGGTCGCATCGCCAGGCGCGCCGATGGCCCTAACCACGTCCACGGTGGACAACGCCTTGCTGACGGCCCTCGGCACGCTCCGACGGGAGTTGGCGGATCTCCGTGGGGCCGTGCAGGATATGCAAGGGGCTCGGGGCCGGCAGACCTCACCGGTGGTCGTATCGGAGCCCACGCCAGAGAAGGCGGATAGCTGCGACGCCCTCGTGTCCAGCCGCGTCCCACTGCGACGCGTGGATCCAGAATCTCTACTTTCTGCAGGTTTGCAGCAGGCGGCGTGGCCGGAGGACTTCAAGTTCCCCAGCGGTGTCGAGCCGTACAAAGGCGACACGGACCCTCGGGAGTTCGTTCACGTATACGAGACCGCTATCGAAGCCGCTGGCGGAGACGACACTACGAAGGCGAAGGGACTTCCCCTCGTGTTGTAGGGAACATCGCTTTCTTGGTTTTTCACCATCCAGACGAACACCATCTATGCCTGGGAGCAGATCCGCGACCGCCTCTACAACAGCTTCCAAGGAAATTACGTCGAGCGCGTCGAAGCGGATCAGCTCTTCGCCATTAAGCAAGAGCCCTCGGAGAAGCTCCGTGATTACTTCAAATGTTTTGCTAAGGTGCGCTGCCAGGTCAAGGATGCCAACGAAACAACCATCATCAATGCAGCGATACAGGGTCTTCGCCCGGGGCCGCTTGCCGAGTACAACACGCGGAAGCCAGTCAAGTCAGTGGCGAAGCTGTTCGACAAAATAGATGAGTATGCCCGGGCAGAGGAAGATGCACGAAGATGCAAAGGCGACGACTCCGACACCGCTCAAGCGGGGGAGTTGTCGCAAAAAGGAAACGCGAGGGACGACTCGCGAACAAAACGCAAGCAAGCGTCCGCGGGAGACGCTCTTGAACGCGTTGACGACGGGGCGCACGGGAACTCATCAAGCGGCAGGCGCAAGCCTTGGTGTAACCAGCGAAGGCCCCAAAAGGCTCGCCACATCCTCGCCACACAAGGTGTTCCCCAGGAGCCTATCCTCGCTCCGCGCCCAGGAGGAGGACACGGAGGAAGCCGCGACGAGAGACCGCGTGCAGAGCAGGAAGTCCTGGACTACGGCAGATGGTGCGAGGTGCATGGCAACGGTGACCACTTCACGCGGGCATGCACCGCACTCATGGCGCTGCGGCGAGCGACTGCCCAAGTTCAGGCCTTGGAAGCATCGACCTCCACAGTAGCCCACGCGCAGCAGCCACGAGGAAGACCCCCGCAAGCTGGGGCCCCGGGAGGGACCCAGCTCCACATCATTAGCGTCATCTTCGGAGGCTCCGCGTCGATAACCTCCTCGGTGCAGCCACCCCCGAGGATGCCGCACCGCAGCATCACCTTCACGCCGGCCGATGCCCAGGGCGTGGAGTTCCCCCATCAAGACCCCTTGGTCATCCAGGCCGACATCGCAGGCCGTGATGTCAGGCGCACCCTCATCGATGGAGGAAGCTCCGCAAACATCTTGTTCGCAGAGGCCTTCGATCGCATGGGAATACCTCGGAGTCGCTTGAAAGCATCGGAGACCCCTCTCCAAGGTTTCGGAGGCCAACCACTGAAGGCCTTAGGTCAAGTACGTCTTCGAGTCTCCTTGTGCCAGGTCGACAATGCCAGAAGCGAGGACATTGTCTTTGATGTCGTGGACATCCCACACTCATACAATGCCATACTAGGCCGGCCCGCCATTAACTCCTTCGAGGCGGTCCTGCACCACGCCTTTTTGTGTATGAAGCTCCCGGGCCCGCGGGGTGTCATCACCATCTTCGGTGACCAGGACCTCGCTAGGCGTGTCGAAGCCGGTGCTAGGAGTCCGCACCGCAAGGTGCACGTCCTCGCCGACAAATTTAAGGCGGACACACCATCTGCTTCAGGATGGACACCTAAGCCTCACCCGGAGGGTGGGGTCAAAAGGGTGCCCCTCCAAGCGGAAGGGCAGTTCGTGTCCATCAACGAAGGCCTACCTCCGGAGGTGGAGCAAGACTTACTCCAGGTTCTTCGAAGTAACGCCGATGTCTTCGCGTGGTCTCTGGAGGATATCAAGGGTGTGGACCGTGCCCTCATCGAACACAACCTGGCGGTCCGCCCTGATGCTAAGCCGATCAAGCAGAAGCTTCGCCGTATGTCCATGGACCGGCAGCAGGCGGCCAAGGTGGAGGTACCAAAGCTTCTCCATGCTGGAGTTATTTGCGATGTCCAACACTCGGACTGGCTCGCTAACCCGGTGCTGGTCAAGAAAGCCAGCGGCGCCTGGCGTATGTGCATCGACTTCACCGCTCTCAACAAGGCATACCCAAAGGACGACTACCCTTTGCCGCGCATAGATCAACTAGTCGACGCCACCGCAGGATGTGAGCTCATGAGCTTCCTGGACGCCTACTCTGGCTACCATCAAATTTACATGGCCAAGGACGACGAGGATAAAACTAGCTTCATTACGCCGGTTGGGACCTTCTGCTTTGTCAGGATGCCCTTCGGCTTGAAGAATGCGGGTGCAACCTTCACCCGCCTCGTCGCACTGGCGTTAGCTGCCCAGCTAGGGAGGAACATGGAGGCTTACGTCGACGACGTGGTAGTCAAAACCAAACAGCTCGCCTTCCACGGTTGGGATCTCCAGGAAACCTTCGACAACCTCAGAAAGGCGGGCATCAAGCTCAACCCGGACAAGTGTGTTTTCGGCGTGTAGGCGGGCAAGCTCTTGGGCTTCCTCGTGTCCGGACGAGGCATCCAGGCAAACCCCGACAAGGTTGACGCCATCCTTGGCATGGAGCCGCCCAAGACGATGAGGCAGGTCCAGAGGCTGACCGGCCGCATGGTGGCTCTAAGTCGCTTCCTGTCTAGGGCAATGGAGCGGGGCTTGCCATTTTTCAAGACTCCGCAGTTGCGACGGGTTTCATTGGGACGACGATTGCGCGAGGGCCTTCGATGACCTCAAGAAACACCTTGCAAGCCTTCCCACTCTAGTTGCCCCAGCACTAGAGGCTCCCCTCCTGCTCTACCTCGCCGCCTCGGCAACGGCGGTCAGCGCCGTCCTTGTCCTCGAAGAGGGCGCTCTCCAACGCCCTGTGTACTTCATCACTGAAGCCCTTCAGGGCGCCAAGACCCAGTATACGGAGCTCGAAAAGCTCGCCTACGCGCTGGTCATGGCCTCAAGAAAGCTCCGGCACTACTTCCTGGCCCATCCGATAACGGTGCCATCCTCGTTCCCCCTGGCGGAGATGTTGAACAATAAGGAATCCACAGGGTGAATTGGCAAATGGGCAGCCGAGCTTGCCCCATTTTCTTTAATGTATGCTTCCCGAACGGCGATCAAGTCCCAGGTTCTGGCAGACTTCCTCGCGGAGTGGACCCCTCCAGCTCAGCCCGTTCACCAACCAGAAGACCCGGTGTGGATGCTCAACACTGACGGAGCCTATGGCGTTGCGGGCGTCGGCGTAGTTGTCACTACACCTGAGGGGCACCGCCTGCTGTACTCGACGCGCCTCGTATTTCCCGCCACCAACAACACGGCTGAGTACGAGGCGTTACTCTTTGGCCTCACGAAGCTCAAAGCGTTGGGGGCGCGGCGCGTCCTCGTCCGCACCGACTCATGATTGGTGGCGGGCCATGTGGACAAGTCATACCAAGCCAAGGACCTGGAGCTGGCCAAGTACCTGGCAGCCGTTAGAGTGAAGGAGCGGCATTTTTGGGTGTCACGATGAAAGCCATCCCTCGGGCGGACAACGAGCAAGTCGATGCCCTCGCAAAGGCCGTCAGCCATCAGTTCCCGACTCCCGGGGGGGCATCTTACAAAGTCCTACCAACGGCTGCCATCGCGCAGGACAACCGCGATGCAGCCCTCGTCCACCAAATCACCCAGCAGGGCGACTGGCGAGAACCTATTTTTGACTTTTTGCAGGGCATCGGGGAGCAAGACGACCCCGTCGAGCTTCGGCGTTTACAGCACCGCGCTAGGTCCTTTCAGGTGCTTGACGGGGTGCTTTACAAAAAAGGAGTCCGCGCGCCTTTTCTGCGGTGCCTTTCGCGCGAAGAAGGAAAGCAGGTCCTCGCAGAAATTCATGCGGGATTCTGCGGCTCACATCTTGCACCGAGATCGCTAGTCGGCAAGGCGTTTAGGCAAGGTTTTATTGGCCAACAGCCGTCGCCGACGCTCAAGATCTCGTGCGCCGGTGCCAAGGCTGCCAATGGATGGGGCGAGCCATCCATAGGCCCCCGACGAGCCCCCCATACCTCCAGTATGGCCGCTGGCACGATGGGACATCGACGTCGTGGGACCGCTTCCTAGGGCTCCAGGAGACATGCGGTTCGTAGCGGTCGCTTTGGAGTACTTCTCTAGGTGGCTGGAGGGGGTAGCTCTGGCCAAGATTACCTCGGCAGCCATGCAGCGCTTCCTCTGGCAGAACATCATATGCCACTTCGGCGTGCCCAGGGAGATCACTGTCGACAACGGCCTGCAGTTCGACGCAGCCCCATTCAAGGAATTCTATGATAGCATGGGCATCACACTCCGGTTCGCCTCGGTGGGGCACCCGCAATCCAACGGCGCGGTGGAACGGGCGAACAGCGCCATCTCCGCTGCGGTCAAGAAGCGCCTCGTCGGGCTGCCAAACGGCAAGTGGCCGGGCGAGCTTCACAGCGTCCTCTGGTCCCTCCGCACAACAGTGACACGCCCGACGGGGTTCATGCCATTCAAGCTCCTCTTCGGCGACGAGACGGTAACGCCCGAGGAGATAAATGCCAGCTTGAGAAGGGTCCTCGTCCAGGCACTGGATGTAATACCCCAAAACAATGCATAAGGGAAATTATAGCAATTAAAGAGTGTAGTTTGCCGTCAGACCCATCGACTTGTTGGAGTGTCGATTTAGTGTCGCGCGCAGAGGTTCCCGGACCATCCCAGGACGATCGACACCGTCTAGAGAGCCGTATAATTAGCGCTCTCAGAGGTTCCCGGACCGCCTAGGGATAGTCGACACCATCTCGCGTTTCGGGTGTTCATCATCCGGCAAATTCTTACCTTGCCTTTGACCGACTTACTGCTGCAGTAGAACCCCAAAGCCAGCTCAGTCGTGGACCAAAATGCCCTTGGGCAGCCAAGTGAGTGAGAGGGGCATGGGCAGTAAGCGAGGGCGTATCGGTCATTTCGCAAATGCCAAGGGGCAGCCCCCCATATAAAGCCAGCACATCATGGCAAAGCCATTTCTCTTTCCCCAACCGTGAGATCAATGCCACATTTCACCATTCTTTCCCCCAACCGAGAAACCAAGCCTCTCAAGCCCTTCAATTCTCTTCCCCTCTGCTTCCCCACTAAAGCAGCCACAAAGCCACACCGGCCGGCACCAGGTAAGCAAGGTGAGCTTCCAATCAATGGCATACCACACGCACACATAGAGAGAGTAAAGGTAGGGGAGCCGAGGGAGGCGAGGTGGCGCAGGCGACCGAGGGCGGCGGAGGCGGCCGGCAGCCGTTGGCCGTGCCGGTTAGGCGGCGGCGCCCAGCACCCCACTGCCGCACCCGCGCGCGCATGGGGAGGCGGGTCCGGTCCCGTCCGGTCGGATCCAAGGTGCGGGGAGAAGCAGAAGGGGCCAAAGGGGGAGCCGCTGACGTTGTGGGGCGGCCGGATCTGGCCCCGGCCGGCCGGTTTGGGGGAGGAGACCGGTGACGGCCCGATGGCCGGCGGAGAGGAGAAGGGGGCGGGGGGGGGGGCTGGCGGTGAGGTGGCGGCCAGCGACGCCGGGGCGGCCACGTGCGGCCGCGCTGCCCCTGGGCGAGACCGATGTGGGGGGGGGGGGGGGGGAGGACAGCAAGAGGAGGCTGGAGAGGGGGGGCCGCCGGCGGTGAGGGGAAACCGGCGACGCCGGGCCGGCCATGCGCGCCGCCGCACCGCCCCGGGTAAGGCCCTGTTCGGCCGGCTTGAGTAGATCGGGGAGAGAGAGTTAGGAGAGGAAGAGAAGGCCTTTGGCCAGATAGAGTGGAGAGAGAGAGAGAGAGGTTTGTTGAGGGGTAAGGCCATTCGGCCAAAAAGAAAAAAAAGAAAGGCCGGTTCGGCCGGTTGGGTAAGGAGGAGAGAGAGAAGGAAAGAAAAGAAAAGGGAAACAAAGGAAAGAAAAGAGAAGAGAAGGAAAAAAAGAAAAGAAAAGAGGAGAAAAAAGAAAGAGAGAGAAGAAAAAAAGGGGGTTCGGCACCTGCGCGACAGGTCCCTCAAAACCCGCGCGATTACGCACGAGAGCGGGGTACGAGCTTAGGGACGTTGTTCTCCGTTTAAGCTCTGGATTTTTTATTTGCCGTTGAGTCGGGATAACGTGTACGCAGGTGGAGGTCCCGGGTCGGAGCCGTCCACGCGTCATCCCCGAGGCTAACCAGACAAGTGCATTGTAAAGCGGTGAATTCGGGTAGTGATTTCGGTCAAATTGAATAATGATGCACTGCTTACCGTGTTGAGGTAAGTTAAATATTTCCGGATGAGGCCTTGCTTACCATGTTGGGGTAAGTTGATTATACTTGGAATGCATATTGAGAAATGATGCACGGTAAATGTCAAGACATGCTATGTTGATATGCATAACTGATCTTGCATTGCATGTATGTCATGAAAAGAGAGAAAGTTGGTCCACGTTGAGTGGACGCTCCACGGGAGTGGAGTTGAGGTCCCCGTATGATAGTTACGGGCTACTGAGGTTCCCGTATGAAACAGGACGGGCTTGAGGTCCCCGCATGAAATAGGGCAGGCTTGGGTGAGCATCGACGGGTGCACACTCTGCTATATCGGTGTAGGCTAAAGAAGTTGAGAAAGAAGTGCATGTGCATGTGCATGATGAATAGTTCATCGGAACGAAAAGTAGTTAAATGGAAAAGTGGTTAAATGGAAACATGGTTAATGAGAATGGAATGATTATGGTCTATTGAATGAATCTGTTATTTGCTGTTTTGCTTTGTACTTGCTGAGTCGGTGGACTCACTCTTGCTTCATTGTTGTTTTTAGGTGACCGTTGAGGAGGTCAAGCACGGGCGGGAGTAGCACATGAAATAACGGCACGAACTAGCAGCACTTTTGTATCACCTTTTGTCAGTGTACTTTGGCTGTGTTAGGCTAGAGTAATTACTAGAAATGCTATGATGTATCTGAACGCGTCAAAATGAATAAATTTATGTTTGGCTTAAATTCCTTTAGTGTTGATGAAAAGGTATGAGTATGCAGAGGTGGTAACATCTTGGCCCAGAGAGTGGGCGGGGTGTTACACTGGAAGAAGAGCGCCAATTGTCCCTGGACCTCCTTGATGGAGACCGGGCAAGCGCAACCCAGCACGTCATCAAGTATGCGCGGTAGATGGTGCGCGCCCGAGATCATTCCATATACCCGCGAAGATTCCAGCCTAGGGACCTCGTCCTCAAGAGACGCTCCACGCGGAGACGGTTGGCAAGCTGGAATCCAAATGGGAAGGCCCGTACGTTGTTGCGGAGGCCCTTCAGAAGGGAATATACCGCCTCGCCACATTAGAAGGGCAGACGTTTCGCCACACATGGAACGCAGACAGGCTGCCGCGGTACTACGCCTAAGCCGCGTGCGCAAGTGCGAGGATCCTTGGCAGCTGCGGGAAGCACCCTGCCAAGCTCCTGCGCGGGCTGTTCCTGTTGGAAATATGCCCTAGAGGCAATCATAGAGATGATGATATTTCGTTGTATCCATGATTTAATAGATGTTCCTTGAATATTGCCTTTGTGTTGATTAACAAGTATGTGACTTGTTTGTGAAACTCTTTACTTATATGGTTATTCTAAAGTTGTCCCTAGTCGGAGTTCATGTGAGGACACACGTGAATAATGGATTAGCACATGTATCGGTTGATGACCATGTTTCACAGGTCATAGACATGGAGATGTCAAACCAATAATGTGGACACATGTTTAGAACATGGGGTTGGACCGACCCAACATGAGACATAACAATTATACTTATGGTTCTCTCTCTACACAATGTGTACGCCTTGTCCTTAGACCTGAGATTGTCGCATGTACTTGAGATGTGAATCGACCTACTTAGGGGCTATCAAACGCTACTCCGTAACTGGGTAGTTATAAAGGTAGTTTTCGGGTTTGTCATGAAGCATGCTACGAGGCATGGTCAGTCGAGATGGGATTTTCCCCTCTCTACCTGAGAGAGATATCTCTGGGCCCCTCGAGTGATCGGATCCAGAAATGCATGGCCATGCTACTTAAGGTTAAGAGTTAACCTAGTAAGGGATTCCGGATCACAGGATCGAGAAAGAGTGGTCAGCTTGGAGCTCGACCAAATATCGTGAGGCAAAGGGATTGGCATGTACATAAAGTTGTGATGGTTCGTTCGATATGATCTTTGTGTATGTTTAGGAGTTGGCACGTCTTGCTAGAGGCCGCTACCAACTATTGACCGAGTAGGTAAACTCGTGTCATGTCTAAACATACGTGAACCCATAGGGTCACACACTTAAGGGCTGAAGCCTAATTCGGATTGGATCCGGGTTAGACTGGGTATTGAGTCCTAATGGGCCTCCATTCGCTGAAGCCCATTATAAGGACGTCTATAAAAGGAGGGCAAGGGCGCACAGGGTTGGGTGAGAATTTTTCGTGACCTCCTCAAACCCTGGCCGCCACCCCTCCCACGCCCTGGGCGCTCGCGCGGATCTAGTAATCCGGCGTGCGTCGCTTCCTCCCGTCCGTGTGGATACCTTTTGGCGGCGCTGCATCTGTAGCGTTTGGACGAACCGCAAGAGAGGAGTTGTACGTTGGACGCCGCGACGAGGACGAGGAAGTAGTACGACTACTCTGCCCCGACGTGCTGCATCGACGTAGTACGACTACTCTGCCCCGACATGCTGCATCAATTCCGCACCTGCGCGTCTAGTGGTAATTCCGTGATCTATAACTGCAGTGATCTTGGTTTACGGGTAGAATTTTTATTAATTTGTGCTAGCGTAGCCTACCCGTAGTCCTACAGTGGTATCAGAGCCATTGCTGTCATGTTATAGGTTCGGGTGATTTGCATATGGCGATATGTAAGTCGTTATGATCGATGTGATCGATTGTATAGTTCTGGTAATGGATAAATCTGGTTTCCGTGATCATGCTTCTAAGGTCGTGCCACAACATACCCCTACCGGTCGGTATCACCATCGGGGTAGACAGTGACACGTAAAACCGATTGCGGAATGCGAAGATCAATATGATTGGTCGAATCGGAACCTAGATTAATAATCGATATTCCGTGATTGTGCTGCTAAGGTCATGCCACAACATACCCCTACCGGTCGGTATCACCATCGGGGTAGACAGTGACACGTAAAACCGGTTGCGGCACGCGAAGATCAATGCAAATTGGTCGAATCGGAACAATAGTCGATTTGGGGTAAATATGATTTGCCGATCAAAATCCTAAGTAAAAATTGCATAGATTGCATAAATTGCATAGATACCGCGAGGGGCGCTGCCCCTTCGAACCCCGCGGGGGGAAACCCCCTCGACCCCCTTATCCGGTAGATTGCGAATCTATGCATAACTTGTTTTTGCAGGATGTATGTGACCAGTATGGCCTAATGTGTATGTGATGCATGTTTGTAATATTTTCATGACCTGCGTGTCGTGGGTTCGGCAACACGGCTGGAGCCATTGTGTTGTCAAAGTATTGTATTAACGGCCTGCGTGCCGACTTGTGATGATGCCTTGTATCCATGTATTTTATTACTAGCTGTTATGAGTAATAGCTTATATTAGTACTTGGAGGACACATCACTTGGAGGGATGGCACACATTGACCATGGAGATGGAGATCATCATGGTGGACAGATTCTATGGCGATGGAGATCACCATGAGAAAATGGGCCATACTGAGTCACAACTGTGTGAATGCTATTCCTATTGTTTTACTCCTATGCATGTTTGAATGGTAGAAGTATAACGATCCCTCACAAAATGTTAAGTTAAACATATGCCCTCCCAACTAAACTCTGCACCATCCCATGTCTTGTAAATTGATGGTGGGTCTATAAAATTAGGGCACCATCGACTTTCCTTGACTAGATGGGTTTGTATCGGATACATACATGCATAAGGGTTGGTGAACTTAACAAGGTTATCATAAAGGTTATGGACCTTGGGGCATAAAGGTTGGGCGCCGAGGCATAGAGATGTCACCCAACAACAAGAGTCATATAGAGATATGATTAGTAAGGTGTTACTTACCGAATTACCTTGTCTCCTAGCGGTGATGCAAAAGCTCACTAGTAGACTAGTTAATTGCGGATCTTGAATCGCTAAGAATCAATAGAGGGATATTGATTTTAGTGGGAGTACATTCTATTAAATTTGTTTAATACGGTTTACTCTATCATGGTTTTATTTGTCTTAGTATTTTGCATTTTCTGTTGTAGATCAATGGCATCTAACAACCGCGCACACCCTTTTGCTTTGCGATCGATTCTTGAGAAAGAAAAATTAAATGGAACAAACTATTCGGACTGGGTCCGTAACCTGAGAATTGTTCTCAGGGCAGATAAAAAGGAAAACGTTCTGGACACCCCAATCCCAGAAGAGCCTGCTGACAATGCGGCTGCTGCTGTTAAAAATGCCTACAAGAAAGCATGTGATGACTCTCTTGAGATTAGCTGTCTTATGCTTGCATGCATGGAACCTGACCTTCAAAAGCAGTTTGAGGATCAGGAAGCGTATGATATGATCATGGCGCTTAAGGACATGTTCCAGACACAGGCCAGGACTGAAAGGTTCAATGTCTCTAAGGCTTTTTTGGAATGCAAGTTAACAGAAGGTGCACCCGTAGGCCCACATGTGATCAAAATGGTTGGTTACAGTCAGACTTTGGATAAACTTGGTTTTCCAATTAGCCAAGAGTTGGCAACTGATTTCATTTTGGCGTCTCTACCACCTAGCTATGGACATTTCATTTCGAACTACCATATGCATGGGGTGGAAAAGGGCCTTAATGAGCTTTGTGGGATGCTCAAAACAGCAGAGAGTGACATTAAGAAGTGTGCAGGGCCTAGCCATGTGATGGCTGTGCAGAACAAGTCTAGCTTCAAGAAAAAGGGTAAGCAGTCATGGGCAAAGAATAAGGGCAAGGTTAAAGATATGATCTCAAAACCAACGCCTAAGCCTAATGCTGGACCTGGAGCTGAGACAGTATGCTTCTATTGTAAAGAGACTGGCCACTGGAAGAGAAACTGCAAGAAGTACATGGATTCCGAGGAATGCAAGAAGAAGGCTGGAAGTAAGACTTCCACCCATGGTACACTTGTCATAAATGTTTTAGACATTTTTCTCGCTGATTCTCCTATTAACTCTTGGGTATTTGATACCGGATCAGTTGCTCACATTTGCAACTCGATGCAGGGGCTAATAAGAAGTAGAGGAGTCGCAAGAGGTGAAGTTGATTTTCGCGTCGGAAATAAAGCAAGGGTTGCTGCGTTGACCGTCGGCACCATGCAACTTCAGCTTCCTTCAAGATTTATTATGGAATTGAATAATTGTTATTATGTTCCTAGTATGAGTCGAAACATTTTATCCCCCTCATGTTTGATGAGAGATGGTTATTCATTTGCAAGTAAAGACAATGGTTGTTTGATCTCTAAAAATGAAATGTTTGTGGCTTTTGCGCCCATTGTGAATGGGTTATTTATTTTAAATCTTGATGATGCGCCCATCTTTAACATAAATGCTAAAAGACTTCGACCTAATGATTTGAATCCCACCTATGTTTGGCATTGTCGTTTGGGTCACATAAGTGAAAAGCGCATGAAGAAGCTCCATGATGATGGTCTTCTAACTTCGTTTGATTTTGAATCATACGAGACATGTGAAGCTTGTTTGCTTGGTAAGATGACCAAGTCACCTTTCAAAGGTTCTTTTGAGAGGGCATCAGACTTGTTGGAAATCATACATACTGATGTATGTGGACCAATGAGCACGGCTGCTAGAGGTGGATTTCATTACTTCATAACTTTCACTGATGATTTTAGTAGATATGGCTATGTCTACTTAATGAAGCATAAGTCTGAAACTTTTGAAAAGTTCAAAGAGTTCCAGAATGAGGTTGAAAATCAACGTGCCAAGAAAATTAAGGCTCTGCGATCTGATCGTGGAGGCGAGTATTTGAGTCATGAATTTAGCAATCATCTGAAGAGTTGCGAAATTGTTCCACAGCTAACACCGCCCGGAACGCCTCAAAGAAACGGGGTATCCGAGCGGCGTAATCGGACCTTGTTGGACATGGTTCGATCGATGATGAGCCAGTCAGATTTACCATTATCATTTTGGGGTTACGCTCTAGAAACAGCAGCTTTCACACTTAATAGGGTACCGTCTAAATCCGTAGTTAAGACACCATATGAGATATGGACTGGGAAGAGTCACAGTTTGTCTTTTCTAAAGATTTGGGGATGTGAGGCGTTTGTCAAGCGACTACTGTCGGACAAGCTCACACCCAAGTCGGATAAATGCATTTTCGTGGGATATCCGAAGGAAACCTTTGGATATTACTTCTACAACCGACTAGAGGGCAAAGTGTTTGTCGCTCGAAGTGGTGTTTTCCTAGAGAAAGAGTTTCTCAACAGGGAGACAAGTGGAAGAACGGTGCAGCTTGAAGAGGTTCAAGATGAACCAATCGGGGAAGACTCGACGAATGATGCCCACGTGGCAGAACAAGTTGAGGAACCCATGGCAAAGGAAGCACCACCACCACGAAGGTCGGAAAGGCTCCGCAATGCGCGAGATATGTTATTGTTAGACAATGATGAGCCTACGACCTATGCGGAAGCAATGATGGACCCAGACTCTGAGAAATGGCAAAGTGCCATGAGATCCGAGATAGCATCCATGGGAGACAATCAAGTTTGGAACTTGGTTGACCCGACTGATGGTGTTAAAACCATAGAGTGCAAATGGATCTATAAAAAGAAGACTGATATGGATGGAAATGTTCATATCCATAAAGCTCGACTTGTCGCAAAAGGTTTTCGGCAAGTTCAAGGAGTTGACTACGATGAGACCTTCTCACCTGTAGCGATGCTTAAATCTATACGGATCATTCTAGCTATTGCTGCATATTTCGACTATGAGATATGGCAGATGGATGTCAAAACGGCTTTCCTTAATGGAAATTTAATCGAGGACGTGTATATGATACAGCCCGAGGGTTTTGTCGATCCAATCAATGCTAGAAAAGTATGCAAACTTCAAAAATCCATTTATGGATTGAAGCAAGCATCTCGGAGTTGGAACATTCGTTTTGATGAAGTGGTCAAAGGGTTTGGCTTCATCAAAAACGAAGAAGAATCTTGCGTTTACAAGAAGGCAAGTGGGAGCTCGCTCGTATTTCTAATCTTATATGTAGATGACATATTACTGATTGGAAATGATATTCCTATGCTCGAGTCCGTTAAGACCTCACTGAAAAATAGTTTTTCAATGAAGGACTTAGGGGAAGCGGCATATATTTTGGGTATTAAGATCTATAGAGATAGATCAAAAAGGCTAATAGGATTAAGCCAGAGTACTTACATTGATAAACTGTTGAAACGGTTCAACATGGAGGAGGCAAAGAAAGGGTTCTTGCCAATGTCTCATGGCATAAATCTTGGCAAGACTCAGTGTCCTTCGACAACTGATGAGCGAGATCGCATGAGTAAGATTCCATATGCTTCGGCCATTGGATCTATCATGTATACTATGATATGTACTCGCCCAGATGTTTCCTATGCTCTAAGTGTTACGAGCAGATACCAGGTTGATCCCGGTGAGAGTCACTGGACAGCGGTTAAAAACATCCTCAAGTATTTGAAAAGAACTAAGGATGTGTTCCTAGTCTACGGAGGTGAGGAAGAGCTCGTTGTAAATAGTTACACCGATGCAAGCTTCCAAACCGACAAAGACGATTACAAGTCGCAATCGGGTTTTGTGTTCATTTTGAACGGTGGTGCGGTCAATTGGAAGAGTTCCAAGCAGGAGACTGTTGCTGACTCTACAACGGAGGCCGAGTACATTGCAGCTTCTGAAGCAGCAAAGGAAGGTGTTTGGATAAGGAAGTTCATATCTGAACTAGGTGTGGTTCCTAGTGCGTGCAGTCCTCTGGATCTTTACTGTGATAACAGTGGGGCCATTGCGCAAGCCAAGGAGCCAAGGAATCACCAAAAGAACAAACACATACTGCGGCGGTTTCATCTCATTCGAGAGATCCTCAATCGAGGAGATTTAAAGATATGCAAAATACATACGGATTTGAATATTTCAGATCCTTTGACGAAGCCTCTCCCACAGCCTAAGCATGAGGCGCACACAAGAGCTATGGGTATTAGATATCTTCTAGATTGACTCTAGTGCAAGTGGGAGACTGTTGGAAATATGCCCTAGAGGCAATCATAGAGATGATGATATTTCGTTGTATCCATGATTTAATAGATGTTCCTAGAATATTGCCTTTGTGTTGATTAACAAGTATGTGACTTGTTTGTGAAACTCTTTACTTATATGGTTATTCTAAAGTTGTCCCTAGTCGGAGTTCATGTGAGGACACACGTGAATAATGGATTAGCACATGTATCGGTTGATGACCATGTTTCACAGGTCATAGACATGGAGATGTCAAACCAATAATGTGGACACATGTTTAGAACATGGGGTTGGACCGACCCAACATGAGACATAACAATTATACTTATGGTTCTCTCTCTACACAATGTGTACGCCTTGTCCTTAGACCTAAGATTGTCGCATGTACTTGAGATGTGAATCGACCTACTTAGGGGCTATCAAACGCTACTCCGTAACTGGGTAGTTATAAAGGTAGTTTTCGGGTTTGTCATGAAGCATGCTACGAGGCATGGTCAGTCGAGATGGGATTTTCCCCTCTCTACCTGAGAGAGATATCTCTGGGCCCCTCGAGTGATCGGATCCAGAAATGCATGGCCATGCTACTTAAGGTTAAGAGTTAACCTAGTAAGGGATTCCGGATCACAGGATCGAGAAAGAGTGGTCAGCTTGGAGCTCGACCAAATATCGTGAGGCAAAGGGATTGGCATGTACATAAAGTTGTGATGGTTCGTTCGATATGATCTTTGTGTATGTTTAGGAGTTGGCACGTCTTGCTAGAGGCCGCTACCAACTATTGACCGAGTAGGTAAACTCGTGTCATGTCTAAACATACGTGAACCCATAGGGTCACACACTTAAGGGCTGAAGCCTAATTCGGATTGGATCCGGGTTAGACTGGGTATTGAGTCCTAATGGGCCTCCATTCGCTGAAGCCCATTATAAGGACGTCTATAAAAGGAGGGCAAGGGCGCACAGGGTTGGGTGAGAATTTTTCGTGACCTCCTCAAACCCTGGCCGCCACCCCTCCCACGCCCTGGGCGCTCGCGCGGATCTAGTAATCCGGCGTGCGTCGCTTCCTCCCGTACGTGTGGATACCTTTTGGCGGCGCTGCATCTGTAGCGTTTGGACGAACCGCAAGAGAGGAGTTGTACGTTGGACACCGCGACGAGGACGAGGAAGTAGTACGACTACTCTGCCCCGACGTGCTGCATCGACGTAGTACGACTACTCTGCCCTGACGTGCTGCATCAATTCCGCACCTGCGCGTCTAGTGGTAATTCCGTGATCTATAACTGCAGTGATCTTGGTTTACGGGTAGAATTTTTGTTAATTTGCGCTAGCGTAGCCTACCCGTAGTCCTACAGTTCCAGCGCTAGAGGCTCACACCGTGCACCGCATCGTCACCGGGCAACGACAGCTGCGGCCGTTTCCGTCTTTGAACGGTCAGTGCTCAGTACCTTACCTTTTGTAATCGCTCACCCGTGCAAACGGGAATTTAATAAAGTTCATCATTTGCAAAAAGTTGTCTTGTTTCCAGCAAAAGCGCGCGAAGGCTTACCTTCGCGCGGACAAAGACACGCGTTCGCGCGCGCACTTTTTGTGGAAAAACACGGGCATGAGTATAAACAAAGACACGCGTTCGCGCGCGCACTATCTGTGAAAAAACATGGGCATGAGTATAAACAAAGACACGCGTTCGCGCGCGCAGTCTTTGTAAAAAAACATGGGCACGAGTTTAAACAAAGACGCGTGGGGGGGCGCCTCCGCGCGGACTCTACAGAGTATAAATAAGACGTAGCGTTGACATCCGTCTCCGCACGCACCTTCACCGCCCGCAACGTGCGGAGGCTTGCCTCCGCGCGCAATCTACGGACTCTAAATAAGACGTAGCGTTGAGGTCCGCCTCCGCACGCACTCCACGGAGTATAAATAAGACATAGCATTGAGGTCCACCTCCGCATGCACCTTCACAGCCCGCAACGCGCGGAGGTTTGCCTCCGCGCGCAGTCTACAGACTCTAAATAAGACGTAGCATTGAGGTCTACCTCCGCACGCACCTTCACCACCCGCAACGCGCGGAGGCTTGCCTCCGTGCGTAGTCTACGTACTCTAAATAAGACGTAGCGTTCAGGTCCGCCTCCGCACGCACCTTCACCGCCCGCAACGCGCGGAGGCTTGCCTCCGCGCGCACTCTACAGACTCTAAATAAGACGTATCATAGAGGTCCGCCTCCGCACCCACTCCACGGAGTATAAATAAGACGTAGCGTTGAGGTTTGCCTCCGCACGCACCTTCGCCGCCCGCAACGCGCGAAGGCTTACCTCCGCGTGCAGTCTACGGACTCTAAATAAGACGTAGCGTTAAGGTCTGCCTCCGCACGCACTCCACGGACTATAAATAAGACGTAGCGTTGAGGTCCGCCTCCGCACGTACCTTCACCGCCCGCAACGCGCGGAGGCTCGCCTTCGCGCACAGTCTACGGACTCTAAATAAGACGCAGCGGGGGGACGCCTCCGCGCGTACTCTACGGAGTATAAAGAAGACGCAACGCCGAGGCTTACCTCCGTGCACACTCTACGGAGTATAAATAAGGCGCGGATGTTGTTCCTGCGCACACTACTGAGTATAAGCAAGACGCAGAAATTGTAGGAGCCCAGATATTACAATCCGGATTCCTCTGTGATTCCACCGCACTATTCCCTGGATCAGTAGATAGTGCTCACAGATTACAGTTCTGAATATCAAAATTCATATCATGCGGAAGCGTAATTATAATAGTAGACTTACTCATGGGCCGATTAGGCCGAAATCAATAAATTGCAGCAGCGGAATGAAGCACACAGGTGGGACCTTCAGGACTTGCCCACAGGCAGCCAACTGGAGGTTCGCGACCTAGCCCTTGACATCTTCATCTTCTTGGACAGCTTGTCCAATCTTGTTGCTGAGGCGAGGTGATTTGATTTCCTGATTCTAAATTTTGTCACAAAGCGAGCGTGAGCACTCCGACCCCGTGCTCGCGAGCCAATACACAGAATGCAAATAAATAGTATGCATGGCTTAACAAAGGAGAGGCTCGGGCTATTTTATTTTGCGCAGAGTGCTTTTGAATACAATTAATTAAAATGTCCTATGACTTAGCAATTTTGGAACAAATCATAATGTACAAGGAAATGCATTATTAATATCGATTCAGATTCCATCCACCGTTACATGGCATCTGCACCATATAGCAATTTCTTCAGCGTTATAGCCGCTTAACTTACCACTGGGACGACGCCCAGGACAATTCCAAACCAGGGCAGCCCTTCGCCCTTCCACTTTTCCATTCCCAGTTTTCAAACATTTTGTAAACAGAACTATATCCAGTTAAGTTCCCATGTCTGCCCATGACCGTGGGCACGGCTATTCGAATAGTTTTAACTCTGCAGAGTTTGTACACTTTCACCACAAGAGACAATCAACTCGTTACCCCACACGATTCCTTAGACGTGTGGTTGAGCAGACCATCACAGTGACTTTTCAAAGTATCTAGTCCTTTCTCCCATCTCACATTATGGGTAACCTCCCATTTGCGATGGGTCCCATCTGTGCGCGGGATGTTTCTCACTACTACTAGCGTACGGGCTCCACTCCCCTCTGCGCTAGTACGACTGAGAAACTTCACCCTACCTGGTGTCCCTTCGGCCCCCTTGCCATAGCATAACCCCATCAATCCACTACCAGTGAGATGAGTCCGGGATTTCGATAAATCTACTGGGCCAAGTTGTATTTTACAGACTTGTGGTTGTACTGTTTTACACGGGTTGACATGACGAGATTCAGTCCTTAGTATTATCTGAGCGGTTCTACCACACTCCACAATTTTGTGCATTCCTTCGCACCACATACCAGCCCCCAAACCATCCGCTCAGATATTAAAGCAAATTGAGAGTTTTTGGGAATACAAAATAACCATATCCAACATACACCAGTCATTATCACCATGACTGCCCAACCAACTTTTCTCATGATTAAAAAGTGATGCTTGGGCGCTTTCGCGCCCATGAGTACCTAAACAATACTACGCATGGCATACAATTACGGACTTATTTTCGAAAGGTTACTATTATAATTTGTGCTAGGGCGACAATGTTCACATGTTCAAATATTTCAAAGGAGGGGTAATATTAACCAAGTACACAATGGGATATAACTAGAATCTTAAATTAACATGTATTTGCATATAAATAACCGCATGCAATTTGATAATTTAAAGCAAAGTAATTTGCAGAAATGTAGGTTCAACATGATCAAAGTATTGACTCGCCTGGCACGGTTTACCGCGGTCTTGAGCTCACACAATGCTTTCTCTTGAGCTTTTGGTCTCTATCTTCGCTTCGAGCTTGATCTCGCTTGATCCACTGGATCTTCACGACTCCCAATTTCTAATTACGCGACAAACGACTGAATCCAAATAAAAAGCAAATAACTCAAAGAGATCCAAATAAATCCGAATAAACTCAACTTAGTTTTATTACGAGTTAATGGGTGATTCGGTGAGTTGAGGCAAGGTTGGTAATAGCATACGATAACTTGATCTTTCTATTAATAATCTCTTTGTATTATTTTGTTATTTATCAAGGAAGTTCCATGAGTCAGGTTAGACCTATAGACTGGTGCAGGAGTTTAGTATACAAATTTTATCTTTAGGGTATGCATTCCTTGCAACTCAGGTGATGGTAAAGGCATACTGGACTGATGGATGAGGTCTGTACTTATTCTATAAATCTTTTAGTCGAAGGTATTATAACACTTGGATCTCTTTATTAAGTTTTAGAGTAATTTCTTATATATCTCCTTTTCTTGTTAATTAGATTAAGATAAATAGCAAAGGCTCATTATGTATTCATATATGGTAATTAATTAGAATTTAATTCTCTAATAATCCCATTATCATATTTTTATGTATCTTTATTCATAGCTAGGTTAAATTTAAGTGGAATTAGGATCCACTCATATGGGTCCTAACTTGTTATATATACAATTATGCTCAATACTATTATGTACTAAAGCTAGTGATAGGAATAAGATTTAATTAATGGCACTATTATTAGCTTGCTCATACTTTAGCTATTATTAGGCTTAGCCCCACTTCTAATTCTAGTTTAAACTCGGTTACCGGGGCAGAGCTTGGGATGTAGTATTTTATGCGACACTAATTACTCATGTCATTGGCTGAATGTTTATTTTAGGTTATTTGTAGGCCTATGAGATCATTTTGTCACTTGTTGACCTAAGGCTATTATGTTTTAGCATCTGTATTATTATGCCCTTTTAATTTGGAGTGCTCTCTGAAAATTACTAATTCTGGTATTTTTATCCTTTTCTAAATCGAGCATGATTTACATGATGTCATCATTATTAGCTAGAGCTACCATTTAAGACTTGATGAGTGGAAGTATGTACAAGAGTACCTTTTTACGGTCTCCATAAATTTTAGTTTTGCATGCGCAGGTTGGCTAATTACCCTGACCTTTTCAGTTTATGAAAGGTGCTTGTGATGCATGGATGTTTCTACCCAAAATCCACCCTTCATTAATGCTCTGTTATCTGTATTTAGACCTATTTGTCTGGTCATAGACTATTGTACAAGGTAATATTTTATTATTGTTATTTAATAAAATACATCTCTGAAGTTTGTTTAATGGTGGCATGATATCTATTGGGCACATATATTTATATGCTAATCCAGGGCCATCTTTATTATTAAATATAGATATTTATCCAAAGCCATTTCTCCTCATTAATGCCTTTAATAAAGAGTTAGATTTAAAACTTAAATATTAAAATCACACTAATCATTTATCATGATAACTAATCCAATTATTAGAGGCTTAATATCAAAATCATCTAAGAATCCAAAAAGGGTTCTCCTAATTGTTTGGGGCGTAGAGATGATGGTTTTAGGTTCTAACTTTACATCATTTATTAAACCATATTTTCCTGAAAGTATAAGTCTCCACAATATTCCTATTAGGCCCTTAGTTACTAAGGATTTAAATTAAATAATCAGGGCATATTATGTGCTAACACCTGTGATTAATCCATGATTAAATTTTTAAGAAGCATTACTTATATACTTAATAAATTTCTGCACTACGAGGGATTAGTTTCTGATTTTTCATAGATTTTTATTGCTATTTCCTAGCTGCAATCGGCTTAAACACAATCAAAAATTATAAACCCTATTTATTCTAACATGCTGCGGCCAGGCGGATTCGAACCCAGGTCTCCACGGCGAACGCACACTCTGCTAGCCACTCAGACTCTTGGTGTTACCTGATTGGAAGGGGAAGGAGTAGCATACAAGCGGAGCGGCAGCAGAGGCCCGAAGCAAAGGAGTTGAAGGCGGGGAATGGCGGCGGTGCGGTCGGCGGTGGGCTGCCGGAGGGCTGACGGATGCGGCCAAAATTGGATGCCCACGCGTCGAGGAACTCGATGATGGAGTCGGCGGGGACTAGGGGTCACCGGAGAGGGGTCGGCGGCGTGCGGCGGCGAAGCTCTCGGGGAAGGATCGTCGCCGGCGAGCTACAGGTCCGGGGAGGCTTGGCCGATCGCCCGGTTGACTTCACCGGGTTCTCAGGAACATGTGGGAGTGGGGAATTGGAAAACGGTGGCTCGGTGAGGGGGATTGACTCGGCGGCCGGCGATGGGGGAGAAGGTGGCGCCGACGAGAAAAGGAGCACGGGGGTCCGATTTCTCGCTAGGAGAGAAGGAGGGAGCTCGGGCGGTGCGTTTCAGGGCTTTGGCCGAGGCTTTTATAGGGTGGAAAAGCGGGGCGGCGAGGGAGGGCAGGTGGCCGGCATGGGCGGCGATGTCAGCTTGACCATGGCTACCGGGCAGTGATGGAGTGGCAACGGGAGTTAATGCTGGTGTGACACGCGGGTGGCAGAGTCGTGGACCGGGTGTGATTGTGGACGACGCGAGCGGGCGCAGCGGGGTGGTTCGGCGTCACTTGGCCGCGCGACGGAGGGGATTGACCAAGGAGACGGCGGGCAGGTGGTGACAAGACGAGGCGGGCATGCGGGATGCGACGGAGCAGGCAGGGCGACCGATGGGCATAGCTCTGGCGCAAGGGAGAGAAGAACGCGGGAGACGCGGTGCATGGGCGCCACGGGGAGGCCGTGCAGGTGAGGAGCAGAGAAGAGAGTCGGGAGGAGGGAGAAGAGAGCGGGCGAGGGCGGGGTGGAGCAGGTCCACAACGCAGCGACCGCAGCGAGGGGGGCGCAGTGGAGGCGAGTCGGGAGAGTTGGGCTGGGCCGGGGGTGGTGGCCGGCCGGCTGCCCCTTTTTTTTTATTTATTTATGCGTGCCCATGGATGTATATACATATAATTTCACACATTGATAGTTATCTAGCTTATTTAAGTTTGCACATTTTTATTTCCTGTTGCTACACTCTTTCTTGCACAATTTGTATATGCACACCTATATATACATACATATATATATATACATGTGTTTGTATTTTATTCATTCACTTTTTATTACTATTTATGCCATTATTTTCAAAATGAGATTTTATATTTTTAACTTAGATTTCTCCCTTCTTATACTGGATCATCTTTTCAGATTCGTATTTTTAGATTTTACTTCTCTATTACCTAATTTGTTTATTTCTTTCTTGACCTTATAACTTTTTGGAACCTTCACCAAATTTTTCAGAAAAACTCCATAAACTCCAAATTCAAATAAAATATATTACAAATATAATTCAAAAAGCTTCACATTTTCAAACTCAGATTTTTGGGATGTTACAAACCTACCCCCCTTAAATGAATCTCGACCCCGAGATTCCGGTAGAGTAGAAAGAAAGGGGTGGGGTTACATTTGCTAGAAATGGGTTTTGGGCTATTGCTCGACGTATAGTTTTCTAGCCTCAGAGAGATGGAAATCTGCACAATAGGGGTTAGCACGTGGAGAAGTCAAAAGGGAAGAGAGAAACCTTGTTCTTCTGGATAAGTCGTAGACTTCCAATTGTTTGCTCTTTGACGTTGTTGTCTTCACATCGTCGCAGAATGGAGTAGTTGCATCGTCTATTGGACATAGGGTTGTAGAATGTCCTTACTAACAGGTGGGTAGCAAAGGTCTCTGTCGTTGGAGTAGACAGAAGGGGAGAGGGTCTGCACTTACAGGAGGCAAAAGGGGAGGGAGGAGATCTTTATTCTTCTGGAGAGGTCGTCGTCTTCAGGGTGCTTGCTCCTTGATTTTGCCGACATTATATCTCGTAGTGCTACCCCCCTTAATTAAATGACGATTGTCATTAATCATCCATTGTACTCTAGCTGTCTTGGTCATCACGAGATTGGCGGATGGTCTTCTTCACAGTGATGTTGTTTTCCTTAAATACTGGAAGGTTGCAGAGTCTTCACTTCTTCTTGATTGCACTGGTTTTGGGTTACTTGTTATTTCGTTCCTTTGGATCCGATGGGGTTTTCAGAAAAGGTGAGAGGGAATAGCATGAGATGAGGATTAAATCGCGGAGATAAGGTGTTCTAACCCATTTAACTTTAAAGAAAAATACCCCGGAAGCTGGGGTGATACAGAACCACACAAATTTTAAAAGCAAGCTTTTCCTGTGACTGCGAAATAGGACGCCCAAGGGCAAGAGGCAGTGCACAGAGCCAGATAAAAGCTTGCAACAATACAACGTCTACTCGGGGAGCACACATAGGAGGGGGCAGGGTTCATATACACAGTCCGTCTAGAACGAGACCATCTTATCTTCATGATCATCTTCGACGTTCCTAACCTTAATATTTGGAGTAGGGGTATGAGAAAAGGATCAAAATTTTCCTTTTGTAATTAATAGAAAGAAGTGGACAGTATTTGGGGTAGTTTCATTGGTTTTGGCACTCATTTTTTTTTTATAAATGATCCTTGTGGCAAAACGGATTTTCTTTTTAAGATATCCTAATCTCTTCCAATGCTCAACTATCCATCACTGAATCAATTCACTCCCATATGATTTTTTTTTGTACATAAGGCTTAGAATCCATTGGCCTTTATAATTTAACTTCCACTTTTGCAAACTGCACTTAGGCTATCTTTCTTCATTAATTGTTCATGGCATTACTGCCATCTAAGACTCCAAACAGCGAAGGAGATTATTTATTTTATTTGATCCACCAATCATACTCGTCCTATTGTATAATCCACCATTTCATTAATCTAGTCATGATTATCTAAGTCCCGCATAAATCTTTGACTTTCAATCATCATATTTTCACTATGACTATATAATCAAAATCCCAGAACCACTATTGGTCAACTTATTGACTCTACAATCCAATGAAAATCCAATGCCTTTACTTTAGACCCACCAATATAATTCTTCCATTTAAAATTTTATTAATCGAATCGAAGTTACCAAATTCTGATATGTGCCTGAATTTCCACCACATCTTTATAAATCCAATCTCAGGTTCGCCAATTGCCTATTTTATCAGCTTTCCAATCCTATGAAGATCTAACTTATTTAGATCCACTGATGTCTTTCGTATCGTGACCTCCTAATAATCCAGTCTGGTGTCATTGATCCAAATCCATAGTTTGCTTCTCCAATGATCAACCTGAATCTTTATTGTCTATCTACTCCTCAATTCTGAATTCTGATGATTATCCAACATTATTACTTCTAAGTCCTCCAGTGTCATGTGTATCAGGACTTTCTAATAATCCAAGGTTATATTCAAAATCATAATTACTCCTCTAGTAACCACCTAAATCTTCAGTGACAACCTCCGGATTAATCCATTATTATAAACATCTTCCAGAAATAATGTTATTAATCAAGCCTATACTTTGATAATTGTTGGCATCTCTCTAATTTCTCAAAACTCTATCGATTTATCTAGCAATCGATCATATTCCATTATTCCACTATTGTAAATATCTCCCAAGAATTATGTGATTTATCAATGTTGTATTCCCGCAATTATTTTCATATTTCCTATTTCCTTTCCAAGAATAACTTAATTCATCCATCTGGTCAATCTAATCCTTTCCGTTAGGCTCTACAAAAAAAAAATTTCTTTTGTTCTTCCAATTTTCACACTATTGTTTTCTCCAAAAATAAAACAATCTTTGATATTAAACTTCAAGGTTAATCACCATGACTCTTGGCTCTAAGTGTGTTTTCATAGAAAGTTCACAAAAGAAGTACTGGACTTTCATCCCTTTGAATTTGGGTGAGAGAGCTTCAGAAGTAAAATGGCTAGGGCAACATATAGATAAGGGGGAATCATCTAAGAGAGATGAGAAAGAGCAGTATAGCTTATATTTTTGGCAAATAGTATTTTAAAGAAATAATTTTAGTCATGAAACTAACGACCAACCTAACTAGGTCACGACCTGCAGTCGATATGCTCTGATACCAAAGCTGTAGGAGCCCAGATATTACAATCCGGATTCCTCTGTGATTCCACCGCACTATTCCCTGGATCAGTAGATAGTGCTCACAGATTACAGTTCTGAATATCAAAATTCATATCATGCGGAAGCGTAATTATAATAGTAGACTTACTCATGGGCCGATTAGGCCGAAATCAATAAATTGCAGCAGCGGAATGAAGCACACAGGTGGGACCTTCAGGACTTGCCCACAGGCAGCCAACTGGAGGTTCGCGACCTAGCCCTTGACATCTTCATCTTCTTGGACAGCTTGTCCAATCTTGTTGCTGAGGCGAGGTGATTTGATTTCCTGATTCTAAATTTTGTCGCAAAGCGAGCGTGAGCACTCCGACCCCGTGCTCGCGAGCCAATACACAGAATGCAAATAAATAGTATGCATGGCTTAACAAAGGAGAGGCTCGGGCTATTTTATTTTGCGCAGAGTGCTTTTGAATACAATTAATTAAAATGTCCTATGACTTAGCAATTTTGGAACAAATCATAATGTACAAGGAAATGCATTATTAATATCGATTCAGATTCCATCCACCGTTACATGGCATCTGCACCATATAGCAATTTCTTCAGCGTTATAGCCGCTTAACTTACCACTGGGACGACGCCCAGGACAATTCCAAACCAGGGCAGCCCTTCGCCCTTCCACTTTTCCATTCCCAGTTTTCAAACATTTTGTAAACAGAACTATATCCAGTTAAGTTCCCATGTCTGCCCATGACCGTGGGCACGGCTATTCGAATAGTTTTAACTCTGCAGAGTTTGTACACTTTCACCACAAGAGACAATCAACTCGTTACCCCACACGATTCCTTAGACGTGTGGTTGAGCAGACCATCACAGTGACTTTTCAAAGTATCTAGTCCTTTCTCCCATCTCACATTATGGGTAACCTCCCATTTGCGATGGGTCCCATCTGTGCGCGGGATGTTTCTCACTACTACTAGCGTACGGGCTCCACTCCCCTCTGCGCTAGTACGACTGAGAAACTTCACCCTACCTGGTGTCCCTTCGGCCCCCTTGCCATAGCATAACCCCATCAATCCACTACCAGTGAGATGAGTCCGGGATTTCGATAAATCTACTGGGCCAAGTTGTATTTTACAGACTTGTGGTTGTACTGTTTTACACGGGTTGACATGACGAGATTCAGTCCTTAGTATTATCTGAGCGGTTCTACCACACTCCACAATTTTGTGCATTCCTTCGCACCACATACCAGCCCCCAAACCATCCGCTCAGATATTAAAGCAAATTGAGAGTTTTTGGGAATACAAAATAACCATATCCAACATACACCAGTCATTATCACCATGACTGCCCAACCAACTTTTCTCATGATTAAAAAGTGATGCTTGGGCGCTTTCGCGCCCATGAGTACCTAAACAATACTACGCATGGCATACAATTACGGACTTATTTTCGAAAGGTTACTATTATAATTTGTGCTAGGGCGACAATGTTCACATGTTCAAATATTTCAAAGGAGGGGTAATATTAACCAAGTACACAATGGGATATAACTAGAATCTTAAATTAACATGTATTTGCATATAAATAACCGCATGCAATTTGATAATTTAAAGCAAAGTAATTTGCAGAAATGTAGGTTCAACATGATCAAAGTATTGACTCGCCTGGCACGGTTTACCGCGGTCTTGAGCTCACACAATGCTTTCTCTTGAGCTTTTGGTCTCTATCTTCGCTTCGAGCTTGATCTCGCTTGATCCACTGGATCTTCACGACTCCCAATTTCTAATTACGCGACAAACGACTGAATCCAAATAAAAAGCAAATAACTCAAAGAGATCCAAATAAATCCGAATAAACTCAACTTAGTTTTATTACGAGTTAATGGGTGATTCGGTGAGTTGAGGCAAGGTTGGTAATAGCATACGATAACTTGATCTTTCTATTAATAATCTCTTTGTATTATTTTGTTATTTATCAAGGAAGTTCCATGAGTCAGGTTAGACCTATAGACTGGTGCAGGAGTTTAGTATACAAATTTTATCTTTAGGGTATGCATTCCTTGCAACTCAGGTGATGGTAAAGGCATACTGGACTGATGGATGAGGTCTGTACTTATTCTATAAATCTTTTAGTCGAAGGTATTATAACACTTGGATCTCTTTATTAAGTTTTAGAGTAATTTCTTATATATCTCCTTTTCTTGTTAATTAGATTAAGATAAATAGCAAAGGCTCATTATGTATTCATATATGGTAATTAATTAGAATTTAATTCTCTAATAATCCCATTATCATATTTTTATGTATCTTTATTCATAGCTAGGTTAAATTTAAGTGGAATTAGGATCCACTCATATGGGTCCTAACTTGTTATATATACAATTATGCTCAATACTATTATGTACTAAAGCTAGTGATAGGAATAAGATTTAATTAATGGCACTATTATTAGCTTGCTCATACTTTAGCTATTATTAGGCTTAGCCCCACTTCTAATTCTAGTTTAAACTCGGTTACCGGGGCAGAGCTTGGGATGTAGTATTTTATGCGACACTAATTACTCATGTCATTGGCTGAATGTTTATTTTAGGTTATTTGTAGGCCTATGAGATCATTTTGTCACTTGTTGACCTAAGGCTATTATGTTTTAGCATCTGTATTATTATGCCCTTTTAATTTGGAGTGCTCTCTGAAAATTACTAATTCTGGTATTTTTATCCTTTTCTAAATCGAGCATGATTTACATGATGTCATCATTATTAGCTAGAGCTACCATTTAAGACTTGATGAGTGGAAGTATGTACAAGAGTACCTTTTTACGGTCTCCATAAATTTTAGTTTTGCATGCGCAGGTTGGCTAATTACCCTGACCTTTTCAGTTTATGAAAGGTGCTTGTGATGCATGGATGTTTCTACCCAAAATCCACCCTTCATTAATGCTCTGTTATCTGTATTTAGACCTATTTGTCTGGTCATAGACTATTGTACAAGGTAATATTTTATTATTGTTATTTAATAAAATACATCTCTGAAGTTTGTTTAATGGTGGCATGATATCTATTGGGCACATATATTTATATGCTAATCCAGGGCCATCTTTATTATTAAATATAGATATTTATCCAAAGCCATTTCTCCTCATTAATGCCTTTAATAAAGAGTTAGATTTAAAACTTAAATATTAAAATCACACTAATCATTTATCATGATAACTAATCCAATTATTAGAGGCTTAATATCAAAATCATCTAAGAATCCAAAAAGGGTTCTCCTAATTGTTTGGGGCGTAGAGATGATGGTTTTAGGTTCTAACTTTACATCATTTATTAAACCATATTTTCCTGAAAGTATAAGTCTCCACAATATTCCTATTAGGCCCTTAGTTACTAAGGATTTAAATTAAATAATCAGGGCATATTATGTGCTAACACCTGTGATTAATCCATGATTAAATTTTTAAGAAGCATTACTTATATACTTAATAAATTTCTGCACTACGAGGGATTAGTTTCTGATTTTTCATAGATTTTTATTGCTATTTCCTAGCTGCAATCGGCTTAAACACAATCAAAAATTATAAACCCTATTTATTCTAACATGCTGCGGCCAGGCGGATTCGAACCCAGGTCTCCACGGCGAACGCACACTCTGCTAGCCACTCAGACTCTTGGTGTTACCTGATTGGAAGGGGAAGGAGTAGCATACAAGCGGAGCGGCAGCAGAGGCCCGAAGCAAAGGAGTTGAAGGCGGGGAATGGCGGCGGTGCGGTCGGCGGTGGGCTGCCGGAGGGCTGACGGATGCGGCCAAAATTGGATGCCCACGCGTCGAGGAACTCGATGATGGAGTCGGCGGGGACTAGGGGTCACCGGAGAGGGGTCGGCGGCGTGCGGCGGCGAAGCTCTCGGGGAAGGATCGTCGCCGGCGAGCTACAGGTCCGGGGAGGCTTGGCCGATCGCCCGGTTGACTTCACCGGGTTCTCAGGAACATGTGGGAGTGGGGAATTGGAAAACGGTGGCTCGGTGAGGGGGATTGACTCGGCGGCCGGCGATGGGGGAGAAGGTGGCGCCGACGAGAAAAGGAGCACGGGGGTCCGATTTCTCGCTAGGAGAGAAGGAGGGAGCTCGGGCGGTGCGTTTCAGGGCTTTGGCCGAGGCTTTTATAGGGTGGAAAAGCGGGGCGGCGAGGGAGGGCAGGTGGCCGGCATGGGCGGCGATGTCAGCTTGACCATGGCTACCGGGCAGTGATGGAGTGGCAACGGGAGTTAATGCTGGTGTGACACGCGGGTGGCAGAGTCGTGGACCGGGTGTGATTGTGGACGACGCGAGCGGGCGCAGCGGGGTGGTTCGGCGTCACTTGGCCGCGCGACGGAGGGGATTGACCAAGGAGACGGCGGGCAGGTGGTGACAAGACGAGGCGGGCATGCGGGATGCGACGGAGCAGGCAGGGCGACCGATGGGCATAGCTCTGGCGCAAGGGAGAGAAGAACGCGGGAGACGCGGTGCATGGGCGCCACGGGGAGGCCGTGCAGGTGAGGAGCAGAGAAGAGAGTCGGGAGGAGGGAGAAGAGAGCGGGCGAGGGCGGGGTGGAGCAGGTCCACAACGCAGCGACCGCAGCGAGGGGGGCGCAGTGGAGGCGAGTCGGGAGAGTTGGGCTGGGCCGGGGGTGGTGGCCGGCCGGCTGCCCCTTTTTTTTTATTTATTTATGCGTGCCCATGGATGTATATACATATAATTTCACACATTGATAGTTATCTAGCTTATTTAAGTTTGCACATTTTTATTTCCTGTTGCTACACTCTTTCTTGCACAATTTGTATATGCACACCTATATATACATACATATATATATACATGTGTTTGTATTTTATTCATTCACTTTTTATTACTATTTATGCCATTATTTTCAAAATGAGATTTTATATTTTTAACTTAGATTTCTCCCTTCTTATACTGGATCATCTTTTCAGATTCGTATTTTTAGATTTTACTTCTCTATTACCTAATTTGTTTATTTCTTTCTTGACCTTATAACTTTTTGGAACCTTCACCAAATTTTTCAGAAAAACTCCATAAACTCCAAATTCAAATAAAATATATTACAAATATAATTCAAAAAGCTTCACATTTTCAAACTCAGATTTTTGGGATGTTACAGAAATCCCCGCGCACGTGCAACCACTGTCCTTGCGCGTACTCCCCGGAGTATAAATAAGATGTGGTCGAAGTTCCCACGCGCCAAAGCCCTAATAAGCGTCTACTTCGACTAGGCGCCAGCTCCGCTGCCACCCCTTCGAACGGTAGGGGACGGAGCGCTCGCGCACCTACTTCGACTAGGCGCCAACTCCGCTGCCACCCCTTCGAACGGTAGGGGACGGAGCGCTCGCACGCCTACTTCGACTAGACGCCAGCTCCGCGGCCACCCCTTCGAACGGTAGGGGACAGAGCGCTAGCGTGCCTACTTCGACTAGGCGCCAGCTCTGCTGCCACCCCTTCGAACGGTAGGGGACGGAGCGCTCGCGCGCCTACTTCGACAAGGCGCCAGCTCCGCTGCCACCCTGTCGAACGGTACAGGATGGACCGCTCACGCGCCTACTTGGACTAGCCGCCAGCTCCGCTGCCACCCCTTCGAACGATAGGGGACGGAGCGTTCGCGCGCCTACTTGGACTAGGCGCCAGCTCCGCTGCCACCCCTTCGAACGGTAGGGGACGGAGCGCTCGCACGTCTACTTCGACTAGGCGCCAGCTCCGCTGTCACCCCTTCGAACGGTAGGGGACAGAGCGCTCGCGCTTCTCCTTCGACTAGGCGCCAGCTCCGCTACCACCCCTTCGAACGGTAGGGGACGGAACGCTCGCGCACCTACTTCGACTAGGCTCTAGCTCCGCTGCCACCCCTTCGAACGGTAGGGGACGGAGCGCTCACGCGCCTACTTCCACTAGGCGCCAGCTCCGCTGCCACCCCTTCGAACAGTAGGGGACGGAGCGCTCGCTCGTCTACTTCGACTAGGCGCCAACTCCGCTGCCACCCCTTCGAACGGTAGGGGACGGAACGCTCGCGCGCCTACTTGGACTAGGCGCTACCTCCGCTGCCACCCCTTCGAACGGTAGGGGACAGAGCGCTCACGCGCCTACTTCCACTAGGCGCCAGCTCCGCTGCCACCACTTCGAACAATAAGGGACGAAACGCTCGCTCGTCTACTTCGACTAGGCGCCAGCTCCGCTGCCACCCCTTCGAACGGTAGGAGACGGAGCGCTCGTGCGCCTACTTCTACTAGGCGCCAGCTCCGCTGCCACCCCTTCGAACGGTAGGGGACGGAGCGCTCGCGCGTCTACTTCGACTAGGCGCCAGCTCCGCTGCCACCCCTTCGAACGGTAGGGGACAGAACGCTCGCGCCTACTTCCACTAGGCGCTAGCTCTGCTGCCACCCCTTCGAACGGTAGGGGACGGATGCTCACGCGCCTACTTCCACTAGGCGCCAGCTCCGCTGCCACCCCTTCGAACGGTAGAGGACGGAGCGCTCGCACGCCTACTTCGACTAGGCGCCAGCTCCGCTGCCACCCCGTCAAACGGTACGGGACGGAGCGCTCGCTCGTCTACTTCGACTAGGCGCCAGCTCCGCTGCCACCCCTTCGAACGGTAGGGGACGGAGCGCTCGCACGTCTACTTCGACTAGGCGTCAGCTCCGCTGCCACTCCTTCGAACGGTAGGGGACGGAGCGCTCGCGCGCCTACTTTGACTAGGCATTGCTTCATTCATATAAAAGAACATGTCGTGAAGCACCCATACAAAAAGGTGTACCTACGTCGTTTCCGCTGCGCCGAGGAACTTCCTCGAGCCACCAGAGGAGGTCCCCCTCTTTACACAGGGTTCACCGCAGCGCAATCTTGGCCGCATCTTCCCCGACATAGCCTAGATTCGATCATAGAAATTCTGTACGGCTGGCTGGGTGAAGCGTATGGCGTCAGACATCACTCTGGGCTCGACCGGCAGATCCAGCTGAGAGTCTGCCAGCTCGCCGATGTGTCCACACCCCCGGGCGTGAAGCATGGCGAGGGCAAAGGAGGCACCCATGAAGCCACAGTGATCGCTGAAGGACTTGGCACCGCGGAGAGCGAGGCTCGAGCCCTCTTCGATCCGCCCAAGCGTCTCCGTCAGATTTTCAGGGCTATGCGTAACTTCTGGTACGTCGACGACGAGGTCCCGTTAGGCCCCTTCCAACGACTCCATCGCCCTCCATGCCACCGTGGATGCATTGTCCAGGGCCTCGGTCCTCTCTGCAAGGGAAGCGGCGAGTTGGGCCTTCTCCAGCGCGGAGATCTGCTGAAGAAAGGCGGTGCGCTCCTCCGTCGCGGCGCGCCGGACCTTTTCCGTGGCGCGTCGTGCCGCCACCACGGCGTCCTTCGCGTCGGAAGCCATCATCGCTTTCTCCGCCTCCAGCCGGCGGATTTGCTCGTCTTTGGTGGCGTGAGCATCATCCACAGCACGGAGTTCGCTCAGCAGCGCTCTCCGCTCGCGAACGCGAGTCTCCTCCAAGGCTTGGCTGAGGGTAAGAGTCTGAGAAAGACCGCACGAGTTAGAAGGACCTCAAACAGCAACACAGGCCATAAACCACTTACCCTTATCTCCGAGGTGCCCAACGCGAGTGCTAGAAGGTCTCCCCCGCACGACGCTAGTGCCGGCACATCCAAGTTGCTGCCGACGTGCTCCGCAGCCTGGTTAAAAACGCGAAGCATCTCTGATCGCGGGATGAAGTCGAAGATGACGGGCCTCGACCTAGCGGCTTCTGCAGCATCGGATGTCCACGCCGCGTCCTGCACAAGTTCGGCGACTTCGCACGTACCTCCGTTGCTCGATCCTTGACCATGTCCGGGAGACCTCGTCTCGCCTGATGTCGATGGCAGAATGAGCAAGCAAATCGGAGAGAGTTTCGCGAAGTCACGAGAGAAAAATGAATCGCGCCTACCTTCGACACCTTCTACCAAGGTACGAGGGGGTGCCCGCGCAGCTTCAGCGCCTCCTCCCCCCAGCCTCGCTGACCTCCTCGCAGGGCGCCAAGATCCCGGCGACTGCGCCAGCAAGCCCGAGGGCCACCGAGGGTCTGCCGCCTACGACCGCACTCGGGGGCGCTTTGCCCTCGGGGACGCGGGTGATCCCTTCTCTGCCACTCCGGCCGTCGTAGGCGGCAAAACCCCAATGGCCGTCGCAGGCCCGGCGCCTCGTCGCCATCTAAACTTTCGTCAGGGGCAACGTCCCCCCGAACCGACGGGTTCGGACCCGGCCCCGACCACGCCTCCTGTTTCAGTGATACCTCCGTGCGGCACGGCCTCAGATCGGGCCCTACGCCGAGGGGGTCGCACCTCCACTTCGCTGTCGCCATCACCGCGACCCGGGGCCTCCACCGGCACCGCGCGATCGGGTACGCTAATCCCCAGGACTTCGCACACCCGATTTATCCGCCCCTGATTCGTCGAGGCGGTCGCGGCCTCGCGCAGCTTATGCTCCTTTGCCGTGTACGGCCCAAGGAGCGCAACGACTGCACGCTCTACATCTTCTAGCCATGACACTGCGCACAAAAGTGGAGCATCATCCATAAGAAGTCACATGATCATACAAGCCTGCGCACATCCAACGGTCGAAGGTCTTACAAGGAGCGGAGGGTCTTAGAAGGCAGAACACTGTCGGATGGACGTTATCCTGCCGGATGCTGCCCTGTACCTCATACTGCCACCGGCCGGAGAGCGACACCGCCCCATACATGGTAAACTCTTCGGCAAGGTCACGCATATTGAACCGGCGGGCGATACTGGCGAGCCTCCACGCCTTCTATGCGTCGTCGGCCATCGGCTCCACATCTGGTGAGCTGTTGAATGATATCGACTGTCCCCGGCATGACAAACCGCTCTTGCTCGTCACGAGGTAGTAAAACCACCGCCGCGTCCAACCGGACTCCCATTTTCCCCGCGCGGCCCATGCGGGGAACAGCCCCGCACACTGCTTCCTCAGCACGAAGTTGACGCTGTCGAAGTTCGATTCTGCTCCCCCTTCGAGTTTCTTCGGTTGACAGCGCGCATCATACAGAATGGCGTATAGGCTCGCACTGGGACGGCGACCCTCCGTTCGCAATGCCCAAGCGAACACAGCCAGGCGGACTATCGCACTAGGGGTCAGCTGTGGCAGCTCCAGCCCATAAGCCCACAAGACCTCGCCGACGAAGAGCGTCGAGGGCATCCGCAGCCTGGCATCAAAGAATGCGACGAAGACAATAGCCTCTGACTCTGCCGGCTACGGTTCCATCTCGGTGGGGCCAGGTAGGCGAGCCCCGTCACGTTCCGCGATCTTCCCCTCCCGGACGAGCCTCCGGAGCATCTCTTCAGTAACGCGGCTTTGCCCCAACACACGGGAGCAGCGGCCTCCCAAGTGCTCCATGGCGTCCCACCGCTTGTTGACGTGTGCTTTTCCTCGCACCACCAACGAGAACTCCCCCGGGGGAGGCGCCAGGTCGTACCGATCGGACGAGGTGCTGCTACTGAGTTAGAGCGCTGCTACTGACGGGGCAGGATCGTCGCGACAAGCCATTCCTCTTCGAGATAGAGCGCTAAAACAGCAGGAGCAGGGGTGGGTTAAAGAAAGAAGACAAGCTGGAACGAACAACGCGAAGGAGCGTCCCCATGCCGATGGCGACGCCTTATAAAGCTGGCTCAACCCCCCCCCCCACCAGCGCAACGCAACTAGTGGGAGGTTACCCACGATCGGGAAGCGCAACCGCTGGCAACTGGGGGCGCGCACTGGTAGGTGGGCAGACGGCGCACGACGCGCCCATAGCTCTCCGCCACGTGTCCCGCCCTTCTAGGGAAGGGCCGAACGGCCACGGTCATGCGACCGCTGACAGCCCACGATGCGCCAGTCTTGGCCCGCCGCGTGTGCACCCTGAGTGGAAAAGCACGCACGGCTGCAGCAGCCTGCTCCTGCCAGCCCAGGGGTCGGCGCGATTCCAGGAGACATTAAAGCGCATTACAGGAGCGCGGAGCCACAACCACCCCGCGCCTAGGGAAATCTGTGGCGCGAGGTCTGCCTCCGCTCCAACTTCGACTTCGACTCCGACTCTGACTTCGGCCCGGAGGGCAACCTCAACTCCGTTCGACTTCGACTATGACTTCAACTCCGGCTCCTACGCCGACTCGACTTCAACTGTGGCTCCTACGTCGACTCGACTTCAACCTCGACCCCACTACTGCAGGGCCCTGTGAACGACGAGGACTTCGCCAACCTGCCCAGCGCCATACCCTCGCGGTAGGGCGAACATTACACCAAGCAATAAGGCTCCGCTGAACGTCAGGAAAGCTCACAGGCCGCAGGGACAGAGAGGGGCCAAAGGGCTCAGCAACATGGCTTCGGCCCGTGAAGCCTTTCACCATGAGAGGCTCCTGTTGTAGAAATGTAAGGCCCAAAATAGGACATGTGTAATGACATAAGTGCGCCTGAGGGGAATACTCGGATGTAAGGGTATAATTGTAAAAGCACTCCCCACGTGGATATATATATATATACAACACAGGCCACGGGGAGAAACCCTAAGCCATTGCTCACCTAACTCTCCACTACCACACACTATCTCTCTGTTTGGTCTGTAACCACAACAATAAGTTCTTCCACAAGGACTTAGAATACATCGGAATGTATTCTTTGGCCCTCCCATCGTGGAGACGCAAAGTATAGCCTCCAAGTGACGCCACCAATTTCCCTAGCTTCATCATCTTGTAGAAATATTTAAGGAGCGCCAAGCTTGGTGGAATCCCAAAATATGCTTTACAAAGGTAGACGAAGAAGCTTAGATTAGCAATCGAATTGGGGGCGAGGTTTACCAACTCTATTATGTAATACTCCAAGACTTTAGAGAGGAACAGGTACGCTGGCAATCAGAACCTACACTTGATGTATGCCCAAAAGATTGGAATCTCACCTTCATTCCTGTTCGAAAATTTCTCTCCGACCGTTGACCACTATGGGATCAAGACCTTGTCAGGAAGCATGCCTTCCTTTTCTATAGCCTTAAGCTTCTTCAGTCCAAGCTCTGATGCTTGCTAGTTGGTGATTACATCCGATATTTTGGATAAAGTGGAGGAAGATTGAAAGGGGATCGAAAAGTATTCGAGACTACACGTGAAGAGCGCAAGGGCGGAGAAGATGAAATGTTTTCTAAAAGCATAAAACCTAAGGCGGCACGCTAAGAGTTTTTTAAGGGTTTCTCTCCAACTACAAAGGAGGTTATCAGATGTGAAGCCCAATGAACACAAAATCTTTTAGTTTACTGGCTAGTTTGTCAACTTTAAAGTGAGTGCGAACCACTTCTTTACTTTTGTTGTTAAAGGAGTAGTTTTCTGATTAAGATTTGATCGAATGAAATTTGTATCATAAAATTCACTTAAAATTTCAGAGGCTTGGTGATGAGGATTGAATAAATCCCTAAAATACGTCTTTAATATTTAATGAAGGCGAAAGCACCTCTGTGGTTGTAAACCTCTTAGGGTTTCTCCCTAAGTACCCTGGTCAGAGATACACTGTGTGTTGCTCGATTGGATGACTACTGGGAGAGCCTGTAAACTGGTACCTGGACCTGATTCTAGGATATTCTTTTCATGCGATAACTTATCCACTCCAAACAGCATGACGTTTCAGCCTTGAGTCTCTGACAATAACTACCATATGGTTGCTGCCTACATTCGTCTCCTGCTGACAACAATCGACTATCGAGTGTTCTCTCTAACAATAACTGCCTCCCTGACTAGACACGTTGATTCCATAAGACGTCTTCCCAAGCGGACAATCAGTCATCTTTTCATTGATATTTAAGGCTGGACGAAAGAAGATTAAAAAACAAATTCACTCACAATCACAGTCTCAATCATAAACGATTCATAGATCATTCAATGTAATTAGGGCTAATCTCTCGCGTTATTGAAGGCACTATGTAACTAGTTCATAGCAATAAAAGAGCATCACTGTTCTCTCTCAAGAATTTTAGCTATTTTTTCATATTATTTCGTAAGATTGATGACTTGATCGTCAACACTAAAGGAGCTAAGCAGGTCACTGCAAAGCTCCCAGTGTGGCATGTGGCTTAATTGCTTAAGCACCATGCATTAATTAAGCAATGCAATTAGGTAATGCGATTAGCGTTTTTAATGCAGTTGCAGAACAGACCTACCGTAGTTGGTTGGCTCGAGAGCAACCTGCCGAGCTAGAGGTGCTACCGAGCTACTGTTGCTTGACAGATCGCCTATCAAGCTCCTTTAGCTCGATAGATATCTGCCAAACTAGATAGATTCACGAAGGAATTAGATTTGTACAACCAGACGTTCGTGTGCAAAATTAAAAAATGTAGCAACATGGCCATTTGCATGAACAGTTTGGGGCCTATTCTTTAACGGGTTCTAAAAACGGCTTTTGGTTTTTGCTGCAGTATCTAACTTTCAAACGGAGTTTTTCTCAAGACGGGGTGTACAAATTAATTGTAGTACATGTTAAAAGCCTAACATCTATGTCAACCAAAATCGCAAACGAGTATCTTTCTCTTCGTAATCTCTGTCATAAACAGCTAAATTTTAAAAATTTCAATCAAAAGCTATAAGCCGCAGCTATATTAGACCAGAGATTACCGATCTTTATATTACTGCTATAAAATAGAGATAGGTGGGTTGGTAGCTATTGGATGCTGTAGATTACTGCTATAAAATAGAGATAGGTGGGTTGGTAGCTATTGGAAAGCCGGAGCCACGAGTTTGACTCGTGCCCCAATTCCGACGGACACGATTGGGCGAGGCCCTGATCCGACGGCTGCGAGCGCCTCACCCGCCTTACTACCAACAACGCCGCAAGCTTGTCCAACCATTGACGTCCTTCGATTTCAATTAGATATGTCGCCGGTCGCCGTCGTCCCCGCCTCAATGCGTAGACCACCCGATCGAGCCCGTCGATGCTTCCCACGCACACGGTTGGTGAGCACTGACCTTGCTGACCAAGGGCGATTCCTGCTCTCGTCAAAACGCTCGCCAACCATCACTGACTCGCACACCGTCCCGCCGCTTCGTTCCAGTGGAACTGGTCCATCGTCTGTCAGGCCCACAACGCAGCTGCTGCACAGCAGCTGCGTTTTCGTATACACAAGAAAATCTGGGCGTGAATTCAGTACCCTTACTTGATACGCACTTTTGGATTAAATAAAAAAGAACGTGTTCACACTGGATACGCACTTTGTAAGTTTGTAGTGTGAAATGCATTGTTCATGTTGCTCAGTTGGTGGATTAATATGGGTATATACACTCGGTTTGGTTGGAAAAAAAAGGTTCTCTCACCAAACCCGTGGTATCTAGACCCGGTCAGTCTCATAGAACACAAGCATTCCTAATTTCTCACCAAACACCAACGACTCCACTATAAGTATGAGCCATTGAGCTCCTTCCGCTCCTCAGGAGTCGGTAGTTGCCATACTTCCATTCCACAGCTCCACCACCAACCCAGCACAAGACAAAGGCGGCAGCGGCAAGTCTTACCACCACACCACACCTCCCGCTGCCGGAAAATGGGCTCGCTGATGGAGCAGCAGGGCGAGACGGTCGTCTTCCGCTCAACGCTCCCCGACATCGCCATCCCCGACCACCTCCCGCTCCACGACTACGTCTTCGAGCGCCTCGCCGACCGCCGCGACCGCGCCTGCATCATCGACGGCGCCACCGGCAGGACACTGTCGTTAGGCGATGTGTACCGCCTGTCCCGCCGCGTGGCGGCTGGGCTGTGCTCCCTCGGCGTCCGCCACGGCAGCACGGTGATGCTGCTTTTACCGAACTCCGTCGAGTTCGCGCTGGCCTTCCTCGCGTCGTCCCGCCTCGGCGCCGTCGCCACCACGTCCAACCCGCTCCACACCCCGCCTGAGATCGCCAAGCAGGTGGCGGCCTCCGGCGCCACCGTCATCGTCACCGAGCCGGCGTTCGTCACGAAGGTGCGGGACCTCACCGGCGTCACCGTCGTCGCCACCGGCGATGGCGCTGAGGGCTGCGCCTCTTTCGCGGACCTCGTGGCCGCCGACGACTCGTCCCTGCCGGAGGTGCCCATCGACGTCGCAAACGACGTGGTCGCGCTGCCGTACTCGTCGGGCACGACGGGGCTGCCCAAGGGGGTCATGCTGTCGCACCGCGGGCTGGTGACCAGCGTGACGCAGCTCGTCGACGGAGAGAACCCGAACCTCCATTTCCGGGAGGACGACGTCATCCTCTGCGTGCTCCCCATGTTCCACATCTACTCGCTGCACTCCATCCTGCTCTGCGGGATGCGCGCCGGTGCCGCCATCGTGGTCATGAAGCGGTTCGAGACCGTCAAGATGCTGGAGCTGGTGGAGCGGCACGGCATCACGATCGCGCCGCTCGTGCCGCCCATCGTGGTGGAGATGGCCAAGAACGACGCCGTCGACCGCCACGACCTCTCCTCCGTGCGCATGGTCATCTCCGGCGCCGCGCCCATGGGCAAGGAGCTTCAGGACATCGTCCACGCCAAGCTCCCCCGTGCCGTGCTCGGACAGGTACTACTACCTACTACTTTTGACATCTAAAACTTTTCGACTTTTCGTTCCTCGTGCTCGATCGATCGTGACTAGATGCGACCACCAATTGAAATTTGACTAGATGTGCACTTACAATATCTCATTCATATATTAAGTGAGATAATTACCGAACTAGACTATGTCTAACAAGCAATATATATAATTTTGTTTGAGCAGGGTTATGGGATGACAGAGGCTGGTCCGGTGCTGTCAATGTGCATGGCATTCGCCAAGGAGCCATCGCCGGTGAAGTCCGGCGCTTGCGGCACGGTGGTGAGGAACGCCGAGCTCAAGATCGTCGACCCGGACACCGGCATATCCCTCCCCCGAAACCAGCCTGGGGAGATTTGCATCAGAGGAAAGCAGATAATGAAAGGTACCCAATTTAATTTCCTAGCACAAACGAACGTACGATTTTGTCTGATCCAAACAAGAGCTTGAAGCTGACTCGTTGCCGGTCTTGGTACGTGCAGGGTACCTCAACAACCAGGAGGCCACGGAGAAGACCATTGACAAGGATGGGTGGCTGCACACCGGCGACATCGGGTACGTCGACGAGGACGACGAGATCTTCATCGTCGACCGGCTCAAGGAGCTCATCAAGTACAAGGGCTTCCAGGTCGCGCCCGCGGAGCTCGAGGCCATGCTCATCGCGCACTCCGGTATCGCCGACGCCGCCGTGGTCCCGTAAGTAGTAATAGTTCACTATACTTCGGCAAGACCTTTCTATGCGTCCTTAATTAAGCTGTACGAGTTCTGAACAACCGCTGCCTACTGGAATTCAGGATGAAGGATGATGCCTGTGGCGAGATCCCTGTGGCGTTCGTCGTGCCGTCGGACGGGTCGGAGATCACTGAAGACGAGATCAAGCAGTACATTGCAAAACAGGTGGTGTTCTACAAGAGGCTGCAGAAGATCTTCTTCGTGAATTCTATCCCGAAGGCACCGTCGGGAAAGATTTTGAGGAAGGACCTGAGAGCAAAGCTGGCGTCCGGATCGTGCTGATGACGATCCTGAGCTGCTTGTATGCGATACCCAGTTTTATTTTGTTTTGATGATTTGAAAAGGACACACAGAAGAGTGTAAGCATGAAGCCGTCAGCAATGTACAAGGCATACGGTTTTTGGATATAAAATGTTACACGATGGCATTGTTTTAGTACTACATACATATTTGCCATGCAGCTCTTTTTGCACTTGCAAATCACTGAACTGAAACCATTTTGTTTCTTTGAAAGTACCATTGCGACATTGCATTCATTAGAACTGTTCCAAAATTACAAACATGAAACATCACTATATGATATCAGATATAAATGAAAGGAGTTTAGAGAAGCGTTTACCCAATCACCGTCGTTGTTTGCATCTGGAACGAGAGCATTGATTATCCTTTGTATTTATGATTTTGGCCAACACTGTTTGATTATCACTGTACATTAGGATTGTAGGTATTGGTTTCTCAACCAATGGTAAGTCCAATAGAAGCTCTCTCAGCCATTCAGCCTCAACTGTGGCTGTGTCAAGTGCTACAAGTTCTGCTTCCATGATTGACCTCGTCAATATGGTTTATTTGCAAGACTTCCATGAAACTGCAGCATCAGCTAAAGTGAATACATAACCACTTGTAGCTTTAATCTCATCCGCATCAGAGATCCAATTAGAGTCACTGTATCCTTCTAATATAGAAGGGTGTCCAGTATAAAGTATTACAAAAGATGTTGTGCCTCTCAAGTACCGCAACACTCTTTCAAGTGCCTCGCACTTATCATCTCCTGGGTTAGACGTAAACCGGCTTAATTTGCTCACAGCAAATGAAATGTTAGATCTTGTGCCACCAGCTAAATACATAAGTGACCCAATAATTTGTGAATATCTTAATTGATCTTTTCCTAACCCCTGGTTCTTTCGAAGCTTAATGCTCGCATCATAGGGTGTTGGTGAAACTTTACAGTTTTCAAAACCAAACCGGCTTGATATTTTCTCAGCATAATGGGATTGATTCAAAGTAATCACATCCTTACTTTTGATCAATTTAATATTCAGAATGACATCTGCCTTTCCCAAGTCTTTCATATCAAAACACCGAGATAAGAAAAATTTGACCTCGTCAATTACGGCAGTGTTTGTTCCAAATATAAGTACGTCATCTACATACAGACATAAGATCACTCCTTGACCCCCACCATAATGATAGTACACATATTTATTAGCTTCATTCATAACAAAGCCAGTAGATGTCAAAGTTTTGTCAAACTTCTCGTGCCATTGTTTTGGTGCTTGTTTTAGGCCATACAAAGATTTCAATAATCTACATACTTTATTTTCCTGTCTAGAAATCACAAAACCATCCGGTTGATCCATGTAGATTTCTTCCTCCAACTCTCCATTAAGGAAAATTGTCTTCACGTCTATTTGATGAACATGCAGACCATAGAAAGATGCTAACGCAAGAGCACTCTGATGGTAGTTAGTCTGGCGACAGGAGAATACGTATCAAAGAAATCTTCTCCCTCTCTCTGGGTGTAACCCTTGGCCACAAGCCTTACCTTGTACTTCTCAATAGTTCCATCAGGCCTTAGTTTCTTTTTAAAGATCCACTTACATCCTACAGGTTTACACCCGATAGGACGATCTGTGATCTCCCTTGTCCCATTAGCCATGATAGAGTCCATCTTGCTATGGACTGCCTCTTTCCAATACTCAGCATCAGGAGATGCATAAGCCTCCAAAAGAGTCTTTGGCACATCATCCACGAGGTATATAATAAAGTTGTCACCAAAGGTTTTCTCAACCCTTTGTCTCTTGCTCATGCGAGGAGCTTCTGCGACTAGATTGTTATCCTCCTTAGGGATATCACATAATGGTTCAGAAATGGTGGGAAGTTCACAAGTTTGATTATTCTCACTTTCAATATTATCAGTTGGAACATTATCTGTTCGTGAAGTACTGCATGCTGTTCTCATAGGAAAGACATTCTCAAAGAATGAAGCATCTCTAGACTCCATTATTGTATTAGCAATAATCTCAGGAGTTCCTGATTTAACTACTAAAAATACAATTGACTGTTTTTGTCCAAGTTTTCTCTTTTTCTGCAGTGGTATATTGACTTTTGCCAAACACCCTCAAGTTCACAGAAAATTAACATTAGGTTTTCTCCGCTTCCATCCCTCATACGGAGTAATCTCATAGAAAAATTGATTGGGGTGAATATGGTGGTGTAAATTCATGGACCATTCCATGCTCAGAACAGAATTAGGAGAATTCATGAGAGACATACTCTCCTCCACGATCAGACCTCAATCTTTTTATTTTCTTTTCTAGTTGGTTCTCAACCTCGGCCTTATAAGTTTTAAAGTAGTTTAAAGCTTCATCTTTAGTTTTCAGCAAATACACGTAGCAGTAACGTGTTGCATCATCAATAAAAGTTAGAAAATATCTTTTGCCTCCTTTTATCAATAATCCATTCATTTCACACAAATCTGAATGAATAAGATCTAAAGGTGCCAAGTTCTATTCATCCTCTAATCCCTTAAAGGGTTTTCGAGGTTGCTTTGTTTGCACACATGACTGGCATTTGGATCCTTTGACAATTTCATATTTTGGAATTAAATCTAATCTGGACATTCTAGCAATACTATCAAAACCAATATGATAGAAATGAGAATGCCAAATATTTGCCTCACATTTATTTAAACCAGTTGCAATATTCAGATTATAACAAGACTCTAAAATGCTTAGGCGGAACAAGCCTCCGCTCTCATAGCCTTTACCAACAAATTTTCCGAACTTAGACATTACAACTTTATTTGACTAAAAAACTAGCTTATAACCGTTCCTGCATAGGAGAGAACCACTAGCGAGGTTCTTCTTTATTGTAGGAGCATGCTGCACGTTCTTCAAGTGGACAATCTTCCCTGAAGTAAGCTTCAGATCCACCGTGCCAACACCAAGAACAGAAGCATGCGAACCGTTTCCAATTAGGACGGAGGAAACCCCTGCTGCCTGATAAGAAGAAAACAAGGAAATATCATAACATACGTGAACATTAGCTCCAGTATCAACCTACCAATCAGTGGATTAACATACTGAAAAGACAACAGGTGAATTACCATACCCTCCTGAAGTCGAGGCCTCGCCTATGGTCACGTTAATAGCCTTCTTCTTAGGCTGTTCACCATCTCTGATCTTGCAAAAATGACAGTCTTTTGCCATATGACCGTCTTTTCCACACACAAAGCAGGTGATGTTCTTCAAATCCTTTTTTATCGGTTTTCTTCTAAAAGCTAGTTGTCTTGTTCGGTTTGTTGGATTTGTACTTCTTAGCAACAGTATTTTTCTGTATGACGTTTGCATTATTCTGACCAGATGTGCTAGGTGCATCTTTTGCTCCTGCTTTTTCTTCCACATCGAGGGCTGCAATGAGATCTACAACAGAAATCTCTTCCCTCTTATGTGTCAAGCTAGTAGCAAAATCCTGCCACGAGGCAGGGAGTTTAGCAACAATGCCCGCAGCCATAAACTTTGGAGGCAACACACAAACCAGATGCGTAATCTCACCGACTAGTAGCTGGAGGTCATGAGCTTGTCCCACTATGGACTTAGCCTCATCCATGCTAAAGACGAAAAATACTGCTCTGCCTCTGCATATTTGTGCTCTAGTGCATCCCACAACTCTGTGGCGGACTTGTAGTCCATGTACACATCATAGAGCTGATCTGCCAGAACAGTCAAAATGCATCCAAGAGCAGTATTGTTCGCATTTTCAAACTGCATGTACTGCTCAATCATAAATGGATACTGCGTGTGGATAACCCACCACAGCCCCAAAGACATGAGCCAAAACTTGGCTCTAGTCTGCCATCTACGAAAGTTCTGACCAGAAAACCTCTCAGGTTTCATCGCATCAGAAGCACTAGCCATTGTTGTATTGCAACAAAATTCGCAATAAGGTTTCTGGATTGTTGAACATGTGGGCAATATTTTAATTCCAAATTTTACTAGGAGACAAACACAAATAAACTAGTGATGCAAAGCTTACTACTAACAGCGGGCTACTCATCATATTTTCAGAATATACTCAAGAAAATACAGTAAAAAAGTCGAACGTGCTCGCGAACGACTTACTTTTCCACCTGATGAAGAACGGGAAGCCGCGCAGGCTTGACGCAGTGCAGAACACAGATGATGCAGTGCAGTGAGTGGTCGCGCAGATGCGCTGTCCAGAAACCTTATTGCCGCCCCGTGCAGCTACTCTCTATGGCAACGGTTCAGAGATAGCCGCTCTCCCTCCTTCCAGGTGCACACCGGGAAGAAAGGTCGACGAGGTTTAGACGGCACAGCACAAGAGCAGAAAGTAGAGGAAGTATGGAGGTGCAAAATTCTCTCTTTTTTCCTAGACGCCTCCAAGCCCTTTTAAGGGCGCTGCAGTTACTACTCACTAGTAACTGCTGCGTTTTAAATAGAATTATGCACTAGTAACTGCCTCATCAAATCACAAATTAAGCAGTGTAAATTCACTTGTAACTGCCTCATTCAAATATTTGAATCTCATTCAAACAGAGAGAGAGAGGTGCAGAGTTTAGCAAAATAAAGCTAGACTTGGTCTGCCAAGTGGCGCATCACGTCACGGCACAACAAGTCACAAGTCACGCGATTTTCACGCGAAAATACACGAATACGTGCGCGCGTGTGTGACTAGACAGAACCATCCTCATACCATCGCTTTCCATATTCAAGGAGTGGTGAGGACTCCACCTTATAAATCGGTCTTCCTCACCCTGCCTTACCAATATGGTACTAAACTATGCATGCTTTGGAATTAAGGAAATTGGTCATAATTAAATAGGCCAATTTCTAACAATCCACCACCAATTCCAAAGCAAGAAGCAAATATATGACAAAGATATTGTGCTCAAGTACTGTTAATATATCAATCATTTAGTGTAAGTTTCGTACGCGTTGAACTTGCACCTAGAATGACAAGATTCATCTTTTCACAGCTGATGAATGGACTATGCCTTGAATTCACAGCTTTTCGTGATCAGATTTCACTTGAAATCTCAACTGGTACTAGGTTGCCAATGAACCACGCCTAAACGAAGCATATATGGTCATGCTCCCTTATCTGCTCATGAGCTTTCTAGAGAATGCCCCGTTCTCATGAACTGCGACCACACAGTTAAGCTCAAGTTGATGTATTCTTTCTAGGTATCCTGCAACCTAATACCTTTTCCTTATTTTGACAACAGAATTCATTAAGGCTTTATGCCAACCTTCCATACAGTCGAAAGTACATTGTTAGGACATGGATACAATAAATATGTACTCTCTTATTACAACATCAATTTGTTTTTGCCATTGCCTAAGTCACGGGATCTCCGATCAAGAAGGTATGGGTTACCATTGTGATGTAACTTAAATGGGCCTCATTCCCATGTCCATAGATGCAACGGAAATCGCTTTCCGTACTAACCCCTTTGTAAAAGAGTCTGCCAGATTTTTCTAAGTGTGAATATAGTTGACAGCAATCACTCCGGAGTTTCTCAGTTTTCTGACAAATTTAAGCCCACGCTTCACATGTCTAGAGGAATTCATATTATCCTTTGTACTTGTGACTTTGGCCAACACTGTTTGATTATCACAGTACATTAGGATTGTAGGTATTGGTTTCTCAACCAATGACAAGTCCAATAGAAGCTCTCTCAGCCATTCAGCCTCAACTGTAGCTGTGTCAAGTGCTACAAGTTCTGCTTCTATGGTTGATCTTGTCAATATGATCTGTCTACAAGTCACGCGATTTTCACGCGAAAATACGCGAATACGCGCGCGCGTGTGCGTGCGCGCGTGTGTGACTAAACAGAACCATCCTTATACTATCTCTTTCCATATTCAAGGAGTGGTGAGGACTTCATCTTATAAATCGGTCTTCCTCACCTTGCCTTAGCAATATGGTACTAAACTATGCATGCTTTGGAATTAAGGAAATAGACCATAATTAAATGGCCAATTTCTAACAATGGTAAGGTTCCTTATTTTTGTACTCCACAAGCACCTCACGAAATTGACAAATTGCTTTTTTAAAGGAAGAAATTGACAAATTGTTATCTAATACTAATCAGATTAAGATTAAGCACATTCATGCTTTAGAAAGAAAATGTGAATTTGCTCTTAAGAAATCAACTCTACTACAATTAACTCGTGAATAAGGTTAGTTTGGGTTCAAGTGGTGATGCATGTCGTGGTGTTACACTAAGGTAGTGTTTGGTTTGTTGTTTTAGGATGGATGGAACGGGGCGGCCCCTTTGGAGTCACTGTTTGAATGGGAGTCACAGGGAGGCAGGGGCAGCCACCACGGAATATTCGCTCAGATTCGGGGGCACCCCCATCCCCCGAATTCCAGCGGATGGCGCTGCCCCCATCCCCTCGCGCTCTCGCAGAAAAAAATCCCGCACCGCATTTTTTTCCCGCGCGCGCTCGCCCGCGTCTGGCTTTTCCCGCCTCGCTCTACGCGCGCGCTCCCGCTTCCCGCTACGCGCGCGCTCGCCCGCGTCTTGCCGAATCTCTCCCGACGCGCTCGGCCGAAGTCGCTCGACGCGCTCGCTCCCGCTCGGCCGAAGTCGCGCTCGCTCCCGACGCGCTCGATCCCGCTCGGCCGAAGTCGCGCTCTCTCCCGACGCGCTCGCTCCCGCTCGGCCGAAGTCTCCACTCGCGCGCTCGGCCGACCTCCCCGACGCGCTCCAGCTCCTCCACGCGCGCGCTCCCTGCTCGGCGACCGAAAGGTATGGTACCCAATGTCAACCCTAAGCTCAATTGAAATGAGTGATTTCATTAGATATGTATTATCTTGGATGGATTAATTGGAATGAGTGATTATGTATTGTAGATGGACAAGATGAAAAACCTTTTGATTTATGCTACTGCTGCACACATGTTGCTGTCCATGATGGCTATGATTATCAAGTCTAGAAAAAGGAAAAGGGACTATATTAGAGTTGGTATTACTTATGGTCCAATGGAAGAAAGGGATAGGATTAGACTTGAATACCTTAACACAAAAATATGGAGGAACGATACAACTTGTGTTAACATGCTTAGACTTAGTAGAGAAAGGTTCTTCCGTTTTTGCAAGATCTTTAGAGATCGTGCTTTGCTTCAGGATACAATACATATGTGTGTTGAGGAACAAGTGGCTATGTTTCTAAACACGGTGGGACACAATCTTAGGAATAGATTAGTGGGAACTAACTATGATAGGTCAGGTGAAACTGTTAGTCGCTATTTCAACAAAGTGCTTCGTGCTATTGGTGAGCTACGAGCTGAACTTATTAGACCACCTTCATTGGAGACTCCAACAAAAATAGCAGGAAACCCAAGATGGGATCCATACTTTAAGGTGCGAGGTTCAGTTTTCCCTCATTCTCAATATAGATTTTAGGTCTTCGAAGCAGTATGGAACTTATTTTTTTTTGTTTGTGCTGAACTAAATAGGATTGTATTGGAGCTATTGATGGTACACATGTACGCGCATCAGTTTCTAAGGATATGGAGCCCTCTTTTCGTGGTAGAAAGTCATATGCCACTCAAAATGTAATGGCGGCCGTAGATTTTGATCTTCGGTTCACATACGTCTTAGCTGGTTGGGAGGGGTCAGCGCATGATGCTTTAGTATTGAGAGATGCTTTAGAGCGGGAAAATGGCCTTCGTGTACCAGAAGGTAAATAGATTAAGTTTGTAGCATCATTTGACAATACCGATCCTTGACTTATAGAATTGTGACATACTTTCACATCATGTCTTAGGCAAGTTCTATCTAGTTGATGCGGGATACGGAGCTAAACCTGGATTTTTGCCTCCTTTTCGTGCTGTTCGGTACCACTTGAATGAATGGGGCAACAATCCGGTACAAAATGAGAAGGAATTGTTCAACCTTAGACACTCCTCCCTTCGTGTCACCGTAGAGCGTGCTTTTGGATCACTCAAGCGGAGGTTCAAAATTCTTGATGATGCAACACCATTCTTCCCATTTCATACTCAAGTAGACATTGTTGTAGCATGTTGCATTATTCATAATTGGGTCATACAAGATGGGGGTGATCATCTGATTATTGAAGAATCCAATTGGCCAATTCATAACCATGCTACAACATCTAGTGGGCAAGCTGCTGAACATGCGTTTATGGTTAATTTCAGACAACAAATAGCAGATCAGATGTGGCAAGACCGTCAAAATTACTATGCAAACTAATTTGTATGTGTTATGTGGACAAATATCTTGCTGTAATTTGCATTTCTGTAATTTGCATTTCTGTGGACAAATATTATTGTAATCAAGTTGTATGGAAGTGGCCAACCTGAATATAGTTTTCAGGCTCATATATCTTGCTAGAATATAGTTTCATGGACATATTTGTTGCTGGATTTTTTTATATTTGTCTATATGGTAGGCAATGGAGTCTGAAGGACTAGGAGAGCACTTGGGGGACCAACTTGAAGGAAGTGGCCATGTTGTATGGACTTCTGCAATGTCCACTTATATGCTCACTCACCTATCAAGTTTGGTGTCTGATGGCATTAGGACATCGTCAGGCTTCAAGAAACTCCATCTCAACATGTGTGCTAGAGCATTAAATGAACATTTCAAAATGAGGCTCACTGCAGACCATATCAAGAACCATTTGAGAACATGGAAGAGAAAGTATGGAAGGATTAATAGTCTTAGGAGGTTGAGTGTTGCTGGCTGGGATGAAGACAATTTTATCATCACTCTTGACCATGAGCATTACACAAACTATGTGGCGGTATGTACTAAAACAACTTTCCACCCTTGTACTTGTCATCTTGCATTCTTTTGTCATAGATTTGTATGCTTTTATATGTAGGATCACAAATCTGATGCTGAATTCTGAAACAAGCCTCTTGAGCACTTTAAGGAAATGTTCACTATCTTCGGAAGCAGCATGGCTACAGGAAAATATGCAAAGGGATCAAGTGAGGCTCTTGGAACTGAAACTCCTGAGATTGGAAATGATGATGTGGTTGGAACTGATCGCAGCCCTCCAGAAGATAATGGAGCTTCATCTTCAGCCACTAGACCCAACAAGAGAGCCAAAATTATTGACAATGAAGAAGATGGGTTGATTGCTGCCTTCAAATCTGGTTCTGAGAGACTTGCCAATGCAATTGAGAAGGCTTCTGATAATGAGGTGCCAGATGACTTGCTTGAAACAATCCAAAGTATTCCAGGTTTCGATGACACCCAGAAGGCGTATTACTATGCTCATTTGGTTGAAAATCCACGTATGGGCAGGAAGTTCCCTACTTTGCCTTTGACATATCAGATTAGCCTGCTAGCTAAGTTCGTTAATGAAACCTTTCCTTAGAGTAGGGACTGTGGGCTGTGATCTTTATTTTGTCTTGTAACCCATAAACAATGCACTGGTGGGTTCTATAGGGGGGGTTTGATGCCTGATTGTTCTTTTGGACCATTGTTTATTCGATGGTGTGGTCTGATACTTGACTGTTCTTTTGTATAGCCTTTAGGCTAGTGGAATTATGTATGCCTGTATGGCAGAAACGTCTGTAAGATCTAAACTTGCTAATTATATATGTTAAGGGCTTGCTAATTATCTATTATATTTATGTTGATTTTTGTGTATGTAAACTTGTATATATATATATGGGGTAAAGATCAATGTGTCCATATTCATCCATCCAAACAAAAACTGGGGCGGCCTCGTCCTTCACTCATCCTTTGCACCAAACAAAAAAAGGGGCTCGCCCCATCCATTCTATCAAACAGCGACAGGGGCCACCTCGTCCCAGAAAACAGGGATGACCCCATCCCATCCCACTTTGCCTCAAAACCAAACGCACCCTAAGTAACCTGTTGTTCGTTTTGAATCCTTGACCCTTTTTTTTGCTTTCAACAAGGAAAACATTTTTTTCTTGAACTTTTATGTTCTGAACAAGAAAAACGAAGTTGTCAATTCGAGTAGCATACCTTATTGCTGTAGAACTCTGCCATCTGCCAACTCTCCTCTACATGTGCAATTGGAAGGGGCATACCTGGAGAGATCCACAAACTAATTAGTATCCCTCACAATCAATCCACTCTATCAAAAAAAAGTACTACACGATTGAACTTGAATATGTTTGCTGGCCTACCACTTTGACCTATCAAAATGTTGGAACTTGATACTAACCACAATCTTTTCAGGTGTACCCAATCCACGCCAAAGCGGCCAGGCTACCGGCACAGCTTTTCAGATGGTTGGCATGGTTCGATCTCGTCCCTTCTGCCAACGCATTCGCCTCCAATACCACTTCATTCAGAGGTCCCATGAGAGCAAGTACAATAATGGTCTTATAGCCAAGCTAGTTCATTCAAGTACAATAATAGTCTTATAATCCGCACGAACATTTTTTTACAGAAATGGGCTCCAGTCGCCGAACCGTCGGGCGACTGGAACCTATCGCCCAACGGCCGTGTGACACGCAAGCAATCCGCTAGCCGTTGGGTGAAATAATTGCGGTCGCCGAACCACCGGACGACTGATTTCAGTCGTCCATCGGTTAGGCGACTGCAGTTCCAGCCACTGAATGGTTGGGCGACTGGAAGCGCATATAAAAGGACCGCGCGGCTGAGCGGGCGTTGGCCGCGCAATGAACGAACAGAGGGGAAAGAGAGAAGAGGAGAAGAGGAGAGGAGAGGGAGGAGGAGAGGAGAGGGAGAGGAAGGAGATGTTTTGCGACTTTTGTGAGGTAAATATTTTTGTATATCGTAGTTTATTTTTTGTATATGAAGTAGATAGTTTATTTTGTGTTAGTATCTGTAGAAAATTGTAGATGTAGAAAAGAATAGTACAACTTTGGTACAGAAATTTAGTCAATGTAGTTACAGAAAATTAGCAACCGTAGTAACCTGTAATTGTAGAAAATTAGTGAACATAGTTGTAGAAAATTAGCATCCTTAGCAAATTAGCATGCGTACAAAATTGTAGTTGTAGAAAATTTAGTTAATGTTATGTAGTAATTAAGCCTATGTAGAAATTTATAGTTATTCAAAATTCAGTCAATATTTTTTGTAAGAATTTAATAATTTACTTTGTGGAAAACAATAATACGTAACATTTATGATTAATTATGAATAAATGTAATGTCGTTGGTACATCAAAAAAATCATGTGTACCGTTATAACTGATATATTGACATTTAAATCGATATATCATGTAAATTATCGAAACCCATTAGGAATTATTTGTAGTAGGAGAGAACTCGAGTAGCGAGACAAGAGCAGCATCGGTGTGCGGTCTGCCGATAGGGAGTTAATGCTATGAGGGTAGTGTAGTTGGTTACGATAGATGAACGGTCGTTGAAATATAAATTACAGTACATCGGTACTTCTGTAATGTGCGATGCGAATTGACTGGTTGCAAAATTAAAAATATATGTAGGCAGACATCAGTAATGCCGATATCCACCACATTGAAAGTGCATTACGGTGTTGGCACCGTTCGTGAATGTCTGAATGGTGTTGACTTGAGCGATTCTGCGCATGACACTCTGGTACACCCAGATGACGAGAATACTCGAATCGCAAATGTAATGCACTGGCTCACCCACAGTTTTTCCTTAGATCCTGAGGTGTGCAACATCGTGATATAAGGGCTTTGGAGCTATTCTCCTATGGACATCAGATGGGAGTTGAGAATATTGATGCACACTGTTGCGTGGAAGGGATTTGTGCAACGGTGTCAACGCCGTGGATATAAGTGCGTGATGCTTGTGCAACCATGCCCAATAGAAGTTGTACAAGGTTGCGCGGACAACCATCATCCGAGAGGTGCGAGTAGCTCGAGCACCCCGCATGTTGGTGAAGAGAAGGAAGTTCCTCGTGATGAAGTCGATGCAGTACATGGAGGAGAGGAAGAACTGTCACGGCATGGTGAGGCTCTAGGACAAGCCGATGAAGGGGAGCATATGGAGTACATGTGCATCAAATGGAGAGCAATGACCGGATGGCTTGGGCTGAAGAGAAAGCTATGCAGGAACACGACGAGGACAATTTGGATGAGGACGAAGCCCCCATCCCGCAGGAATGGAACTGGTTTGATGTTGAGGGTGTTGCTACACATGACGAGCACGAATCACCGTGAGAGTATCATGACACAGAGGTCCGTTTGCATTCAATATTTGTTGACAAGGCATCGTTGCAGGATTCCATCAAGTTGTGGGCCTTATCCAAGCAACAGACTTTTTGGGTCATGAAATCTAGTCAAGAGCAGCACACGGTGAAGTGCGAGTAGGTCGGTTGTCCTTGGAGGGTGCACGCATATAGATTGAAGTATGAGACTCACAAGATTGTGTCGAAGGTAGAGCCGCTGCCTCTATGTTGGTGCCAGGACCTGTACAAGTTATGCATTTCTGGGGTTGTGCAAACTACTCCAGTGACTATCCCGACCACCGTTAGGACACCACCAGCTATCAGCAGCTGGTAAGGACCAGTTACACTGTGTTCCCCTTACTTTTTATCCTTTAAATTACGTACTAACAATCTCTCTCGTATACCCATAGTCCCCGGAACCCCTATGTGGCTACCACAAATGGATCGATCTTGAGAGCCACCCAGAGGACCAGTGGGCTCTCGACTTCGAGGAGTGTAACATCAAAAGGTCCTAGGAGATCCGGGAGGAGGAGCGCCACAAAGACGAGCAAACCAAGCATATACATCGGGAGATGAAAACTCATCTCGAGGCATGTACGTGCAGGGAGGTGAGCCTCGCGAGAGGGAGCGCGAGAAAAAGAGGGAAATAGCGGCCAAGACAAAAGAGGCCGCCGATGAGTTCAACGCCAAGTTCGCAAGGAAAGAAAAATGGCCCCGGTCCACGCAATAGGTTAGGTTGTCCCGCACTAACTACTCCAAGGTCGAATTTAGTTCTATTCCAAAAAGGCGCGTATGTATCGTAAGAGCAGTTTGGTTTGTTGCATCATGGGGCGATACTCTTTGTTATGCATGTAATCAAACCCTACGCACCGTGTTACTCCCAACTGTAATATGAAGTCTATATTAATTCGAACAAGTATATTTTCTCATCTTTTCGCATTCAATTATTCCCATAGCTAGTCATCTAACAACATTAACAAACTAGCTCTCCTCCGTGTACGAATTCCTGGTTACATCACAATATCACTTACCTTCGTACTTACGATTGTTGTTATTTCAATCATTCTTAAAAAAACATGAAATTTCTTGCACTATAACAACATACAACGATCGTAAACTCTTATTGCGAATCCAACGGATTATCTACCATTCATAATCTATGAAAATCACAAATGGATTAACCCACACTACTTCTAGGAGTGGCTTATTTGCAGTCGCTGCACAGCCGAGCGGCTGCAATTGTAGTCGCCGAGAGGCTGGGCGACTGGAACCTATTGCCCAATGGCCCACAAACAACTTGTGTGTCGTGCGGCCATCGGCCATTGGGCGATAGGTTCCAATCACCCAACAGTTAGACGACTAGAGCTTACTATTATTTCGAATAAAATGGATTATTTATACAAAAAAAATTCAGACAAAGCACATATGAGTTTGCTTGGTCCTGATAAGGTCCTTCGCAACAAAGAACGCCTTCTCCAATAGATTGGTCACCTCGACGACCTCCGCCCCGATCTTGCCGGCCGTCGTGGACACCCTCCCGAGGGCACCTACGACAAGCTCGTCAAATGCCAAGATCGTGGGGTCCTGCATCGACGCATGATCGTCTAGGCCACGCAGCACAGCCGACGAGTGAGCCCCGGCATTGAGAGCCTCCACCACGGCCTCCAACCTGCCTACCAGGGCTTCCTCCATAGCGTTCGTGTCATGCGTGGGGAATCTCTAGGGAAGAAGGAGTAGATAAATGGGCATTGGAGAGAGGAATCGAACAAGACGAGCAAGAGATGGAGAATGGAGGAACGACGTCGTCACATTGCAGGGGCAAAGCCAGCATTGTGGCATTGGGGTCCAGTGACACCAATGTGGCCTGGTAGTGCACTGAGTAGCCCATGTATTTTTGTGGGTGAACCCAATAACATAAACCAAGTGAACCCAGTCCAGGCCACAGCAGCTCAGCCCAAGTCGCAAGTCATTACCCATCAGCCCAAGGCATGAAGCCATTTCCAGTCGGCAACCTAAGCCCCTAGTCCAACGTCCAATGCATGCATCAAGCCATCAATTGAGCTCCCTCTGTCCCTCATCACTTGACCTAACCTACTAACCAGCCCCGCCTCTGGTAGAAACTAGAGCTACGGCGACAGCGAAAAGCCGAGAAGCAGGCCACAAGCTGATTGCCCGATCCCTTCTGTTTTTCTTCAGTTCTTATTCTTGACTTCTTCCAAAGTTCCGATCACAATATAGGCTATAGCAGCGAGACTGGGAGGTAGTTACTGAGGCCTAGTTCATCTTTTCTTGGTGTATGTTCACTTTGGTAGTAAATAGCTTACTTTTGATTTTTGATGGAATAATACTTCAAATTGGGCACTAGACTAGCCTGTATTGGAGTTCATGTGTTAATTAATCAAAGTTAAAATATTTTTGTGGCAACTGACTAAGAGATTATGGGCTTATGGTCTGATGGATAGTTAGGAACATGGAACAAAATAAATAGCATGGGTGCATGGGCGCTGCATACAAGTTCTAATTGGTTTGGCACTTGTTTTTTTACTCATGGTCCACAGGTTCAGTAGCCAACATTATCTATTTATCTTGCCAATTGCTATATAGGGTTGATAGTTAAGCATGTATTTAAGTTGTCACGCCTTTTTCTTGATTCTTCTAGGTAATGCGTAATGGAACGATTTTTGAAAAGAAAACTATCATTAGATACTGATGCGGGGACTTCGCTGCCAAGAGAGATTAATTTAGATGAACTTCCTTATGATCCAGCTGATCAGCAAAGAATTGCACACTATAGCAGTAATCCAAAGAAACAGGATGAGATAAGGCAAAGATATTTAAGTAGCGGACCTAACAAGCCACAACCTGACTTTAAATATCCACAGAAGCCCATAGGTGAGAAGCTACAAAGATTTAATCCAGAATGGTTTAAAGAATATGGTTGTTGGCTAGAATATAGTGAGAAGGTGGATAAAGCCTTCTGTTTACGCTGCTACCTGTTTCGAGATTGTATTGATGACCAAGCTGGGAATGATGCATTTGTAATTGATGGTTTTTGCAGTTGGAACAAGAAAAATAGGTTTGATACTCATGTTGGTAATTTTAATAGCTTTCATAGCGTAGCAGTGAAAAGATGTGATGCTCTAATGAATCAAGACCAATCAATTAATGTTGCTCTCAATAAGCAAAGTGATCTTGCAAAAAAGGAGCATAAAATTCGACTAAATGCTTCCATTGATTCAGCTAGATACTTGCTACATCAAGGATTAGCTTTCTGTACAAATAGAAGTATGGACGTACATAAATAGAGGAGCAAAGAGCTCGAAGTACAGATGACGCGGCCATAGGGAATAGGTTTAGGTCACCCAAGAGATTGTGACGGGTGTCCTTGGCAGGGATCAACAACAGTTGCACGTGTATACATGTTTGATATTGCAACAGTCATCATTAAATAATAATTGAAAGAAGTAGAAGATAACTATGTGATGAAGTATTGTATTGGAATGGGTAGTAGCTAAGAGATTGTATTGGAATGGATAACAGTTAAGAGGGATCTATCAAGAATTGGGTGTAATGTTGGAGGTTAAAGCAAAAGGTTGTAATGGCGAGAAGAGATAGAAGATACATGGTTTGGTGGAGCAGCCGGCATGTGAGAAATTATAAGTTCAAGGTAGGTCATACCATGGTGCATCGCTGTATACGTGGACAATATACTATAATACCATGTAAACTAATAAAATTGCCACACATATAATAAATATGTCGCTTTTAAATTAAATAGAGGTACATGAATATTCATACATTTTGGCAAAGAATAACTAATGGATGAAGAATAGGGGCATGCAACTACATGATCCATACATATGAAGAGTGTTTATTTGTTTAAGAACCTCAATCCATCAAGCTTGTACTTCAATTACATTAGTCAAGTTGTTTTTCTCTTCAAACTTCTATAATCGTTTTCAATGTTTATGATGTATTAAAATCCTAAATAGCCTACAAGATACACAAACATATTGATACATAAATATATTCTTAAACATCTAAATTATACCATTTGATTCTAAAAACTTCGAAATAAATCTAGGCATGCAAATGCGGGGGCCACTCTGCTAGTTATAATATTAAAGCAGAAGCAAAAGATAAAAATTATCACGTTAATCAAAGAAAAAAGAGAAAGATGTGCACCGTCGACTGTAGTGGGTCCAGATTATAATGGTCTAGATTAAAAGTAAGAATTCATGTCAAGTACAATAAAAAATAACTAAAATTTGGAACAAAAACTAAAACAAAATAAGCAATTTGATTTTCACATGAATTTTTAATTAAAATCCCTAAAATATATAATTTAGAATAAAAATAAACAAAAAATGGCAATTGGATTTGTATACAAATTTTGACAAAACATAACTAAATTCAAAATAAAAAAATAAAATAAAAATAGAAATTTGAATTTGATATGAATTCCAAAGTAATATCCTAAATAACTATAATTCAGAATAAAAATTAAAGAAAAATAAGCAATTAGATTTGCATATGAATTTCAACTATAATTCAGAATAAAAATTAAAGAAAGGTTAGCAATTAGATTTGCATATGGATTTCATCCAAAAATAATTGAAATTCAGAATAAAAAATGAAACAAAATTTCAATATGATTTTCCATATGAATACCAAAGTAAAATAAAAATAACTAAAGTTTATTATGAATTAAATAAATTCTTACTTGATTTGTATACAAACTCCAACAAAAAAATAACTAAAATTTTAATAAAGCAAAATAAAATTAACCATTTGATTTCGATATGAATTCAAAAGTAAATCTCTAAATAACTGTAATTTTGAATAAGAATTTGAAAAAATAGCAATTAAATTTGCATATGAATTCCACAAAGTAATTGTAATTTGAAATAAAAAAACAAATTTTCAATTTGATTTCCATTCGAAATCCAAAGTAAAATCCCTAAATAATTAGAATAATAAATAAAATAAAATTAGCAATTTGATTTGTATATGAACTTCAATAAAAAAAACTAAAATTTTGAATAAACATAAAAGTTGTAACGAGGATAGCAAGAACGATGTTAGAGGAGACTATGAAAGAGTGTGTCAATTTGTCCTACAAGAAGATATTGACCCTTAGGGAAACGAAGAGCCGAGGTGGCAGTGGTGAAGATGTGGACAATACCATGCTACTCATCTTTGCCGTTTGATGTGGACAATGCCGTGCTACTCGTTGAAGCTATTGAAGAGAAATGCCAGGGTCAAAAGGGTTGTGACAACTAGTGGTGAGCGTCAGCGTTGTTGAAGAAATTTGTTACTAAAGTAGCTCAATGATGGGGAAGCCGTGGTAGAGAGGAGATGGAACTTTGCATTAAAGATGAGCTATAGACATTATGGGGCCACTAGGTAGCTACGAGCGTGTCATCACTGGTGAGCTCCCTGATATCACCGCCGATGGTGAGAAGATTCTCCATATCATTAGATAATAACTAAAATAGACATGTAGGCATCGGTAAAAATGAGAGGTCACTGTAGTTAGTGAGGAAGTCGTAAACATCATGCATGTGTATATACATGCATGCATCTGCACGAAAAGAAGCATAGCCGTACAGAAGCAGATGAGCAAAGAGCTTAGAGTAGAGATGACGCAACCGTAAGGAATAAGCTTGGGGCCACTGGAGAGAGTGTGATGGGTGTCCCCAACAGGGATCGGCAATGGTTGTACGTGTATGATGTTTGATGTTGCAATAGTTAGCAATTAGCAATATTTAGAAAGACGTGAAAGATGACTATGTGGTAGAATATTGTATTGGAAAGGGTAGTAGCTAAGAGGGATCGATCAAGAATCGGGATTCTGTTGGAGGTTGAAGTAAAAAAGCTATGGTGATGAGTAGAGATAGAAGACACACGATTCAGTAAGGCAGCCAACATGTAAAGGAAGATAAGTTCAAGGTAGGTAACCTATGGTGCATCGGTATATACGTAAGCAAGGTACTCTGATGCAATGTAAATTAATAAGATAATTTATCGCACATATACTCAATGTTGTTTGAGATTAAATAAGAGTAACTAATGGAGGAAGAGTAGGGGCATGCATAATGGAGAATGGTTACGTTTGTAATCATCCTAATAACTTATTATGATCAATGATTTTCTTCCCTTAAAGCCCATACTTCAATTACATTACTCAAGTTGTATTTTCTTCAATATTGTATTTCCAATTTTACAACATCGTAAAAATCTAGTTGGCCTACAAGATACGTAAATATATTCTCAATCATCTAAGTAATATTATTTGATACTAAAATTTTTGAAACAAATCTATCCGCACAAATATGTGGGGCCACCCACTAGTTCCTATAGAAATTTGAAGCACAGGAAATATTCAAAATATATGTTTAGATGCACCACAGGAAAACGTAGGAAAAACATAGGAATTTGAACAGATTTTTGACTTAAGTACAGATAGAAAGGAGTGTGAAAGGGAGACGTTGCGTTGGACAAATAAAAAATTCCATAAAGTATAACCTTATGTTTGTTTTCCTCAAAAAGTATAGGATAGGAAAATTTCCTACAAAATTTCTTTGAGTCAATTCTTTAGTCCAAACAACCATTGTATAAAATTTTCCTCTTGATTGAAAACCTACAAAATTCCTTTTCCCCTACGATCCAAATAGGCCCTTTAAAGTTGGAAGTGACTATATATCAGGTAACAATATTTTTCTAGAGATTACAAATCAATTTTTTGTAATGTTGGATTTCAGATCCAATGCACCAAATTTCTCCCCAATCTACTATACAAACTCGTCATCTTCCCCAAGCCTTCCTCACATACACCTACACCCACACCCTTACCCCAATCAACCCCCACCATACCCTATCGCCATTGTGAGCCACCACCCTCGCCGCTGCTTCCCGACATAGTTGTGAAGCTGGCTACTCACCTCCTCATCTGCTGTCATGCCACCACCTCCCGCCGCCATCTCGCTTCTTACCTGTCTTCGATGATGGTGATCTTGTCGTCCCGCTACCCCAACCTACCTCGTCCTTGGGATCTCATTGTCCTACGCGCTTGCTACCACCCACCACTGCTTCGCCATTTCTTTCTCCATATATTGCTAGGCATCAGTGAACCCAAAACCCTAAATTGTTGAACCCGAGCCCTAACTCATTGATGCTGGGGAAGATGATGACCCTACCATTAGAGCGTGAATCTTTGAGCAGATGGAAAGGTTATAAATTTGACTTATTTAAAAACTATTTGAGTTTTGTATAGTAATTTCATTTTTATATGAATTATCTCATTAGCTGGTGCAAAGCAAAACTAACAAAAAAAGGCACAAGTGTCAGATGGTAAGTGGTCACGTTCACCGGAAGGACGAGAGAAGTCAAGAGTTGAGAGCACCAACCAACCCCAACTGCCCAACACAACTGGAGAGAGGCTGCCCGAGAGATTTGAATTCTGAACACACCCCCTCCCCTGCTCCTCTCTGTCGATGGAGATCCTGACTGTTGCCATCCACCGCACCAGTCCTCCTTTTGTGAGGCAGCCTCCATGCTCACCCCTCCTCTATGCAGTGCCTGTCCCTCCCTTCCCCTCCGTCACTGATGCCGTCACTGCCTTTGACTCTGACGGCTCATTGGAGCTCCGATGTGAGCGCTGCGATGCCACTGGTGGGCTCCTCCATGGCGTGCAGTCCGCCGTTTGCACCTACTGTGGGTGCCCTGGACAGGAGGAGGGTGGGGGGTCACCTTCCATGGTAGTGTGGCTTACCGATGACTGCTCGCCCAACAGATCTATGAGATCTCTTCTTCTTACCTAATTTGTTTCGATTGATCTATTATTGTAATACTATTTGTGATTTGAGTGGAATGTCATTTATTTCCCCGAATCATGGATATGTAAAGCTATAGATTTGGCATTTGGGTCTCAGCGCTTAAGATTTGGGTTCTAAATGAACGTACTTAGTTGAAGTGGCATGAATGAGTTATGATGAAATAGGGAAGTACATAGTTGGGAAAAAGGGATGCTTTCTAATAAATCTAAGCCAAGACATTTGGTCTAAATGGAGAACATTAGGATTTTTCTTTAAGACTTTAAGTGGATTGTATAAGATGGAAATGTTTAGCAGAACCTACAATCGGGTAATACTAGTGTTGTTTCTAAAGAGGCAACAAGAAGTTAAAAAGACAAAATGTGGAACTGCAAATGGGTTTGTATCAGTAGTAGAAAATGTGGCTTATATTTATGGAAATTTGCATTGCTCAAGAAACATGGGAGGATACCATGTTATGAGGTAAGCTGAATAATAAAAGGAAGACATATCATACTATCATGTCTAGAGCATGTTTGCACTATAGCTCATACAAGGTAAATCTGTAACATGGTAGGGTAAGATTCCAAGCCCGGCATAATTTGAGAATAATGATGGGAGTTACATGGTGCATAGGGTACGGTTAGGTGCATCTGTTTGCATGGCTACTCCTTTGGTACAAATGGCAATATACATGAACTATCAACCCGAACTACAACTAATATAGATGTGTTCCTTTTGGAATTGAAAATACTTGCAGAATGGAAAGAAAGTTAGGCTTACGGACATACGTCCTACTCCCCCTTGCACGCGCTCCTTCCTCGCAACGACCTCCTCCCAGTACTCCTCTATAAGGTCCCTTAGTTGATTGTTAGTCTCCTTGTCCCTACATACCTCCTCGTGAAACTTGCGAAGCTTCTCCCTCTTCTTTTTGTTTCCTCTCATGGTACTCCACTTCGTTTTCTTCATCGCAGCAACATGTTCGGGCCCAAAGAAGATAAGATGATGGTCTTCTTGAACCCGCGAATAGTTTGGTGTAGATAGGTGTCATGGACTTTGGTGTAGATAGCTAGAACATTGCAAGACACTTCAGCCATCGAGAGTTTGCAATTGTTTTGTCTTCTCTTTTCCTTTCCCATATGAAGATCCAACATCCGCTATTGATATGATTTGGGTGTTGACTCTAAGGTGAAAGAATGGAGTGTTGCCTGTAGGGGTGGAGTGTGACTTGGCTTTATAGGTGATTGGGGTGTAGTGTTCATGGAATAAAGTTTGGTGAGTGCAATTACACTCACATCTGTAAGAAGGTATCTTTGGCTATAGAATAGGTCAAAGAGTTGTCTACCCATTAAGAAAAGTTGGCATGTGTTGTCAATTCAATCTGAAAAGGCGGCATAGTATGGTCACTTCGGCCAGAAAATCTAGACTAACAGTATTGTCACTCAGAAGACTACAAATTCAGCCTAGCTTTTCAGGCCTAAGTGACTACACTTTGACCGCAGCTTTCGAGACTGAATTGACCAGAGTATGCCACATTTTCAGAGATAATTGACTACACGCTCCAGCCCTTTTAGTGAAAGGGACACAAACAACTGCCCCAATTTTGTACAAACCTTCAAAATTAAATGAAAATATGAAGTGTCTTATACTAATCATGCATATTATAGTATCGAATTTAGTTATTTTTGTTTTTGTAAAATGCAAGTGGGTCTTTTTGTCAACACAAGAGGGTTCAATCGCAGGCCCAATGCGTGGCTAGGTATCAATTGTGTGCCTAACAAGCGATTGGGCTTAGCCACAGGCCCAACGCGTAATTAGGCCATAGTCGCTATTTAGTAAGCGATTGAGCCTCAGTCACATAGCCACAACACGACTGTGACTCGATCGCATGGCCACAGTTGGGCCCAATCATGTGGTGGTCGTATGATTATGGGTTATTGCTATAAAAATAAATACTGATTTATTTATGTAAAATGATTAAAAATGGATTATTTTTAAAAAAAATCAACGCCTTACTCTTCTTATTTTCCAACAGAGGAGCAGAGGGGGAGAAAGGGAGAAACATAGGAGTTGCCATGGGTGGCTCTGGTGAGCTCAACACTAGTTAAGTGGGGACGACAACAGTAGCTGAGGTGGGCAAAAATGGAGTACGAGGGCCATGGCGAACTCGTGGGTGGCGGTTTTGCGGCCAGATGTGCACCAACGCTTGCAGGCAACAACGCACAGCGGTAGGGCACTGGGAAGAAAAGTGGTGGCAACACCCAGGTAGGAGAGGAGCATACTTAAGGAAACATGAGTATGGGGGGTTGAGGGAAGCTCACTAGAATGGTCCGTGGAGGCAAAGGCAAGCGGGGGCAGGCAAGCAACGGCGACCCAGGGCGGCAAGGCGAGCTCCAATCGATGGTGGTAGCCTGACCATGGGGAGTCCAGTAAGGGGAAAATCAAAGGGGAGCTTAGCAGGTAAGGAAGGATGGTGATGGAGGCAAATTTTGCCAGATTTGGGGAAGAATACGTACAGCGAGGCCTTGTGGATGAAAGCCAAAATTGGTTGAGAGAAAACATTGTTGGGGGTGTGGAACACATTGTGACGCAAACGGTTTGGGGGAGAAACACACCAAGTTGACTGGAACACAAGGCGGATGCTGTGGCCGTGAGCAGTGGCATGCCCGGAGAAAGGGAAGACAACAGCGTTCTTAGCAACTGTGTGCCCAAGAGAGTGGACGGTGGTGAGGAATGGAGGGAGGGGACTGAGGCGGTGTGAAAGGGTGCAGGGGCCAAGGTTGAAGCTCACCGGAATGACTGTGTGCTTGACGAAGAGTGGCAGCTAGAACCGAGGAGTTCGTTCTCCTCTAGTAAAAGATGAGGAAGAGGAGATGGGAAAGTACGAAGAGGCGCGCCTCATCAAGTGTGGCGGCGAGATAGATGAATGGGGCATGAGCGGCGATGCTACTACAGTGAAGGACATGGGCGAGGTGAGGCGAAGTGACGCGGTCAGCGGGGACGACGATGACGCCTTGCATAGTCGATGGCATGGCGAGAGAATTTTGGACGCTTTTGGCACTGTTGCTGCCGCAAATTCCAAAAATGACGTCGATGGAAACAAAATTCCAAACCTAGCCCCCAGCCAACCGCACCATTTAACCAAGAGCTGACACGTGGAATGGTGCGGTCGGGGAGCGAAGTGGTGCGCTCCCCGACCGCACCATTCCACGTATCAGCTCCCGGTTAAATGGTGCGGTCGGTTGGGGGCTAGGTTTGGAATTTTGTTTTCACCGGCACCATTTTTGGAATTTACGGTAGCAAAAGTGCTAAAAGCGTCCAAAATTCCAAGAGGGCGCTGCGCGCTGACACATGGGCAGCACTGGCATGGGCTGCAGGAGGAGGAATAAAGAGGGAGTAGGCTGGGCCGTAGCTGGGCTAGGGCAAGGAGATGAAGTAGGCTGGCCTATGATAAAGAAAAAGAATGGAGAAAAGAAAGAAAAAGAAAAAGGATGGCCTGGGCTGTTGAGTTTCGCCCGAACAACATATGCTTATTTCTATTTCCTCTTTAAATAGATTTCAAATTCAAGCTTCTATTCGAATTTTGGGGTCAGTAATTTGGATTCAAATTTTAATTTGGCTTGTATTTATAATGCATTGATTTAGTATAAGTTTTTATTTTGATAATTGTTTCTGGAATTCAAAACTCGATAAAGATTCAAATAAGATCCAAAACATTTGGATAACACCAAAATGCATCAAAAGTTTAAAAAATTACGTATTTTATGCACCTGAATTGCATTACAAAAATCAGGATGTAAACGACGTCCAAACCCGATGCTTTGGGTGCATTAAGGAGAAAGATGCGAACACGGAGGAAGAATTACGGGGGGAAGGACCAGTTTGGGACCGGAGGGAGCACAAGAGAAGCAGCCACAAGGTGGAGACTGGGCCATACGAAAGAACACGATAATGTTTTTAATTGTTAGCTAGAACTTCTCTGTCTAGTCTGAACTCATGCTTTTCGGTCAAATAAATTTTCTCTGCCTAGTCTGAACTCATGCTTTTCGATCAAATAAATCCAAGTCAAATGACTGTTACGATTATTGTTCAGAATTTGTCTGAGGTGACAAATATGCCAGTAGCCAGAGCTGTCAACCAGTATATATCGAGCTCGGATCAGGCTTGAGCTAAGCTCAAACTCAGTTTTGATTGTTTCCAAAAGAAAAACAAAACTCAATTTTGATTGGCTACAGGATTGAAGATAATATTGAGAGCTCCGCTCAAAGGAAACTTGAAAAAAAATGTATAGGATCTATTTGATATGACTGCGATTTATGGTTTTTGGCTGAAATTTTTGAATTTTGGCTGTTTGCAACAGAGATTACGGAGAGAGATACTCGCTTGCGCTTTTGGTTGATATAGACATTGAGCTTTTAACATATACTACAATTAACTTATAGATTCCGTCTTAAGAAAATACTCCGTTTGAAAGTTAGGTACTATAGCAAAAGTTAAAAGCCGTTTTTAGAAACCATAAACAGCAGACCCATAAATCAGGAATTCACGGGTGGGGGTGTTTGTGAGCAATGGACTATAAGCACGCTTGTGTCCGGGGGCAGTCCCAATGGTGCAATTGGTGCTCTTGCCCTTGTTCCAATCGAAACTATAACCCTAGCCCCTGCGTGAGAATGTGTTGGTTGTTGCATAACATCAAGCCTTCACAACTTAAAACTTGCCTTACTCGAATCAAGGGTGTGCAGGAAATCAAGTCCAATGTCATTTTACCTTATGAAAACCCATGTATATTATGTACGCACCCTGCAGTTTTAAGTCGAGTGACTTTATATATGTGGTGATATGTATAATTATCTTTGATCGATTTCGTTATGGATCCATCACTAACTCAAATGGATGAGTGTGAAGCTTCAAATGAGCTCGAACGAGCAAACACAAGATCAAACGTTTGGTAAGCTCCACTTAACACCAGCCTCGATTGACCTTATAAGGTTAGCAAAGTCGACTGGAGCATCAAATTTGATATTAGCTTAAACCCCTAGTCCTTTTAGGCTTGAGTCAAGCAAAGATCAAAACCAAAAATTCACCTCATTTTAGACATCTTGTAAACATAAAAACTTTAGGTAAAACTCCAAAAAGTATTGTGGAAAACCGATCAAATCCTTTATTAGGGTTGTTTGTTACACAAGAATTTTACATGAATTTTGTAGAAATTTCATAAGAAACAGTATAGGCCATGTTTGAAATGCATGAATTTTACATGAGTTTGACATAAAATAATTCAATTCCCACATGAATTAAAAAAATTCCCCGCATTCCAAATGAGCCCTTAAATCCCTGCACTGTATTTCCAAGATGTGACTGAGAGCCCACTACCCAAACGAAAGCACCTTTGGTTAGCCATTGGCATGATGACCTAGGAGTTACTTACCATTTACAAGTTGTTCCTTCTTTCTCTTTCACTTAACGGTTTTTAATTTTTTTTACTGTCTCCAAATTACAATTTTGATCATTACTTTTATAATTTTATATTAAAATATACTAATAAATTTATAATATTATGAAATCAATCTCGGAGTACAATTTTGACCGTTACTTTTTATAACTTTTATATTAAAATATACTAATAAAATTATAATATTATAAAAATATTTTTAATAGCAAATCTAATTATGTAGTTTTTATGTAGTTAATATGGGCATGTTCTTTTATGCTACGGTTTATAGCTTTTGACCCTAATACGAGTACTCATGCAAATAAACCGAAAGTCGATAGTCGATAAACTATTTCCAAAAGGCTATCCTGATAAGTCACTTTGAAATAATGGTAAGAAGATGTTCTATTTATTTATTTAAAAAAGTCATAATATATAAATCGAAAAGGGCATGTTTATTTATAGGTGTATATCTATTGACCCCTAGAAGCTCACGTAAAACAGGGCGGAGAAGTACGATCAATGCCGTCGAGGCAAAATTTTTAAGAAGTTTGTTTTCCCTTTCGCCACGGTCATCGCACAGTACAATCATTGTCATCTTCCCTGCTCACCCCGGAGCTTCTCCCTCCTCAGCGGCTCGACGTTCTCTCAGCCTCCACCTTCCCTCCGAAGCAACTACCACCGCCACCGCCGCATCTAGGTCTACGAGCCGGCCCCGCCCGCCCCAACCCCTCGCCGGATGATCGCCGCCGGCGCCGCCTCGATGGGCCGCGCCACCACTCCAACCCCCGGGGCCCAATCCCGGTGGCCGCGCGCCGTCGCGCGGCTCCGCCTGGCGCCCCGCTCCCCGGCCGCCGAGAGGGGCAGCAGCGGGCGCTGGAGCTGCTTCCGGCCGGCGCCGGCGCTGGAGGCGGTGAAGGAGGCGAAGGGGAAGCGGCCGGAGGTGGAGGAGGAGCCGGCGCGCGGCGGAGGGGAGGACGTGTGGAGCGCCCAGACCGAGGCGGAGGTGGCGCACGGCGGGGGATTCCCCGAGCACCTCGTCGTCATGGTCAATGGCCTCGTCGGGAGGTGGATCCGTGTATACTGTTGTTTTGGTCATCGTTGCCATCGGCTTGTGCAACTTGCGTGTATTGGTTTGCAGTGCCTAAATTTAGTCGATTGTCTTGCAGTGCGGATGACTGGAAGTTTGCGGCGGAGCAGTTCGTGAGGAGGATGCCAGACAAAGTGATCGTGCACCGTGAGTACCTACCCCAATCCATAGACTATGTAATTGCATGCTGGATTATTAAATATAGTTACCCTCAGAATTGTGAATTGTTGTGATAGGTAAGATATTTTCGTTTGTGTGCGTGCACCTGTGTGCGTGTGCGCATGTTTTTGGGGAATGTTATGGAGTATTGGCGCATTGCTGCTTCATGGAAGAAAACAAGTTTAGATGGCTAAAAATCAAATGCCTGTGACAATAGTAAGTGCATTGATACTAGAGTCTAGACTGGTGCTGAAGAAATGCTTAGAGCATCCCGCTGACAACCTACAGTTGAGATTTAGGAAAGAACTATAGAAGATTAAGTGCCTGTGACAATATGCAAATAATTGTCTAGTTGGGTGAGAGTGAGACATTAGGTAGTTTTCAATTTCTCATCCTATCTATTGCATAAGTTACTGTTTGAGAGAGAAACGTGAGGCATGTTTGGGTAACACAGTGAATAGATCCACCACACACAGTGACCGAGTGCTTGTGACAAATCTGTTGGAAGACAGTGAAGTACATGAGAAATACAACTTGGAATAGAGATGTAGTAACAGTACCCAGTCTAGTTGGGTGAGAGTGAGACATTAGGTAGTTTTCAATTTCTCATCCCATTTATTGCATAAGTTACTGTTTGAGAGAGAAACGTGTGGTATGTTTGGGTAACACAGTGAATAGATCCACCACACACTGTGACCGAGTGCTTGTGACAAATCTGTTGGAAGACAGTGACGTACATGAGAAACACAACTTGGAATAGAGATGTAGTAACAGTACCCACAAAAGACTGCATGGCCAACCTTGCGCCAAGCCCGGATGTAACTAGTTTTTCTGGCTGGTGGTGTAGTGTTGCGAAGAGGGTTCCTAAGGAAGTGAGAAAAGGCCTTAATTCTCTAATTATCTTGGTTGCTTGGGAACTTTGGAAGCATCGGAATGCTTGTGTTTTTGAAGGAGCAAGGCCGAGATTAGACGTTGTCCTGCAGGCTATTGAATATGAGAGTAGCCTTTGGTGTCCTGCCGGTGCTTTAGCACTCCAAGAATTGCTGTTGAGATCACTTGCCCTAGTCAACTAAACCTCTTACTTTTCTGAGGGGCTGGTGATGGCCGTGTTTGTGTTTGTGTGTGTGTTCATGTGTGTTTGTGTGGGTTTTGGAAAAGGCTCTTTGCCTCTTTCCATTGTTTTTCTATCTTCTTAATGAAATGACACGCAGTTCTCCTGCGTAGTTCGAGAAAAAAAAAGATTGATACGACAAAGGCTGCATTAGCCAATGCTATTTCTAGCTGATATTCTTTGCTTTTATTCTATGTAGTCCTAACTTGTTGGATGCTTTTGTGCCATCACCCACTTGCATTCCAAATATTGTACAACCCGCATCTGCTTGTGTACCCTATCTCATTCATAATATGGTTCTATCGATTCCAGAATTCTTAGTTAACATGACCAGGCGCTATGTAGTTTCATTAGGATTTCTTTTATTGGTCTAGATTTAAAGAAACTCTGCAGGCACGTACATCTTTTTTTGTGCCTTCCACCCTTCTTTCGGAATTATGCAGATGCAAAAATCAGGCAGATTTCATAATTGATGGATGCACTCATATAGCATTTATCTTTCCTTCATTCTGTGTTGTGGCATAAGTTGCTTCAGCTACTGTTCTTGTTTTCCTGTAAAGAGATTTGGACAGCACCTTTTCATGCAGGGAGTCAATGCAACTCTGCTACCCAGACATTTGATGGAGTTGACTTGATGGGTGAAAGGTTAGCGAACGAGGTACTTTTTTTTCTGACTGAATAAAAAAAAAGCTTTTTTTCTGACTGAATAACATCCTCTATATAAAAACTTATTGCTTGTTTGATCAATCCATCTTATTTGTTCCTTTGTAATGTAAATTAACCGCGAACGGGCCTCTAGTCTAGCGGTTAGAGCGCTCTAGTAGCACCCATCAGGTCCTGGGTTCGACTCCCAGTGGGAGCGAATTTCAGGCTGAGGGGAAAAAATCCCCTCGCTTGCCCCATAAGCCAAAGCACAGGTCTAAAGCTCGCCCAGGTCGCTGGTCGTCGCCAGGTCGTTGGTCTAGGGATCACCCTGGTCGTTCTCACATGGGCTGATGCCGCTGTGTCAGGGTGGGGCAAGAGTTCGGGGATTTTCTCGATCTGCGTGAGAAGATCTTCTTCTTAAAGCAATGCCCGGGGGCTGTCTTACCCCCCACAGGTCGAGTAATGTAAATTAACCGCATTCATCCATGGTTTACTTGACTACTTGTTATTGTATACAAGTCTTGTTGAAGTGAACTATGTTTGTTTGTCTTAGTTTGTATCTGGTAGATTCGTTCTGCTTTGTAAGCTGTTCGATCATAAACTAGATGTGGTTGTTAGGCTAACATGTAAGGTGATAACGTGATAAAGTTGTTACTTGATAAACTTCACTCTGTGAGATTCATAACTACCCTCTGGTATAAATCTAAGGCAAAATAGATATACATTGATCTTATATGAGCTTCTTTCATATTTGAAAATACTATGTCTTCAACCACATCATTGTATATTGGAACCTAACTGAACTATTATAGGTTCTATCAGTTGTAGAGCAAAGAAGAGGTGTGAAGAAGATCTCATTTGTGGCACACTCTCTAGGTGGCCTTGTTGCCAGATACGCTATAGGAAGGCTTTACGAACCTAATGACATAACTAAATCTTCTGCTGAGAAGAGTAGAGATGAAGGCGAGCATTTGGAGGGTCTCATTGCCGGCTTAAAACCTATGAATTTTATAACCTTTGCATCACCACATCTGGGTTCAAGTGGAAACAAACAGGTAAGACTGATCTATTTCATTGTTTTATAAACTGGAGTTAGATCACTCAACTGTCTCTTTCCCCAGTTAACTTCGCATGGCTACCCACTTAAGTTATCTCTAGAAGAGAGCGTTAATTGTAGTACTCTATTCATTGCAACCATTACTTGCTGCAATTATTGGAATGATATATCTGAGATTCCAACCTTAAGCTATGACATACTTATACGGAGACAGGAATTTCTGGAAGTATTTAACTAGTCATACAACTTAATAGAGTTAATTTTATGGATTTACTTACGTTATTTCTGTTAATTTTAGTTTACCAATAGAGTATTTGTAAATATGTAAGCGCACTTTCACTTGAAGTAGAACAAGAATATTTAAATGTTTCAGTAATGTTAGTCTCATGTTCAGATTCTTCCACCAGCTCCCTTTTTTATGTGGCCTGCCTTTCCTGGAACAAAGAGCATCGGAAACTGCACATTTGATTGTTGGGAGAACCGGAAAGCATTTATTCCTTACAGACAATGATGATGGCAGGTGTCCACTCCTCCTTCGAATGGTTGATGACTGTGATGATATAAAATTCAGGTTATTTTCTGTATACTTCTCCTTTCTCCTCCTAATGGTTGATGAATGCGATTGTATAGAAACCAAGTTCATTTTCTGTTTGCTTTCCTTCAGTTGTCCAAAGTAGTTCAAAACTGTTTAGGGCATCGTGTCTAAGTACAATATGTTCTCTTGTGCAGATCAGCATTGCGCTCTTTCAAACGACGTGTGGCATATGCTAATGCGAATTTTGACCGTATCCTTTAAATGCCTAAATTTCATGTATGTGTTCATTATTTATTATGAATTACACTTCTTACTTCTGACAAGATATCCACTTAACTAACTGAAAAGATATGGTTGGGTGGAGAACATCATCAATCCGGCGTCAACATGAGTTACCAAAAGTATGTATTAGGAATATTTTCATGTTCATGGTTTCTTCTGTGTAAAGAAACCTACTGATTTGTTTATATTTGTTATTGAATGGGTTTACCTTTCTTCAACCCCTTCCGCAGCATCGTCTTCTTGTTCGAGATGAGAAGTATCCACACATTGTCCATGTTGATAAAGGAATTACGCACAATAATGAAACAGAAGTCTGTGGTGATCTGTATGACCCGGAAGGTATGCCGACTCCTATTTGTCTGCTTCTGATTAGAGATGTAAGAACTAAAAAGGGCCATTTACCATTGGATTTATTTCCATCATGGCTATGTGGCACATTGGACCTTTTGGGATTTGTCTAGCCATTGTAGTCTAAGTTTGCTGACAGGGGATGGTTTTGATGTCTATCAATTTCCTGCACGTCCAATTTAAAATAACTTTCAGCTATCTTCAGATTCAGCTGTTAGCTGACCTAAATGGCAAAGTTGATTGTTTATCAATAGCTGACAATAATCCCATCTATGTGCAGAGGAGATGATAAGAGGTCTTACACAAGTACCGTGGGAACGTGTTGATGTGAGCTTCCAGAAAAGTAGTCAAAGATTGGTGGCGCATAACACCATCCAGGTGTGATTTTTTTGCTTTTCCGACCTGCAGTGTACATTTTAAGCTACGTTTTGTTTTCATTTAGTGGCATCTGAACTGGATAACTTGTTTCAATTTTGTGCTTTCATCTAGTGGCATCTGAACTTTGCTTCAAGGAAGCTTGGGGTATAGGCACTCTTAACTGGTGTTTGTGTTTTGTGAGTTGCATCTAGGGATATGTCCTCTGGTATTATCTCTACCACTTAAAAGAAGTTGGTGGTGGTGGTGGTTCATTTGCCCCTCTTCCTGATAAGACCGTAGTCTGCCTCTGCCATTCCACCCCTCCCTCGATAGGTGGGCCCACTCCCATGAGCGAATCCCCTCGCATGCTCTTCCCTTGCCTTCCCGCTGGCCTGCATCTACCACATCCCTCATTCCCTCATTCCCTTTCTTTTCTCATGACCTATGGACATGGCAGCCCCCTCCTTGTACTGCTTGCTCACCGCTGTTAGCATAACATCTGCGCCGGGTCATCAAAATCGAAGCCATCGGATATGAATCAGTCGCTGATGTTATTGTGGTCCATCGAAGATAGGGGAGAGTCGGTGTCGACTGTCACCGTTGTTGTCCACCAGAGATGGGGGAGAAGCAACAAAACCGAGTAGCTCAACGGTGGTGGTGGCGCTTGATCAGCAAAGGAGTGAAGGCCAGGATGGTGGTGGATGGTGGCGTGGTCGTCGGAGAGATCTGACTAAAGAGGTGATGGAGCTCGACTACAACAGCCAGGATTTGGGGAGAAAGGAGTTAGCTAGCAGGGATGCCCTTTAGCTTATAGTTGTGTATTGTGGATTTGGGGAGATAGGAGTTAGCTAGCAGGGAAGCTATTATTGATATTCTTTGATTCTTGAAGCTGTTATCGCTAATGTTTATCCATAATACCATGGTCTCGTGGCTTGAGGTAAGGTATGTCTTCCTGAAAAAATCCTGGGAAGCTATTATTGATATTCTTTGATTCTTGAAGCTGTTATCGCTAATGTTTATCCATAATACCATGGTCTCGTGGCTTGGGGTAAGGTATGTCTTCCTGAAGAACTTGGAGGTTTAGGAATTTCAGATCTTAAATCTCTAAGCTGGGCTCTGCGAATGAGATGGGTCTGGTTACAAAAAACAGAGCCGCTTCGCCCATGGGCTAATCTTCCAATCCATGTCCCAGAGCAAGTCAGAGCCTTCTTCGCAGTGGCTGTTTATTCCGAAGTTGGGGATGGAACAAAAACCCTTTTCTGGACAGACCGTTGGCTCCATGGCCAATGCATCGCAGATCTTGCGCCTCGTCTTTTTGCCGTCATTCCTAAAAGGAAGATCAAACAACGAACTGTCCAGGAGGCCCTCACCAACCAGACCTGGATCTCTGACATAAAAGGGGCTCTCACTGTTGGTGTAATTGTGGACTTCCTCCATCTGTGGGACGTCCTATCGGATTTTTATTTACAACCGGATGTTGAAGATAGACATTTTTGGCGGTTCTCATCTGATGGGCAGTATTCGGCCAAGACCGCATACAAGGGATTTTTTGTGGGATCTACATCTTTTGAGCCTTGTGAAAGAATTTGGAAGACTTGGGCACCGCCCAAATGTCGCTTCTTTGTTTGGTTGGTGGCTCACAACCGATGTTGGACTGCGGATCGCCTTGCACGCCGTGGGCTCCCTCATCCTGAGCACTGTTCTTTGTGTGACCAGGCTGTGGAAACTATTGATCACCTCCTTATCCAGTGTGCCTTTGCAAGAGAGTTTTGGTTCCGTTTCTTCTCTCGAATTGGACTCCAAGCCTTTTCTCCGCAACCCTCAGAAACATCCTTTCATTTTTGGTGGGAGAAGGTGAGCAATGCTGCTAGTGACATGCTAAAGAAAGTAATCAACTCTCTCATAATCCTGGGAGCATGGACCTTATGGACACACCGCAACAAGTGCGTTTTTGATGGAGCAGCCCCAAGTGTTGCAGGTGCACTTGCTGTTGCTGAAGATGATAGAAGGTCGTGGTCTTTGGCGGGGGCTCGAGGATTATCCCTCTTGGATGCCCTCGCTCCGAGTGGTTAGCGCCCTATCTTCCTTTGGTCGTGTTCTTTTTGTCTCGGGCGCGTTAGTGTCCTAGCAGCAGCAGCAGCAGAGCGTGTGTTTAGAGTTGTGTGGGGTGTGTTGTGTTGTTTGGGTTCTTTTCCCATTTTGCTTTCTTCTTAATATATTGATGCGCAGCTCTCCTGCGTTTTCGAGAAAAAAATAATACCATGGTCTTTGGAACTGAGTCTAGCTCAATTGTGTGAGGGCGTGGATGTACAATCCCACTACCCAGGTTCGAGTCCTTAAGCTCGACTTTGGGTATCTTTTCCTACTTTATTAATAAAACATGTAGCTCCACCTACATGTGTTTCACTTTTTTTTTAGAATACCATGGTCTTTATCAATAAATTTTTCCTCGACATTCTGGATACCTAGATACTTTGTTGCATAGTAGAATATGCCGATGCAACATTACTTACATTCTTATCATACTTTTTTTACTCTGTCAACGTCAGGTGAAGAGCTATTGGCTAAACTCAGACGGAGCGGACGTGATCAACCACATGATGGATAATTTCCTCGTCTAGTCCACAAACTCCACAACCTACACTGTACCCATATTCCTGTCGCAGTTTGTTGACAACTGACAATTCAATTTTGCTTAGGCGATTTGTCCTTGTAGATTACAGTTTCCATCCCAAATTCCCAATCCCCAATAATGCGATTGATTCTTTAGGTTTCTTGTGCTGCAGACGTAGAGCAGAATCCAATCCAAAATTCCAAATGTTGCCCATCCACAATTCCACATGCATCCACACCTACAAAGCTCGGGTGATTACCTTGCATTAAGACGCATTGCTCTGTCTCATTTATTTGATCCATATAGATGCCAACTTTTTTCTTTCTGAGAGGACATCCATGATAAATGGCAACTTGTGAAGCTTTTTCAGGACCTTCCTGAACTCGGGTTCCAAGCGGCGGTCGGCCGGCCCGAGCCCATCTGCCCTTCTGGCCTGCATGAACCCGACAAATCCTACTTACATCTAAAATTGTCTATAAAAGAAGCCTCCTAATTGTGCTACATCACCCCGTTTGGATCTCATGTATTGGCCCTAGAATTGTGAAATTGAAATTCAATTTCAAGGATGTAGTTGTTTGGCTGCCACTTGAATTGAATTGATGATTCCAAAGCAATTCCAAGAGGGACGATGGAGAGAGAAGCAATTCTTAACTTACACATGTTATTTTATCTAGAATCCACTCTACAAAAGGAAGTAGAGGTTCGGTAATTGGAAACTTTAGCCACGCATTCACACCATAAAATTTTCATAGAATCAACTAAAATTTGTTGGAGATGATTCGGAATGTAGAGAAACTAACTTTGCACATTAGCAGGCCTGGCCCATACAAGCATTTAGACAATAATTTCATAAAAATTCGGTATTTTGAATTTTAATCTCATGTTTACATTATAAAATTTTCACGAATTGTCTGAAATTGGTTAGAGATGATTTAGCGTGTAGAGATGCTAGTTTGTACACATTGGTGAATTTAGGTGCAAAGGTTGTAAGATCGAGGAAGCCAATTAGAAAAGAATAAATAGGCAGTTTTAAAATTTCATTAACCAAAACCAAAGTTTATATGTAGAAGTGTAAATCAAAATAGTTTTGCACAAATAAGACCTAAATCAACTAATCTCACTAAATGTACCAGTAGCCTAAGTCTATATCAAGATTTGTGATCCTCAGATGACAAGCAAACAATTTAATTCTAAGAATGTAAGTTACACGGGGTAAAGCACAAGAGAGCAAACCAACACAAGGTGTCACATCCTCTTTTTACAATAGTGTTTGGAGACTTGGCGATCTCCTCTAGTTCACATTGAGGTAAGACCATATAAATTGAATCGGCTCTATGAATTAAGCCAAAGCACCCTGACTCCACTAGTGGTAGCTCTTTCCTATTTCAGATAGGCGAGCTCTAACCTTCACAGCAATATTGGGCCTCTTTACAACTTTCTTGAAGAGATCATCGGTTCTCACACCTCCAAGCCGTCTAAGAGCCAGCAACTTCCAAGAGTAACAAGCCAAGCCCCTTGTGTCTCTCACCAAGTGCAATACAAGCATAAGTGGATACTCAATCGATCTCTAGATACAACACATGCAACTAGAGACCTCTCTCCTTACTCAAGGTGGGTGTTGAGCAGGGGCGAGGCTGGCGGGAGTAGCGGTGTGGAAGTGTCGCAGTTGGTTGGTGGTGGCGATGTGGAGTGTAGTGTTGGTGGGGATGGTGGCAGTGTAGTGGAATCTGCTAGTGCTAGCCATGGTGGTGGTGCAGTGGAAGATGGTGCCGGTTGAGATGATGGACAGCTGTGCGAGGTTGCCTCAAAACTTTGAGCCAACAGAAGGTGCATAGAGATGGTGGGCAGCGCGTATTAACTGCATGAATATTTGGATGTCCTATCAGATGGAAACCATTCCGACGAGGAGGAGGATGCCGACACAACCAATAGTGAAGACGAGGCTAGTGTAAGCGCTGGTGGGGGGCAGTGCATATGATAACATTGTGTGCGCAGATGTTGAGTATGTTTTCTTAAGATTAAATACTATTGTGTTCGCCTCCTTAGTTCTGTCATCCAAAGATGGGTCGGAATGATCCCTCGATGAAGACTCTCATTGAAGAGCAATGCTTTCCCAACAAGAGTGCCACGCAGCAAGCCATTGCAAGATATACTGTCTGCATAAGCCGCACTTATCAAGTGCACATGGCAAACCATGAAGTGTGTGGACGGTTCTTATCCTGGAAAGATTCGTGCGCAGAGATTCAGAGGCACTACACATGCACCACAATGTGACCTCATCACTCGCTACTAGTCTGATCAGTCACCTCGTAGTTATGAACATCACACAAGGAGGCCTATGACTTTGTGCTAAAATGCTGCGTCAAATTGCCGAAGCCAATCCCAGGACATATATAAATAAGATGGAGAGGGTGCACCCTGTGAAGGGGCCCAGTTGTTTCATACTTGACCAGGTGTTCTGAGCGTTTCAGTAGGCGGTCGAGGGGTTCATGTACTGTCATCTAGTGCTCACGATGGATAACATGTTCTTCTCCGACAAGTACAAGGGCATACTGTTGATGGCGGTGGCTACCGACGCAAATGACTAGCTACTTCCAGTAGCCTATAGCAATATGGAGAATGAAAACACTGTTACCTGACTGTGGTTTCTGGCCATGTGAAGTAAGCAGTAGTCCTAGACCGCCCCGACGTCTGCTTTATCAGGGACCATAACACTGAACGAAATGAAGTGGGTGTCAAACGATACACTGAAGCAACCCTCGCGTGAAAGACATCAGTCTCGCCGCATCGGTAACAGTAACGATATGGATGACAGTCAATGTGGCTAGTGCAAGGCCACAAAAGTGCAGACTATGCAAGACAGCATGCCACTCCATGAGTAACTGCTTGAATAGGCCCACTTCGTTGGCCACCCCGTAGGCCTGGCAATTTATAGAACCTTTGCCTGTATACTCGTTCACTCTTTATAAGGCCGGCATTTTCTACAATGTAACTTGTAACAAAGTAATGTTCCGTAATGCAAATTATGTCTATTTTAAATTAAGTTCAGTCCTAATGTTGCCATATTCTTTTTCATAACTTTTAATGTGAATTTTGTACGGTGACACATGCTTTTAATGCACATTTCGTATAAACACTCAAACATCCTTTTCTGTATTGCAGGGAATCGCACTACGGCAACCGAAGTATGGCAAACAGGGCTAAAAGCTCGAGGCATGGGAGGGGACAATGTGCATAGGCTAGGTTTCAAGGCCGTGACCCTTACCTCGAAGACACGGGTATCTACGATCTCCTGGACCCTAACCCCCAAGGCCCGATTTACCGCTCAAAACCAAGGAGTCATACTCCCGCGGAAATCCCCTCCATGACTACCCACATATTCTCGAGCCTTGGTCGCAACGCAAACACAACCTTGACGATGTGGTGCAAGTTTGTGATGACCACATGCACCCAGGATATCGATTCTTTCGTTGCTCTCTATTCATGGTAAGTGGTTCGTTACCTACCTATACTTGCACACATGGAATGCGTGTACTAACCTTGTCTTGCTTGCAAACAGCGGATTACAAGTTTACTGAGTGGGCGGATGCATAGTATCCAACACCCACTCAGGTTTACATTCATAAACTACACATCCACCTAGAAGAGTTACAGGAGGAGCTTCAGACCGAGAGGACCAACAACGACGAGCTCCGCAGGCAGAGGATCAGGGAGATGAGCAACCAGGAGGTGGTGTACCTCAATAGTGACTACCACCTGTATTTCTGTTGTGCCAACTGTATTTCTGTTGTGCCAAACTGAGCTGCAATTGTGCCTGCCACTATTGCGAAAACCAGCCATGTCCACGTTGCTTGAATGACTGCCTCACCATATGGGTGACGTACGGTTCCACATTTTCGCTGTAGGGCCGTTGTAATTCACATCTCCATTATGAAGTGCTATGTCAGGCTATACATGGTCCATTACTATAATTTTTTGCAATAATATATTTGCACTACTTAAAAGATGAAATTGGTGTCGTTGCGCCTCTCTAAAAACATTGTAACAAAATCATATGTTTTTTCCGTCCATAGCGCTAACTTTTTTTTTTAAAAAAGATTAAATAAACAAACGGCCACCGGGATCCACAAGCAGCAAAGCTGCCGAGCAGCCCTGTGGGCCCGCCGACGCCAAGCTGCCCGAGTGCCACGCTGCAGCCAGTCTGTCGAGCTCGGGCGACGTGGCAAGTGATATATATTATATGTCGTATCTATCGAGCTCAGAGATAAGACTATCTTTTGCAAAAAAAAAAACGGACATCCGGCGGTAATTTGCAGGAAAAAAAATATGCTACAGAGCTAATGTGTGAACAGTTCGGAAATACTTCTATCGGAGTCGTCAGCGAAGAAAAACGACAGCAAAGCGTGGGTGATAATACTGGTCATCACCACAAATCCTGCACCTCGCATTGCCACATGTCAATACGATAAATGAGACAAATCATCAAATTCCATGTTTATGTATGCAGCAAATCCTCTCATCCCCGAATTTTAGACACTGTTGGACCCCTGTGCATCCAAAATTCCCGTTTTGGCCCCCGAACGAAAAAAATTTCAGATTTGGACCCCTCCTCACCGCGCGTTAACGCCTGCGCGACACGTGCTCCGGTCGTGCGGTCTGGTACCGCACGACCGCACTGTTCATCCGGTCGTGCGGTACCAGACCGCACGAGCCGCGTGGCGTAGCTCCGACCGCACGATCGTTTCGCCGAGCGCGCCACCGCCCGCGCGAGCACGCGTTGTCCAGCCCGAGCGCGCCACCTCCCGCTCGAGCGCGCGTTGCATTCGCCGACCGCACGACCGGAGCGTCGCGAGCGCGCGTCCCTTTTTTGACCGCATGACAGGCGATTCGCGCGCATGTTCGTGTTTAACAGATAGTGATACTGTACTTTTCTGATTCTTTTACTCACTTCTGTGTGTACAATCCTGGATTTTTGGATATGGTACGTGTCCATTCTTCCTCTGAACAATTAATTGGGATTCGGTAGGCTACCGTTCTCGGAGGAACACCGAAGCCATCCACATATCTTACTCATGTCCTGATAATGCCACATAAATTGAGACGTTGACGGGCACTGTTTGTTGAAATTGTTATTGCAGAAATGAAGGGATTCCATTTCATTTAGAGAAAGGGACTGGGACTGGGACTGCATAGCCATTCGATTTCAGGCAAAGATTTTTTTTTGGTCATTGGCAATATCATTGGTGGTATACTGTGCAACAACTGAAATATTGCCATTCTTCATCAGGAAGACCCAAAATATGGTCAAGGGTAAAAAGAATAGTTCAGAGAATTCACAACTAGTAAATTGATAACGCCGTGTCGTTCATCTCTCAGAAATGTCAACACGCCGTTCTTGACAGAATCAGTGATTCATTGACGTTAATTACTAGCTTGGTATTCTTGGGCATATACTAGTAAAAAGATTTGGACGTGAAAACAGAAGGAAATTTGGCATAAGGCAAGGAGTTAGCCAAGTCTAAAGACAGATTATAATACGCAAACAGGTCATGTACTGCTGCACTTTTACCAGAACACGACGTGCATTGACAAATTATTGTGTACAAAGAGGAACTTCTGAAACAAGTCCTCACCTACCAAGATCACTACCGACCCAGCGTAGAAGGCTAACTGCATCTCATTGGCCATTAGCCTACTGGCTCCCTCAGCAGGTCAGCATTTGGAGTTCGTGAGGAGATTCTAGAAAGGTACTGCTTTGACGTGAGATGCCACAGAAAAAAAGGAACAGGCTGCACAGGCGCGCGAATCGCCTGTCATACGGTCAAAAAGGGACGCGCGCTTGCGAACGCTCCGGTCGTGCGGTCGGCTAATGCAACGCGCGCTCGAGCGGGAGGTGGCGCGCTCGGGCTGGACAACGCGCGGGAGGTGGCGCGCTCGGCGAAACGATTCGTGCGCTCGGAGCTACGCCACGCGGGTCGTGCGGTCTGGTACCGCACGACCGGATGAACAGTGCGGTCGTGCGGTACCAGACCGCATGACCGGGGCACTTGTCGCACTGGCGTAATCGCGCGGTGAGGAGGGGTCCAAATCTGAAATTTTTTCATTAGAGGGCCAAAACGGGAATTTTGGGTGCACAGGATCCAACAGTGTCCAAATTTCCCCATCCCCAAAACCCCTGTAGGCGGCGCCACAAACGCCGCGCAGCTCCATTCTCCACTCGCCCGCCTCCATGGCGGCCGCCGCCTCCAACCCCTTCCCGTTTCCATCCCGCCGCCCGCCGGACGACACCCTCTTCTACGCCGTCTACCCGCTCCCGCTCCCCACCGGCCTGCCCCCACCCGCGCTCCTCGCCTCGCTCCAGTCCCTCCACCTCTCCCTCCACACCCACCTCGCCCCCTTCCTGTCCTCCCACCTCTTCCACCGTGACCCCTTCAACCTCTCCCTCCCGCCCGACCCCGCCTCCCCCTGCGCGCTCTGCGCCTCGCCCCCCGTCCCGCACCTCCACGGCGCGCTCCGCTTCGGCGACTCCCTCCCCGACGAGTGGCTCGCCGTCTCCCTCCTCTTCGCCCTAACCCGCGCCTTCCCGGACCTCGCGGCCCGCGCGTGGGACTCGGACGGTGACTTCCTCCTCATCGAGGCCGCCTTCGCGCTCCCCCGCTGGCTCGACCCGGACACCGCCCCCAACCGCGTCTTCATCTTCTGCGGCGAGCTCCACATCCTGCCGCCCTCCCTCTTCCCGGAGACGCCATCCCTCGAGGCTGCGCTCGCCGCCGTCTACGACGACTCCGTCGACACCCGTGCCTCCGACGCGGTCCAGGCCGCCATACAGCGCCCCATCGCCGGGATGCCCGAGAGGGCGGCGGAGAACCTCCACACGGTTCGCGTCATCGTCCCGGAGCCCGTGGCGAAGGTGCTCAAGGAGGAGCCCTGCCTGATCGCGCGCGCCGTCGAGGGGTTCTACGACCGAGACATAGACAGCATGAAGCACGCGGCGAGGATGGAGACGTTCCTGAAGGGACCCGGTGGGGAGGGGGTTGAGATGGTGAGGACGTCGGTGCGGATGACACGGGCAATGTATGCGCAGCTCGTGCAGCAGAACTTCCAAGCGCCGAGGGGCTACCCGATGCCGAGGAGGGAGGAGGGGCCGGAGAAGTGGATGGAGGCAGAACTGGGCATGAAGATTGCGTGCGGGTTCGAGATGATGTACCAGGAGAGGCGGCGCGAGGGGGAGGAAGGGAAGGGGAGCACGTGGGAGGTATACAGGAAGAGCTTGGAGGCAACTGGGTGCTTCGAGGGGTTGCTTCCTGGGTCGAAGGAGTATAAGAGGGTTATGGAGGATGCCATGCATTATTACAAGTGCTCGAGTTTGTTCTCACGAACGAGGTAGCTTCTGTTGCTCCTTCTAGCCTTGTGGATTTAGCTATCTATTTAATTGCTAACTCAAGAGTATGTGAGTATGCGACCACCATTTCAATCATAAGTCATTTAGTTTCAACCCTCGAAAAATTCTGTCTTGTTTGATGATCGTTTATTCATTTCTTTTTTGAAGTACATTGGTAACAAATGATACTTCTGTAGTGAAAGGAAAAGAGTAGTGAATGACATCCAGTATAATTCTTGAGACTACCTGGTTTACATTACTGTATCACGAATACATGTTTAACTACGTGGATAATTGTTCATGAACTCAATAGCCATGTATAGTGTGAATTATGGGAGTGTTAGAACACTTGCGTTATTTCACAGGGAGATACTAAGTGCCCCTGTGCATCGAATCGATGAAATCCTAGCGATGCCATACTCAGCTGAGGATTTTGAAGGCATTGACCTTCCTCCCAGTGATGATGACTCTTGGTTGTATAATGGGGAGGTTGAGTTGAGTGCAGAACTTCACCAAAGGCAGAAGGAAATGGAAGAGTATGAGGCTGCAAAGAAGCATAGAAAAAGTCAAAAGCAAAATGTCTCCAGCAGTTCTAGCTCACAGCCAAACGAATTTAATCTTGGAGAGATTACAGAGTCCATGCAAGAATTTGTTCACAAAATGTCGAGCTTTGAGGGAGCTGAAGCTCCTGCGAACAGGTTTTCCTCTAGACTCATTTATGGTCTCTATTCCATGCTTAGTTGTCAGTTGGTCATGTTCGCCAATAATGTACTTTTGCTTGTTCAAACATCTGCACATCGCTGCCATCTATTTTCTTTGAAACTATGCTTCATACATAATTTTCTTTTTATACTTAAATTTGCCCTGAAGTCCAAAGTCCAAACCACCAGCAGAAACAGGAGAAGCGTGGGATGAAGTCTATTTGTGCGAACATTTGTAGATACAGATTCCTTTGTCAAACATGAATGAAAATGAACTAATATGGCGTCTGAACTCTCAATTCCCTTTATCTTGATTCACTAAAATGTGTATGGCATCTGAAAACACTGAAAAGAAAAATAAAGAAAATCGTAAAGTTTAAACTAAAAGAGCCTTAGATACCCAAGTGTCAAATTTTTATTTCCGGGTGGAGATCAAGTAAACCCAAACACTGTAGTGCAACCTTGTAATACGTATTTTGTCTACGTTGGATACATTTCTTATAGTCCATTTTTCAGAGCATTGGCCTTATCACACTAGAATGAGGATAACTCTAGGATCTGCCTTGACCCAGCAGTGATCCACATGTTATGTTCTTAAATGATCAGAGTAGTGTTAACTCTTGGTTCATGCATTTTTCCCTAGAGCTGGAGTGGCTCCAGGCTCCAGCTCTCGAGTTGCAACGGTTGTATCTTTGCCAGTTGGGACTATGTCTAGGATGGTCTTCTCAGAATCTTAATCGTTGAGCATTGTTTTTAAAGAAAAAGGTAGAACCAAGCATATATGACATTATTTCTCTAGTGCATCGGAGATGACAATTTGATTAATTTGCTAGGACTTTTGCTGTGTAAAATCTGCATACAATTAGACCTTTTCTTTAGCTATTTTATTATGCGCCTGTTCCATTGGATTGGTCGGTATTCATTAACTCATTTTTTTCTTGTAGGAGAGACATGGAATCAGTGGAACTAGATGTCAACCAGTTCTTCAAGGTCATGGAGTCAGTGTTAGGCAGAAATTCACAAGCGGAAGCTAGCAATGATGCTGAATTTGATAGAAAATCCTCATCATCTGACATGGACTTTGGTATGTGTTTTCTTCTTCAAGTCATGCAAAAGCTATTTCTCATTCCTGCCCTAATTCTATGAATCTCACATGGTCAACTATTAGTATCAGATTGTATCCTTGAGTCCTACCTAGTGAGCAAATCATATATATTTATTTTATTCATCTTTCTTGACTATTACTCTATTAGTAATCTGGCCTGGGTTGCAGCTTCCATATGATTCAAGAAATACAATTGGCAGCACATACCAACTAGTGTAGTAATAGACATCAACTGCACCTTTTCTTTTCCTTTTCTTTTTTTGGGTTTGGCCGTTTGGGTGTCCTGGTTGGAGATCTTGCACATTGTAATCTTCTGCTGCTTTCTTGCACATTTTTTACTGAATACAATGATTAAAAATCTCTGGCATACTAAATATTTGATGTCTTAATCAGTTGACTGGCAACTGGACAAATGTGTCTGCTAGTTAACTGGGTAAGGGCCAATGAAGTGATATTTGATCTATTTGGGATTGGTTAACCCTTTATAAGCTATGGTGTTATGGAAACCTTCTACTCCTAGCTTACTAGTTGATCTCTTGGTTCTTCAATGCACATTTCTCGCCAACTTCTTTATGGTGGTCACCCGCCACTTTGGTGTCTGGATCCTGGTTTGGTGTGCACTGGACGTTAATTAAGAATGTTTTCTGTGGCGCAGATGATTCTGATGATGAGAATGATTTTGCTGAAGAAGCTGGTGACAAGGATATGGATGATTCTTTCATGGAATCATATTCAGATGCTTTGAATAAAGAGCTAAGTACGACCACTATTGAGAAAAGCTTTTCTCGAGCACCACGTCCTAACACCAACAATGAGGTAACCCTTGTCTATTTGGGATGTTACATGCTTTCATCTTGTCATTTTGTGTTTAGGATAGGGTACTCCCATGCAAGGTTGGAAAAACCAGTTCCGGAGAGAATCCCGGTCGCCGGGCGGTACCGGTAACCGGCCGGTTACCGCCCGGTAACCGGAAATCCCGGTGTAAAACCGGAAGAAATTTGTCAAACGCTTTTTTTTGTCGGGGCGGGAGGCGGCCGGTAACCGGGCCGGTTACCGGTTTTACCGGCGAAAAAACCGGAAAACCGGTGCTTGCTGCTGCTGCTGCGTGTTGCTGCTGCTGCTGCTGCTGCTGCTGCTGCGTGTTGCTGCTGCTGTTGCTTGCTGCTGCTGCTGCGTGTTGCTGCTGCTGCTGCTGCTGCTTGCTGAGTGCTGCTGCTGCTCCCTCCTGCTGCTCTCAAGCCTCAATAATGCGAGTTACTACTGCTGCTTGCTGCTGCTGTCCTGTAGCCTCACTTTTGTCTCCCCACATGCACAAAACATCAAGAGTTCACCAGCAAAAGCCCCATGGACCCTACATGTCTCCAATCTGATTAGTAAGCATCCAATGCAGGCTACAGTGCATCTACAAATTCAAATTTTTGCATTTCATATTTCGGGCGGTAATTTTTGTACCGGTCTCCGGCGGTAATTCCGGTTACCGGCCGGTAACCGCCGGTAACCCTAACCCTGCTCCCATGTGGACTGCTTACTCAAACTTAAATTTGATAAATTATGAATATCGTTAGTTCATTACACCATCTGCAGACTGAATTGTTTTCTTGAAACTTGGAAGTGCAATTTCGAAAGGGTACATCCTTTGCATTTTTAGCATGTGGGGGCTTAAATAAGGAATCAGATTACAGCATACAAATACTTCAATTTGAAATCATGGAGATTCCATTAGAACTTCCTCAACCACTAATAATCTTCAGTGGTCAAAATGACTGTTCTGATTTCCTTGTGACTAGTTATGCAATGTTGTGAACATGTAAGGATATCATATTGTCAATATGTCATGCCTATGCCATGTTTGTAAATTTACTAGACATAAACGGTTTAGTTGACTAGTTAGATATGCTCAGCCAATTGTCGAACCCGAGGAATTTTATCATTTATCATCCTTCTCCATTCTTTTCAGTTACTCGCAAATACCAAGTTACTGAAGGATAAATCAATTTAGATAAACACCTGTCCTTGTTTGTGACATCTCTGTTTGCAGATTGGCTTGTTATTTTGGAGTGGCATGTTGCTACGTTTCCCACTTGGTTTTGCCTAGTCACTTGAATAATTTGTTTAATCCAAGTTTATATTACATGCGTGGCTTACTCATGAACTGTGACCCTGCATTTGCTGATTAAAAAAGAAATTTCATATTTGTACTTTCCTTCTGCCATATCGAATTCTCAATTAAAAACATGGTAATGAAGTTCTTGCTAGAATTGTATGTTCGATTTGACTAATGCAGTAATCCTAATCAACTTTGTGATATATTCTGCCTTTCAGGGTCCTTCAGATGCTGCCGATACTGGTGGGGAGATGGCTCCAGTTGATGTAGATTTGAACCTTGTGGAGAGCTTTCTTAACTCGTACTCCTCTCAACAAGGTCTTCCCGGCCCAGCTTCCAATCTGCTCGGACTTATGGGTGTAAAGGTACCTCCCGATGGTAAAAAGTCGTGATTTTGTGTTTCTAGCATACACATGAAATTTCAGGAAACATAGGAAAAACTGTTGTTAGTATGTTACAGAACGAGGTCTTGGTTAGCTGCCCAATTTGTTGTGATATTGTATCTTGTGTAATCTCAATACTGCACTTCTGTTCAAATCTCGAGGAAAGGAATTGGCAGCATGACTTCAGCTTGGTACACCACTTGGATAAGGAAATTTTCAGCTTGGAAGACGTGTCTTCAATTCTCACTCCCTGTACTACCGCTCCAGTATTAAGTAAAAAGAATATTCGAGTCTTTTTTGGTTGACAAGCATAAGTATATATATATGCAGCAAATCTTAGGAAAGAAAAAGCTTGACAAGCATTACTGTGTCTATAGCCTATATAAGGTATCCGCTGTAGTAGTAAGAGGTAAATATTAGCAATTGTAGCTATGATTATGCAATTTTGGGTGTAGCATATCTTTTGAGATCTGAAAAAAATATATAGCAAACCGCGATTGCAGTTGTAGCCATGATTATGCAAATTTTGGAGTAGCATGTCTTTTGGATTTGAATAAGCTATATCTAGCTAACAGAAAGTGTTCAGTATTCATGTCCAAACCAGATTGGCTAGTACAGATTTGAAGCTAATAATTGTTCCAGCCGTGTTTGCATGTATTGATCTTACAGCTGATATGGTGCATCGGTTAGTTAATGACATCCTTTCCAAATTCCAATAGTAGTAGTGAACAACATTTAAGGCCTATGTGAGGTCAAGGCACACGTGCAAAAACTGCGATAGTTTTTGATCGACACGGTAGAATGCACGAAATCTTCCTCAAATAATTGCTCTTAAAAGGAGACCAAGGAGAAGTAGGAACATAGCATCGGATGGGAAAATAGCTGCTAGCTCCTGCCTCTTGGATGCGTCAAAGGGTGCAGCCCATTTTTCTACAGCAGCCGGGATCTACCCGAACCATCTCCCAACAGATTGGATAAAGTATGGTCAATCGTGCTTCATTATCTTTTTTTAGTGTTGCCAAACATGGCAGCTACGGAAAGCTCCCTGCGAAGCCGAGAATTACAGAGCAAGAAAAACTAGGAAAACAATAATAAAACACCACTCCGTCAGCAAGTTTTTTTTGCTACGACTAATGATTTTTATCTGTATTTTTTAAAACGTCATAGAATAACGGAAATTCATTTTTGAGATGGTCCATATAATTTTAGACTTAAAAAACATTTCAAAAATCTATTTTAAAATATTGTTCTACTTATTTCGATTTTTGAAAGAGCTAATGGCCAAAAACAGGGCCATTGCACTGCTTCCGTTGGAAATATAGGTTGCTCTCGTCATCCATTGCACACGCGGGTGTAGCCAGTCTGAAAATAGCCTGCTAGCTACAATTTTTTCAATTTTGTTATTCGTACAGCTTAATTTTTAAAAAGAGCCACCTACATGAATTTACCCCGCTCAACAACACCGGCCAAGCTTCCCGACTCAGCAGATGCTGACGACAATGATAGGTCCACGTAGGAAATTATTTTTGAAAAAACGAGACCAAAATTTATAGGTGGTGATCGTTTTGGTTTCAGCTTTTAACTTTCGACTTATTTTTCACTATTCATAAATTTCATCTTTTTAGGAATTTTTAGCTTTTTGTTGAGCTTTTTTGCCGGTTCTTTTTTCCCGTATTTGTTTGTATTATACGTAATGGGCTAACATATTTTTTAATTTTTTAAATTTAATTATGCTAAATAAGCCTCTATCAGCTACAGTATTTTTTCAGTCATAAACCATAAATAAAAAAAACCCAAATAATCACCACCTTTATAAGACTATTTGTGTGCTTCAAGCTTTTTAAACTTCTAGCTTTAATACAGCTCACCATCAATCAGTCACCCATGCCAAAATAATTTGCATCCTTTTAACAGCATTCGGGGTAGGTATGCCATCACTTCTGCTGTATACACCGCATGACAACAGCTTTAATACTGCAAACCATCACTCAGGTAGTGACGTGACCTTTCTTGTTCTGTCTCCAGGTGCAGCAGATTCCCATCCATCTCCCCTCGACCCCTCCCTCCCTTCGCTTTCCTCCCGGCTGCACGGAACCACGTTTCCGCATGCGCGCGGCGTCTCCCCCCTCGGTACTCGGTAGACTTTTCACAGCGGAATCCACAAACGAATGGGACTGCCGGGATCTGGATCGCAGGAGCCCATTCGTGAAGCACACCGGCGGCGGAGGAAAGCTAAGGGCATCTCCAATGGTTATAGCTAGCAACTAACTATAAGACTTCCATATCATCTATATAGTACACACTAAAGTTAGCATTCTAAAGAACTATCTATAAGGATAGCTATTTGATGCTTACATGCACACACAGAATTTATGGAGGCTGCCTCGTTTGGCGCTATAGACTATCTCTAGAGCTGTAGAGAGCTGCATTCTCTTTCTTCATTTAATATCTTCCACGTAGGACAGTTGATGACATGGACTCTCTTGTAGATAGCTGCTATAGACCCATTGGAGATGCTCTAAGGTGCGCTTATTTCAATTTAAACTTCTAATGTCTGATTTATATTTTATTATTTCTAAATTTTGTTTTTTCTAATTTTCTGTTTCGTTTGCATTTTTTCCATATTCGTTTGCGTTATTCATGATAAGCTAACATTTTTCTATTTTTAAATTTTTTGAATTTATTTACGCTAAATAAGACACCGTCAGCTACTATGTAATTTTAATCAATTACAGCGCAATTTCAACTATAAATTAATTTATTTCAACATAACTAAACAGCACCTTAAGTCCACTACTAGAATGTGCCGAATTGAAGCTCGCGAGGAAGCCTCGTTGGGCGGGAAATTTTCGCGCAACAGAGAGGCGGAAAAACTCGCGCACCCGGCCGTGAAAAACCGCTCCGGCGACGGTACCTTTTGCGAACGACAAACGTTGGGCCAACGCCTGGCCCGTGGTGGATGGAACTTGATGCTGCTTGCTCCTGGTGATCGGTTCGGCTGAAAAGCTCGTGGTTTATGGCTGAAAACACTGTAGCTGACAGAGCCTTATTTAGCATAATTAAATTTAAAAAAATTTAAAAATAAAAAAAATATGTTAGCCAATTACGTATAATACAAACAAATACGGGAAAAAGAACCGGTAAAAAAGCTTAACAAAAAGCCAAAAGTTCAGAAAAAGACGAAATTTATGAATAGTGAAAAATAAGCCAGAAGCCGAAACCGAGTTGATCAGGGCGAAGCATCCACGGCGTATGAAAGCTACGGAGCTTCTGGCCTCCAAAGCTCTGCATAATCTATTGTAATGGTTAGCACTTTGTCTCTAAAATGAGGTCTATAAATAAATAAGTTAAAAGCAAATATAATTTCTCTCTCATCTCTGTTTCCTAACCTGTCTCCGACAGGTAGACCTGGGGTGTTCTTTTGGGCTTTTAAAAACGGCTTTTGGCTTCTACTACAGTACCTAACTTTTAAACGGAGTATTTTCTCAAGACGGGGTCTACAAGTTAAACGATCTACACGTTAAAAGCCTAACATCTGTACTAGTCAAAATCGCAAGTGAATATCTGTCTCTCCGTAATCTGTACCGTAAACAGCTAAAATTCAAAAATTTCAGCCAAAAATCATAAGCCGCAGCCGAAAAGAACATGCCAGCTGCAGCCTCCAAACTTGAAGACAGCCTCTAGCTTGAAGGGTGTTGCCACTGCGCTTGCAATAATGTTTGGAAACAGTCTCCAGTCATCATCTCTTTTCTTGTTGAGAAAAAACTCACGCTGTGGATGCTCGCTCGGTGTGTGCAAATTGCATTGATGTTTCTTGTACTACAGTGCTATCGCGTGGTTTGCCTGCTCTTTCGCGGCCGTGTGTTAGCGTGGTATGGAGTAGCGGTTTCTAGGTAGTCTTTAACTGTTTGGATGAGGCAACTCTACCGTTTGGTACATCCCGGGCAGGTTCTCATTCTATTCTTGATTCCGGGAGGGAGAAGCTTCATTCCTCGAATTTTGGACACTGTTGGACCCCTGTGCATCAAAAATTCCGTTTTTGGCCCTCTGTGCAAAAAAATTCCAAAACTGGACCCCTCTCCACCGCGGGATCGCCAGACGCCGCCACCTGTCTCGGTCGTGCGGTCTGGTACCGCACGACCGCACTGTTCACCCGGTCGTGCGGTTCCAGACCGCACGACCCGCCAGGCCCCGCTCGCGACCGTGCGTCCCCCGCTCGCGACCGCGCGTCCCTCGCGCCGACCGCGCGTCCCTCCTCGTGAGCGCGCGACTCCCGTCCCGCCCCGCCCGAGCGCGCGTCTGCCCCGCCCGAGCGCGCGTCCGGCCCGGCCGACCGCGCATCTTGTGCAGCGGACCGCGATTCCCTCTCCTGTCTAATCCGAAGAATTGTGCACCCAAAAAAATATATATTTACTGTGTATATATATTTATGCATATATAAAGTAATTATTAAAAAAATTCATGTGTGTATATGAAATGAGTGGAAAAATATGGATTTGAAGTGGAGTCCACTGTAATACTTGTGTAATTTTTTGTGCAATTTTAAAATTTTAAAATATTATTTGGTAGAGTACAAAGGAAATTTGTGTGAAGTAACGATTAGTGTATTTGTGATTTTCATATATTGCTGACCGTGAAAAAGTGTTGAAGTGACAATAACAAATTTCGATCATGGTATGTTGTTTTATTAGAAGCAATTAAATGAAAAAAATTTTGAGCACAAATGTGATATGAACAATTGGACGAAATGAATGAAAGTGATATTGAACACGTGGGAATGAGTGCAGGAACTGTAATGATTATAAGTTTTGTTAATTTTGTAGTTGTGAAACAGAAAAAAATCTGATAAAATTGTAAAACAAGTTTATGTTGATTGGCTCGTTGTAGATGCATAAAAAATGATTGTGCGTAGAACGATCGATATATAAAGTGGTAAGTGACTTTTAGGGTTTGGTTTGTTTTAAGGGTTTGCAATCTCCGTGATTGTTTTAAGTTTTGGCAATTTTGTAGTTATAAACTGGGTAAAAATCAGATAAAGTTGTAATAAAAGATTATGTTCATTGTAAGTTGTAGATGCATAAAAAATTTTGGTAAATTTTTTTTAAGAAAGATTGACCGTAGAACGATCGATACATAAAGTGGTAAGTGATATTTCGAAGGTTAGTGAGAATTCGTGTACGGTGAGGACCGCTATGTTAATATTGTTAAATGAGGTGCTACGTGAATCATGGAATGCGAAAATACGAGATATTAAACTTCATAATACAGTTGGGAGTAACATGCCGCGTAGATTTTTATTACATGCATAACATATAGCATGATATGCGACTAACCCACCCAACTGCTCGTACGACCTACTGTGTGGACCGGGGCCACTTTCCCTTCCTTGCCCGCTCGGCGTTGAACTCCTCCGCGGCCTCTTTTGCCTTAGCCGCAATTTCCCTCTTTCTCTCGCGCTCCATCTCGCGAGCCTCCCGCTCCCTACGCGTGCACGCTTCAAGATGAGCTTGCGTCTCGCGCTGTATACGCAGGGTGTGCTCGTGCTTGCAGCGCTCCTCCTCCAGCAACTCCTTCTCCTTTGTGACATTCCACTCCTCGAAGTCGAGGGTCCATTGGTCCTCAGGGTGGATCTCAAGATCGATCCATTTGTGGTAGCCACACAGGGGCTCCGGAGACTGTAAATACATGGGAGATATTGTTAGTGCGTGCTGTGAAGGAGAAAAGGTAGGGGGAAATGGTGCATGTGGTCGTTACCGGCTGCCGATAGGTTGCGGTGTCAAAACGGCGGTTGGGGTAGTCACTGGAGTAGTTTGCGCAACCCCAGTAACGCATACCTAGACTAATGCGGTGCTTAGACTTGAAGAACTTGCACACGTCCCCGCACCAACAAAGGGGAGGTGTCTCCCCCTCAGGTGGTAGTTGTGGCGAATGCTCGGTGGGGACGTCCGGGATGGGGTTGTTGCTACACGGGCGCTCTGGGGGGACCTTTCATCGTAGCACGATGGGCTCGTTCTACCCGGGCCTGTATAGCCCTTATTTTCTCATCGCGGGCGGCATCGCGGGCCACAGCTGACCGTGCTATGTCACAGGTCTCCTCCCAATCCTTCACCATCTTGTCCCATTGCTTCTTCTTGCCTTTGTCCATCCCGGTTGGGTAAGGGAAGCGCGATGTAGTATGGGGTGTGGATGTGCAATGTTCGTTGGGAAATGGAATGCATACCAATTTATAGGGGTCGTGCATGTACTCCTGCGATGACATGCCTTCATAGGTCTGCCCAAACCACCTGTCCCGATCATCTAGGTTGGTCTGCACGGTAGGGACGTACGAGGGCATCGGCCCCTCTGGTTCGTCCGGCGAGTCAGGCTCGCCCTCTGGAGTGGGCCCACGTCGCCCTGGAGAGCGCGGTTGCTCGTCCGTCGCCCTCTGTGATGACGATGCCCGTTGCGACGTGCTATCCCGTCGCAATTGCTGCAAGACGAACATGTGTTTAGACATAATTGGTAAACGAGTGCATGAACAAATAGTTGGCAATTGTCAAACCGTCGGGCCGAAGCGCGTGAAGGCCGAGCGAGCGTCTGGAGTGGGCCCCCCTCGTCCTGGAGAGCGCGGTCGTTCCTCCGTCGCCCTCCGTGATGACGTCGCCCTCCGTAGCAGTGTGCTATCCTGTCGCAATTGCTGCAAGACGCACATGTTGTTAGACATAAATGGTAAATAAGCCGATCAAAAATAGTTGGCAATTGTCGAACCGCCGGTCCGAAGCGCGTGGAGGCCGAGCCACCGTAGCTGGCCCGACTCTCGGACTGGGATGGACGCGACGTCGATGGCCGTGCTGATGGTGGTGCTGACGGCGGCGCGGAGGGAGGTGGTGGTCCCAGGCCACGTCCGCCACCGCGTGTAGCAACAACGTCATCTCGGTGGCGACCACAACTCAAGCCCCGTATCGCACCCCTTGCAGTTTCGCTGATGCTGCGCATATAACCTACCCACCGAGATTCGATATTTGACTTCCTACATCGTATAGCCTCATTAGCCTCGTCGTCGATATGATGTAGTCGGTCCACCTGCAGTGAAACAAAAAGTCAGTTCAAACGTAATCCTGCACTGCGTAACGACATAGTAATCTCGTACCGCCTGGTCGACCCGTGCCGCTAGATGACGGTCTGGACCTTCCTGTATAGCGGCCTCGTGAACAGCCTGAAGTGTAGGATGTGGCACCTCCCCTGTAGTAAGCCTAATGCGGGTCCGTGGAGTGTACCAGTCAAGGTATGCCCTATACGTCGAGGGGTCGTCGGGGTCGTCCGGCCGTGTCTCATCCACAACCATCGTATCCGCATGCTCAGACCACATGTCTGTCCACACCCGCTGTGTGGCTCTCCAGTCTTCTGTCGCTCGCCCTCTCCTCGATTGCCTGCAAGTTCATTGATACATTACAACAATTAGTAGGGTAGTGACATTGAGACTAATGCAGTAATTAAATTTGGGGTGTAGTGACATACCGGTGGGTGATATCCGCAAGAGGGCGTCCTGCCATGGGAGGGACATGCTGGTACAGCCCGAACTGTCTCATGACTCGGTGTGGGCTGTACGACTCGACGCAGTGTGCGAACACCAAGTGGCAGGTCGTCATCTAGTACCTGTGATCCTGCTCGTACTGAGATGACAACCCGTGGGGGGCCGTGTTCGCAATGAACCGTGGAGACCATGGCCACCAGACTACGTCGCGAAACGGCAGAAGCTCGAACCTCTGGTGGAAATCCGTGTACGCACGTCTCGGTCTCTCCCTGGCCCACCTCAACTGACCATGCGTCCAACGTGTACCCATTGTGGGCGCATCAACGAGATCGTCGCCATGATCGGGGTCGTACAACTGCGGGATGAGGGCATAAGGGTGCACAACAACACGACCAAAGGAAGGCCTGCCAACGGGGAAGTGTTCCCATGACCACAACTGAAGGAGAAGGTAGCAGGCGGCTAGGACCGGCTCGCTGGCCGCGGTACGCTGCGAGGCGTCACACAAGCCTCGGTATGTGGAGCTAAGAACTGCTGATCCCCAGTTGTACTGTGGCTGCTGACCAGGCCAGCCATCCGCCAAGGACTCCGCTAGCTGTATGTAGCTAGGCTGCACGGAGTCTCCAGTCGTGCTAGGGAACAAGACGTACCCGAACAGATATAGCAGGTATGCAACGAAGTGCGTCCGCACCGCGTCCTCATCTGCGTCTGCAGGTCAGGTCATGTAGCGACGAAGCCATCCATGTAGCACCCCAGCTGTGTTGTCTCGGATCTGATGACCGAACCGGTGACCCAGACGGACCTTCCAATCTGCTGCCTTTGGGGGTGGCACCACAGCAACACCACGGACGGGTAGACCTGTAATCATCGTGACGTCCTGCAGAGTAACCGTCATCTCCCCCCACCGGAAGTGGAAGGTGTGAGTCTCCGGCCTCCATCGATCAACGAGAGCGGACAGCAGTGGCGCATCATACTGGAACTCATGCGGTAGATCCAACATGCGGGCAATGGGCAGCAGACCGGTGTCCCGCAGTAGTGGGATGTACCGCTGGTCGAGACGCCAGTTCTCTCGGGGGCCCCTAAGGACGAAGCAAGGAGGTCCGTGTGCGTCTCCAGACAACCACACATGGCATCGGTGGTGCTCGTCCCAACGGGGGTCTAGCAGCTCGAACGCCATGTCCTGCCAAATAAGGATAACAAGTTAGTGTACATTATAACAAAATGTGCAACAAATAACAACATAATTAACAACAAATGTAATGACAGGGAAACGTACGGAATGTACCAAAACATACATAAAATGTGCACACGATCATGACCCACACGACAAGGAAACATATAGAATGTGCGAACACATACATAACATGGTAATGTGCAACACATAGCTACATCGAGCCAACAATTCAGCGTACATAACATGGTAATGTGCAACACATAGCTACATCGAGCCAACAATTAAGCGTACACCTCCTGAATAATACATTACATATGGATTGTGGTTGGTACTACGGAGCGTTGTTTGATGCCGGCCTGTTTGGGCACTGACTGAGGGAGTGGCCAATCGTCTTGCATAGCCTACACTTCGGGCGCCGAACACGATCCCCTCGCTAGCTCTCATCCATGTCGTTGCGGATGCGATGGCTTTGTCGTCTTCCACGACCGACATGCTTCAGTGCATCGTTGGGCACCCACTTTATCTCCCCCGGCCATAATTCCCTGTAGTGCATGTCTACCCCGTAGGAATGGAACTCTGCACTCCAGGTTGCATACAAGTGCTGCATGTCGTAGTACTTGGAGATGTACTGTGTCGACGCCTGGTTCCATACAGCGCAGGCCGCGTACACATGGGAGCATGGCTTGTGCAGAAGTTGGGGCTTGTTGCAGGTGCAAGATGCTTCATCACCAATCGTGCATACCTGCTTGCGCTCCCCTCTAATGTGACCCATGACATACTTCTGCCTTAGGCGGACCTCAAACCTCCTCCGTAAGCCATCAATGGGCTGCGCAATGTGGCATCGAGCCTTCTCCATCTTCCTGTCCATGAAGGCCTGCATGACCTCAGAGTATTGCTTGTTTTCCTCAAGGTGCTTCTGCGCCATCATGGCTCTATTCACAAAGTACCCGACGGTACGGTTCCAAGTCTCAGCCACGATTGCCGTGATCGGCAGGGATCTGACGCCCTTCAAGACACCATTGTAAACCTCGGACATGTTGGTTGTCATGATCCCATACCTTGCCCCACCGGTGTCGTGCAACAAAGACCACATTTCCAAGTCAGGTGCATTGGCCTGAACCCATTGTGAGAATGCTCCGACTCTTGTGGATCCCCCCTCAACGGCCCCTGCTTCTGTATGCACATGCTTCGTAGCCTCCTGATCGAGCTGCCTCCGCAAGGTGTCGAACTTCCGCTTTTGGTTCTGCATGCATAGCTTCTTGAACATCTTCATTAGGTCCTTGCTACGGAACCTTCTATGGAAGTTCGCTGCAATATGCCTCATGCACCAGCGGTTCTTCACATCAGTCCACTGGAAGGGGGGCTGCGTCCCATTCTGCAACGTCCGCAACGCAGACAGCGAGCCTGCATTGCGGTCGGAGATAAGGCACACTTCAGGGCGTTCTTGCACTACGGCATGCTTCAAATTGCAAAGGAACCACAGCCAGCTATCTGTATTCTCGTTCTCCACAATTGCAAATGCCACTGGGAGTAACTGGTCATTTGCATCGGCTGCAACTGCGGTCAGAATAGTACCCTTGTACTTGCCGGATAGGAACGTCCCATCTACGGTTAGCACTGGACGGCACCACCTGAACCCTTGTATCGCCTGATGGAAGGCCCAGAACACCCTGTCAAGAATGAAACAGTTCGGGCCCTCCGTAGGATGAGCCCTCTGCTGCCTGTTTATGTACGTACCTGGGTTTGATTGTGAAATTTGATGCATCATTCTTGGGACCAGGTCGTACGCCTCCTCGTACGTCCCATACATTTGATGTAGCACCTTTCGCTTCGCCCGCCAAACCTTCTTGTAGCTCACTTCGTAGCCCGCCGTGTTCGCTACTGCTGCCATTAGAACCTTCGGGGTAATTGACACATCCGCCTGGACAAGGTGCGCGACCAGCTCCGCAAGATACGATGATGTCATGTTGCGGTGTCTATGTACTGGGCCCGTAAGCTCGCAACTGTGATCTTCGAGCACCGTTATCCGGAACTCCGTGCCAACGCCCTTGTACCGTTGTGCACGGACTTTGCCACCACAGGACCCGTCGACACACTTCACGACGTACGTGTCCGGCTTTGACTTGTGGACCCGATACGTCCGGCTTATGTTGACGGCATGTCTAGCAATAGCCTGCTGGACAGCACTCTTATTACGGAAGCACTGTCCCAAAAAGAGTGCACCCTCGCTGAACCTCCATTCTCCCTCCCCCCTGTGGCAGAACTAGGGCTGCCGCTGCGATGTCATCCAGTCTGGACGACACGTACGCACCTTCCATCGTCACAACACGACCTACCACCCCTCCAGTTGCACCTTCGCCATCCTCGTCCTCTCCAGAACTGCCTGTTTCCACCTCCTCCTCCTCCTCCTCACTGCCCTCTTCTTCCACCTGGTCCCCTAGATACTCATGACAGTCAATACGGGCGGCCCACCACCTCTCGTCCACACCTTCGTTGGGCTGGAAATTCTCCACACGCCTCCTGTCGTCTTCATCACCCACTTCCTCGCCCACATGTTCTCCCGCAGAAGCGTCTTCATGACCGCCGGCCACTACATCTCCACCAGCGGCAACTGAACCAACCATGGCTGATGATTCTGCCCTCTCCACGAACTCGACATACACCATTGGCATCCCATACATCGCAGCATCAGGGTTGCACACGACCTCCATGTAGTTCGCCCATGAGGCATCATTGGTCACCTTCAGAAGTTGCCATATGCTCTCCCTTCCATCATCCACCATTGAGGCATAGACTGCCTCGATCCGTAACTTATTCCTTGCGGTCTGTCGATCGAACGCTGAACGGACACACCTCCATAGCTCAGACAAGCTCATGGCGCTCAGACCGGGTGCCCGGATCACGGTCCACTCGCAATTTGACAGGTCCGCCCCATACGACCCATCACGTACGAGACCACTCCCATAAAACACGAACAATTGTTCAATGCCAGCCATTGCGTACCTAACATAAGTGCATAATCAACCATTTTAATACACAGCATGCCAAATTTAATTTCCCATTACTTTAACAGTACCTACCCATTTTAGTACCTAACATTACTAGTATATGTTTTGTATGTGTAAATCTAAAGTTTATTTCTAACTATTTTACTTATAAATCGATTAATGCCAAATTCCCATTACATAGTTTTCTTCCATTCATTTCTATATTTCACTTAATGTGGCTTTCACTTCCGAAATTATACATAAATCAAAAAAATTCTACTTTGTAATTTCATGTCCTAAGTTTATTTCATTTTACAGTACCTTCGTACTAATTTCCAGGTAATTTGATTTTACTATACCTTCATACTACGGTCATTCACTAAGCCTACTAATTATACAAATTGTTTATAATCTAACTGCTGTTGCTATCACCTACAAATGCTCCAACATAAATATTTACTTCTTCAACAACTACACATGTAAGCACAAATGTTCAACAAAACCTCACTACATTACAATACGTAACTTCAACAAAAAATACGACATTATTTACACTACAACAAAAAATACGACATCATGTTTACGTACACATACACACCGTATCAAAGATTGGCTTATAACAACATTAATGATACACGGTTTTGCTAATTACGGGCTAATGACATTCGCAGAAAATTACTTGCACGGGGGCAAAAATTACCTCTTCTTGAAGCTCGCGAGACGATCTACAACTTTTGTATTTGCAAAATCCGTTGATTCCAAACAAAACCAACTCAAAATCCTGAGTTTCCACTCTCTTTTTTTCCTCCCTTCACTCGCTCTCTCGCTCTGTCTTCACTTCAACTCCACCGCGAACTGCAAATGAGTTTCTTTGCGCTGCTATCCAACCTCTTTAAGGCTGCTGAATGAGAATATGAAGAGGGGCCATGCAAAGCTCCTACAGACGCGTGTCCACGTAGAGGTGAAAAAAAGCAGCTCGTGATGCATTCCTCTGTTTTTGGCGCTGCTGACGAGACGTGCGGCCCCGGCTTTGATTCGTGCGGTCGGGAGGACAAACGCGCGCTTAGGGAACGGCATGGTGCGGTCGAGCGAGGAGACGCACGGTGGGGGCGAGATTCGTGCGGTCGGCGGATGAATCGCGCGCTCGGGGGCCTGAATCGCGCGGTCGGCGACGGAGCGAGCGGGTCGTGTGGTCTGGTACCGCACGACCCGGTGAACAGTCCGGTCGTGCGGTACCAGACCGCACGACCGGGACAGGTGGCGGCCGGTGGTAATCGCGCGGTGGAGAGAGGTCCAGTTTTGGAATTTTTTTGCACAGAGGGCCAAAAACGGAATTTTTGATGTACAGGAGTCCAACAGTGTCCAAAATTCTCATTCCTCCATTCTTCTCTCATTAATTCATGCATCCATTCCTTTCTAGGAATGCTCTGTTCCACCTCCACTCCTTATGGAGGCTGCTTCTTGCGCGACTCCAAAGGTACAACGTAAGACTGTAAAGAGAAAAATCAGACTTTGGCATCTAGGAAGCTTTCAAGATCAGAAAGTTGATATTCGCAATCTGTAACAAGCATACCCGACTTCCAGCTAAATTGTCAAAGAAAGCTATCCGTGCAACAATTCCTAGCTTTAGCCTATTTATATTAGTTTTTGCTTATATCTTTTAACTTTGGCTTATGAATATTGAATAGTAACAATTTTAGAGAAGTCGTACGGAGAGAGACACTCGTGTGTGATTTTAGCAGATATGAATGAAGTCACTGCAGTGTACTACAATCGACTAGTAGACTCTGTCTTAAAAAATATTTCATTTAAACGCTAGATTATATAGAAAAGCAGTTTAAAAGCCATTACAAATAAGACTTAAAACATTCTTAGAAGCCAAAATCTCGGTAAATCAAGTCTAGAGTACTAAGCCTTGTTGTACCCATGTAGGTGTAGTGAACATTCGGTGAAACGTCACGTACCTGTAAGCACAGTCCTTAGGACTTGCTGTGTGTTACAGTGTTGGCCTCACTTATTTCGGTTTTAGCTTCTGACTTTTAGTTTTTAATTTATTATTCCTTAATTTCGTTTTTGCTGGCTTTCTGGCTTTTCATTTGGGCTTTTTTGCCTTTTTCTTTTTTCTCGTATTCGTTTGCATTGTTTGTGATGAGCTAACACGTTTATTCTATTTTTAAATTTCATTACGCTAAAAAAGTCACCAGCAATTACAGTGCAAAATAAGCCAGATACAGTATAAAATAATCCATAGGTCACAAAAAAAAGTCCAAATGAGTAGCCCAAAAAACTTGAAGAAACTAGAAATTAAGTATTTTTCTCGATCTCCACGGCTATAACTATTATGCAAGGCTAGCTAAGAGTAACTTCAATGTTACAGCTTTATGGGCGTTAGTATTAGCTATGGCTGATGGCTTTTAGTTGGAAATGAATAATAGTGGTTGAAAGAAGTGAATTTGAAAAAGAGGACGCGAATGGTGAGAAAAGTGATAGAGAGATACATTGCGCATGATGGAAGCGAGAGAAGTGAGATGTGTGATGCACCCGTGACCCCTGCTAGCGAGACGGTAGTGATAGGAGTGGAAAAGTCTTTTTGAGAAGCCAAATGTTCATATTGGGTTTTAATTTTTCTAAATAAAAGTCGAAAATATAAGCCAATACGAATAAGACCTTACACAATAGAAAGAATTAAAAGATGAGATAGAAAGATTTCTTGGTCTACTTGGAGAAAAATGGAGAAAGTTATTAGAGCTTGCATACATCTCTAAAAGAAAAACAGAGGCTGTCTAGATAAGAGTTTAAAGAAAGAAACATATGCCGTAAAAATGAGTTTTAGATCGATTCTATTATTTTTAGCTTATAGTTTCTCTCGAACAAACAAGCAAACAACTTCTCCGTCATCTTTTCGAAGTGGCTTATCGGTATTCAGTTTGTTTGCATAAACGTTACTCTAGAGATAAAAACCATTAGCTGTAGCCATAAGTCATCAGCTGCAGTAAAAAAAGAGTAGACCTATTATCTACCATTTGATACAAAAAGGCATAAAGGGGAGACACAAAGGGGTTGTTCAGGCGAGGAGGATTTCAGAATTTTCCCTTATTTATTTATACTAGCTGAATGCCCGTGCGTTGCTACGGATTTTTAAAATTTAAAGTTTTTAAATCCGTCAAGTAAGTCGGAAGCCGTCGATCACACCTCGTAGTCATACGGTGCATCAAAGTTTAAAGGCAACTACATAACCTTGTCATCCCTCTTGAGTGGCTTGATCTCTTTACAGCTTAACATGATTTCTTCAACTTTTGAAATGCTATCATTTGAACTGAAATCGGAATCCTTATGTGAGCCATTAAGCATTTGAACTTTACTGATTCCAAGAAGTTTGGAACCTATAGATGTCGCTTTGGCATCAACAACATTCATTGGAGGGTTTAATAATTTAAGAAGAAAATGGATACAAGATTCCGAATCCAAAAAATGATTGTCTTGGACCTGCATAACAACAAGAAAAGGGGAGATTGAAAATAAGCAAAATTGAAACTGCAGGAATATAACATCGAAGGTATTAAAAGAATAGCAACTGTTCGCCAATTAAATGGCATTCAACAAGCGAGATATATATAAGCTAATGAAAAGCTAAATATCAACACTACCTGAAATTCACACTTAAATTCTAATTCAACTTTCAACTTTCAATATAGTAGATATGAATAACTTTGTCACAACGTGGTTATCTTTGTGACTTGTGAGATAGATATATTTAATATGCATAAAACAATGCAGGATGCACAGAAGCATATCAATTGGGATTAAGAGGTACTCACATCAACTGCCAAAACAAATAAAAGAGCTGCTGCAGCAATAGCACAGGGAGGATCATCAATGTTCAGAACCAAAACAACATCGATAATTTGCTGAACCAATCTACAAGATATAAGAAAAGAAGGCACTTGTGGCTTGTGAGTAATAAAATGGAAATAGGTGTAAGATTTTCAGAGAAAATGAAATGGAATATTGTGTTTTAGCAATTGAAGATGTCCTGAAATTCAATAGAAAAATGAAGATTACATGATGCCTGATCATACGTTGCAATAATTATGTTTGATGAGAACTTACTTTCAGCAATCTTATCCATCTACACAAGTAGAAATGGGTAAAAATATTGCAAGAATCTAGTGTGGTGATTCTATAGTCAAGGAACCAAAACTGCACTTCTTTCAGCATAATAACCGGGGAACTAAAGAATTGAAGCCCAATTCAGACAGCAACAGAGATATCATATGTCTTCAACTTATGCAAATCAAGACAGTATATCTGCAACTAAAAATGCTCGTAAAGTGTCAAAACGTCAGTATAGAACTAAGTTTAGTAGTAAAGCTTCGATGTTGTTCACAGCTCAATTAGATAGCAACTCCACATATTTTCATCAATATTGCAATTCTGGTTTACAAGACACCACAGTTCAGTACCAATTGGAAACCCTCCCAAAAATTACAAAATGAATACCCTCATGGTCCCAGGAGAAATATTAAGCTAGAGTATAACAGATGGCATTTCTACTGAAGACTTCCTTTCATTTTGATCCACAGATTGAAACCAAACCTCAGTTCCTAAGGATATATGGAACCACCACAAAGTGTACATTGATCTTACTGCTTAGACTTCATGCCATCATTCTATAAGAATCACATAAACATTACATGCATAAATGCTTAAAAATACAGAAATTTCTAGAAATTCTGTATGGGGTATTAGCTAATCCACCACAATGCTGAACATCACTGGCCAGTGGCAGCTCCTATCAGTCACAGAGCAAAGGCGGGGCCCTAACAATTTAGGTTCACAGCTATAGATTGGTACTTATAAATTATAGCATCCAAGACGAAAACTGTTTCAATAGCAAATAATTATAATATAAAAATACCTTGATAAGAACCCGATCATTGAGAGGCTTCATGTCTTTGACATCATCGGTCTCAAGAATACCAATGATATCATCCTCTTTTAGAATAAGATGTTTGGAGTCGTTGAATTCAACCTCAGTCCCAGCGTACTTTGAATATACAACTTGAGCTCCGGTCTACATGACATATATAATATTAGTGCATAGTATATATTATTTCCTAGGCAACCACAGTAAACAGCATTCTTGCATTGACACGATCATCCATATTGTCACTACAATGCATAAAGACCCAAATATTAAGGTCATCCCAACCTCAGTTAGGTTCCAATCATATTAAAACACAAACTGGAAGATGAACGATTGAGCAGCCATATTCATAGGACTGGAAAATCAATCTGCGAGCAACCAAATACTGTCTTTTTGCAGAAATTCAACTTACGTGAAAAACCAGTGTACAACTAATGAAAGTAACCATGGCCTCATAACAAGTATCACTATAGGATATCACCAATATAACCTTATGTTACAGACATTTACAATAGATTAGATGATGAGGCCCAAACAAACGTTGTTATTTGGGAACCAGGATAAACTTGCAAGGTACATCTGAGAATACTTGTGCGATGGGAAATCTGAGAATACTTGTGCGATGGGAAATCTGAGAATGCTTGTGCAATGGGGAAAAAATTGCCCATCAATCAAAACTAATAGTGGTGCTTTGCACATTTCAACCTTTTCTCTACATGAGAATTAAGAGCATTAAGCAGACACGCAGAAGGGTTCCACACATCGTCATCAAACAAACAAATTACCAGCCAAAATACAGAAGTTAAATTCTGGATGTTGTACCCACAGTTTTGAAAACCAGAGCCAGAGGAGGCGGCGGCGCGGGGTGGGAGGGAGGGGAGGAGGCGGCGGTGCGGGGTGGGGAGGAGGCGGCGGCGGCGGAGCGGAGGGGTGGGGGGAGGAGGATGCGGCGGCGCGGGGGTGGGGAGGAGGAGGATGCGGCAGCGGCGAGGCGGCGGCGGAGTGGAGGAGCGGGGCAGGAGGCGGCGGAGCAGAGTGGGGGAGGAGGAGGCGATGGTGGCGCGGGGTGGGAGGGAGGGGAGGAGGCGGCGGCGCGGGGTGGGAGGAGGAGGAGGCGGCGGCGGAGCGGATGGGTGGGGGGGAGGATGAGGCGGCGGCGGCGCGGGATGGGGAGGAGGAGGCGGCGGTGGAGCGGACGGGTGGCGGGAGGAGGAGGCGGCGGAGTGGAGGAGAGGGGCAGGAGGCGGCGGCGCGGGGTGGGGGGGGGGAGGATGCGGCGGCGCGGGGGTGGGGAGGAGGAGGATGCGGCGGCGGCGCGGGGTGGGGGGAGGAGGAGGCGGCGGCGGCGCGGGATGGGGAGGAGGAGGTGGCGGTGGAGCGGACGGGTGGGGGGAGGAGGAGGCGGCGGCGGAGTAGAGGAGCGGGGGATGAGGCGACGACGGAACGGAGGGCGGGGGAGGAGGCGGCGGCGCGGAGGGCGGGGGAGGAGGCGGCGGAGAAATGGGGAGATGCGCACGGGTTCGGGGGGAGGCAGGCTCACGGGCGGTTGGAGGGGTAGGTGGGCCCACACGTCAGACTACTTTTTTGAAGTGTAGGATGCACCATCACCTTGAACTCCTTCTTTTAAGGAGTAGAGATTTTGAAAATTCTAGTGAGATTCTCGGAGATACTCTTACATCTCTTACCCTACAAGGTTGGTTCCAATGGCTCACGTTTGCACTGTATAGTCCCATGTTACAAGAATTCAACACATGAGGCATAACTATTTGCAAATATAAGTCTCATGCCAAGAAGAGTTAGAGCAAATGAGGTTGAGCTAGGATAATTTTGTTCAAAAAGTAAAAAAAACCCAATTATTATAAATTTGAAGAAGATCAATACAATTTTTGGAACTAAGTATTCTGAATAAAACTTTAGGAGCAAAATTGAGAATAATTTGAAAGTGAGATGATAGAAGAACTCAAATTAGATTCCTATGTAATGTAAATGTTTGCCCATTGAACTATCTCTTTGCCACTGTATATCAGCATGTGGATATTTATGCTTAGTTTCCATTTAGGGTTGTTCACATTTAGACCGAACTGAAAAAATCGTACAAAAAAACCGAATTGAACCAATCAACTCGATTTGACCAGTTTTTAGAATTTGGTGCGGTATGCAGATTTTAGATTTTTTTTTGGGATTCAGTTTTTTCGGTAAAATCAGTTGAAAATCGAAAAAAACCAGTGCAACTGTGGAGTCCAGTCCGGCAGCCCATCCCCATTGGCCGGCCATCCTCATGGAGGGCGTAAATTGGTGGTAGCCTAGCCTGGTAGGCAGACAACAGTCAACAGTATTGGAGGATTTAGCTCATGACTTCATGACTGATTACTTTGGTATTTTAGTCGTATTAATTTTACCATTTCCCCCACCTTAATACTTGTTATTTCTTCTTATGATAGTATTGGAGGATATTTTAGTTGTATTTATTTAAGCATGATTACTTTGGTATTTCATTTGATTAAACTAATTTGGAATTTACCGGTACTGCACCTTAATTCGCTATATCGTTGCAATTCACGATCATTATATTGTTTGCAATTCGTGTTAACTTTGGTAAATATGATATTTATTGATGCCATACCGAAATAAAATAGGATTTACCGATATCAAACTATATTTCCAATAATACCGTATAATACCAAACTTATATTATCATATTTACCGTATATACAGAATATACCGATCATACTGAATGAACAGACCGATTTTCATTTATCATTAGAACTACAGTGTATTATATGTGTGCGTTGTATGCTCTCTCTAAGGGCATCTGTAGTGTATATAACCCAAGGGGCCTTAAGGTGGGTCCCATCTAAACCTTAAGGTTGACTCCATAGTGTATATAACCCAAGGGGCCTTAAGACGGTCCCACTTGGTAGATAAAGAAAAATTGTACTTTAATGCTTGTGGTCAGGTCTTTAGCTTGAGGACCAGCCTTAAGACTTTTTTGCTTATAGTCTGCTTAAGGTCACCCCTGTAATGTATAAGGTTGACCTTAAAGTGACTTAAGACCATCTATTTTCATACACTACAGATGCCCTTCACAATCTGCTACGCGAAAAAAGAAGCTTCGTGCGAGTTCGTGTCCGTACGGACACCTTGGATTGGGTGCTTCAGCCCAGCTGCTCCCAACACCGTGCGTGCGGATGATCACATAAACACACGAACGCGCGGAACGAGGGATCTGCGTTTCTTTTTCCCCACAAATTATGGCCATCAGCCCAAACAATAATTCCCGGCCCCACCCTCCAATTTTTTAAACAAGTCCCAAAATAACACCCACCAACCTCTCGTCTCCGCCTTTATAAACCGTCCCTTCTAGCTCTTCCTCCCCCGCGTCCTTACCTCCCACAACACAAAATCAACGCGAAAATCACCAGCGCGAGGCACGAGCCCGGGATCAAACATGGCCGCCTCACGCGCGCTCCTCCCAACCCCGCACGCGACCGCGAGCCCGACCACGACGAGGGCGCGGGCCCGCCTCGCCTCGATCCCTTTCGCGCGCGGCGGGGCCAACCCGCACGCGCGCCTGCGCATCCAATCCGCGATCCTGTCGTCGCCGGCGGCGGCGCCGGCGGTGGTCTCGTCGGAGCCGGCCCGCCGGATCTCGCAGTCGGGGTCGGACGGGGCGCTGATGCCCAAGCCGGCCGTGCTGGTGGCGGAGAAGCTGAGCGAGGCCGGGCTGGCAGTGCTGCGGCAGTTCGCCAATGTGGAGTGCGCGTACGGCATGTCCCCCGCCGAGCTCCTCGCGAAGGTGGCGCAGTTCGACGCGCTCATCGTGCGGAGCGGCACCAAGGTGACGAGGGAGGTGCTTGAGGCGGGGCGCGGGCGGCTGCGGGTGGTCGGGCGCGCTGGCGTCGGGATCGACAACGTCGACCTGCAGGCGGCGACCGAGGCGGGCTGCCTCGTCGTGAACGCGCCCACGGCCAACACCGTCGCCGCCGCGGAGCACGGCATCGCGCTGCTCGCCTCCATGGCGCGCAACGTCTCGCAGGCGGACAAGGCACTCAAGGCCGGTGAGTGATTGATTCTGCTTCCGATCAGCCGGTTCATTGGTTGCTTGATTGCTTTGCTTAAATTTGCTGCCTCCATTTCATTTGTTTTGTGCTGGTTGTTTGTTACGTTTGGGCTGACGTGTTAGAAATTAAGAAACCAGAACAATGAATAATGATACCATATTAGTTGATTAATAACATTGGTTGATTGGTTCAGATGCGAGCTGGTTGTTTGACGTCGACGTCGTGTTCGATTCCGAAGGACGGAAGCATACTAATAGTATAAATAATCTTTGGTGCTTAGAGATGCTCCGAATCGAATTTTTTAAAGAAACGTTCTTCTAATTGAAGAGGACACTAGCTTTTGTTGTCTCACGACATGCACGAGCATTACAACTTTGGACAATACTAAGTGGCGTCAAAAGAAAGGATAGTCCAACACAATTATTTTGACTGACTAATATCTTTATGAATATTTAGATAAACCTAAAAAAATTACAAGTAACTTTGGTATCGAAAATATACTTACACAAGACATTTTTAGATTTTGTAAATATATTTCAATTCGAGTGTACATGGTCAAAGTTGTCAAATGCCCTAGACAACATTTGTTTGTAACTGGGGGAGTAGGTTTGGTTTTGTATTTTAAGATGGTGCGATGGGCTGCTACTATGTCATTTTCAAGTTCTACAGTCCTGCTTCTATAATTCCTGTCGGCTTTATCTTATGATTTTTAGGTTGTTTATGACAAAGTACGGAATAATAAAAACTTACGTGTGATTTTAACTGATATAAATGAAGTCGTTAATCACACGATATAAATGAAGTCGCTATAGTATATATTAAAATTAATTTATAGATCTTGTTTTAAAAATATCACATTTAGCATTGTCTGTCTGCACTGCACAACTTACAGTGGGATCGATCCAATGTACTTCTCGTGCAGATTTGCAGTACAGTGAAAGCCTATGTCCTTTTTATAATTCTTCGAGTAATTTTCTTACTTAATTACACACTTGGCAATTCAAATTGCTCTTGTGCTGATCACATGGTGATTAAGCGTGCTTTTGATATCTTTTTTGAGTGGTCCCCTTTGGTTGGTGGAGTTCGTTCTTTTTTTGGTTCGGATCTCTAGATCCAGGAGTGATAGGTGATAGGAGTTGATAGAAGTTTAATGAAGTTGGGCAGGCTCAATGCATCTGGTTTTATGGGCAGATTCAATGAATCTGGTTTTATCTACACCTCTCTTACGTGGAGCTCGAAAGATTTTTGCAGACCAGAAAACTGTACTTTTGCGCAGCTACTACGAGATGGGCCTGGTAGCTGAAGTTAGTGGAGGCAACTGAATCTTGCTTCCGGTGCCCGAAGTAAATTATTGCGTCCTATGAACCACCAACAGGCCGCTCGGGCCCGCATTTCGCTAGACTAGCACCACCAGGAAGTCGTCATCAGCCGTGCATCTACGTGTATTTATGCACAGAATCAGAATACTCTCTTTTGCTTGCCTTTTGTACCATGGGAATTAGATTTACTATTCATTTAGATTAGATACACATAAGAGCAAGCTTACCTCAGGCCAGTCCCACCCGGCCCGGCATGGATCCCATTCAGCACAGGTCCGTTAGATATGATCCATTTAGCTTGTCAGCCTGAACAGGATGTGTCGCAGGCTGAGGCGGTATCCACGCATGGTCCAGATGGGTTTCCTGCTGTCCTAGGCTGGCATGAGCCCGTTTAGCCCGACGGCCAGCAGGTATGGCTAGCCCGTCCAACCCAGCTGGCCCATTTGGCCTGAAAATTTTGAAAAAAAATATATAATAGTTCAAAAAAATGTAGAATTCGAAAAGAACACGATGAACTATAGAAATTATAGAAAAAGATAAAATAAATTGTAGGAATTATAGAAAAAGGCTAGGCACGCTGTGCGCTATGTGCTGTGTCGTGCTGGCAGCTAGGTTCGGCCCGCCCATCGTGCCATGCTGGCCCTGCCTGACGCACTTCATGCCGTGGGCTATACCTGCAGTAACATGCTTTGGACCGGCCCGGTAGGTACAGGCCATTTGGACACCACTACCTCAGGCCATCAGCTAATTAGTCAACTAACCCTACAAAATGGCTACTAGTATGTTTGAGCAATTGAGCTGTGAGCGTATGCTTGGTTTGGGATTAAATTTTGCTCTTACGCTTTAGTAGCCACAACAATGACTGGACCAACGCTTTCTGTATTTGTCCTAAGAACTACACTATGATAACTTTCAATAGAAGTAATATTTTTCCCGATTAGCAAGCTAATTTAAAAAGATGTATTTAATTTACGTTTAAAGGACTCCCCCAGTTTCTGCAGGAAACAGAAAAAGAATACAAGTACAGACACATTACCCCCAGTAAATAAGTGTCACAGCCTACTGAAACTATTACAAAACAAAAACAGAAAAAAGGAACACAAAGTGTTCAGTAAGAGCTTACGGCCATCAAGTTGATTGTGATATCGACGACCTGCTTGTTGGGGCAATTGATTGAGCACAGTCTATTGCCTTTTTCCATTCTGTGAAGTCTATTTCAGATAATGACAGCTTACCAATGTGACCAAAAGCGATGCATCACAACTGTGGGTGAGGAGCATATGCCTTCTGCTGTTAGTTCAGATAGCACAATTATGTTGTTAATGTCTTTTCTAATTATAAGCGTACGATCGAACATTAAATGAACCGGGGTGAGGATGTATGGAAATTTTTTGAGTAATTGTATTGTCATAAGCTATGAATTTCTGGTTCGCTTTCAGTATAAGCATTGGTTTCTTATGGACGAGCTAACACTCGCATGACGTAATCTTGGATCTTTACGTGTCTCATGATATATGGTTAGAAATTCACCAAGATGATGCTTATTGCTTATTGGGGGATCTATGCAGAACCATGTTGGTAATATGCCCCTAACAAAATTTTATGTATCAAAGGCACGATGCCTCAATTTAGTGGAGAATACATCCTTGGTAAACTTCAGGGATCTTTTTGGAAAGGGACTACCTATTTGCCAAATTTGAAAATATTGCTACTTGTTGAAGCAAAATTGCTATCTGATATTTTGATAACCTGTTGCTTTCTGGTGCTTATGACACAAACATTCATGCTTTGTCAAGGTGAAACTTTGGTGGATGTAGTCTGGCTTAATTTTATTTGAAATAGCAAGGGGGCTTAATTTTAGTTGCCTGCAAAAATTGGTATAGAAGTGATCTAACTAACCAGTGGGTATTTTCGCCGTAGAGATTAACAACAAATTCATCATTGGGCAGTGCATATAAAAGGTCTAGTTCTGTTCTTAAAATGCACTTGAGACTTGGGCAAATTATATTCCTATCTGCCCTGTTTACGAAGGATATACTGTTTCTGTTTTTTTTAGATTAAGGAATGAAACATTCCGACCTCCATCATTCACAAGTGAATGAGTACAACCAATTCCAACACACCTATAGTACTTAGACTATAAAACCACCACACGGTATACAAACACACGGAATAAAGAAACGGAACTCAAGTCCCAGTCTTATTCCTACCTCAATACCCAACTTGCTAAACAACACCAAACTCTTTGTTGCCTCCATCAAGCGACTGTATTCCTCTAGTGAAGACAACAGCACTCGATGCATCACATCGATGCTCAACAGGGAGGGCCTTCGGCAAGCACTTCAACTACTTCATCCAAAAAGCTCTCTCTTCGGCCAACACCTCTAACCTTCTTCGGACCTTCAAGCACGAGCGGCGACAGAGCCAAACAGCAAGCATCAATCAACGGAGCTGAAATTGCCTAACGACGCCTTCACGAAGGTAACAACGCCCAGGGCGCTGCCGCCAGTCCACCATGGGAAAGGTTTTCACCTACAAACAAACACCGGGGAGAGCCGGGGAAGAGGTACAGAGAGGACGCCTCCAAGGAGGAAGCGGCGCACGGAAACGTCGCCGTCCAAGCTTTCGCCCTGACCTCAAAACACCCACTTGCTGAGGCTCAGCACGGACACCCATCAGGGCTCCAACGAGCTGTCCCCGGCCGCCGCTCACGCCGCGCTGCCCCGCCGGTGAGGGCACCGCAAGGCCAGCACCTGACGCGTCCTCGCCTTGACCTCCACCGCCATCGGCCGCGCCGCCACAGGATCCGCGGCGACCTCCCACGCCCACCGCACCACCCTGCCCAGATCGCCAACCCCCCCGCCGCCGCCACCACGACCCACGCCACGCAGCAGGACCTCCCCGACAAGCGCCTCGAACAGCTGCCGCGGCTCGCCGACGCCAAGCCTCGGCGACCTCCCGCGCCCACCGCACCACCCCGCCCAGATCCCCAACCCCGCCGCCGCCACCACCACATCCCGCGCCACGCAGCAGGATCTCCCTGACGAGCACCTCGAACCTTAGCCGCGGCTCGCCGGTGCCATGCACCTACGCCAGAGGCGAGGCGACAACGGTAGGGGCCCGGCCGCCTCCGGCGGCGCGCTCCAGCGGCGGCAAGGCGAAGGGGAGAAGGGAGGGGGAGTCGGCGCTGGAGCGACGGGGAAAGGAAGGTCGCCCGCTCGACTCCAGCTCCGGCCACCGCTCGCGCCGCGCTGCCTCCACCGGCGACCTCCACAGGGGCCCGGCCACCTCAAACCCGTCACCCAGATCCAGGTGAGAGAGCCCCGCCGCCGCCTTCCTAGCACCCGCACAAGCTACCGGCGGCGTGCTCCAGCAGCGGCAAGGCGAACGGGAGAGGAGTCGACGCGAGCGCTGGGGAGGGGAAGGGTCGGGAGGCTATGGTTCTCTGGATAAAGAGGTGACCAGCACTCTACAAGTCTACATATGAACCTATATATGATCCTCACTGTTTCTGGTTATGCTAATGAAATGATGCATTGCTGTTTTATATATGGTCTGTTAAGCTCTTGAAGCAACCGGTTCATTCTTGCTAATAAATGCATTGAGCAAATCTCTCCTTTGCCACAGGTAAATGGCAAAGAACCAAGTACGTGGGAGTTTCCCTGGTTGGAAAGACTCTTGCCGTCATGGGCTTCGGGAAGGTTGGTTCAGAGGTAGCGAGGCGAGCGAAAGGGCTCGGGATGCATGTGATCGCTCATGACCCCTATGCCCCCGCCGATAGGGCCCGTGCCATCGGAGCTGAACTGGTATCTTTTGAGGAGGCCCTAGCCAGAGCCGATTTCATCTCGCTCCACATGCCGCTCACCCCGACGACATCCAAGATCTTCAACGACGAGTCCTTCGCGAAGATGAAGACCGGTGTTCGGATCATCAATGTGGCCAGAGGTGGTGTGATCGATGAAGATGCTCTTGTTAGAGCCCTCGACTCGGGCAAAGTTGCTCAGGTAATAAGAAATTTCGTCTTCTAAGTGTTCTACTAACTCGTCAATGTGAAGATTTCTCTGAAAGGTGAGCTTTTCTTTTCCAATCTGGATCAGGCAGCTCTTGATGTCTTCACGGAGGAGCCCCCACCAAAGGACAGCAAGCTGGTGCTTCATGAGAATGTCACTGTCACACCCCACCTTGGAGCAAGCACAGTAGAGGCCCAGGTCTGCATCTCACTTACAACCATGTCAATACTTGTCCTACATTGATGTAAACCACTTGCCGCTGTCTCCGATGTACTGACTTTACTGAACTCGCTAAAATTGCAGGAAGGCGTCGCTATTGAGATAGCCGAAGCTGTCGTCGGTGCACTGAGAGGCGAACTCGCAGCGACAGCCGTGAATGCTCCAATGGTCCCAGCTGAGGCATGAAGTTTCTTGATATGTCATGTTCATACTTCAATTATTCAAAAACTTGGATAACTCGTTCATACTTCAATTATGCAAGTACTTGGATATCTCGATCTTATGAATCTTTTTCTTCCCTATGCAGGTTCTTTCGGAGCTCGCTCCGTATGTTTCCCTGGCAGAGAAGCTGGGCAGGCTGGCAGTCCAGCTCGTGGCCGGCGAGAGCGGCATCAAGGGTGTCAAGGTGGTGTACACCTCAGCCCGGGACCCCGACGACCTCGACACGAGGCTCCTCCGCGCAATGGTCACCAAGGGCATCGTGGAGCCCGTGTCCAGCACGTTCGTCAACCTCGTGAACGCGGACTACACCGCGAAGCAGCGCGGCCTGCGCATCACTGAGGAGCGGGTCTCCCACGACAGCGCGACCGCGGAGGCGCCGCTGGAGTCCATCCAGGTCCGCCTCTCGCACGTGCAGTCCAAGTTCGCCAGCGCGATCAGCGACGGCGGGGATATCGTCCTCGAAGGCAGGGTCAAGTACGGCATCCCGCACCTCACCGTCGTCGGGCCCTACGAGGTCGACGTTAGCCTGGAGGGCAACCTGATCCTCTGCCGGCAGATCGACCAGCCCGGGATGATCGGGAAGGTCGGGAACATCCTCGGGCAGAGGAACGTGAACATTAGCTTCATGAGCGTCGGCCGGACCTTCCGGGGCAAGCAGGCGATCATGGCCATCGGCGTCGACGAGGAGCCGGACAAGGAGACGCTCGAGAAGATCGGGAAGATCCTGGCGATAGAGGAGTTCGTGTTCCTCGAGCTATGATGGATAGGAAGTCTTCATTAGGATTAGTAGTAGCGCTGAATTTGGGTTTGATGACCGCAGGAGTAACGTGATCCGTGGTCTGTCGGGGCTTCTACAATTTTTACGTCAGGAAGAAGGGAAGTACATATGAAGGGTGCCTTCGTTTGGCCCTTGTTTAAATAAGAGTGAACGATCTACTTGTATGTATGTTCCATGTGTAACTGTATTGTGCTTAATGCTTGTTTGTGGAGAACAGCACCAGTGTATCAGAAATTGTAATGTTTGATGCAATCAATGGTACTAGTATGTTGGGGAAAAAAATGCTGGTGTGTGTATCTGCTGTCAGGAAGGAGCTGCCTAAAATACTATTTCCTGCTGGTGGTGTGAGTCTTGCATTTCCTGCCCTGTACAGAACGTGGTCGAATGTTTTAGTTTTTTTTTTGGAAAGAAAAATGTTTGGCTATTTTTTTACTGCAATGTTTCTTTACTTGCTACTGAAAATGAGTAAATTCAACATTCCTGCACCCCTACAAGAAGAAACGGCTATCCCTCCTCAATCCCCTTTTCCAGTAGCCAAACTTGCATCACATGACCAGACCAGCCTCACGAACACACACAGTATAACGACCGAAAATACTAAATAATGCTTGTCCTTTGCAGAAATCCACCGATGGTGCTAGCCCATCCAATTTAGAAACACGACCTAATTCTTGTCTAATCTTAAGGCCCTTTTCGGCAACCACCTCTGCTCGGTTGTGGGCTGTGCCGTCTGGGCTAGTGAAGATTAGCCGCGCGACATAGTACAGGTGGGCTCTGGAAGGCGCTGGGTGGCGGTATACGAGCTGGACGCGGTCGGGAGGACGTTCGGCCCGTGCGCACACGCGGTGGCAGCCATCAGTCCGGGGTGCCGGGAGCGGCGCCCGGAGACCGGGACGGGACGGAGCACGCGTGCCGCGGACGCCACGCGGTGCGTTACTGCCGTGGGGGCTGGAGCCGACGGGCTTTACGCTAAAAACACCGTGCCTCCTTTTCTCTCTCTTATTATTTTGTGATGAGCCTCACGTTTAGGCATTTTCGGCTGAAGGTTATGGAGACCTGTGCCCCCAACGACAATCTTTGATATTACAACGCGGGCAAACGTGCATCTCGGAGAAAAAGAAAACGCGAGCACACAGTGCATAATACACACCACAGGCTGCATATAGGTAAAAACGAATTCGAATATTACTCGGATATCCAGCTACCAAATTTGAATATATCAGAGTCGGATACCTAATATCCAGATAAAGACACATAATACCCAGATACGTATGTGAATCTGGTATGAGTTGGTACGGATTCGGATACGGATATCCGATAAGATCCGGCTTCGACATATATAATAGCAACAACTTACTAATATGTATTTTTTACATTTGACCTTTAAAATGGATATATTATATATGCATTTCGATCATCTCAATGAGCCCGTCAGCATGGTGGACTTTAATTTGGCATTTTATTTTTTATTTTGGTACATCCCAATAAAACCTTTTGCATGCTCTTTTTAGTTAAATTTGATATGTTTATAACTGCAATATATCTAGAATTAGTTAAGATTAGTAACAAAATGGCAGCAATGATCAATGATTATATGATAAACTAAAGGAAACGGGGCGTAAATATTATTATATAAATACGTGAGATGAATGATTCATTTGTTGCTGTCAACATTTAATGTGCAGTTACATGTTAGTCACTAAGTCAATTATTTATCAATTTAAAATATTAAAATAATTTGGTGCCATGTTTTAAATAGGAGAGGCCATGAATAATTATTGGAATCCGAAAAATAGTTGAATCTGGTCCGATTTTGAGTATAATCTGATCCAAATTTGTATCCGATATTTATTCAGTCTATATTCGTATTCAGCGTTTTCCTGATTCGTATTTGAATTCGAAAAAAAATATAGATGCGAAACACTATCTGATCCGCTTTTACCTTTACACATGCACACGCCTACACACCAAACCCGTATACACACGTGCGTACATCTTAGCACATGTCTAGAATTGTAAGGGGGCAAGAAGAACCTTGCAACCCTACGGAGTACTGACATGTGATTTCTCACCAGAGAGCACTCGTTTGTGTGTGAATATACGCAGTTAGAGCAAGTTTAATAGAAGAGGTGGCTGCTACCTCTAGGACTAGCCAACTAAGCAAAAAGAGTACAAGTGGCTCATGGTGGAGGTAACTAATACAATAAGTTGAGTAGAGGTTACCTCTACTAAAGCACTCAAACATTTAATACTTGCATAAATATATCAGTTACTTTGATCAACTTGCCTCTCTCTCCTCGTATGATGTGCTAGAGGTCACCTCTTGCATGAGGGGCAGCTTGCATCTCTCTCCTCTTTTCTCTCTCTTCCACTTAGGGTTATGCTGACATGAATTTCGCTAAAGACGACCTAGTCAGCGCATTATTGCACTTGCTCTTAGGATCAAGCCTTGGCAGGTGAAATCAGACAAACATGCCTCCATAAATTGGCCACACAAATCGATTCACGGTGACACAGTGAAGTGAATTCGTGTTGCGTGAACAGCACGTCACCCATCGTTTAGAACAGCTGATTAATCAGCACGAATGCGAATGTGGGAATGCTGCCTGTCACATGCGGTATTTGTTTGTCGCTGTTCTTTTTTTTTATTATGTTAGTGGCTTTTCACGGTCAACAATCATTTATTTCTATAACTTTACATTAGTGTAAATTGATAGACTTAAGATATTATATATGAAAGCACTTTTAGCAACAAATATAGTGATATAGTTTTTATATAGCCAATCTATATGGCTTTAAACTTGTTAGTGATCAAATCTTAGAAATAGGTTCCAAAACATTTCAGCTGTAGGGAGTATATTTCTACTATAACCATCAGCTGCATACTCATCTACTTCCAGCATATAGTACCATTAGAGCGGATCGGTTCGGCTTGAGCTTCTGGTTTCTGGCTTATTTTTCACTATTCATAAATTTCGTCTTTTTCTGAACTTTTGGCTTTTTGTTGAGCTTTTTTGCCGGTTCTTTTTTCCCCATATTCGTTTGTACTATACATACTGGGCTAACATATTTTTATATTTTTAAATGTTTTTAAATTTAATTATGCTAAATAAGCCTCTGTCAGCTACATTGTTTTTTCAGCTAGCTACAGCGTTTTCAGCCATAAGCCATGAGCTTTTAAGCCCAACTGATCACCACTTTCCGTTCCTGTCAGAGCTGAACTGAAACAAAACCGAATCTTGAAAAAGGCCAAAAGCTGAATTTGAGTTTAATTTTCGTTTTTGCTTTGTTTCCTTGCTCCATCAACCTAATCCACACTAATCTCAACACCCAGCTGCCCAAATCTCTGCCATCACCAACGGATTGGAGAGGGAGCAAGTGCTAGCACTGTGTATGTCCGAAAATCCCACCGCCATACCAAGTCCCGCCGCCACTCATGCTCTCTTCGTGACTGCCTTCACCTGTGCCTTTCCCGCCACCTCTACCTGTTGGTCGGCCGCCGTACCCGCCCCAGAGCCGTTGCAGGCCACGCCAACCCAACCCGCCGCCGCCGTGTCCCAACTTTTGCCACCGCCGATCTTCTCTGCTCGCGCCACCACACCCCCGCGCCATCTGATCTTGCCACCGCTACCATTCGGCCAGAGTTCCCTGCAGCCTTTCCCTTACCGCCCTGACACTCCGACCGACCCAAGGGCGTGGCAACGCCGCCGGCCGCCCACGCCATCACCCCTGCTCCTTCTCGAGATTTCTTCTCGCAACCGACCCAAGCCACTCCATTGCCTTAGCTGCGCTATTTAAGTGGCCAAGGACTCCTAGCCGAAGCCATCAACCCCCGCAACCGGCTCGACACCCCGAAGCTCCCCATTTCCCCTCCATTGCCGGTAATTCAAAGAAATCCCCAAAACTAAGCCCTAGCGCAATGTCCCATCTCCGGCCATCCACACTCCAATTCCTTTCTCTAGAAACATCCCCAAGCTCCCACAGAGCCTCCCCAAAACGTTGCCCTAACCTCCCAATCCCTCTCCTTCCCTGGCGCCGATCACCCCCTCCCTACCGAAACCCACCGCCGTGGCCAGCCCAACTCAAGCCTCCTGAGCTTCGGCCAACCCTTCTCCAAGCTCCCCTAGACCCCAGTGATGCCCAAGTACCGGCCCAATTGCCCTAGAAACCTCCCAGTCGTCCCAATTTTCAAAAATACCCGAAAGAGGGGAGAGCCCACCGCCGGCGATTGCCGCCTCCGCCAGGCCGGCCACCGCCAAAAATGGAGTCCCCATATTGTCCTGAGTCCGCCCATGCCTAGAGATGGCAATGGGTACCCGATACCCGAATACCCGACGGGTTTTACCTGATAAAGAGACGGGTATGAAAAATTTTATGTACCCATGGGTACGTTATTGGGCGAAATCCTCTACCCGCCGGGTAGCCGGGTGCGGGTGTGGGTATATACTACCCATACCCGCCTACCCGCGGGTAATGAATACCCGCATTAGACAACTAGACATCCCACTCAAATGTTAATTTTATTATCTACTTGTTGTTGATTGTTTATTTGTTTGTCATATGTTGATATGGTCATGTCAAGTATGTTTATATGATGTACTAATTTTGATCATTAGACGCTTTTGTGCATGGCATGCATGATTAATGAATGTCTAAATTGATGATATTCTTATGTGTTGAACCGAGTATGCTTGCGGGTACGGGTTACCCGTCGGGTAGTAATACCCGCGCGGGTATGGGTATGGGTAAATTTTCCTACCCGCGTGCGGATACGGGTAACCCGACGGGTAAATTTACACCTAGCAGGTACGGGTATGGAATGGCAATACCCGATGGGTATTTACTCGTTGCCATCTCTACCCATGCCCTTAGTTGCCATCGCAAACCGCTTCACCGCCGCCGGTAGCCGCCGCCACCTTCCCCTGTCTCACTGCGCGCGTGCGGGCTGAGGGAGGAAGAAGAACAGTGCACGCGCGCACTGTTCCTCCGATCGAGCCGCATCGAGTCGGCTGAGTCGAACCAAACCGCCCGCGCCCGTTGCGTCCGACCGAGCCAGGTGATGCGGTCGCGCCGAGCCAATTCACCCGAGCCCGATGAACAGTGCGATCGAGCCCAATGAACAGTACCCGACCCAAAACCCAAAAATCCATGTTTATCTCCTTAGATCCGTTTCGAGCCCGCCAACCCAAATCTCAGACCCATTTACCCATTTGACCCTCCTATAAGCCCAAATCTCAATTTATTTGAATTTTATCGGATTTTCTTTCTTTAATTTCTTTCTTTATTCCTGGCTCAACCCTTCGGGCATGGAATTGATTTATTTTAATTTGCTTTTGTGTTAGCCTCCGACGTCGAAGTTTCTCAGGAGCCGGAAGGAGAAGCCCAGATTCAGGCCCAGCCCACCGAGGAGTTGAACTAGTTGAAATCGTAGACACGCAAGGCAAGTCGCACATACATTGATCATATTGAACCTACTTTGTCTTTATTTATGTATTTATTAGTATTTTCATTATGTTATTTTTAAGTCAGTATTCTATGTATAATTACTGTTTAGAATGACATGATTTATTAGTTATGTCCTACCACCCGAAAAAGCCCCGTTTATCTTGATAGCCATATTCATCTTGACAAGACATAGTATTAAATGTAATAATAGTATAAACATGGTAGCTTAGGAATTCGTTAAAATCTTTTCACTATTAAGAATCTTACTATTTGTCTAGAGTTTTGAAAAGATGGATCTAGGGTAAACGAGGATCACAGGGGTGGATCCAAAGACCTTACCCTAGGGTGGAGGCTTGGTTGTGGATTGGTGGCAGTACAGGGTGTACTGAATATGGGTTTGTGTACGGATGATGCCTCAGAGGAAAATATAAGGACTAGACCCTTATGCTGAGTAAAGAACATAGTAACCGCCCAACCACAAGCGTTGATTTTGTCAAATCTGGTTTAATAACTGCTCAAGTTCAATTGAACCTCTGCAACTGGCGGGGGGAGTCCGAGGGTGAGTTCGTATGGGAGGTGGTTAACCATACAACAGTAGGACTGCTATGAGTCGGATGAGATCCGTGGGGTCCTTCGAGCTTATGGAGACCTAGGACCTACTGGGTGGAGGCTATATAAAGAATTGAGCAGTGAACAACCTTGTTTTCTTAACTCTGTCGTGGGAGTTGAGAGATCTTGTGGGTAAAGCAGGGCAACTCTGCAGAGTCATAAAGTAATTGTATTCGAATACACCGTGCTTCCGGTAAATAAAGCTATGTTTAATGGGTGAATCCAATAGCAAGGCATAAGTAGAGTTAAGAATGGATCAGAGATGTGGAATATTGATAATCACGCTTGAAAACCCCTTTTATCTAATGGAGTAAAATTTTTTTAAGTCTTTATTTGATTCTCAACTAAAACTGCATCCACGCATAAATAATAAACCTGTTTTCCCTTCACTTGTTATACCATGCATATAGTTAAGGTTAAGCTCCGTGTAACTTGCTGAGTACGGTAGTTGTACTCATACTTGCTAAAAATATAAACAAAAACTGCCAACTTTGAGGAGTCAGGCGAAGACGAAGAGGTGGTATTCTATGAAATGGAAGAAGCTTGGGATTAGGGTTGTTCTTGGCTCAAGCATGCCTGTGGTGTCTTTTTGCTGTAATATATCTGAAGGCTGTTGGCCCAACTGTGAAACTTAGCTTTAAGCCCTTTTATTGCAATAAAGTCGACTTTTGTAATTGAGCTTGCGTTGGCAATGTTATACACTCAAATGATGTAACTCGCAACTGAACAATCCTGGGCAGTTGCGAGGGGTTCATAACGCTCCCAGAAATGGAGGTGTTACATGAACATTCTGGCTATTCTGGCCTACAGAACGGAATTGGCAACTACGGTTTCTAGGACAGAGATTTGATCCCAGTTTGTCAATGCTCCAGCCTCGTCTCGTCCATTTTGGTCCCAGCTGATGCGAATGGACCATTTTCACTTAAGTGGTGATTCCCAGAACAAAACTCACCGAGACCACGAAGTATATACATACTGCTCTTAGATCATCAATAATGTGAGGCGTGAATAGCTGAATAGAGGTGGGACTTGGGCCGGGCTTCTTTGGGCCAGCCCGAAGCACGGCCGGCACGACCCGGCCCAAGCACGGCCCGGCCCAACACGTGGCGGGCCGTGCCGGCCCGGCACGAATAGTGGGCCGTGCTGGGCCTGCATCTTCGGCATGATGGGCGGCACGGCACGCCCGGCGCGGCGTGCCGTGCTTGGGCCGGCCCGGCCCGGTGTGAGCACGGTTGGCACGGGGGCACGCCTGGCACGGTGAGCACACCCGGCCCGAGGGCACGGCCAGCGCCGGTGGCACCGTGGCAGCCACGGCCTCCCGTCGCCCTCCAAAGTCCCACCGTCCCCCATTCTACCCAATCCCATTCGGCCATTCCCACAACCACAAGTGCACACACAGTCACACAGAGCAGACAGAGGGAGGGAGCAAAGAGAGGGGAAGGACCGAACTCACCGAAGGTGGCCACCGTGGGAGCCCGGACGCCCCCGGCGACGCAAGCGTCGCTGCCTCGCCGCCGCGGGTGATGTAGTCGGCGCGGCGATGGCCGCCAAAAGCGTGCCCGGCGCGGAGCCGTAGCGCGGCAGCTCCGCCCCCGCCGGCGGCGGCATCACCCCGTGGGCCGTGGTGTTGCGGCCAGGCGATGAAGCCGGCCCGGGGCGTCGGAGTTCGGACGCCGAAGGAGCCGGGCGTCGGGCGCCGAAGGAGCCGGGAGGGGGAGGCGGCAGGGGAGGGGGAGAGGGCAGCCGGGGGGGGGGGGGGCGGCGGGGGAGCGGCGGAGGAGGCGCCGAGGGAGGGGCGGCGGGGAGGGAGCGGAGGGGGGATCGGCGGGGGAGGGGGAGCCGGGGAGGGGGCGGCGGGGGAAGTAGCGGGGGAGGGGGGGCCGAGGGGGTGGGGGTCGAGGGAGGGAGGGGCCGGAGGGGGAGGTGCCGGGGGAGGCCGAGGGAGGGAGGGGGTGGGGGCGCCGAGGGAGGGAGGGGCCGGAGGGGGAGGCTCGGTCGCCCGGAGCCTGAGGGAGCGAGGGCGCGGTGGGGGAAGCGGGATTCGAGAAGTCGGACCGGAGGCGTGCCGCGTGGGGCCCGGAGGGAGGGAGGGAATAAAGGGGGGGTGGCCGGGGGCCGGGGCCCGGGTGGGGGACAGTCCGACGGGGCCACGGGGCACGGGGTGACCGGGATTTGACGCGCGGGGCCAGGCGTCAGGCGACGTGGTAGACCGGGAATGCTTGGACGGTGGGAAAAAAGAATGGAGGAGGCGGCCGGACAGACAAAAGAGCAAGATGATGTGAAAAAAGTTGATTCTACACAGAAGACTAACGTTCGCATGCAACGTTTAAAAAATAACGATCAGAAACGTTTAGAAAATAACGATCAGAAGAGTAACGTTCAGAAGGTAACGTTTGTATTTTTCCTTATAAGTTCACTTCCTCCGCTCTGCATCTTCCCAGCATAATCGCATTGCTTCATTCTTCACTCCCTCCGCTCTGCAATTTCTTCCGAGCATCACAGTTTCAGGGATATTTGTTGTTCTGAGCATCACAACAATTTCTTCACTCCCTTTATTTATTTATTACTTCTAATTTCACAAGCATATTTATTGTAATTATATTTCTTATTTATTAATTAATCACCATGTTACCAACAACATCAACTGGAGGATCCCAAAATCGTACAAGCGTATGCTGACCTAGACATTGCCGAGTAGATATTATCTACGTATGTTGTAATATTTTGTATATACATATATTGTTACTGTACTCTTTTCCTTACTCAGGAAACCCCACTCTGGGGCGTAAGGTTTTTAACGAGGCAGTAACATTGTATTTCTAAAATATTAAAGAAATTTTACTTTTTTCCGAAATATTTATGTTGTTGCGTGTATATGTTTTTATGCAATTAATTTAATTTCAACTAGTTTTAAACGAGGCGGGTACGAGAGAAAGGAAGATGACGACCGTCGCCACCGCGTTCGCGTATAGTAATTTCGGGCTGGGCTTGGGCTGGCACGGCACGAACGCTGGCACGGTGGGCTTTGGGCCGGGCTTGGGCCTGGCCGGAGACGACGTGGGCCGGCACGGCACGGCGAGATGACTGGGCCGAGCCGGCACGGCACGAAGCACGATGGGCCCAGGCCGTGCTGGCACGGCACGGCCCAAGTTCCAGCTCTACGTACAGCTGAAGCAGCCACGCGGCAGTCCTCCCTCATGCATGGTCCAGTGCTGTCAAAATGGCTGAAAAGCCCGTGGCTTATGGCTGAAAACACTGTAGCTGGCTGAAAAAAGCACTGTAGCTGACAGAGGCTTATTTACCATAATTAAATTTAAAAAAATTTAAAAATAGAAAAAACATGTTAGCCCATTACGTATAATACAAACAAATACGAGGAAAAAAAGAACCGGTAAAAAACCTCAAAAAAAGCCAAAAGTTCAGAAAAAGACGAAATTTATGAATAGTGCAAAAATAAGCTGAAGCCAAAAGCTCAAGCCATTTTGATCACAACCAAGAGTGGATGATTGTTTCTAATTTTTTTTTCTCCAGTAACCTTTCGTTTCAATGGTTATGAAGGTCAAAAAGTTTATATTACTCTACCTACTTAGATCCCAAAAGCTAAGAAAAACTATGAAAATCATAATCTAGGTACTCACAATGAAATCTCCAATAAAAAGCAAAGCAAACAAATGTTTTATGTGGCCGTACGGTCTGACCTCTCACCAGGGCGGTCTGATCTATCTCTCAGTACAGAACTGAAAATCAACACGATTTCAAGTCTAGAAATCGATGTAACTTCCAATCTATAACTCCAAATAACTTAAACTTTGAGCATACCTTATTTAGAATGTTAGAGACCAGATCAAGTCAAGAAACACTAGATCCTTAGACTTGATTCCAATAATTTGAAGGAGATCAATACTAGGCCTTAAGAACACCCAAAAACTCTTAAATCCAAATTACTTCTTACTTGTGGGATTTAAAATATGAGGTCTTCAAGATATACTCTCAAATGTACTGGCAAGATAATCTAATCAAGGATTTAGGCTTAAAACAACTAGACAACTATTTTGAATTTTTTACTTAAGAACATGAAAACCAAGAGAAGAACTAGTGAAACACCAAGAAGGGATCAATGAGTTAATCTATTATGAGTAGAGTAAGTGATTCATGAGTACATAGATGGTTGTAGAAATCCGTCAACCCCACTAACACGGGTTGTACACACGCATGTTTCTCAAATCATTTACAAGGCTTAACCTGCAAACATTAGCGATCGATCCACTTAGCCATCTTAGCTCACCTTGACCTAAACCGCTTCTCCTTTGCATCTTTTCGTGCAGCGGTTTTGTCCAAGGCTCAACCTGGTATTTGGTAAACTACCAAAATATCCCCGACGAAGTGTTTGAGCACCTTCCCTTGACCCATCTCCATCTTCACATCAAAGCATCTCTGTATGCTTTAACACGTAGCCCGTGACACCCAATGACTTTGCCATCAAGTCTTCATGCATCTTGTCTCCCCCTAATCGTCTTTACTTGCACCAGTCCAAGTCACTTAGCACACCACATGCACTAACTTATCTCTTTATAATCCTTGTTTTTTCTTGTGCTTCCCCGCTTGAGCTATGTAGTTTTACTCGGACTTACTCGATCGTACGGATCTTAACTCTCCCATCTAGTCCTGGTCACTTGTCATCGACCGTTAATGTTCTCCAAGCCACATGTACACCCAAAGATCAAGCAACAATCTCAAGCACAAGATCTATATATTTGACTCACGTTAATCAAACTAATATATCATACAACACAACACAATCAACCAACGTCTCCCACGCCGTGCACACACTTAAATTACTCAAAAACAGCTCTCACTGTTTTCTGACCACAACCACCGGTCTAACCACTTTTCTCATAGCGGTTAGGCCGCCCACGAGTCAAACTACCAACCAACGGTCGGTTTGACCGTATACGTCTAGCGGTCTGACCAGTCTCGCATATTGGTAAGCCTGGTTATACTAACAGCAATATTGAATTTTGCCAACTTTTATAAAATCAAAACCTAATTCTATAAATATACCAATTATTTATCACTAATTATCAATAGACTTTCTCACGTAGTGGTAAAGTCTGCTGCACGTCTCACATCCAGCTATAGCGCGAATTTTTTGTACGGATAATCCCTTTTTTATTCGAAAATACATAAATATACCCGCGAGAAATTTTTTTACAAAAATAGTCTCCAGTCGCCGCCCCATTGGGCGACTTCTGTCTTTCGCCCAACCGGGAAGCGACATTTAGGGAATGTGTGAACCGTTGGGCGACTTATACAGTCGCTCTACGGTTGAGCGACTGTAATTGCAGTCGCTGTACGGTTGAGCGACTGAAATTGCAGTCGCCCAACGGTAGGGCGACAGGGGTGCATGTCCACTTATTCCACCGACTGCCGCCCACTAGCAACCACTTTTCCCTCATTCCCCCCATTCTGCGCAGAGAGCCAGAGAGAAGAAGAGAGGAGGAAGAGGAAGGGGAGAAAAGAGGGAGGAGGGGAAGAAAAGGAGGAGAGGGGAGAAGAGAAGGAGAGGAGGACAGGGTTGAAGGAGGAGGTGAGGGAGGAAGAAGGAGTCCAAGCTATTCCATCGATTTGGATCCAGGTATTTTTGTTAATTAGGTTGTATTTACACTATTGTTTAGATGAAATATTGGTGTTAGTAAAAATTGTAGATGTAGTATACATTTTGTAGTATGGAAATTTGACTACCCTTTTTAGTATGGAAAGTTTAGTTTAGTGTTGAACGATGTTATTTGACATGTCGTAAATTTCAATCATACATGTAGGTCTACATCATTAATGGCCAGTACTACATTGAGAGTGTATTATGGTGCTGGAATGATTCGTGAAGGTCCGAATGGTGTGGATTTAAGCGATTTTCCGCAAGTCACTCTCGTACTTCCCGATGACGAGAATGCTGGAATGACAGATGTGCAGCATTGGCTGACCGAGAGTTTTTCATTGGACCCCGAGGTGTGCAGCGTCGTTGTGCAAGGGCTTTGGAGCCGGTCTCCCACTGACATCAGATGGGAGTTGAAGACATTGGTGTGCTCAGCTTCGTGGAAGGGATTTGTGCAAGGGTGCCGGCGCCGTGGATACGAGTGTGTCCTGCTTGTGCAACCGTGCTCACTACAAGCAGCTGCGCAAGCTCGTGCGTCCGCCTATGCTTCGGGAGGTGCTAGCAGCTCGGGCGGGCCGCACGTTGGTGGAGCTGATGAAGTTGCTCGTGATGAAGGCAATGCGGTACATGGAGGAGAGTTACGGCCGTCAAGCTATAGAGAGGGAACTGGTGTGGGGAAGCTTGGTGTGGGGAGCTCCGGGGGTTCAGGGCGGTGGGAAACTTCACCACTTTGGACATTTCAGCGAGGACCTGGGTTCCGGATATTAACATGCTGAAGGGTGGGAAGGGTCGGCGACAGAGCCGACGTATTAGAAATGACATGGACGAATCACAAGCTGGAACATCTGGTGCACGTTGTGGGCGATGCGGTCAGGAGGGGCACACAGCTAGACGATGCAATGCATGTCCGGATCAGTAGTTGGTGTTGTAATGCATGCTACATTTCATGTACCATTTGTAAACCTTGTATGTTACATCCCTTTTCTGTAATGCACTTATTTACAATGTCATTTAAGTATGTACCATTTAAGTATTGCAATTTTTTTTGCCTTGTGATAACAACTCCACGTACATATCAACCAATTCATCACATGCTTAACAACGTTGCACATTACATCGTTATGGAAAGAGGACACAGAATATGAAGGTCACAGAAAATGAAGGCGTCATGCACTTACAACACGAAACAACACATACATTGCACATACAGACAGAATTTATGGAAAGTTCTACACCCAAAACATCAACACAACAGTCCTACCGCCACAACATCAACACATTCGGTACCCTCGTGACTTACATGCCAAACGAGCCTCGTGGCACCCACATGGAGAATTGCTGAGGGGGCCGCCTCGGACGTGGCTGGCCGTCGTTGTAGTGGCACGCACATATGCAACTTGGGTTCGCGCAGCAACATGTCGGATCGTACGAGCTTCCTATGTTGACAACCTCCTCGTTTCCCCTCTCGCGTTGCATCTGTTGGCGGAGCTCATTGTTCTCCTCATTGAGAGTCTCCATTCGGTACTCCAAGTCCATTATTCGGTCCCATAAAGTACCCACATAACGGTCAATATACCGTTCATGAGGAGGGTCGATCCAGCGGGAGAAGTCGCATTTCGCCATCTGCGAAAAAGGACAGTAAACATGGAGGGTCCATAAGCAATAAAAAATGTACTATTAGTAATTTGTACCCCGGAGCGTGGGCATCGGAAGAAACGGCGCCCGCCATCGTTCGGCCCTTCCAGGACCTGCACGACCACGTACTCATTGTGTCTGCATTTCGGCCACGCTGGTTGCGCACGCCGGCTTGGTACCAAGCGGTACTGTGGACCAAACATCTCCCTCCTTTCCAAGGGAAGGTCTTCCTTCGGTGACCCATATCCGACTGGCCCCTCATCTTCCGCCATGGTATGTTCCACCACGAAATAGAAGGTACTTCTTTGTTCGATTTACAGGGTTTTCTGGCTACAACTTCATGGGACCTCAACCGTGCTATTTATATCGAATGGCGGGACAAGAGGGCTACTTTGCCCAGAGACATGACAAAAGCGCTCAGCTTTACTCGGTGAGATGACAACACATGCCAGCTTTACGCAGTGATATGATAAAACGGGGCAGCTTTGCTCAGTCAGATTACAACACATGCCAGCTAAATTGCCTACATAAAGGCTACGATCTGAAAAGCCTTCATAGGGACATTTATTGCTACCCTGGAATCCTGAGGATAATCCAGGCCTATCGCTACAGAAACCAACAAAATAGGGGCGTAGGCTGTAGCCTTTACAGTGAGTGTTCACGTCATAGGCATGTATCCTTTCCAGTGAGTTTTCATGTCACCTTTGCTTGTTGTTTCAGAAATACAGGCTACACGCTCTGAAAAGCCTACATAGGGACATTTATTGCTACACTGGAATCCTGAAAAAGCGAAAAGATTCGTACGACCTCCTCTCCATGGACTATGCCCACTGCACCAGATAACCTGCCTACATAAAGGCCTCCTATGTCTTCCATACCACATCTCCTCCTCAAGCCTTCACAATACTACTACACAACAATGTCTTCCTGGAGGTCCGACCCATTTGGAGTGCCGGAATGGCATGAGCGCCCGAAGTGCCATTGCGGCTTTAGGACGATGTTGGGAGTCTGGACGGATCGAGTACAACGAGCCAAATACGGCCGTAGGTTCTTCAAGTGTCCAGACCTGGATGACGACTTCGTGGTAACGACAACAACTAAATCATTTGTTTCTCGTTATCATTTTTTAACTTGATCCATGACATCTACCACGCCACACATAGGATTGCAGGTTCATCGAATGGGTGGATCGGGTGCCGCCGGCATGGCCACAGAACCGGGCAGTGGAGGTGGAAAACAAAGGACAATACTTTGTCAAGATGACTCAGGCTCGCGAGGTGGAACGACAGATGCGGCGTGAGCAAGAGCGCCGCGTGAGGGTGGACCAAATCCGTCTGAAGGGCAAGGAGGATGAGCTGCAAACGAGGCGGGAGCAGCTAAGTCTGCGTGAAGCAGCCATCAAGCGTCAGGAGGAAGAGCTTGAAGCTCGGGAGGCAGCTCTCAAGTCCAAGAATGACAGGAAAAAGGATGCAGCGGAACCATCTTCAAGGCGCGATAAAAAGGGGAAACAACCACGCTACACCCAATAGGCAAAATGTTACGAGCAGTTGGGTGGGTTAGTCGCATATCATGCTATATGTTATGCATGTAATAAAATTGTACGCGGCATGTTATGAAGTTTATTTCTATTCACATAAGGTTATTATCTCGTGTGTTCACATTCAATGATTCAGATAGCAAGTCATTTAACAATATTAACATACTCTTGGTACACTAATTTTTAGTAACATAAAAATATCACTTACCAATGTATATATCAAACGTTCTACAGTCAATTGTTCTTAAAAAAAATTTCTCAAAATTTTTAATGCACCTACAACATACAATAAACATAACCTTTTATTACAACTATACCATATTTTTTTCCAGTTTAAAACTACAAAATTGACAAAACTCTAAAAATTCACGGGGATTGACTAAAGTCGCCCATCCATTGGGCGACTGCGCTTATAAGTCGCCCATCCATTGGGCGACTACTATGAAGTCGCTTAACAGGAAAGCGACTACTTGCAGTCGCTCAATCACCGAGCGACAGATATTTTGTCACTTCCCGGTTGGGCGAAAGGTAGAAGTCGCCCAATGGAGCGGCGACTGGAGACTATTTTTGTAAAAAATTTTCTCGCGGGTATATTTATGTATTTTCGAATAAAAAAGGGATTATCCGTACAAAAAAATTCGCTATAGCGCGCGCATAGCAGCACTCGTAGTAGTGACCCCTCCGTTTCCGCCATCTTTTCTCTCCGCCACACGGTGCCCTCCTCAAACACCTGAAGGGCGCCGCCCCAATCGTCGCTCTCGTCCTTCCCCATTATTCCCCGTTCTCCTTAACTGCTTGCTGCCCTTTTCAGTGGCCTCTCCCACCGTGTCGCTTTCTGCCACGGCGTCACCACCTCCTCCCTCCTTTTGCACGACTGTTAGAGCATCTCCAACAATCCCCCTAAATCTCCCCCTAAATCAAATTATTGGGAAATTGTGTAAAAAGTCTTCTCCAACAACTCCCCTAAACACCCCCCTATTTCTATTCCCCCCCAAAACTCTCCCAAAACCCAGCTAGAAACCGGGAACTTTCAGGGGTCCCCTATCCTCGCTCCCGCCGTCACGCGCGCTGGGAAAAACAAATTCGCGACACACTTTTCCTTCACAGCTCGCCGCCCCCCGCCTTTTTCCCAGCCACATCTCCCCGCCCGCCGCCCCAAACCTCCAGACGCCGCCCGACGTCGCCCGCGGCCTCCAGACGCCGCCCGACGTCGCCCGCGGCCTCCAGACGCGCCGACGCCTCGCGGCCAGACTCCCCGACGCCTGATGCCCTGACGCATCGGGAGATCGAAATCGGGCGCGGGCGCCGGGCGACGTCCTGTGCGGTGCAACCTTGCAAAAGATTTCGCTTCTTTTGGTTCTTTTCGAAAGGAAATATTTGCGTCCCTCCGTCCAATGGAACGGTGCAAACTAGTATCCGCAGCTGATGTAGATTTTGATCCGCAGTAGTATCCGCCACCGTATAAATACATGCACGGATGGACGGAATATTTCTTTGAGAACACACTACGTGTACCGATCGGAACAGGACTAGATGCGATTACGGAGTTCATGCCTTGTACATGTACACGCGATGGCCGAGTGCAGCGGTCAAACCGTAATCGCATCGTACACGGACGAGCTAGCACATCGGCCGCCAGTGCACGCGGCCAACTCTCCGGATCGCTCACGATCAAAATGAGGTATCGAGCAAAGTAAATGGGCCGGTTGTTAATGTTGGGCCAGATTCAACATACTATTAGGATATATTTAGGGGAGCTGTTGGAGGAGGGGACTAAAATAGGTTAACAAATTTTTTGAGCTGCCCCTAAAAGGTGTCTTTTGGGGTGGGTTTTTAGGGGGATTGTTGGAGATGCTCTTACTTTTTGTTCAAGGCTTCATCGACCTTAAAAGCTAGTATTCAACAATCGACACTTGGCAAAAGCAGCTGCTTGTTTATTGAGAAGCATCACTACGTACCAGCGTTTCAGGAGGCCGTCGTTGGAGATGTCCGAACCATCTCAAGCGATGTTGGACAAGCTTATCTTCAATTGGTGCTACCTCCACCCTATCACGTATATCATCATTGTGGATGTGATCCCGCCTTGTATGACCACAAATCCACCGTAGCATACTCATCTCCGCTACATTCATTTTCTGTATATGTTGTCTTTTAATCGCTCAACATTCTGCTCCATATAGCATCGCGGGTCTGATCGCCATCCTATAGATACCTTTTAACTTTTGAGGGACTTTTTGTCACACAGGACACTAGATGCTTGGTGCTATTTTACCCACCCCGCTCTTATCCTATGGCTCACGTCTTCATCAATCTCACCGTCTCATTGTAGTATCGATCCCAAATAATGAAACGTGTCCTTCTTAGGCACTACTTGTCCATCCAATCTAACATCTCCGTTATCTACCCTAGCACCACTGAAATCATACCTCATGTACTCAGTTTTAGTCCTACTAAGTCTAAAGTCTTTCAATTCTAAAGTCTTCCTCCATAACTCGAGCTTCCTATCAACACCTATCTTACTCTCATCAACCAGCACCACATCATCAGCAAAAAGCAGACACCAAGAGATATCTACTTGTATGTCCCGTGTGATCTTGTCCATCACTAGGGCAAAAATGTATGGATTCAACGCTGACCCTTGGTATAGTCCTATTTTAATGGGAAAGTCATTAGTAATACTACCACACGTTCTGACATTAGTCACACTATTTTCGTACATATCCTTAATTAGGGTAATATATTTTGTTGGGACTCTTTTCTTTTGAAGCGCCCATCACATGACCTTTCTTGGTATTTTGTCATAGACTTTCTCCAAGTCAATAAATATCATGTGAAAGTTCTTCTTTTGCTCTCTATACCTCTCCATCAACTGTTGTAGCAAGAAAATTGCCTCCGTGGTCAATCTCCCAAGCATAAAACCAAATTAGTTTGTCATCACGCTAATCACTTTTCTTAAACGACGCTCAATCACTCGTTCCCAGAGCTTCATTGTGTGGCTCATGAGTTTAAATCCTCTATAATTAATACAACTTTGAAAAAAAATATAATATATCGGTGTTCTAGAGGTGTTGTTTTTGGTTGGGTCAATGTTCTAGAGGTGCCGCATCTCTAGAATATTGGCCCAACCAAAAAGAACATCTCTAGAACACCAATATAGTATCTTTTTTCGCTCAACAGCTTACGTTTTTATATAAATTGATAGGCGCATGAAACTCAATAGGCTCGAGTGATCATGTTTGTTGGTTGCTAGCTTGTCCTTGCCATGGAAGAGAGGGTTTACGAACTCGCAAGTTACAACCATGCATGTTTTCCCTTTTCTTTCCCCTTTAAGATGGCGTCACAACCATGAAGAAATGATAAATGCTGATAGCAACTAACCAAATTGTGATAGTAAAGGATTAGAGATTGATGCGACACAGATGCAAAACAATTAGGAATATTCGAAACACACGGAATCCCACATGAATTTTCTAGGAAATAACGTAATTCGTATATGGATACCAGGGAATTTCCGTATTCTAAACAAAGTTATATTGTTCATTTCAACTTGGCCAGCCCGCAACCCAGCAGGGCAACGTGAGCTGCTGGATAAAAAGGGTAGATCAAGGCCGTCTGAATTATCAATAGGATTTAGGATATGCTAGTGGCGGTTAATGTAATAGCTACCCTTGCTCTGCAATAAGGATACACAGAGGATACACAGAGCAGAGCACTCGCCGAAGGCAACCATTCGGAGGCTCGTACGCACCAAGCACTGCCGCGGTGGTGGCGTGCGCGCGGCTGGTGGTGTGGTGCCGTAATTGGTGGCGTCGCACGGCCAATTCGACCGATTTCGACGCGACGTGCAAGGTAAGGCACGGCGCGTCCGTTTGGGCCTCGGCGTTGGCATTGGCATGCCGCGCGCCACGTACGTACGCCGCGCTCCGCCCGGCCGGTTGGCATTGCTCGCTCCTGATTAAGCGATCACGGGGGCACGGCCTGCCTACCATCTCGGTGCAGCGGTGGTCCTGCTTACTCCTGGGTACATAACTTGCCGCTGACGCGTAGCTTAATGTAACATCTTAAGGTCTAAACTAGCTTAGATTTAATCTCATTCTAGATAGGTCACGTACACATAGTAACCCGTTTACACTTTCGTCCTCGCTTCGTACAAAATAGTTAACCGGAGGTTACCATTGGAAGCCCTAAACTTATATATTAATGCTTCTTAAGCTAAACTAATAAGGTGAGACTAATCCACACCCTCATGTGCACACACATATGGGTCATCATAGACCTAATTCTACAGGGGCCGATGTGTCACATACACCCCCTCAAAGGACCCGACGTCCTAAATGATCAGGATCTCCCCCCTCTTGGCACATGTCTATGTATTCAGTGCAGCATAAATGCCCTATCGTGTGTCCACTTCAGGCCTATACACGCCATACGCCATATGCCTGCGCCTCTGACCCGCATGCGCTCATGTAACCGCGAGGGTCGACTCTGATACCCATTTGTAGCGTCCTAGGATCCAAACCGGTTTAGGTCTAATCTCATTCTAGATAGGCCACACGCACGTAAGAATCCGCTTGCACTTTCATTCCCGCTTCGCGCAAAACGGTTAACCGGAGTTTGCTACCATTGGAAATCTTAGTCTTATATATTAATGCTTCTCAACCTAAACTAGTAAGGTGGGACTAACCTTATATACACACATATATAGAATATCATAAGCCTAATTCTACAGGGCTGAGGATCGAGGTGTCACACTTAAAATCTGGCGCTGGGAATACTTCACTGTTTTGTGTTGGGATCAACCGCTCACGTACGAGAATTGGTTTGGGCCACATCTCAAGTTGGTAAGATGGAACTGCACAGGCAAATCAAGTGATTCCTATTAACCAACAACGTCAGAGAGCTCAAAGGAATCTCCATATATGTGGCCATATGTAAACCCTTCTGGCTTCCGTGAGTCCTTGACCTACAACGTCTATCGTTTCCACTACGGACTAGTACAATAGTGGATGGATCTTTAGCTATTCTACTACGAAATTAAACAGAAGGAATAAATGTACCAGTCTGCAAACAAACTACACGACAGCGACACGGGGAAATACAAAAGAACATGGACATAAATCGAGTCAAATATGATTAATGGCCATGGAGAAAAGTTACGGCCTTAGTCGCCTGTGATGCGGCGGCAAATTATATGCGTGGTGACTGTAACGCCCCCGTTTCCAGGGGCGCGCACGGACACGGCACCCCGCAACTATTCACTCATGAACAGTTATGGAGTGTCGCGCAAGAGTATACCATTGCATGCCTACAACAAAAGTTCAACATATATTTCACATACGGATTAACATCCATTTTCAACAGCGGGGCGTGCAAGCCCAAAGTATAATTACATTACAGAAGCTCCAAGATCCGCTTGAGCGCGGCCAAGACCTAAAGCCACGGATCCTCGTCGAAGAAGCGACCTTCCGGGACTTCCTCAACGGGGAGGCAAACACCTTCGTCTTGATCCTCTAAAGAAGGGCAAAAGCAAGCCGTGAGCCAATCAACCGGCTCAGCAAGTCCCAAAGGGACCCTAACTTATTACATGCACGGAACATCAAAGGAAGGGAGTATATTTGGTTTATTAACTTTGAGTGGATGCAGTTTTATTTGCAAACATTTTTAGAAAACGGACCCAAAACTACTCCTCAAGAACTCAGGGGTTTTCACGAAGAGTTCATTAACCAACTAATCAAGTTAAAGTATGTACAAAACTACTTAAGCTTTGCTGCTGGAATCACCCAAGTGACACAGCTCCAATAACCGGGAGCACGGCGTATTCGAATACCATTTATTAGACTCTGCAGAGTTTGCTCAGCTTTACCCACACGATCCCTTAACTCCCGCGACAAAGTTAAGAAAGCCAGGTCGTTTCACTGCTCAACTCTTTATATAGGCTCTACCCGGTAGAATTCACTCGGGTCTGGCTCGCTCACACACACACACACAAAGAAAAAGAAAACGGTGCCGCTTCGAGTGAACTCTACCGTTGTTAGGCACCCAATCACGGCCTGCCTAACCTTTGTTACCCAAACACCTTTTCCACAACGCCTGTAGAGTTTCAATCGAGTTGAGCAGCTACTAAACCAGTGTTGACAAGTCAACTCCTGTGGTTGAGCGGTCACCATGTCAATTGCTCAGCGTAAGGGTCTAGTCCTTATATTTTTTTCCCCCGGAGTCCGCAACCCCGGCCAGGTCCGCAACCTGCAACCCAGGGTAAGAGGCGGGCGAAAACCGTCTCGCGGCGCACCACAGCCCCCCTTACCCTATCTTACATGTCGACATACTCCGCCCTAGGGCACGGCATCCCATACTACCCTGCCCTAGAGTCGGGTTTTCCAAATTCTATTGGCCCGCAGCCACAACCTTAACAGTGTAACACTTTGCATGATAATAATATCCTATGATTCTCTAGAATATCAGATAATTATTTCTAGGGTTTCAAGGGCATGGCTACAATTTAATCATGGCATTTAACGGTGGTAGGACTAACTATATCACATGACATTCTAAACATTTTATTTTTATTTTTGAACTAATATTTCAGAACTAGCTCAATGCAAATAATGTATTAACATATTTAAACATTATGGGATACAATATGATCAAAGGATTTGGGACTTGCCGTCTATCCGGATGATTTCTGCGAGCTCGAACGTCGAAGCACCTGGATCCTGAGCCTGCTCTTGAATCTCCGGGATCTCCGACACTAACGCAAACAATTAAAATGAAATAAATCCAGCTTGCAACTAATCAAGCGAGGAAAAATAATCTAATTAAAAAGAAATAAATTGCATAAACACCCCAAATGGAATTTTAGGAATTTTTCTAGGATGAATCTATGGAAATAGAGGTTACAAATGGGTCAAGGATATTATTTGGAGGAAAGTGGTGAAATTTGGGAATTTTTGGGATTTTCTGTGATTTTCTAGGATTTATTTGGATTTTCTGGGATTTTAGAAATTGGTAAATCACTGGAAATTGGAATGAACAGTACCAGGCCGGCCCAAGCCAACAGTGCGGCCTGGCACTGTGCGGCCCGCGCGGCCGAAGGCCAGCGCGGCCCACGGCGGCGACGCGCGGCGGCCCGCAGGCGCGCGCGCGCTCGGGCGACGAAGCAGGCCGTTCGGCCCATTCCCGCGCGCGCTCTCGGGGCTGGGATGCGCGACGCGCGGCCCGGGTGAACGTCCCGGATCGGCCGGGGCGGACGGACGAGATGGGGGAAAGCGGGGAGATCAGACGGTGGGGATAAGAGGAGGGCGGTGAACCGGTACGGGAAGGTGGATGGCGGGGATTAGAGGGTTTTAAGGGGAACCGACGACGGGGAGGCGGCCACGACGTCATCGTCTTCCTCCGGCCGGGCGCGAGATGCAGCGGGACGGAGGCGGCGGGGCCGCGGTGCTCCGGCGACGTCGACGGCTCCCAAGGGCAGCGGAGTGTACCGCCGGGTAGGGCTTGACTTGGGGAGCCCATTTCGGGTAGTTAGCATCTACGGGGACAAAAGGGGAGAGGGAGAGGAAGAAGGGGGTAGTTCGGGTTTGCGATGGAGAGGGAGGTCACCGGCGGCGAGATGGCTCAATCAGCCGCGGCTACACGTTCAAGGGGACCAGGGGCTCACACTGGCAAAGGCGGCGGGAGCTGGAGAACCTCGGAGAAGCCTGGCCACGGGGAGGGTGCGGCGGCCGGAAGGGAGTCTCGACGCCGGCGTTCCACGGGGCTTCACCTGTCCAGGGGAGGGCGGTAAAGGAGTTAGGGGAGGGTGAAGATGCTCCAGGCGAAAGCAATTGAGGAATGGGCGAGGGGAGGGGGAGATTGGCTCCCGGGGGTGACCGGCGCAGGGGAGACCGGCGGCGGCGCTTGGGGCGACGGGAGCTCAAGCGGAAGCTCCGGGAGCTCCTCTGGGGTGGTGAGAAGTGAAGGAGGCAGTGGGGAGTTCAGGGAGCAAAGGGAAAAAGAGGGGCAACGGGGGCGGGTTTTATACCCGAAATGGAGGGGAGCGAGGCTTCGGGGAGAAGGCACGGCGGGCGCTGGGGCGACAGGAGGAGATGGGGAGCAGGTCAGGGCGTCTCCTCTGCAGGACGGGTGGTGACCGGAGGAGTGACGCCGGCGCTGTAGCGAATTAAAGGCGAGGGACGGGAGCAGGTGAGCTGCGGCCGGGGGCGGGGTGCGTCCGCGCGCGCGAGAGAGAGAGGGCGGCGCTGCCAGGTGGACCGGAGCTGAGGCGGGGCGACGTGGCGCAAGGGCGTCCACGCACGCTGTCGGGACGACGCGGCGCAGGGAGGAACCGGGCGGCGCGGAGCCAGGCGCGGCCGCGGGCGCTGGGGCAGGGCGGGGCAGCGCTAGCGCGCGTGCGCGGGGAGAAGGCGGGGAGAGGGCGCAGCGCCAGCGGGAGAGGGGTAGGGAGGCGCTGCGGGAGGGGAGAGGCGGCAGGGGAGATGGCGCCAGCGGGAGACGCGGGCGCGGGGCGCGCGGGAGCAGAGAAGGCGGAGAGGGAGGCGGGGCGCCAAAGGAGGGAGAAAGCGGAATGGCCCCAAAAAGGAAAGCGCATTCCGGCGGAACTTTCCCGAAAAGGAAAGTTTCAGAAATCACTCAAAAAAAACAGCAAAAATTGGAAATTTTTATTTTGAATTTTTCAGGGCTTTTCAACCTACCCCCCTTAAAAGAATCTCGACCCCGAGATTAACTTGGTCCAGGGGGTAAGTTGGGGAAATCTCGCTGCAAATCTGACTCTCGTTCCCAAGTTGACTCTTCAGGTGTATGATTCTTCCACTGTACTCTGCAAAACCTGACATTCTTGTTTCTGAGCTGCCTCTCTGTCGTTTCAAGTATTTGTAGTGGTTCTTCAGCATATGTGCAATCATCTTGCAATTCAATATCTGACAGTGGCACTTCATCTGTTGGTTGGCGTAGGGACTTCCGAAGCTGGGATACGTGGAACACGTTGTGAATTCTGGATAAGTTAGGCGGAAGCTGCACTTGATAAGCTACTTCCCCAACTCTTCCAATTATCTGAAACGGTCCCACCTATCTTGGTGCTAATTTGCCCTTGACTTGAAATCTCTTGACTATTTTGAATGGGGTGACTTTGATGTAGACATAGTCTCCAACTTCGAAACTCAAGTCTTTCCTGCAGTTATCTGCATAGTTCTTCTGTCGGTCTTGGGCCATCTTGAGTCTGTCCCTGATGATTCTGACATGTGCTTCTGCATCTTGAGTAATCTGGGGACCAATAAGTGGTCGTTCTCCTGTTTCTGTCCAATTCAGAGGGGTTCTGCATTTTCTGCCATAAAGTGCTTCAAATGGTGCCATTTTGATGCTAGCTTGGTAACTATTGTTATATGAGAACTGAGCAAACGGGAGACAGGTGTTCCATGATGCTCCATACACTATCGCACAAGCTCTCAACATGTCTTCTAAAATCTGATTGGTTCTCTCTGTCTGTCCATCTGTCTATGGGTGATATGCTGAGCTGAAGTTCAAGTCGGTGCTCATAGCCTCATGTAATTTTTCCCAAAACTTGGTTGTAAACTGTGCTCCTCAATCTGACACAACTTTCTTTGGAACTCTATGTAATGTCACTATTCTGGTGCAATACAGCTCAGTAAGCTTATTTTTCCCATAGGTTTGCTTAATCGGGAGGAAATGAGCCACCTTGGTCGATCTATCAACAATGACCCAGATAGCGTCATATCCTTCCCGAGTTCGGGGAAGTCCAGTAATGATATCCATGCCGATGCTATCCCATTTCCATTCGGGAATTGGTAAAGGTCGCAACAATCCCGATGGTTTCTGGTGGTCTATCTTGATCTGCTGGCAGACATCACATTTAGCTACATACTCTGCCACTTCCTTCTTCATCTGGTTCCACTAATACTTCTTCTTCAAATCTTGGTACATCTTAGTACCTCCTGGGTGAATTGAGAATTGTGACGAATGGGCTTCAGACACGATTAACTCTCTTAATTCCTTTTTGCTTGGTATACAATAGCGACCACGGAAAGTGAGGATTCCATGCTCATCTATTGCGTACTCTGCTGACTCTTCTCCTTGAATATCCTTTTTCAGTTTTTGAATCTCTCCATCTTCATCTTGTGCTGCTTTAATCTGACCTGTTAATAACGGTTGAATTTCTAATGTTGTTTCTTCATCCTGTTCTGTGATCACCAAGTTCAGCTGTAATATATCTCTCTGTAACTCTGGTGGGTACTCTGATCGACTGACTTTGCTTGGATAAATTTTGTGGCTAAGGGCATCGGCAATTACATTTGCTTTGCCCGGGTGATACTGAAGTTCAACATTATAGTCTTTAATCAACTCCAGCCATCTTCGTTGTCTCATTTTCAACTCTGGCTGTATGAACAGGTACTTCAAGCTCTTGTGATCAGAAAATATCTCACAACGATTTCCTAGCAGGTAGTGCCGCCAAATTTTGAGTGCATGCACCTTAGCTGCTACTTCTAAATCGTGTGTGAGGTAATTTTCTTCGTGTGGCTTCAGCTGTCTTGAGGTATAGGCAACAACTTTTCCATCTTGCATAAGCACACAACCCAAACCTTGCTTGGAGGCATCACAATAGGTTTGAAATTATTTCTCTGGGTTGGGGAAAATCAGCACTGGTGTTGTTGTCAACTTGGTCTTCAACATCTGAAAGCTTTCTTCGCATGCATCAGTCCACGTGAACGGTTTGTCTTTCTTCAATAATTGAGTGAGTGGACGAGATATTCTTAAGAAACCTTCTATGAATCGGCGATAATAACCCGCCAATCCTAGGAAATTCCTTACTTCAGTCACGGTCTTGGGTTGTTTCCATTCCATAACTGCAGATATCTTTTCTGGATCGACCTTCACTCCATCTTCAGATATAATGTGGCCCAAGAAAGCAACTTCTTTTAGCCAAAAACTGCACTTGTCAAACTTTGCATATAGCTGATGTTCCCTCAGTCTTGACAATACCATGTGCAAATGCTGTCTGTGCTCTTCTTCACTCTTGGAATATATCAGGATATCATCAATAAAGACAATCACAAATCGATCCAATTGGTCCATATGCACCAGGTTCATAAAATTCATGAAATATGCTGGCGCATTGGTTAGACCAAATGGCACGACCGTGAATTCAAATAATCCATATCTGGTGATGAAAACTGTCTTCTCTCGATCTTGCTCTCGGATCTTGAGCTGATGGTAGCCCGAGCGCAAGTCGATCTTGGAAAATACTTTGGCACCCTTGAGCTGATCAAACATGTCATCAATTCTGGGGAGGGGATACTTGTTCTTGATGGTGACAGCATTCCAACCTCTGTAATCCACGCACATTCTCAGTTCGCCATTCTTCTTTTTCACAAACAAGGCTGAGGCTGACCAAGGCGAAACACTTGGTCGAATAAACTCTTTCTCTTGCAGTTCATCTAACTGTCTCTTGAGCTCTTTTAATTCACTGACTGACATTCTGTACTGATACTTTGGCAACTGGTTTTGTGCCTGGAATCAATTCTATAACAACTTCTACTTGTCTGTCAGGGGATCTGCCTGGCAATTACTCTGGAAATACATCAGGGTATTCTTGCACTTGATCTGGTGTGACTGCTAGCATGTTGATCATGCGCTTTCTTGCATCCTTCAATACTTCTCGTTTTTTTTCTTACCACTTTCTGACCTTCAAGGGTTACCAATGATACTGTTTTGATCTCACAATCTACCTTGCCTTTATTCTTGGCTAGTCAGTTCATGCCCAAATGGCATCTAGCCCTTGCATATCTGGCTGCAGTAAATCTGCTTTAACCTCTGCTGGATTGACTTTGACTCCTTCTCACTTGTACCTGCATATCATCATTGGGTATATGCTACAGGTTCACACTTAGCTGAATTATGCAGTACCAGGGCCACATATATGTCTGGGTCCGTTAGGATCAACTTCATTGTAACATGAACTTCTCATCCATTACATTTTACACAGATGGTTTTCATACATTTTCATAGTCTTGCCACAAGCCTTAGTTAAAGTAATTTACAGACATCCATTTAGTTCTAGCTTACAAAAGGATAACCAAAAGTACATCATCTCATTTCTTGTTCTGCCTAGCTCATATTTTCTTGACTGTATGCTGGTTTTGGGCTTGGAGTTTAGCTGCTTCTGATGACAGACTCCTCCTGGGACATTGATGCTTGTAGTGTCCATTCTCTCCACAATGGAAGCATGCGTCTGTCCTTCGTGGACAGCTGCTAGTAAGATGCTTGCCACCGCAGGTGAGGCACTTGATGGCGAGTGGTGAGGGAGTGGCATACTGCTGAGACTGTTCAGACTGGGTCTTCTCAGGGTAGGATTCTTCTTCTTCCATCGGTGGCTGACGTGATGTTGATGTCTGCCTCTTTGCTTGCTTTCTAGCTTCTTCTGTAGGTAAGGACTTCAGTGGGCATTGGCAGCGGTAATGTCCATCCCGTTCACAGTGAAAACAAGCCGTTGGTGAAGGAGGCGAAGGCTGCTTTCGTTTCATAACTTTCACGTAACCTGGTCTTTCTTCTAATTGGAGAGCTCGATCAACTAGGCTTAATAGGCTTGAAAACTTCATGGACTGAAGGCGTTGTCTCATACTAGGTCGTAGGCCTTTCATAAAGCACTCCATCCTTCCGGCTTCAGTATCAATCTCTTCTTGAGCATACTGGGATAACTGATGGAACTGCTGTAGATATGCTGTGATGGAGTTCTCTCCTTGTTGAAGATCGAGAAAATCCTGATATTTTCCTGCGATAACTTCAGGAGGAATGCAGGCTTGGCGAAATCTCTTCACAAAGCCTTCCCAGGTAATGTCTTCCTTATTTGGGTGCATCCACTCGATAGCATTCCACCAAGTAATTGCGGGCTCGGACAACTGATAGGTGGCAAAGATAACCTTCTCCTTATTTGTACACTGGATAGTATTCATTCTTCTCTCAATATCTTGTAACCAGTCATCTGCATTCAGTGACCCTGTTGTTGAAGGGAATATCGGGGGTTGAGTTTGCAGGAAGGCTATAAACTTCAATGCGGTTGCGCTTGACGCTGTCACTGACTCTTCGGGTGTCACCTTGACAATAAACTGTGATAGTGATTCTCTTGGCTGTTCTGACATCTGGGCTTGATCTGTGGCAGGTGCACCCTGCCTGTTGGTCTGACCACTCTGCTGTGTTGGATCCATCTGCCAATTGGGAATTTGAGATCAGCTTTGCAGCGGCTTTGGAGAACAGGAGTAGATAAGTAAGACATTGAATTTTCAAGGTAAGTATAGGATGAAAAAGGTAAGAACGAGAGCGAAAGGGGACAGGAGAAAGCTTTGAACTGAGAGGGATTACTGATAATTAAGCAAACGACATACAAGGATAAGGAACATAGATTTACAATATGCAAGTGGTACACAAACCACTTAGGGTTCATGATTGCACTTGCTTTACATTACGAAAATACTGCTACTACTCAGGGTCAGTCTAGTCTAGCGAACAACGGCTACTCCTCCAGCTGCCGAGAAACGAAATTTTGAAGCTAGACCAGAGAAGCAGTAAACATTTTGCGAAAGTAAAACTTAAGCGGAAGTAAACTAAGATAGATAAGGTAGCAACAAGAGAGGGAAAAGACAGCAATAATACTTATATTTTTCGTAAATCCTTTTTATGGCTTTAAATTAAGTTTTGCGATAAAATCGGTTCCTAGTTTGCCTTAGGTCTCAACCTACGGTCAAGAGCCTGCTCTGATACCACTTCTTGTAACGCCCCCGTTTCCAGGGGCACGCACGGACACGGCACCCCGCAACTATTCACTCATGAACAGTTATGGAGTGTCGCGCAAGAGTATACCATTGCATGCCTACAACAAAAGTTCAACATATATTTCACATACGGATTAACATCCATTTTCAACAGCGGGGCGTGCAAGCCCAAAGTATAATTACATTACAGAAGCTCCAAGATCCGCTTGAGCGCGGCCAAGACCTAAAGCCACGGATCCTCGTCGAAGAAGCGACCTTCCGGGACTTCCTCAACGGGGAGGCAAACACCTTCGTCTTGATCCTCTAAAGAAGGGCAAAAGCAAGCCGTGAGCCAATCAACCGGCTCAGCAAGTCCCAAAGGGACCCTAACTTATTACATGCACGGAACATCAAAGGAAGGGAGTATATTTGGTTTATTAACTTTGAGTGGATGCAGTTTTATTTGCAAACATTTTTAGAAAACGGACCCAAAACTACTCCTCAAGAACTCAGGGGTTTTCACGAAGAGTTCATTAACCAACTAATCAAGTTAAAGTATGTACAAAACTACTTAAGCTTTGCTGCTGGAATCACCCAAGTGACACAGCTCCAATAACCGGGAGCACGGCGTATTCGAATACCATTTATTAGACTCTGCAGAGTTTGCTCAGCTTTACCCACACGATCCCTTAACTCCCGCGACAGAGTTAAGAAAGCCATGTCGTTTCACTGCTCAACTCTTTATATAGGCTCTACCCGGTAGAATTCACTCGGGTCTGGCTCGCTCACACACACACACACAAAGAAAAAGAAAACGGTGCCGCTTCGAGTGAACTCTACCGTTGTTAGGCACCCAATCACGGCCTGCCTAACCTTTGTTACCCAAACACCTTTTCCACAACGCCTGTAGAGTTTCAATCGAGTTGAGCAGCTACTAAACCAGTGTTGACAAGTCAACTCCTGTGGTTGAGCGGTCACCATGTCAATTGCTCAGCGTAAGGGTCTAGTCCTTATATTTTTTTCCCCCGGAGTCCGCAACCCCGGCCAGGTCCGCAACCTGCAACCCAGGGTAAGAGGCGGGCGAAAACCATCTCGCGGCGCACCACAGCCCCCCTTACCCTATCTTACATGTCGACATACTCCGCCCTAGGGCACGGCATCCCATACTACCCTGCCCTAGAGTCGGGTTTTCCAAATTCTATTGGCCCGCAGCCACAACCTTAACAGTGTAACACTTTGCATGATAATAATATCCTACGATTCTCTAGAATATCAGATAATTATTTCTAGGGTTTCAAGGGCATGGCTACAATTTAATCATGGCATTTAACGGTGGTAGGACTAACTATATCACATGACATTCTAAACATTTTATTTTTATTTTTGAACTAATATTTCAGAACTAGCTCAATGCAAATAATGTATTAACATATTTAAACATTATGGGATACAATATGATCAAAGGATTTGGGACTTGCCGTCTATCCGGATGATTTCTGCGAGCTCGAACGTCGAAGCACCTGGATCCTGAGCCTGCTCTTGAATCTCCGGGATCTCCGACACTAACGCAAACAATTAAAATGAAATAAATCCAGCTTGCAACTAATCAAGCGAGGAAAAATAATCTAATTAAAAAGAAATAAATTGCATAAACACCCCAAATGGAATTTTAGGAATTTTTCTAGGATGAATCTGTGGAAATAGAGGTTACAAATGGGTCAAGGATATTATTTGGAGGAAAGTGGTGAAATTTGGGAATTTTTGGGATTTTCTGTGATTTTCTAGGATTTATTTGGATTTTCTGGGATTTTAGAAATTGGTAAATCACTGGAAATTGGAATGAACAGTACCAGGCCGGCCCAAGCCAACAGTGCGGCCTGGCACTGTGCGGCCCGCGCGGCCGAAGGCCAGCGCGGCCCACGGCGGCGACGCGCGGCGGCCCGCAGGCGCGCGCGCGCTCGGGCGACGAAGCAGGCCGTTCGGCCCATTCCCGCGCGCGCTCTCGGGGCTGGGATGCGCGACGCGCGGCCCGGGTGAACGTCCCGGATCGGCCGGGGCGGACGGACGAGATGGGGGAAAACGGGGAGATCAGACGGTGGGGATAAGAGGAGGGCGGTGAACCGGTACGGGAAGGTGGATGGCGGGGATTAGAGGGTTTTAAGGGGATCCGACGACGGGGAGGCGGCCACGACGTCATCGTCTTCCTCCGGCCGGGCGCGAGATGCAGCGGGACGGAGGCGGCGGGGCCGCGGTGCTCCGGCGACGTCGACGGCTCCCAAGGGCAGCGGAGTGTACCGCCGGGTAGGGCTTGACTTGGGGAGCCCATTTCGGGTAGTTAGCATCTACGGGGACAAAAGGGGAGAGGGAGAGGAAGAAGGGGGTAGTTCGGGTTTGCGATGGAGAGGGAGGTCACCGGCGGCGAGATGGCTCAATCGGCCGCGGCTACACGTTCAACGGGACCAGGGGCTCACACTGGCAAAGGCGGCGGGAGCTGGAGAACCTCGGAGAAGCCTGGCCACGGGGAGGGTGCGGCGGCCGGAAGGGAGTCTCGACGCCGGCGTTCCACGGGGCTTCACCTGTCCAGGGGAGGGCGGTAAAGGAGTTAGGGGAGGGTGAAGATGCTCCAGGCGAAAGCAATTGAGGAATGGGCGAGGGGAGGGGGAGATTGGCTCCCGGGGGTGACCGGCCCAGGGGAGACCGGCGGCGGCGCTTGGGGCGACGGGAGCTCAAGCGGAAGCTCCGGGAGCTCCTCTGGGGTGGTGAGAAGTGAAGGAGGCAGTGGGGAGTTCGGGGAGCAAAGGGAAAAAGAGGGGCAACGGGGGCGGGTTTTATACCCGAAATGGAGGGGAGCGAGGCTTCGGGGAGAAGGCACGGCGGGCGCTGGGGCGACAGGAGGAGATGGGGAGCAGGTCAGGGCGTCTCCTCTGCAGGACGGGTGGTGACCGGAGGAGTGACGCCGGCGCTGTAGCGAATTAAAGGCGAGGGACGGGAGCAGGTGAGCTGCGGCCGGGGGCGGGGTGCGTCCGCGCGCGCGAGAGAGAGAGGGCGGCGCTGCCAGGTGGACCGGAGCTGAGGCGGGGCGACGTGGCGCAAGGGCGTCCACGCACGCTGTCGGGACGACGCGGCGCAGGGAGGAACCGGGCGGCGCGGAGCCAGGCGCGGCCGCGGGCGCTGGGGCAGGGCGGGGCAGCGCAGCGCGCAGCGCTAGCGCGCGTGCGCGGGGAGAAGGCGGGGAGAGGGCGCAGCGCCAGCGGGAGAGGGGCAGGGAGGCGCTGCGGGAGGGGAGAGGCGGCAGGGGAGATGGCGCCAGCGGGAGACGCGGGCGCGGGGCGCGCGGGAGCAGAGAAGGCGGAGAGGGAGGCGGGGCGCCAAAGGAGGGAGAAAGCGGAATGGCCCCAAAAAGGAAAGCGCATTCCGGCGGAACTTTCCCGAAAAGGAAAGTTTCAGAAATCACTCAAAAAAAACAGCAAAAATTGGAAATTTTTATTTTGAATTTTTCAGGGCTTTTCAGTGACCATCATCATCATCGTCATCTGATAGCTCCACTGAATCGCCTGTGCAGCTTCACATATATTCTTACCGCAGCGCCCATGCCGTCCAGATTGTTTGACACAATTACTTGCCTTGTTCCCCTCTTCACGATCGTCGGTTTCCCTCAACTCTCAAAGATCACTAATATGCTAAATTACTACTTCTCTAAGGTATAATATAATATATATACTCCCAATTGAAGTACCTTTAATTATAAAGAGGTTTTTTCCGACCGAAGTTCAAATGCAACTAACTAGCGAAAGCGGTGCTCACTTCTGGTGCGGAGCAGATGAAAGATGACTTCATAAAGGAGTAGCCAGAGAATCGTTTGGATGGATGAATCATGCACTACTCTCGCATCTCTCTTGTGTTCCTGTTCTCAGAAATCGCCAGCCGCTAGGCGTCGTCCAGATCTCCAAATTGAAGCAAGAAAAGCTCTGGCCAGAACGGACCAACATGTCGTCGTCCTCCCCTCGCGGCGCACCTGAGGAGCACCGTGCATATCATGGAGAGCCGCTACTGGTAAAATGGTAAAATGGCGCTTAGAAGAAATAGCACGGTGAAAGATAGAACCATTGCCTCTCGGTGGGTAAAACTGTAGGAAGCAGAATCGATCAAGAACCAAGTCCAGACCAAGTGCTACAGTACCAATGCTACAATACGAGATAGGTGACTGTTTGGACGGTGCAAACTCGGCAGGATTTTTTATGACAGAGATCAAACTCTAACAATAATTAAGTGATCCATGTAGGTTTTTGAGTAAACTACTAGCGACGCATGCTTATCCACGAGCGCCATGGACGCATCATGACGAGTTCTGTGCTCCAAGCCTGTTTACTCTCTCAAGTCCCAACTGTTGTACCTGTTTGTGAGATAAGATCAGAGATAGATTATGTTGATAGGATTGGTTTGTATAGACAAGGCCGACTTGTAATCCTGTCACAGTTGTAACAAATGTAAACCCGGTTTTTTGGGACTGTAGCTAATCCGGCACCTTGCCGTGATATAAATATAATCGACGGCTGCCTCTATTGTGTGCAGTAGCAATTCTTCTCATTCCTTCTCAACTCATTCAGAAATCCTTTATGGCATCAGAGCCATGAACTTCCTTTTTATGCTTCAAGTTGAGTCTCTGTTGCACCTCTTGATCTTGTGTAAACGGATGTGTGGGGTCTAACATGCACTTCATCTAGATATTTTAAATACTATGTGAGTTTTGTTGATGATTTCAGTAAATTTACTTGGCTCTATCTATTGAAGCATAAGTCATATGTTTATAAAACCATCTTGATGTTTCAACCTTATGTTGAGAGACTCCTCAAATGAAAGATTGTTAGCGTTCAATCAGACTGGGAGTGGAGAATGCCAATAACTCAATTCTCTCTTTAAAGATGTTGGGATCTCCCACCAGATTTCGTGCCCACACACCCATCAATAGAATGGATCCACTGAATGTAAACACCAACATTTGTAGAAACCGAACTCACTTTGCTTGCTTATTCCTTGACGCCTCTCCGATTTTAGGATGAGGCGTTCCCAACAACATGTTGTCTAATCAATCGCCTTCCTAGTAGAACCATAGAAAACTCTACTCCTTTTGAGTGTGATGAGGATATAATTAATCCTTAAATTGTTATTCATCTATAAATAATATGGTTACATCATTATACACCTTGAGTGTACCCCTTATTTCTAAGGAGAGATTTTATAAGGTAGTCGTAGGCTCTTCTACGATTACTCTTTAGTCGTAGACTCTTCTATGACAATGTTTTAGTCATAAGCTCTTCTACGTCAACTTCTTAGTCGTAAGTTCTTCTATGACAACTCCTTAGTCATAAGTTCTTCTACGACAATTACTCCTTGGTCGAAACTTTTCCTATGAGCACCTTATAATTGTAAGTTCTCCTATGACCATGACATAGTCGTAAGTTATCTTATGACTACCTTGTGGTCGTAGATCCCCTATGACTAAGCCAAACTCTGACTGAACTGTCTACGATAACCCATTGCATCATGAGCCTATTTGACAGGGCAATTAGTATGAGTATTTATTCTTTAGAATAAGTGCACATAACTTCAAATTGGCAGAAACCGTCGCACGATGAGTAAAATACAACATCTCTAATAACTCCCGTCGGATGGTTATCATTTGAAATGTTAAGGCATCTCTTGGTAAGAAGAAATAGCCTATGCCATGCAAGCTATATAAAGATGGATATCAGGGAGAAGAAGAGGAGGACCGAGGACCGGGCCAGACCCAAGAGAGAATAGAAGTAGAGTAAGGCTTTCTGCATTACTTTCTCCATTGTAATTAGTTCATTGAGCAATATCCACACAGGAGTAGGGTTGTTATTCTCATAGTAGAAGACCCAAACCTGTATAAAAATTCATGTGTCTTTTCTCTGTGTGATTATAGCCAGGTCTTCAAGAGTTCCCTAGGACCCAAATAAATCATACGTAAGATCAATACTAAAACATCGACAGTTGGCGTCATCCGTGGGAAACATCTTTGCCAAAACTCCGGTAATTCCTTGTCTAAAAGTTCTCTTCTTTTTGATGTCCTCATTGCAGGAGAGTGGAACGAGGAGAACTGGTTTGACCTGGCCGACTACATAGATCTCGACATGGATGCTTGCTACAACAACGAGCAAACCATGCTTTCATTCGATAGTGAGGTTGTCTTTGGAGATCCATCACGAGATCTCGGAGTTTGCACCACAAGTAAGTTGAGGAGGGATCCTTATCCCCCACAACATTATACTCAATGGAGGAACTAGTTTCTCTAGAGGGCAAGGGTCAATCCGACCACAAACAGGATTGCACCAAAGCGGGTTCGCAATATGAGGAGGGATTCATCTCCAAGTGTTCAAGTACCTTACCAACCACTCGATCTGGGTTAGCAAGCCCTGGAATATGTCATTTGGGAATCCATCAACTGTTGGTGGTCATGACCCTCAAGTCATCCCTATAGAGAATGTGGGTAGGCTCCCCGTGAGTCCGTCCGTACTCTTGTAGGGTTCAACTCCGATCTGAGATGGTTATAACCCAGAATTCTCCTTTTCTGGAGAGGCCTATTCCATACCGTGAGGCTCTGTCATTTGACAACTCCTCAAGCTAGGAGGCATCTGACGTGAGTGGAGACCATGTTCGGAAGGTTTTTGCCCTCCCCTCAGATACTAATCATTATCTCGGAGGAAGGCTTGGCAGCGCTCTCCACCGATCACACACTATGACCCCTTGTAGAGATGGCGAGGAGACCTCCAGTGATGAGCTCGGTGATTACTCTGATAAGCGTGGGAGAAATCCTTGAAATAATTACTCTCCTTTAAGGCGGCCCTAACCAGCCTCAGGCATTGAGGATCCTGATACCATACGAAGGAGAAGATTGGCTACCCAGAAGTTTTTGTCTGGGCGCGTCCAGTACCAATATGAGGAAGCTTGATAACTTCAATGCATAAATAACTTGCTAAAAAAATCCAAATCAAGAGCTTGCTTGAGCACTGGGCTATGACCACTTCACTGAAGGTATTGCGCGAAGACTCTGAAGCATAATGTGCAGACTTGAGCAACCTCGCCAACACAACTTTGGAAGTCGTGCATGTGTGACTACGTATAGTCATTTGCAAAACTCACCTCGTGGAAATCGACGTGATGACAGGTCACGTCGTTCTCCAAATCATAACCCTGGTTGAAGGAGAGTATTTCAAGCATCCCTAGATCATAAAGCTTTTAGAGTTGATGATTGATCACTACTTCGAGCAAGAAATATGCAGCAATAGATGGAATACGAGGAGTATTACCCTCATATGGATGAGACCTATTACAGGTCGGGTCCATCAACTACCGGGCATCATCGAGTACAGTTGCCTGGAGTGCCAATGATCCTTTCTCGTAAAGGAGGCATCATGACCTTGTTACTGGATGTTAGGCGTTCACGCCAGAACTTTGAGCAGTACGCTGGCCATCGTGGTTTCGACTGATAAACATGGAGAAGTTTGATGGGTCCCAAAACCCCATCAAATTTCTTTAGATCTACACAACTGTAGTTCGAGTAGTAGCAGAAGGAGAGCATGTCATGGCAAACTACCTTCCGACTATGCTCGAGAGATCTGCTTGATCGTGGTTGTTGAATCAGTCACTAGAGTCGGTCCATTCATGCTAACATCTCTATAACCTTCTTCGAGTCAATTTCCAGGGCACATACAACCGCCTTGGGAAGGAAGACATGCACTAGATGAAAGCAAAACAGCAACGAGACCCGATGGCAATTCATCAAATGTTTTAGTTAGGTTCATAATTTCATTCTGGAGGTTTTTGATGCTTATGTCATTAGGGTGTTTAAGCAGAGAGTCCGTAATAGGAGGTTCACAGAAGACATTGCCTTAAATCCTTCGACTATAGTCACCGAGCTGTTCGAGATGGCCAACTGTTATGTGGCTGCTGCTGAAGCAGTCGAGTGAGCAAAACCATCGACCAAGCCAATTGAAGTACCAAAGAGGTAGATGAAGGTAGCAAAAGAAAGGAGAAGGTCAAGAAATCCAAGAACAAGGTAAAAGATCAAAAGCCTCAAGCTAGAAGTTCTAAGGAGGTCTTGGCCATGGGTGAAAAGGAGCCACGGAATCCCAAACTATACTTTGATCGGGGCAAGGCCAAAATCCCTGTGCAAAAAGACAGTAAGCCTAAGTGGTGTCCCTTTCATAAAAGAGAAGGACATGACCTTCGCAACTGCCAAGTTTTTCAACGAAAACTCGAGGACTACTACTCCAGTAAAGGACCACTCCCTACACTCATAGAGTTAGGACAAATGAGTGGTCAGAAGCAGTCGGACGATGATGAGGAGATGCTATTCTAGAATCTGAAGCATACCATTAAGCACATCTATGGAGTATCTTTGGCATAGGAGTCAAAACGATGGTATAAGGCTGTCACAAGAGAGATAAACTCCATTAACCCTTCTCTTGTCAATTATCTTCCTAAGTGGTTGGAAGTCACAATCTTCTTCGAGAAGTGTGACTGTCCGATCCCTTTGAGTCGATCAGGTCAGTTTTCAATTGTGGTCAAGCCCACCATCAATAACTGTCTAATAAATCAAGTGTTGATCGATGGTGGTAGTTCTTTAAATATTTTATTTGTAGGTGCTCTAGATGAGATGCAAGTTCCTCAGACTAGATCATACCAGGGTCTTTAAACAAGCCAATTGGCCAATTTTCTCTTCCTATTATGTTTGGCTCCCAAGGCAATTTTAGGACAGAGAAAATCTCCTTTGATGTGATCGATTTTGACACGGCGTATAACACCATACTCAAACGACCAACTTTGGCATGCTTTTTGATAGTTGCTCACTATGCATATCAATATCTTAAGATGCTAGGTCCCAAACAAGTGATCATAGTCTGCTATGATAAAAAGATGGTGCTTACATGTGACCGCAAGTCTCTCAAGATGGTCGACCAGTTACCAACTCGAGAAGCAAGTAAGGAGTAGCCTTCGACAAAGCACTTGAAGTCTAAAGCTGTGCCAAAGCCGAATGGGCAAGTCAAAAATGTCTCTCTGAATCTAGAGGAGCCTTCGAAAACCGTTCGCATTGGGGTTACTTCTGACCCTACATAGGAAGACACCCTTGTCACCTTCCTCCGGGCAAACGCAAATGTTTTCGTGTGGCAACCATCCGACATGCCTGGGGTCCCCATGGAAGAGATTAAACATAGGCTAGCTCTACGGCCTAACAAAAAACCCGTAAAACAAAAGTTACGGAGATTTGCACCTGATCAGTGGGAGGCTATTAGATCTGAATTGGACAAGCTACTGAAAGCATGCTTTATAAAAGAGATTAATTACTCAGAGTGGTCGGCTAACCCAGTAATGGTTAAGAAATCTAACGGTAAATGGTGTATGTGTATAGATTATACTGATCTTAATAAAGATTGTCCAAAAGATGATTTCCCTCTTCCGCGTATCGATCAATTGGTTGACTCCACTGCTGGTTGTGAAACATTAAATTTTCGAGATGCATACTGTGGTTATCATCAGATTAGTATGTCTCTAGAAGATGAAGAGAAGACCATGTTCATCACACCATTTGGAATATTTTGCTATGTCAAAATACCATTTGGTTTAAAAAATGCTGGTCCAACTTTTCAACGTTTGATGCAATTGACTTTTTTCTTCAACTAGGCTAAAATTTGGAAGCCTATGTTGATGATTTAGTCATAAAAAGCATCAAACGACTTAATCACATTTCAGACCTATAGGAAATATTTGATAACCTCAGAAAACACCACTTGAAACTCAATCCTGAGACGTGTGTATTCGGAGTTTCTTCGAAAAAAATTGCTTGGATTCCTTGTTTCAGCAAGAGGTAGGAGGCAAATCCTAAAAAGATAAAGGCTATTTAGCAAATGTGCCCTACGACCACTAAGAAAGAAGTCAAGAAACTCACAGGGTGTATCACGACTTTAAGTTGTTTTATCGCATGACTAGGGGAAAAAGGACTTTCTTTCTTCAAACTTCTAAGGAAGCACGAGGGGTTTGAGTGGTCAAAAGAGACTAACGATGCCTTCGAGAATGTCAAGAAATATCTTATGAGTGCTCCTGTTCTGGTTTTTCGAAACCAGAAGATACGTTCTTAATATATCTAGCTGCCACACCACAAATAGTAAGTGCAGTACACGAGAGCGTCCAACGACCAGTCTACTATGTATGCAAAGTTTTACATAGGCCTAAGGATCGCTACTATCAGGTTCAAAAACTTTTGTATGCTCTCCTCATGTCTTCGAGGAAACTGAGGCATTATTTTCAGACGTACAAAATTGTTGTGCCCTCTGAGTTTCCGTCAGGAGAGGTCCTTCAGAACTGGGAAGCAGCGGGATGCATGGCAAAATGGTCGGTAGAACTTGGGGAGTTGGCCTCCATTTCGTGTCCTGAATGGCCCTTAAATTCCAGATCTTGGCAGACTTTGTCACCGGATAGACAAATCCTAAACCTGTTCAGGATCCCAGTACACTTTCCATGACCAGTGGATAATATACTTTGATGGGTTACTTACGCTTAATGGCTCGGGGGCTAGGGTGATCCTAGAATCTCTTACAAGAGAGACCTTAAAGTATGCCATTCAATTTAACTTTTCAGCCACTAATAACGTGGCTAAATATAAAGATTGTTCACTGGTATACGAGCCGTGAAAGTGCTCGGAATTCGTCGACTACTCATGAGAGGTGACTTTCAACTAGTCATGCATCAGGTCGGGAAATAGTACCAATGCTCTAGGATGACCATGTCTTAGTACTTATCGAAAGTCGGAAAACTTGGGAAATATTTTTTCAGTTTTGAGATACTATATATCCCTCGAAAGGATAATTTTCTTGTGGACCAGTTAGCTCAAATGGCTTCTTCCCAATCACAAGTACCAACATGAGTCTTCTTGGAGCAACTCTAGAAGCCGTCTCTGATTGAAACACTAGAAACAACTCCTAATGAGACGCCCTCTCTCGAGTATGAGGAGACCTGGATGGAACCCATTTACGAGTATCTTTAGAAGGATTTAGTACCCGATGATGATCTCGAAGTAGATCGTTTATCCCACAAGGCTAAAATGTATGCTTTGGTCAATGGAGTACTCTATAAGCGAAGTACTCAAGGGGTTCTCATGTGATGCATATCGCAGAAGGAAAGATTACAACTCCTTCATGATATACATGGGGGCATCTATGGAGCACATACTTCTTACAGAACACTAGTTAGAAAAACCTTTCGATAAAGTTTTTATAGGACAACAACCCTTAACGACGCCAAAGAACTAGTCAAGAAGTGTATATAATGCAGTTTCATAACAAGCACATACACTAACCAGCTCAGGCTCTACAGACTATATTTTTTTCTTGGCCTTTTGTGACCTAGGGTCTTGACATCCTAGGACCATTCTCAAAAGCATCAGGGGGCTTCAAATTCCTTTTTGTAGCTATTGATACATTTATAAAATGGATTGAAACCGAACCTATCACTAGGATAACAACGGAAGCCACTAAAAGGTTCACGATGAAGAGTGTGATTCCTCGATTTAGGTTACCAAGTCAAATAATTATAGATACCGGTAAGCAATTATCTAGTGCAAAATTTCAAGAATTTTGTGAGAAATTAGATACCAAGTTATGTTTTGCCTCTTTCACCCATCCTCAAAGCAATGGGGCAATCAAAAGAGCGAATGGCTAAATAATGTAAGGGATTAAAACTCGAGTCTTTGACTAGCTTGTAAAACACTCGGGGGCTTGGGTACAAAAATTACCTTCGGTATTATGGGCAATTTGCATGACTCCCAGTCGGGCAACAGTGGAGCTCCATTCTTCCTAGTTTTTGGGGCAGAAGCCATGCTTTCTCTAGAACTAAAGATTCGGTCAATAAAGGTTGAGAACTTCAACAACTCCAACCAAGAGCAACTTTGAGAGGATGACATTAACCTAATCGAAGAGCAGAGGAATCAAGCATTAATCCATTCGACGGTCTATCAACAAGTAATGAGTAGATACTACGATCATAACCTTGTTGTAGGTGACTTGGTATTGAAGAAAATTCAATCCCAGTCTAATCGAAACAAACTTTCTCCCAAGTGGGAAGGCCCTTACACTATGGTCAAAGTTACATGACCAGGCTCTTACGACTTGCCATGGAAGATGGCCAGATTCTTAAAACTTTTGAAATGTCGACCAATTGCGTAAGTTCTTTGTATAACCTTTTCTACTCTTTCAATAAAGTTTTTAGTTTGTTCAATCGTTATTGTTGTATGTGGAGAAGAGCTTCTTTTACATTTGTTCATCTACCTCTGGTACATTCAATATGTTCAACCTGGTCAGAGAAAGAAACATCACCTAGTTGAAATCTCTCCTCTCTGTACGTGGTCCTACTCACTAGAAGGAGCTTCCTAGCGTCGCATCATTTTCAACTCTTGCTATCAGTAAACAAAAATTGAGTTAACGAAGAAAAGTTGAACGGATAAGATCTGTAAGTGTTTGTGCTATTCTCGCTTAGGCCTTCGATTTAATTAAACTTGGTCATAGAAAGGTAACATCACATAGTCGAAGCCTTTTCTTTTTGCATGTGGTTCTGCCCACTAGAAGGAACTTCCTAGTGTTGATTCGTTCCTAACTTTTGCTATCAAAACATGACAATCAAAGTTGGCAATGATAGTCGGATGAACTGCTCTAATCTCTACATACCATATTCTGTACTACTTGAACTTTGAGTGTTTGTCCTATTATCGTTCATACCTTTGATTTGATTAACCTGATCGAAGAAAGTTTACATCACCTAGTCAAAGCCTTTTGTTTCTGCATGTGATTCTGCCCACTAGAAGGAACTTTCTTGCATCAACTCATTCCTAACTTTTGCTACCAGAACATGACAATCGAAGTTAGTAATGATAGTCAAATGAACTACTCTAATCTCTACATACCTATTCTATACTATTTTCTTAGTTTATCCGTAAAATCTAAGTAAATAGTCAGGTGCTAGGATAGAGTTATCGATATAACTTCAATTCCTAGTTGTAATTTAACTTCTTTCATTTCTTTTTTGTCTTACGAGTACTAACTATTTAACAAGATGAATTGCAGGAAAAGGAAGAAGATTTTCATTAACAAAAGGTTTGTTTGTGCAAAGTTCCCTATTACAAACTACTTTGATGGAGGAGAATTGATTTGTATATTCTCCGTGATCTTCCAACCAGCTGGCTCCATTTCTTCGATTAGACAGGCTGCCTCTGCTTCAGAGTAGTTGAAGTCGTAATTGATCGGACAAATGTTGAGGCTTTGGTCACATGCCTTGAGTTTTGCCAAGGCATAGCTTACGGCACTCTTAACAGCCTCTCAAATTGAGTTAGCTTGGTTGGTCTTTAGAGTGGTTAAGAGCTTCTCTAAAGCTTTGACTTATCATCTGATCGTACTTGCATGAGTGGTCATGGTGTCCTCAAAATGTTTGATCTTCTCAGCACCATGCCCTCTGGGTAGATCATTTAGAAGAGAAACTCTGTGTTGAAGAATGGTCTTCATCGACTACGTCTCGTCTTGACTATGAATTGAAGCCTCAACGAGTTGCTTTATTTTGACTATAGCTTCTGCAAAGTAGAGTGAGACTTAGTTAGGAAAAATACTTTATAAAAGGACTAGTTAGTAAGGACTGGTCAAAGGTAAAGACTTCCTTACTTATTAGTCGAGACTTAAGCCTCTCGACTTCATCCTTATGCTGGTCTTCCAGTGACCTGATCCTCTGGCTTTTCTCTCTTTTATTACAAGTAAGCTCACCGATCACTTTGGTCTTTTCGTTGACTTCAGTGCAAAACTTACCCATTTTGACCTCTTTATTTGCAAAAAGAAAAGAGTTAGAGAAAGACAAAAGAGACATCCAAGTAAATAGTCGTAAGTTTAGAACTTACTATTTATTTTATCTTGCAACTTACTGGTTGCAGATTTGGCTTTCAAAAGCTCGACCATAAGATCGACATTCTCCTTCTTTAACTTCTGCGTCTTGATCTTCTCATTGTTGAGTGCGTTAGATAAGGCATTTTCATTGCTCTTAGACTTGTAAAGATTAAAGATAGACATAAAGAATTAGACTAGTGGCCAAAACAGAAAAGACTACATATGCTAGTAGCTTACCATTTCTTTGCTTGTTCACGTAGTTCAGCATTTTTCTGCCTTAAGAGCATGAGTTGTCTGTGGTATTCCGCCACAATGGCCATATCTTCCAGAGCTATCTGAATAAAGGAAGATAATGATAAGTAAGAAAAGTCAATTATAAATAACTGAGCATTAGATGCTTACGTTCATGCTTGTATGAGCAAATTTGGCGAGTACTCACTGGAATGCCTCTAGTCGATCGACCTCTTCAACCTTGTTCCATCACACTTTCTCGAGGCGCTCTTCATTGAAGACATTCCCCTTGTTGGGAATATCATTGGGGTGAAGAACTCCATCATGAGATTAACATGAGGAAGACCCACTATGAAAGTGGGATTGAAACACTCAGAGAAGAAATTAGGTTCTTCTTCTTTGACTACACTTCCTTGGAGATGAAGAGGAGCTATTTCGGTGTTTCCCTCCTTGGCGCAGTGGTCGGAGGTATTTTCTCCTTCACGACCAGGTACTTCTACCCCATCTTTAGCCACTTTTGCTTTTGTTTCTTCCACCACCTCGGTGGTCGTAGTCGTTTTAGCTTCGGTAGCAGTTCCCATCGTCGTAGTGGTTGTTTCTTCGATCACCTTCTCTACCATCTCTTCAACTGTGGCAGAGTCGCAGGAGGCTTCTCAATAGAAGTGTCCTCGAACGATGGAGGAGCCGAGCCAAAATTGCAAAAGAGAAGTAAGTTAGCATTTAAAAAAACAAAAGGGTAAGATGCTATCTTTATGCTTTCATTTCCATACCTTGTTGTTGTAGCTTTAATCTTGAATTTAGTAAGGGAAACATTTTGTAAGGAAAGTTTCTTCGATTTCTTCTCCATGGCCATGTATAGTCGTTGAGAAATAGGGTCATCTCCACCCACGTCTGGTCATAGATCCTAAGCAAGTGTTGCTGCTCCTTGTTCTTCTTGCCCCTCCTGGTGGTCGAGACCAGTTCCGACCACCTGAATGGTAGCTTCCTTCTCGATCATAGGTTCTGCCGTTGCAGCAGTCTCCTTCACAAAATATACAAAACTCTTCTAATTTTCCTTTTTGAGTTGCTTAACAAAGCCATGAGAAGTGCCAATTGAGAAAGTTTTGTCATTGTAATAATAGGGTACCTGATCTTAGGAGCTTGTTGCTCTAGTACAACTGCCCCTATTTTCTCTGCAACAGTCATATCTGTAATGAACTACTCGATGGGGCTAGTCGGTGCAGTAGGAGGAAGAGTAGCACTTGAGCTCACACTTTGCTTGTCGATAGTTTTCATTAGTCGACACCTCTTGGCCAGAGGAGCTTTGCCTTTCTCCGCCTCTTTTTTGATAACCATCAATTCGATCTCTTGGTCATCTGGATGGTTTTCCATACCAACTTTCTGCAACAAGGAAGAATGCTAAGTACTCGTTGCTTATGACTACGAAGTGGTAAAGATGAGATCAAATTTTTATTACCTTTAGGCATTCTTCTCTTTCCTTGGTGGATACATCCACCAAGATGTGAGGAGCCTCCACATCAAGTGATGGAGCCTTCTCATAGATAGCTTTGACCTGAGCATCAATCTCCCCCAGTGGAAGATTTGCATAGATAGATAAAAGTGGTCAGTAAACAGTAACTTGAAATTTAGAATCTAACTAAGAAAACGAGTCTAATTGTTACTTATCATCCTCGTAATCTCTAGTCGTATCCTTGGCCCCCCGAGTACACCCACATAGGATGTGCTCATTTCTTTAGGTGGCTGATACGACGAGTGGTGAAATCCTTTACCACATGCAAATCGATAAGCCCTGTTCCCCTTAGTTCCTTGATGGCTTAGATGTAGAGGGCTATTCGAGTAAGGTCTTTGGGGACCGAGTTCCAGAAAGAATTTCTCTCTACGACCTTCCCTAGAAAAGAAAGACTGTATTCGCTGGTTATCTCCCAGTACAATCATTTCTTTTTCTAGTTCAGCCATGAGGACCGAGTGAACAACTAGATGTAATCTTCTGTCTTGCTGTCATGAAGCATTGACCACAACTTCTCACAACCCCGATTTGTCTGCTCATTTCATAGTAGTACCAAAAGAGCTCTAAATCTAGAGGAATCCCAAGATAGGCTTTGCACAGGTACACGAACACACTAAACATGGTGATCGAATTGAGAACTAGGTTCATCAATTCCACCCCAAAGTGCTCGAGTACGACTGTAAGAAAGGAGTGAGCAAGAAGTCAAAGTCCACACTCACAGTATGCTTGAAAAACTAGGATTTGCCCAATCTCTCCCGATGGCCAATGTTTTCCGGCGGCTTCAATCCACTTCACATATTGCCTTGAAGGAATCTTCTCTACTTTGACCAAAGCTTTCATCTTCACGACATTCATCTCTGACACTGGCCAATTAGAAAAAGACTTTGTCGTTTTTCTTAAGTGATCGGTTTGGATTAGGAAGCAATTAGGGGAAGAAGGCTTGGTCTGTGGTGGAAAACTCGAAGGAAATTGGAAAAGAAGGGGTGTTGTGGCTACAGACCAAACAGAGAGAGAGATGGTAGTGGAGAGGTGGGAGTGTTCTGTCTCACCCTCCCCCTCATCTTGATATATATATTCACATGGGGTATACTTTTACAGTTATGCCCTTACATCCATACATCCCCATTAGGGGCACTTATGTCATTACACATGTTACTCTGGTTCTTATAACCTCCTAACAGGCCTGCTGGGCTTAGGTGGGGGCCACCCCTACGACAGGAGCCTCTCATGGTGAAGGGCTTCACAGGGCCGAAGCCATGCTGCCGAGTCCTTTGGCCCCCTCCGTCCCCTGCGGCCTGTGAATTTCTCCAAGCTTGTGGCTGGGGAGTCTGAGGTCTGGGATGGAAAGTGCCTTGTTGCAGCAGACGCGCGTGCTCCGTCCGCTATCCTTCGAACGGGTGGCAGCGGAGGCTGGCGCCTAGCTCGACGTAGACGCGCGCGCTCCGTCCCCTACCCTTCGAACGGGTGGCAGCGGAGGCTGGCGCCTAGCTCGGAGTAGACGCGCGCGCTCCGTCCCCTACCCTTCGAACGGGTGGCAGCGGAGGCTGGCGCCTAGCTCGAAGTAGACGCGCGCGCTCTGTCCCCTATCCTTCGAACGGGTGGCAGCGGAGGCTGGCGCCTAAGTTGAAGCCAAGGCGCGCGCGCTCCGTCCCCTACCCTTCGAACGGGTGGCAGCGGAGGCTGGCGCCTAGTTCGAAGTAGACGCGCGCGCTCCGTCCCCTACCCTTCGAACGGGTGGCAGCGGAGGTTGGCGCCTAAGTCGAAGCCGAGGCGCGCGCGCTCCGTCCCCTACCCTTCGAACGGGTGGCAGCGGAGGCTGGCGCCTAAGTCGAAGCCGAGGCGCGCGCGCTCCGTCCCCTACCCTTCGAACGGGTGGCAGCGGAGGCTGGCGCCTAAGTTGAAGCCGAGGCGCGCGCGCTCCGTCCCCTACCCTTCGAACGGGTGGCAGCGGAGGCTGGCGCCTAAGTCGAAGCCGAGGCGCGCGCGCTCCGTCCCTGCGCTGAGATCGGAGCTTGGCGCCGGTATGGTTGCGCTCCGGGGCTGTTGTGACCTTGCAGTCTGGTAGTGCGCTTTTAATGGCAGCTGGAATCACGCCGACGCCTGGCCTGGCAGAAGTCAGGCTGTCGCATCGTGCAGTCTGCCATTCTGCAGGTGGGGCACGTGGCGACTCACGACTGGTGCGTCGTGGGATGTGAGCGGTTGCGTGACCGCGGCCGTTCGCCTCGTCCCCCGAGAAGTTGGACGCGTGTTGAAGGCGTGGAGGCGTTGTGCGCTGCTTGGCCACCTACCCGGCACGGCCCTCTAGGCCCCGGCGGTTCTTCTTTCCAAATCTTGGACAGCCGAATCGCTGCGAATTTGATCCGTCTGTGCGTTGAGCCATATGATAGGCGAGCGGCCTTTATAAGGTGCTAGTGTTGAGGTGGAGGCACCCTTTCTTGCTTGGCTTTTTGATCTGCCGCTTTGCTTCCGCCTGTGCTAATTGTCACGCCAGTTGCTCCTTTCCCTGCTTCTTCTTCCCTTGTCGCGAAGAGCGATGGCTAGCCATGACGATGCCACCTACCATCCCCGCAGCGGTTCCTTGCCTAGCCAGGGCGAGGCGTCCCATCCTTCCAAGGAGTACAAACTGGTGCCGCGAGGGAGCTCGCGCGCCAACAAGTGGTGGGACGCCATGGAGCACTCGGGAGGCTGCTGCTCCCGTGTGCTGGGGAAGAGCCGCATGACTGAAGGGACGCTGCAGCGACTCGTGGACGAGGGGAAGATCGTGGATCGCAACGGGGCTCGCCTACCCCGCCGGGACGAGACGGAGCCGAAGCCCGGGGCCATGGAGGCGATTGTTTTCGTTGCGTTCTCCGATGCCGGCCTTCGAATGCCCTCCACGTTGTTCGTGGGCGAAGTCCTGCGGGCCTACAAGTTGGAGCTAGCCCAGTTGACGCCCCCACGCGATACTCCGCCTAGCTGTCTTCACGTGGGCGATGCGGACAGAGGGGTGGCGTCCCAGCGCGAGCTTATTCGCCACACTGCACGACGCACACTGTCGACCCAGAAAGGTTGACGGGGCAGTGTCCAACTTCGACGGTGTGGACTTCGTGCTCCGGGCGTCATGCGCGACGTTGTTCCCTGTGCCAGCCTCGTCGGGGCAATGGGCGTCCGGCTGGACTCGGTGGTGGTTCTACTACACCGTGACCGACAAGAGCAGAATGCAATGCCGAGGTGGGCCGATCTCGTTTAACAGTACGCCGAGTCTGAAGGCGGAGATTGACGACACGCGAAAGCTACAGAGTCTTGTCGGTGTCGCCCGTCGAATGAGCGTGCGCGACTTAGCCGAGGAGTTCACGATGTATGGGGCGGCGCCACTCTCTTCCCGGGGGAAGTATGTTGGACAGAACGGCCCCCGCGAGGACGGGTTCGATCCATCCGTATCTCGCCTGCTTCCGCCCTCCACTCCTTGTAAGTCGCCCAGCACGCTTTACGCGCGCCATTGTATCTGTTTGGCTTCCGCCTGACTGACGTGATCTCCTGCGCAGTGGCTTGGCTAGAAGATGCGGAGCGCGCGGTTGCGGTGCTCCTCGGCCCGTACACGCTTAAGGAGCACTAGGCTCGCGAGGCCGCAGTCAATGCAGTGCCGAGGTGCATCCGAGCGCGCGGTGCTGGAAGAGCTTCCCGCCGGGACTCCGGGCGCTCAGGACGGTGATAGCCCTACGGGGGTGTTATCTTCGCGACGCCGGGCCCGTTCCCCGGCTGCCGTATGCGACCCGGCAACCCCCCCGGCGGCTAGCACAGCTGAGACGGGGCGTGCGACCGGCGGTGGGCCTGGCCATACTGCTTCGGAGGGGCGCGCCGCCTCGGATCCCCCGGCACCTTCTACCGACGCCCACGAGCCCGTGCTCGGGCTCGCGGCCATCGTTGAGTTGGAACTCGTCAACCCGGGGGGTGGCGTTGTTCCTGGCGAGAAAACCACGGTTGAAGGTGCGTTATCAACCGCAGCGGCCGACGAGGGCGCGCCCCCTACAGAGGAAACCGTGGGGGCGACGGTAACCGGAGCTGGTGCTGCCGTGGAAGAATCGCCTGTGCCACCGCAGGCGAAACGCCCTCGGACTCAGTCCCCGCCGCCAGCGAGGGGTCGTTACGCCATTGCGGGGCCTTGCCGCGGGATTACGGCATCTGGCGCAGCCGAGAAGACCTTCTCCCCGACCGTCGAGGCGCCCGCCTCCCCCTGGGTGGTCGAACCGGCGCCACTTCCTACCGCGAGGAGGGGCGCAGGAGGTAGGCGTGAATCCCTTTCTTCACTTGACTTCGCGAGACTTTCTCCGATCTGCTCGCTCATTCTGCCAACATCAGACGAGACGAAGTCTCCCGGACGTGGCGAAGGATCGAGCAGCGGAGGTATGCGCGAAGTCAGAAGCCTTGTGCAGGGTGCCCCGCAGGTGTCCGCCGTTGTTGACGTGGCCGTGGCCTCGGTAAATCCTGGCGCGTTGGGGCCGGGGCTCGCTCGCTCGGACTTCCTCCCTCGCCCGGAGATATTTTGCGACCTTACCGCAGCCGCAGAGCGTGCCGACAACGGCCTCGACCGGGAGATGTTGTCGTCATGCGAGGGGGAACTCCTAGCGCTCGCGCTACAGGCCTCCGAGATGAGGGTAAATATGTGCGCTTCAGCTTTGTAAGGTACTGCTGGACGCCTGCTGATTTGTTGTTTTTGCCAGACGCTTGCCCTCAGCCGGTCCTTTGACGAGGCCCGCGTTCGGGAGCGGAGGGCTCTGGAAGCCAGCCTTCGTGAAGCAAGCAACGCTCTCGCCGCGAAGGATGAAGAACTTCGTGCGCTGGAACTCGAGGCCACGGGAGCCAGGTGCGCCGCGGCTGAGGAGCGCGCCGCCTTCGTGCAGCAGATCGCCGTCCTAGAGGGGGAGAACACCCAGCTGGCGGAGTCTGCTGCCGAGAATAGCCTCGTCCTGGAGAATGCGTCCACGTGGATGTGGCGGGCCATGGAGTCTCTGAACCAGGCCCTCCGAGATCTGTGCATCAGAGTGCCGGACACTACGCACGGGCCGGAGGCCCTGTCGGAGATGCTCGGGTTGATTGAGGAGGGGGCCGGCGTTGCTCTTCGTGGCGCCAGAACGTTTGGTGAGCACTGCGGCTATCTTGGTGCGTGCTTCGCCCTCGCCCTGCTTCACACTCGTGGGTGTAGACATACCCATGAGCTATCAAATCCTCAACTGGATCTTCCCGACCGACCAGAGGTCATGTCGGACGCCATCCGCTCCATCGAGCCTAGCCTGCAGAACTTCCATCAACGGATCTGGGGCCGCTTTGGGGAAGATGCAGCGAGGGTCACCGTGCAGCAGACACTGCATGGGGAGGGGACCTCCTCCAGTGGCTCGAAAGGGTCCTTCAGCGTCACGGCGACGGCGGCACGGGTTCGTCCGCACCGCGCCAAGGCTGAGCGGTTGGTCGGGTAGGGCAGGGGGATAATGCACCGGTTCTTACACTTGTAACCTTGTAACCCCCTTTGTTTTTGCAATGAATCCAAGTAGTATCTTATTGTTGGTGTTACCTGCCACTGAACGCGAAGGGGAGAAGACCTCCACACCTTGTTTATACTCCGTAGAGCGCGCAGGGAGGGCATCCGCGTCTTATTCAAAGTATGGACCGGCGCGTGCGGAGGCGAACCCCGCCGCTACGACTTTTTTATAGTCCGGAGACTCGCGCGTGCGGAGGCGGACCTCAACGCCACGTCTTGTTTAAAGTCTGTAGACTAGCGCGTGCGGAGGCGGACCTCGACGCTACGACTTCCTTTATAGTCCGGAGACTCGCGCGTGCGGAGGTGGACCTCGACGCTACGTCTTATTTAAAGTCCGTAGACTGGTGCGTGCGGAGGCGGACCTCGGCGCTACAACTTCCTTTATAGTCCGGAGACTCGCGCGTGCGGAGGCGGACCTCGACGCTACGTCTTATTTAAAGTCCGTAGACTGGTGCGTGCGGAGGCGGACCTCGGCGCTACGACTTCCTTTATAGTCCGGAGACTCGCGCGTGCGGTGGCGGACCTCGACGCTACGTCTTATTTAAAGTCCGTAGACTGGTGCGTGCGGAGGCGGACCTCGACGCTACGACTTCCTTTATAGTCCAGAGACTCGCGCGTGCGGAGGCGGACCTCGACGCTACGTCTTATTTAAAGTCCGTAGACTGGTGCGTGCGGAGGCGGACCTCGACGCTACGACTTCCTTTATAGTCCGGAGACTCGCGCGTGCGGAGGCGGACCTCGACGCTACGTCTTATTTAAAGTCCGTAGACTAGTGCGTGCGGAAGCTAAGCTCAACGCTACGTCTTATTTATACTCCGTAGAGTGCGCGCGGAGGCGTCCCCCCGCTGCATCTTATTTATACTCCGTAGAGTGCGTGCGGAGGCGACCTCGACGCTACGTCTTATTTAAAGTCCGTGGACTGGTGCGTGCGGAGCTAGGCTCGACGCTACGTCTTATTTAAAGTCCGTAGACTAGTGCATGCGGAGCTAGGCTCGACGCTACGTCTTATTTATAGTCCGTAGACTGTCGCGTGCGGAGCTGAGCTCGACGCTACATCTTATTTAAAGTCCGTAGACTGGTGCGTGCGGAGCTAGGCTCGACGCTACGTCTTATTTATAGTCCGTAGACTGTCGCGTGCGGAGCTAGGCTCGACGCTACGTCTTATTTATAGTCCGTGGACTAGTGCGTGCGGAGGCGGACCTCGACGCTACGTCTTACTTTATAGTCCGGAGACTGTCGCGTGCGGAGCTAGGCTCGACGCTACGTCTTATTTATAGTCCGTGGACTGTCGCGTGCGGAGGTAGGCTCGACGCTACGTCTTATTTAAAGTCCGTGGACTAGTGCGTGCGGAGGCGGACCTCGACGCTACGTCTTACTTTATAGTCCGGAGACTGTCGCGTGCGGAGCTAGGCTCGACGCTACGTCTTATTTATAGTCCGTGGACTGTCGCGTGCGGAGGTAGGCTCGACGCTACGTCTTATTTAAAGTCCGTGGACTAGTGCGTGCGGAGGCGGACCTCGACGCTACGTCTTACTTTATAGTCCGGAGACTCGCGCGTGCAGAGGCAAACCTCGACGCTACGTCTTATTTAAAGTCCGTGGACTAGTGCGTGCGGAGGCGGACCTCGACGCTACGTCTTATTTAAAGTCCGTGGACTTTGTTCTGCTCCGCGCGGACAGGGGATGCTTTGGGAACAGCAACCTTTATTGAACTCCCGTTTGCGCGGGCGAGCATCGCATAACAAAGGGCTGGTGGCTCTACGCTTGCTGCCCTGCTTCTAGGCGTAGTACCGCCGCAACCTGTCCGCGTTCCATGTGTGCCGGAGGGCTTGTCCTTCGAGCGTGGCGAGGCGGTACGCCCCCTTCGGCAATGCCTCCACTACGATGTATGGGCCTTCCCACTTGGACTCCAGCTTGCCAACGGTCTCCGCCTGGAGCGCCACTCTGAGAACGAGATCCCCAGGCTTGAACCCCCGCGGGCATATAGAGCGGTCCTGAGTACGCATTGTCTGCCGCGCATACTTCTCGACATGGTGGGCTGCATCTGCCCGTGTCCCGTCGAGGAGGTCCAAGGACACACGGCGCTCCTCTTCGGGTGCTTGGACGAGGACCTTCCGCGAGCCGGCCTTGATTTCCTCGGGCGTCACTGCTTCGTCACCGAAAAGGAGCTTGAACGGCGTGAACCCCGTCGGGCGCGTTACCGTTGTGCGAAGCGACCATAGAACGCTGTGAAGCTCGCTTGGCCACTTGCCCTTCGGCAATCCGACCAGGCGCTTTTTGATGGCGGCGGAGATGGCGCCATTCGCCCGTTCGACCGCCCCGTTGGACTGGGGATGCCCTACCGAGGCGAATCGGAGGGTGATGCCCATGCTGTCACAATAGTCTTTGAAGAGGGTGGCGTCGAACTGCAGGCCATTGTCAACCGTGAGCTCCCGGGGCACACCGAAGCGACATATGATGTTTTGCCATAGGAAGTGCTGCATGGCCGCAGAAGTTACTTTGGCCAGGGCGACTGCTTCCAGCCATCTGGAGAAATACTCCAGCGCGACTACCACGAACCAGAGGTCCCCTGGAGCTCGGGCAAGTGGTCCTACTATATCAAGGCCCCAGCGTGCTAGTGGCCACACCGGGGGAATGGGGTTGAGGCTCGTCGGGGGCCTGCGGATGATGCGCGCCATCCACTGGCACCCTTGGCACCGACGGACGAGGTCCTGGGCGTCGGTGATGGCCGTTGGCCAGTAGAAGCCTTGCCTGAACGCCTTGCCGACTAATGACCTTGGTGCCAGGTGGGATCCGCACACGCCCGCGTGGATCTCCGCCAAGAGCTCCTTTCCCCCTCGGTCGAGAGGCAGCGCAGGAGCGGTGCGCAAACCCCTCTCTTGTAGAACATCCCTTCGAACACCTGGAAGGACCGTGCGCGGTGCTGCAAGCGCCGAAGCTCGGCGGGGTCCTCCGGCTCGGCGATGCCTTGCAAGAAATTGAAGATGGGCTCTCGCCAATCTCCTGGCCGATCAATGCGGTGGACGAGTGCCGCGTCCCGGTTGTCCTGCGCGATGGCCGCCTGCGCTAATATCTCGTAAAACGCCCCCTCAGGGGGGGCAGTTGCTGGCTGGCCGCCTTAGCGAGGGCGTCGGCCTGCTCATTCTCCGCGCAGGGGATGGCCTTCACGATGACACCCAAAAAGTGCCTTTCCCTCGCCCTCACCGCCGCGAGGTACTTGGCCAACTCAGCGTCCTTGGCTTGATATGACTTGTCCACATGGCCAGCCACCAAGCGCGAGTCGGTGCGGACCAACACCCGTATCGCGCCGACTGCCTTGAGCTTCGCCAGGCCGAAGAGCAGCGCCTCGTATTCAGCCGTGTTGTTGGTGGCGGGGAAGGCAAGGCGCGCCGAGTATAGCAGACGCTGTCCTTCGGGCGTGACGATCACTGCCCCTACGCCCGCGCCGGCGACGCTGTAAGCGCCGTCGATTGTAAGCGTCCAGACGGGATCATCGTGCGTCTGGACGGGTTGAGCCGGCGGGGTCCATTCGGCGAGAAAATCCGCCAGGACTTGGGATTTGATTGCCGTTCGCGAGGCATACGTCAAGGAGAAGGGAGCGAGCTCGGCAACCCATTTGCCGATGCGCCCTGTGGACTCCTTGTTGTGTAGCATCTCTGCCAGGGGGAATGAGGAAGGCACTGTGATCGGGTGGGCCAGAAAATAATGCCGAAGCTTCCTGGAGGCCATGACCAGCGCGTAGGCGAGCTTCTCAAGCTCCGTGTATCTTGTCTTGGCGCCTTGGAGGGCTTCCGAGACAAAGTAGACGGGCCGCTGCATGGCGCCTTCTTCTAAGACGAGGACGGCGCTGACCGCGGTGGCTAACGCGGCCAGATAGAGCAGGAGGGGAGCCTCTAGTGCTGGGGCGACCAGAGTGGGGAGGCTTGCCAGGTGCTGCTTGAGCTCGTTGAAGGCCTTCGCGCAATCTCCGTCCCAACGAAATCCATCGCACCCGCGGAGTGTCTTGAAAAACGCCAGGCCCCGCTCCGCCGCCCTGGATAGGAAGCGGCTTAATGCTGCCATGCGGCCCGCCAGCCTCTGGACCTCCCTCGTTGTCTTGGGCGGCTCCATACCCAGGATGGCGTCTACTTTATCGGGGTTCGCCTGGATGCCCCGTCCGGACACGAGGAAACTTAGGAGTTTGCCCGCCTGCACCCCGAAGACGCATTTGTCGGGGTTGAGCTTGATGCCCGCCTTCCGGAGATTGTCGAAGGTCTCCTGGAGGTCCCGGCCATGCAGAGCAAGCTGCCGGGTTTTGACCACCACGTCATCGACGTAGGCTTCGACATTCCTCCCGAGCTGGGCGGCCAGGGCAATGGCGACGAGACGGGTGAAGGTAGCGCCTGCATTCTTCAAACCAAAGGGCATTCTGACGAAGCAGAATGTCCCAAGTGGTGTGATGAAACTGGTCTTCTCCTCGTCGTCTTCGGCCATGTATACCTGGTGGTAGCCGGAATAGGCGTCCAGGAAACTCATGAGTTCGCACCCAGCAGTGGCGTCGACCAGTTGATCGATGCGCGGCAAGGGGTAATTATCCTTCGGGCACGCCTTGTTGAGTGTCGTGAAGTCGATGCACATACGCCAGGCCCCGCTGGCCTTTTTGACTAGCACCGGGTTAGCGAGCCACTCTGGTGGACCTCGCGGATGACCCCAGCGTGAAGAAGCTTCGCCACCTCTGCTTTGGCCGCCTGCTGCCGATCCATCGACATACGCCGAAGCCGTTGCTTGACCGGCTTGGCGTCGGGGCGGACCGCCAAGCGATGCTCGATTAGTGCTCGGTCTACACCCTTGATGTCCTCCGGGGACCATGCGAAAATGTCAACGTTGTTCTGAAGCACTCGGAGCAGATCCCGCTCGACCCCCGGTGGGAGCCCCTCGCCGATGGACACAAACTGCCCCTCCGCCTGGAGCGGCACCTTCTTGACTCCGCCCTCGGGCCGAGGCTTGGGCGTCCATCCGGGGGCGGAGGGCCCGTCGCCGAGCGTGCCGGAGAGGGCATGCACCGGGCGATGCGGAACGCGGCTACCGACCTCGGCGCGTCTGGCCAGGTCCTGATCGCCGAAGACGGTGATAACACCCTCCGGGCCCGGAAGCTTCACACACAAAAAGGCGTAGTGTGGGATCGCCTCGAAGGAGTTGATGGCGGGTCGACCCAGTATGGCGTTGTAGGGATGTGGGATATCGACGACGTCGAAGATGACATGCTCGGTCCGGATGTTACCCTTGTTGCCCTCCTGACGGAAAGTGACCGGAAGGGACACGTGCCCCAAGGCCTGCAGCGGTTGACCCCCAAAGCCTTGAAGTGGAGCTCCCGGCTGCTCTAGCTGGCTTCGGGGGATCCCCATACGGTCGAGGGCCACTGCGAACAAGATATTCGCGGAGCTTCCCCCGTCGACAAGGACGCGCCTGACGTCACAGCGGGCTATGTGGGCCTGGATGACTAGAGGGTCTTGGTGAGGGTACTCCACACCCCTGGCGTCGTTGAAGTCGAAGGTGATGTTGCGGGGCGGCATCCACAGTTGCGGCTGCTCCCCGGGGGCTTTTGAGGAGGAGCCTCCGGTGATGACGCCGACGGTGCAATGCTGCGCGCCCTCCGTTGCGGTGGCTCGTATGGGGCTACCCCTTGGGTGCCCCGCGTGGGCTCCAGCGAGGGGCCGAGGAGGCAGAGCCCGAGACCCGGCCATCACCCTCCGCAGCTCCATAACCGCGGTGCATGCCCTTGTGTAATGATCACCGTAGCCGTGTACCTCGCACCACTTGCCATAGTGTAGGAGCTCTTGTTCTGCGTGGGGTTGGCCGCCGCAATCAAGTCCGCCTTCCGATCCCCGGTCTCCCCTCCGTGAGGCGGGGTCGGATCCTTGGCGGGCGCTCTCGGTGTCGAGGACATGATGGGCCGCCTGCGACCTGCGCTGGCGGCGCCGAGGTTTATGCCTGCTCCTTGAAGAGCCTTCCTGTACCCCGGTATCGTTGCCTCGGGGAGGGCCTCCTCGGGGCTCTCAGCTGCGGCCCTGCTTCGAGGAGGGACCACCCGCCCCCACTTCGCGCGGGGGGCGCTCCTCATGGGCGAGGCCGAGGGCGGTAATGCTACGTCTTCGCGCATCCTCCTCCGTCCGCGCGTACTCGTCCATTTTGTCGAAGAGCTTGGCGACTGTCTTGATTGGCCTCCGCGCGTTGTACTCGGCCATCGGGCCCGGACGAAGGCCCTGTATGGTTGCATTAACGACGGTGGTTTCATTAATGTCTTTTACTTGGCACCGGATCTTGGCGAAGCGCTTGAGGTAGTCTCAGAGCTTCTCCGAGGGTCTTTGCTTCACGGCGAAGAGTTGGTCCGTATCAACTCGCTCGACGTAGTTTCCTTGGAAGTTGTTGTGAAGGCGGACGCGAAGCTGCTCCCACGCGTAGATGGAGCCCGGCTCTATGGTAAAGAACCAAGAGAGCGCCGCTCCTTGCAGCGCGAGGGGGAGTCCCTTCGCCTTCATGGTGTCGTCTCCGCCCGCGGCTTCGATCGCGGTTTCATACACGCGCACGAACTCACGGGGGTCCGTGTCGCCTTTGTACGAGTCGACGGCGCTAGGGAGCTTGAAGTCTTCGGGCCATGCCGCCTGCTGCAGCTCCGCCGAAAGCGGGGACTCCGGATCTACGCGTCTCAGCGGCACGCGGCTAGATGCGGGGGCTTCGCGACTGTCCGTCCCCTCCGGCGTGGGCTCGGGCGCGATTAGTGGCGCGGCCTGCTGGCTCCGAGCCTCTTGTATATCTCGGACGGCTCCGCGAAGGTCCCCTAGTTCTTGCTGGAACGCGTTGAGGGCTGCTAGTAGGGCGCCTTCCACCGCAAGTGCTGTCGGGGCCGCCGGAACACCCAGCGGGCAGGTCGGTGCAGGGACCCTCGCCGCACGATCTCCGGATCTGCCGGATGCTTCGTTGCGGCTACCCCCGGCCGTCGGATCCGCGCTGCCGGCGAGGGCGGCGGGGGCTGTCGTTGTAGCGGCGCTGGTGGGGCCGGTCGTTGTAGCGGCGCTGGCGTGGCCGGTCGTTGTAGCGCGAGCGTCGACGCCCGCGACCACTGCGCCTATGCCGCCGCCAGCTCCTTCGGCGGCCGATGCCGAAGCCCTGGTATTCACGCGCCGCTCCGATCCAGCCGTCTTCCTTCCCTTCGCCGCCGCCGACGAAGCTTTTTTCGGTGCCATCATTCTTCTTCGGTCTTCAGGCTTGCTCCTGTCCTCCCCACGGACGGCGCCAACTGTTGTGGCTACAGACCAAACAGAGAGAGAGATGGTAGTGGAGAGGTGGGAGTGTTCTGTCTCACCCTCCCCCTCATCTTGATATATATATTCACATGGGGTATACTTTTACAGTTATGCCCTTACATCCATACATCCCCATTAGGGGCATTTATGTCATTACACATGTTACTCTGGTTCTTATAACCTCCTAACAGGCCTGCTGGGCTTAGGTGGGGGCCACCCCTACGACAAGGGGAAATTAAGAAGCCCAAAAGATCGTCCCATGTTAAGTTTTTATAACCGTTTAGGTCAATTACCAATCTCAGAAACCCAATGGTTGCTACCTCTAAAAAATTACACCAAATGGATAGATCGGTGAGAGTTGATTGGAGTTTTAAAATTCCTCTGTTTGAAACTAGCATGTATTTACAACTCAAGTAAAATTACCTTTTTGACCAAGTTCACTTCTGGCCAAATTAAATAAAAAAGGCTTACTTTCAAGCTTCGGTCATCTACGACATTCTTTCTCAAGTAAGTTATTTTTCACTTGAAGTTGGGGGGCTAGATGATGAGGATATAACCAATCCTCAAATTATTATTTATCTGTAAATAATATGGTTACATCATTATATTCCTTGATTATATTCCTTATCTATAAGGGAGAGATTTTACAAAGTAGTTGTAAGCTCTTTTGCGATAACTCTTTAGTTGTAGGCTCTTTTATGACAACCCTTTAGTTGTAGGCTTTTCTACGACAACTCCTTAGTTGTAGGCTCTTCTACGATAACTCCTTAGTCATAAGTCTTCTACGATAACTAGTCCTTGGTCGTAAGCCTTTGATATGACCATCTCATAGTCGTAAGTTCTTCTATGATCATGAATAATCGTAAGTTATCTTGTGATCACTTTGTAGTCGTAGATCCCTCTATGACTAAGCCAAACTCTGACTGAACTGTCTACGATAACCCATTGCATCGTGGGCCTGTATGATAGGGCGGTTAGTAGGAGTATTTATTCTCTAGAATAAGTGCACATAACTTCACCCTGGCAGAAACCGCAATATGATGAGTGAGATGCCACGTCTCTAATAGCTCCCGTCGGGCGGTTATCATTCGAAATGTTAAGGCATCTCTTCATAAGAAGAAACTGCCTTCGCCATGCAAGCTATATAAAGGTGGATGTCAGGGAGAAGGAGAGGAGGATCGAGGACCAGGATAGACCCCAGGGAGAATAGAAGTAGAGCAAGACTTTCTGCATTGCTTTGTCCATTGTAATCAATTCATTGAGTGATATCCACACAGGAGTAGGGTTGTTATTCTCTCAGTAGAAGGCTTGAGCCTGTATAAAAATCGATGTGTCTTTTCTCTACATGATCGTAGCTAGGTTTTCAAGAGTTCCCTTGAACACAAATAAATCATATGTAAGATTAATACTAAAACATTGACAGAGTGTTTGTTTGGATCCAAACCAGACTGTAACATGCTAAGAACCTTTGGTTGCGCGTGCTGGACACATCTTTGCCCAACTTGAGTTTCAATCCTCTCATTATGTGTTTCTTGGCAATAGTACCATGCATAAGGGGTACAAATGCTTAGAACCTAAATCTGGGCGCATATATATGTCTAGAGATGTCATTTTTGGTGAGCATGTGTTTTTGTACACCTTCGCCTAGCTATGCATTGCCTTTTAACCCCGAATCTATTCCATGGACGGATCTATAGTAGGTAAGGGTGTTCAGCTGAACACCCAAAATTTTTATTAAATACTAGGTATATAATAGGTATATTAAATATATATACTATTAGTTATGTTAAAACTATATTTTTATGCTTGCAAATAAATTCAGTCCGTACTCCCGGTATCTCGCGCACAGCCATGTAATACATTAGACCCATTTTTCTTTCCACCTCAACCCTCCTCGGGCCCAAAGAGGTAAAGATATAAACAAAATCCTAACATTTATTCCATTTCTCATCTTGTGGCTGTCTGTGTGGGAGGCGGCTTTGGCCTTCGAGTGGTGAGCGGAGGAGGTGCAGGCTAGAGGCGAGTGACGACCGACGGATGCAAACGTGGTGCCATGATGTGACGACAATCATGCGTGAGGTGGTGTGTGGTGCAGGGTGAGCGTGTGGCAGCACAGGCGAGCAGAGAGGTATCGCGGGCAGTGGCACAACGAACACGGAGGTAGGGTGCAGGCGACAGAAAGGGAGCAGCGCGGTAGCTGGGAGGAAGCGTGGCATTGGGAAGTGAGTAGCACCTCCAACTTATTGTCATCGTCCTCTCTTCAGATCTAGGTGTGTTCCACCCCACTCCACTTATTTTTTTTCTTGGTCTATTTTGCTCCATGGAAGGAACATACAATTTTCTCTTAGATGAACAATTTTTGCTGATGGGGAAATAGTAAAAAAAAGGCAAGATCAACAAGATATACAACTCTCATTTATCTCTATAATTTGTTGTTTAATTCATATAATTATGTTCGCCTTATGTCGCCCATTTCCTCATAAGAAATTATTCATTTCTGTAATTTATGTATTTTTATTATATCTACATACACGTATCGTTGTATCGGTGTTTGGGGGGGGGGGACAGTGCGCTGCAGTATCGACGTATTCGAGCAATGTAGCTCCGAAATCCGAACACCCATCATAAAAATCCTAGGTCCGCCACTGCATCCATCCCATTGTCACCATGTGCTGCTCAACATATGGATACTCCATCATCTGTTGGGCCTACTGATCTTGTCTTTGCAGAGTCCTCACAGCAAGGGAGGCCAGGAGACAATGCTACTGCCACTTCAGCCTCTGCTGGTGGTGTGGCACTCGGTGGTGTGGCACCTGTTGACGCTACTACTGTGGTAGTGTTTTCCCCTGCCGCAGTGTCTGCCACTGCTGCTGGGTCACCTGCCGCAACAGCCTCAGCAACCTTCATGTCCACTACCAACGCAGGTGAAGATGAAACAGATGAGCAGAGGCATCCTATGCATACAAGACTACGTGACAATATCATAGTTATCAAAGAGTTCAAAGATGGCTGGGTCAGATACAATGCTAATGGACAGCAACGAGCACTCATTGCTCATGCATATGTGGAACCACAGAATTATCTCGATGCCATGCAAGATCCCAAGTGGAAAAATGCTATGGATGTTGAGTACAGTGCACTTCTAAAGAACAAAACATCAAGGTTGATGCCACCAAATCCAAGAGCAAATCTGATTGGTTTCAAATGAGTATTTAAGGTCAAAAGGAAGACAGATGGCAGTGTGGATAGATACAAGGCATGGCTAGTTATGAAAGGATTCAAGCAACGATATGAACTAGATTATGAGGACACATTTAGTCCTTGTAAAGCCTTCAACAATTTGACATGTACTCTGCATTGCAATGTCACGAGGCTAGGTGCTATAACAGTTGGACGTGCAAAATGCCTTCTTGCATGGGTTCCTTGAAGAACAAGTTTACATGAAACAGCCTGGGTATGAGAATCAGAAACTTTCACATTATATATGTCACCTTGACAAAGCATTGTATGGGCTCAAGCATGCACCTCATACATGGTATGCAAGGTTGAGTTCTAAGCTTCCAAAGTTGGGTTTTGCCCATTCTAAAACTGACACCTCGTTGTTTATTTTCCATGAAGCTGGAATCACCATCTATATGCTAATCTATGTCAATGACATCATATTTGTGAGTTCATCTGCTCGGGTAGTTGTTCACTTCTTGGATAGTTATAGGAAGATTTTGCAGTCAAGGACCTCAATGATTTGAACTACTTTCTCGGCATTGAAATCACCAAAATTCATGACAGCCAAGTTTAACACAACACAAGTATGCGATTGATTTGTTGAACTGAGCTAAAATGGCGAATTGTAAACCAATCACCACACCAATGGCTGCTACAGAAAGGTTGTCAAGATCTGAAGGAAATTTGTTGTCGGCTGAAGGGCATCAAATTATAGAAGCATGGTGGGTGCACTACAGTATCTGATATTGACCAGATCGGATCTTTCATATCCAGTGAACAAGGTTTGGCAGTTCCTTGCAGCGCCAACTAGCTCTCACTGCAGTGCCGTGAAGAGAATACTTCGGTATTTGAAGTTAACTGTTGATACTAGTTTGGAGATCAAGAAGTCAGAGTCGACTCTTCTTAGTGCATTCTCAGATGCCAACTGAGCAGGATGCCTTGATGATAGGAGATCCACGAGTGGATATGCAGTTTTCTTTGGTTAGAACCTAATATCTTGGAACTCTAAAAAACAAAATGCAGTATCCCAATTGAGCACAGAAGCAAGTACCAATCTCTTGCAAATGCCACTGCGGAACTTATATGGCTACAATCTCTACTTAGAGAGCTCAGGATCTTCCAGGCTAGACCGCTAAGTCTGTGCTGTGACAACCTCGGAGCCACTTACCTGTCAGCTAACCCAATGTTTCATGCTTGCACAAAACACATTGAGGTTGATTTCGTTTTGTCAGGGAAAGAGTGGCTTGGAATGTGGTTGACATTAGGTTCATATCATCTCAAGATCAAATTGTAGATATCTTCACAAAGCCGCTACCAAATTGGCAATTCTCAATTTTGAGAAGCAATCTCAATCTTGTATGACAAGTTTGGATTGGGGCAGGCTATTGGGAGTACCGGTTTGTGAGATAAGATCAGAGATAGATTATGTTGTTAGGATTAGTTTGTATAGATAAGACCGAGCTTATAATCCTGTCACAATTCAAACAAATGTAATCCTGGTTTTTGGGACTGTAGCTAATCCAGTACCTTGCTGTGATATAAATGTATGTTCACGGCTGCCGCTGTTGTGTGCAGCAACAATTCTTCTCCTTCCTCAACTCATTCAGAGATCGTTTACCAACCACGCCACTATGGATGATACTTAATTAATTTGATGACGTGTTAACGTTTGCAGACACGTCAAACTGCCGTCCCATCTCAGTCGTTAGTGGTTTTTGCGTCATATCCAACTCTTAATGCTTAAGGCAGTCTTGGACGTCTCTCTTTAATTTCTTTGATGTAAATATGTGATCCAAGTGCATCCGGACAATGACTAACACAATCAGCTACTTTGAATACATTCGTGAATGGCTTTCTTTCTTGTAGCAAAAAAAAGAAAAAGGAAAAAAAGATGAACATGAGATTTGTAGACCTAGAACTGAAAGTAAAGTATCAGGTGAAAATATGCAGATAATGAGCACAAACTGATAGATGGGCTTAAAAGTTAGAACACAAACCAGCAGAAATTTTAGGGGTCTCTTTTTTTCAGACGCGGTTGGTTCCTAGGCACGAAGTTACCATTCTATTCTAGCACTAATTCTACCCTTGACGGTAGCAGTAATCCAGCATATATCTTGGTGATGCATATCAACATCATGATGGATATCTTGCATCGTCTCCAAGAATCTGTTCATTATACTGTCTCCCAAATTTGGCTGATTGGATATCCTGAAAACAACAGTGCCACAAGGAAACTACAGCCGCACACCGCAGTCCTCTCCAAAGGAGAATATTTATCCTGTTGATGGTTGCTGTTGATCATATATTCGCAATCATGAGGGCTATGCCCATCGACGCACCGCGTCCTACCTGAAAAAAATAATTCTCATCAACTTTGCCCTTGATTACTCGTATCTGACCGAATGGTCGGGCCAATCATGCTGGCTAGAGACATAGTACTTAGTACAGACACGGCATGTCACGGCAGTAAAATGATCATATCGGTCCGGTCCGACTGGACGTACCGTACTTAGATCAGAATCTTGGTAAGACGGTCTGCTACGGTATAAACAGTAACTCTCATATGGTAATACTGTAAAATTATTTATAGTTAGCAGTAAAATTACTTGTACTAGAGTTACTATATTCTTCTGAGCGCGGATAATTACTTGTGGTTAGCAGTAAAATTACTTATGATGGGGTTAGTGTATTCTTTTGAGTAGGGCTGAAAACGAAAACGGTAATTCTCGGTTACCGAAAATCGTTTTCGAAAAATTACCGATTTTTTCCCCTAAACGGAAACGGTGACGGTAACCGATAAAACGGAAACGAGAACGGTAAAAATATCCGATAACGAAAACGAAAACGATTTAGCTCTCTTCCGATCGTTTTCGAAAAATACCGTATTTAATCGGTAATTACCGTCGGTAATTACTGATCTCCACGTGGCCGGGAGTACCGGGACTCTCCGCAGCTCCGTTGGACCGTTGAGGACTTGAGGCGCTGAGTCCAGGGCCCAGGCGGCCAGGCCCATGAGACCTCCCCGGTCGGCCGGTCCATTTCCGTCTGCCTTGAGGACATAATGAAGACCTTTGCACATGAATGATGGCTGATAAGACATTTTTAATGGAATCTAGAGCTCCGGAGCTAAGAGCAAAGAGCTTCAAGGGTTGGCATTCTAATAGCTCCGCTCTACAAAGCTGGGGGGATTCCGGCCCCCCAGCGATCCACGTCGCCCCGCCCGCGTTCCCCGGCCGGCGCGTGGCGGGGCGTTTTCGGTACGGCCGGGAGAGGTGATTACCTTCAGTTTTTCGGAAATTACGTAAAAGTCCTTTTTCCTCGCGAAAAGGTCCCTGCAAGTTTTTTTCCTAAAAAATTTTCTGATAGCGCCCCGCAGGTTTCCAAAATTACATATAGGTCCTTATTTACTTACGTACAGGTCCTCGGTTTTTTTTCAAAAACACCCTTTGCTTTTTCCGAAATCACGCATTTGTCCTCGATTTTTTTTAAAAACTCCTCACGCATTATCGCCTCTTTTACTTTGGTATATACAGTGGCTGGCGCGGTGTGTCGCCGCGCCTTTGAGGCTAGTTGCTAAAAGGCACAAAATTCTTGTGACTTCGAGCAACGTTAAATAAACAAACCAATTAGTTATCACATAAAATCATATCTGTGAAGCATCGATCATCTAAATTTGTTGATATGGTAAGGTAAACTGAAATCTTTTACATTTAATCACTGTAGGTATGCATTTACTACCTAAACATTTTTCTACTCTTGAGTCCCTGCAACAACAATCGAAATGGCATTTGTTGAGCTACGACCTGCGGGATTGTGCATGCTTTCTTGTCCGTTGATCCAGCAAATCTCTATCTCTATCATACCGAACTGTTTTGTATTAATGAATTCTCTTTTAGTACAATGTTAGAGTTCAAATAAAACGAACGGCGCATTTGAAAAAAAAATACTGGCCACCATTAGCAAGCAAGAAAAAACTTGCTTAGTCTCTTCTGGGTGAAAGAATCTACAAATGCGTGAACAAGCTATTGGTGGCCTAGGACATATAAGCAGCCTAGACAGACAGAAATATTCTCTGCTTTACTTAGGTATTATGAGTTCGCTGTTCGTGTGATGGATGGGATCGAACTGAAGTGTTGAAGTATGCCTGCTTCATTTAGTTGAGAATTTGTGATATGATGATATGAGTTCATGGCTTAGAATTGATTATGGTTGCATGTTTTCGCTTCCTTAGATGTGGAAAATATCGTATTTTAGCTATCGCTTTCATGATTTTCGATCGTTATCGATGCACTTTTGATCGAATAGTTTCGTTTCCGAATTTACCGGAATATCGATGTCGTTCTCGTTTCCGACAATATCGTATCGATTTCGTTTTCGAAAAAATTACGTGAAACTGAAAGTGATTTGACCTCCTACCGATCGTTTCCGACCGTTTTCAGCCCTACTTTTGAGCGTGGATACGTAACTTGGCAGTAAAATTATTTATGAGTGGTAGTAAAAATACTTGCGACTTAACGACTAAAAGTAACGACTGACAGTGAAATCAACGGGCCATTGGTGGTCTATTTATCCAAGCGTGCTCGGACCAGCCTGGCACAGCTCGACCTACCTCCGTGTTGTGCCTGGGTCAGAAGACAGATACGTGAGCTACCACGATAACTTATTCAGATCAACTATGCTGTGCTTAATAAGTTGTGCTCTATCCAAACTTACGCCATGCCAACCCATTTGGTCAAGTCTGATTTACTCGCACATGTGTCCTACCTTATTCGCGCGCGCACACACATAGCCGACTAGCTTGGCCACTACAGAAGAGAAGAGAAATATATTCCCATTTCCATTCACTTGGAGCAAAAACAAAAAGAAAGGAACCAGAAGATAGCACCAACTTTTTCTCAAGAAACAAATGGCTTAGCAAAAGCTGCACTTGGCATGCTATAATTCCACTCCGATCGTAGCAAAAATTGCAGATAATTCTACAAAAGTATGTTCTTGATTGCTGTTTCATGTCAATTCCTCCCTGCTCCGTTCGTCATGGCAAAATTACAGATAACCCCACAAAAATAAGACTTTGATCGGGGTTACGTTCCTTGTGGAGATGGTTCTCCAATCCTATTTGGCGGCATTAAAGCGCTCCACTTTTTCGAGGAAACCAAAACAAAAATGTTCTGCGTTTTGATCCGTCAACAATTCTGAGCCACACTACTCTAGTCATCACACCGGGCATGAAAATAAACCTAAAACTAAGAAAAATGGAAGCAAAACTCACACCACAGGGATGTGGTGCTCATCTCTGTCTCTGACTCTCACTGTGATTACCATTCTCAGCGACTTCGATGCTGGCCATGGCGACTTCTTGCGCCTTCTTCTCTTCACCCTCTCCCCTGTTGCTACGGTCTCCAAAGGAGGAGGCTCTGCTTGACATGGGCGTGGCCAGGTACGTCGGCTTCACGTCCCCGGCCATGATCACCAGTATCTTCTCCTCCCATATTGGCGGCGGCAGGTCCGTGGCCACCGGCTTCGCGCTGTCGGCAGCGGAACCGTCGTCGTCGCCACGGCCGGGGACGCCGTCCAGGTAGCCGGACAACTTCCAGTACGAGCATGCAAGGATGAGGAGGGCGAAGGCGATGAGGCCGAGCATTGCGGCCAGGCCACCGAAGAGGTACGGCACCGGTGAGTGCCACGCGGAATGCGCGGCGCCGCCGCCGGCCACGGGGGCTACCACGGCCTTCGCCGCCGCCGCCGCCGTCGCGTTGAAACCTGCTCCTGGCCTCATTGTTTCTGTTCTTCTCGTATGCTTCTCCTCTGAGCTAGGAGCAGTGTATACTAGTTGGTTTTGTGCTGTTCTTGAGAGGTCTGCTGCAATGGTGTGAGCGATAAATGCAACGGGTAGAGGGTTATTTATAGTGAAATACTAAAAAATACTATAGCGTTTTTCAGCCAACAATGTTATAACTTGTGTTCGTCCAATCCAAACCATCCACAGCTCTTACCTCCATCTTATCCCTTCATTTTCCCCTTCCTCTCAGCCAACTCATCTCGATCCAAATCCCTTCACCTTATCCCTTCCTCTCTCTCTCTATCTCTCTCTCCCTCACTTGGATCCAAGGTGGCCGGCGAAGGAGAAGCCGAGGCAGTGCACAAGCCAGCGAAGGAGTAGAGGCAATGCCGGGATCGTGGCTAGAGTAGGAGCCAGCCGCAGCATGGTAACGGTCAGATGAGGCGGCATAGCTTCACAGTGAGGCGACGGGGCGGCTCGTTGCCGGAGGAGAGTCGGTGAGGCCGGAGGAGTAGCCGTGGCTCGTGACCAGAGGAGGAGGCAGCCCTGCTTCACAGAGAGGCAATGGCGTGGCTCATCACCAGAGGTAGCGGGGAGGAGGAGCCGTGCCTGGCAGCGACGGCGCAGCAACTAACCCTGATAGGCAGTGTCCATCTAGGCTGTTATACCGGAAGTTTCGAGCCTGTAGCTGGGCGCATCAGGCGGCAGCAAGGCGAATCGAGCGGTGGTGCGGAATGGGTCAGCGGCGTATGGATTTGGTGATGTCGCAGTGAACGACGATGATGTCGAGTGACCATGGTCTAGTTGAGCACCGACCCAACACACCGAAATTACCTTTTGACATAGTTCTTCAACCTTTCATGACTTGCAAGGGCTCAAAGATACATCAGAAGTTGGGGTTACAACAACTTTGCTCTGTCTGTTGGAGACCAGCTCTATGTCCTCTATTTCAACTTATGATTTATAATTTATGATTTTGCCTGAATAAATAAATAGGATGTCTTGTTCGCTGTCTTTTCAAAGTAATTTATCAGGATAATCTTTTCAAAACGACTTATCAACATTTGATTTATTTATATAACTGTTAATATTAAGATAAAAAATTATCAAATAAAACCATAAACCATCAGGCGCAGAAAAGAACCCGCTGTATAATATTGATCGGTTCAATGATGAGCATTACACTGAAATGAATCGGTCCCACTATTATTGCCCTACCTTTTTATACCTTTTTCGTGTTGCTTTTTACTGTTTAGTCTCTGTCCATGGGCTCTAGATGAAAATTTTCCCTCCGTGAATTTCCATGTGTGCCACGTAGTGCTGTGCTCCTATCACACAACGACAGCAAAGGCCCGGAGGAGCCATGGTGATGAAACTGAGGGCACTCACAATGAAATGATGTAATCAGTATTTACACCGTGTCATATAAACAAAATGATGGTGTAGAAGAATAATAAAGAAGACATATGTGTTGGATTAATTGGGATTGGCCCATTTTAATTTAGCAATTAATCAAATGAAATTCCTAGGCCCACAACTAATGCTAGGTAGAAAATTGTTTAGTCCCATATGGAGAATTGAATGGGAGTTACACCACTTTAAAAGGTGGAATGTGGTAACCCCCTTGTGGAATTGGAGAGAGCCATTACACGCGCTCGCTCGCCGCGCCGTGCCGTACGTACGTACGTACGCAGGCGTGTCGGGTGCGGGCGCGTTTTTCTTTATCTATTCAAAAAACGAAACGCACTGATGGCTGCCAGTAACGGTGCACGATTATGGCTGCAGTTACTAGTCTCTTCGTTTTTGCTGTTACAAAAGAGGGCTCTCCTCTCCATTCCAATGGGATACGAAAGAACAGAACTCTCTCTCTGTTTTCGCTGCTCTCTGCAATCTCCGGTCCAGAACCTTGCGCGCACAAGTTTCTGGGCGAGTAATGCGCGACTACTCAATCTGCGACGTCTTCTTCCTGATGGTGAATCGTTCGCGGGACTGCACTGCGAACATCTTCCTGCATCAAGCTTCTTCCTGCATCACGCCTTGATCGACTACATCGAATAGGCCATCATGACGACTGATGGTAACGGCGCCTCCGGTGTCTCCGGCACTGGCCCCGCCCGAGGGTATAATCCGAAACCTTTTCTGGTGTATTTGTTTCTGTGCGCTATGAATATGTTAATAGATGTTTCTGTTAGCTTATTCGTTAGCGAATATAAATACGTCGATGATAGATCACTCATGCTTGTTTATGTCATGTTTTATATGCTGAATTTCTGGATTAAAATATGCCGAAAATTGACTAGATGTTCAACAATCCAAAAACTTGATAGGTCTTTTTCGGTAGTTGGCTTTGCTGCGTCGCTTAAGCCACACCCTCCGTTTGATGGTTCAAATTTTAAGAGATGGCGTGCACGCGCGATCCTGTGGTTTACTGCCATGGAATGTTTTCATGTTGCACAAGGAAAGCCCGCTGAGCCTCTGTCTGATGAGGATGAACGCAAGTTCAATGTAGCGGATAACTTTTTCCGAGGTGCGCTTGTCAACATTCTGGCGGATAACATTGTGGATGTGTACATGCATTTGCCTACAGGAAAAGATATGTGGAATGCACTTGAGGCCAAGTTCGGAGTTTCTTATGCTGGCAGTGAGCTGTATGTCATGGAGCAGTTCTATGACTACAAGATGGTCGATGACCGTTCTGTAGTAGAGCAAGCTCATGAGATTCAGGCGCTGGCAAAGGAGCTTGAGAACAATAAGTGCGAGTTACCGGACAAGTTTGTGGCTGGCGGTATTATCGCTAAGTTACCACCCTCTTGGTCGGATTTTGCTACTTCTCTAAAGCACAAGAGGCAGGAGTTCAGTGTTACTGATCTCATTGGCACTCTTGGTGTTGAAGAGAAGGCGAGGGCAAAAGATACTCGTGGCAAGAAAGTTGCTGCTGAGGGAGGTTCTAGCGCCAATTTGGTGCAGAAGAAGAATCCTCAGGCTTTCCACAACAAAAAGAAAAATAAGCCTTTTGTCAAGCCCAAGGCTACCACTGAGTTTAAGAAGAAAGGTAAAGGAAAGGGCAGCTGCTTTGTGTGCGGTGATTCTGGCCATTGGGCTAAGGATTGTCCAGATCGCAAGGATAAGCAGAAGAAGTCTGCCAACATGGTTATTAGTGATGCTGGAGGAACATCGGGGTACGGTAATTATTTACCTACAGTTCTTTCTGTTTGTCAATCACCTGAGTGGTGGGTTGACACTGGTGCTAATATTCATGTTTGTGCTGATATTTCCTTGTTTTCATCTTATCAGGACGGTCGAGGTTGCTCCTTGTTGATGGGGAACGGATCGCATGCAGCTGTTCATGGTGTTGGTACGGTCGATCTGAAGTTTACTTCGGGAAAGACTGTGCAGTTGAAGAACGTGCAGCATGTCCCCTCCATAAAGAAGAATCTCGTTAGCGGATCTCTACTATGTAGAGATGGTTTTAGGCTTGCTTTTGAGTCCAATAAATGTGTCGTGTCTAAGTATGGAACATTTGTTGGTAAAGGCTATGAGAGCGGAGGTTTGTTCCGTTTTTCTTTGATGGATTCCTGTAATAAAATTGTGAACCATGTGTGTAATGATGATGATGAGTCTAATGTTTGGCATTCACGACTTTGTCATGTTAATTTTGGGTGTATGACGCGCTTAGCTAATATGAGTTTAATCCCGAAATTCACTTTGGTCAAAGGTTCTAAGTGCCATGCGTGTGTTCAATCGAAACAACCTCGCAAGCCTCACAAGGCAGCAAAAGAGGCGGGGAATTTGGCACCGTTAGAACTCATTCATTCTGATTTATGCGAGATGAATGGCGTGTTGACTAAAGGTGGAAAGAAATATTTCATGACGCTTATAGATGATTGCACTAGATTTTGCTACGTGTACTTATTGAAAACAAAAGATGAAGCATTGAATTACTTTAAGATCTATAAAGCTAAGGTAGAAAACCAACTTGAAAGGAAAATCAAGCGGGTAAGGTCTGATCGTGGAGGAGAGTATTTTTCAAATGAGTTTACTGTATTCTGCGAGGAACATGGAATTATTCATGAGAGGACGCCTCCCTATTCTCCTGAATCAAACGGGATTGCCGAAAGAAAGAACCGCACTCTAACTGATTTGGTTAACGCCATGTTAGACACTGCGGGACTTTCTAAGGAATGGTGGGGTGAGGCTATATTGACCGCATGTCATGTCCTGAATAGAGTTCCTACAAAGAACAAAGAAGTAACACCATTCGAGGAATGGGAAAAGAAGAAGTTGACTCTCTCATACCTGCGCACCTGGGGATGTTTGGCCAAAGTTAACGTGCCAATTATCAAGAAGCGCAAACTTGGACCAAAAACCGTAGATTGTGTATTCCTTGGTTATGCTATACACAGCGTGGGTTATAGGTTCTTAATTATAAAATCTGGAGTGCCTGACGTGCGTATTGGTACAATCATAGAGTCCAGAGATGCTACATTTTTTGAGAATGAATTTCCTATGAATAATGATGTACCTAGCTCATCTAGTCAAGAACCTATAATTTCCCTTGATTCCTTTGTGCCGATAGAACATGTTGAGGAAACGCCTATGGAAAATCCTGAAGAGGATAACAATGAAGTTACTCGAAAGAGTAAGAGACAGAGGATTGCAAAGTCTTTTGGTGATGATTTCATTGTATATCTCGTGGATGACACTCCAAGAACCATGGAAGAGGCATATTCTTCTCCTGACGCTGACTATTGGAAGGAAGCAGTACGGAGTGAGATGGACTCTATTATGTCTAATGGAACTTGGGAGGTCGTTGACCGTCCTTATGGGTGTAAACCTGTAGGATGTAAATGGATTTTCAAGAAAAAGCTTAGGCCTGATGGTACAATTGAAAAGTACAAGGCAAGGCTTGTGGCCAAGGGTTATACCCAGAAAGAAGGCGAGGACTTCTTTGATACTTATTCACCTGTTGCCCGACTGACCACAATTCGAGTACTACTTGCCCTGGCTGCCTCTCATGGTCTTCTCGTTCATCAAATGGACGTTAAGACAGCTTTCCTAAATGGAGAGTTGGAGGAGGAGATTTATATGGATCAGCTAGACGGGTTTGTGGTACAAGGTCAAGAAGGAAAGGTGTGCAAGTTGTTAAAGTCTTTGTATGGCCTAAAGCAAGCACCTAAGCAATGGCATGAGAAGTTCGACAAAACTTTGACATCTGCTGGCTTTGTTGTGAATGAAGCTGACAAATGTGTGTACTATCGCTATGGTGGGGGAGAAGGAGTGATCTTGTGCTTGTATGTTGATGACATACTGATTTTTGGAACCAACCTCAATGTGATTGAGGAGGTCAAGGACTTTCTGTCCAAGAATTTTGAGATGAAAGATTTGGGAGTGGCTGATGTGATTCTTAACATTAAGCTACTGAGAGAAGGTGATGGTGGGGTTACACTCGTGCAATCCCACTATGTGGATAAGGTCTTGAGTCGCTTTGGTTATAGTGACTGCAAACCTGCTTCTACTCCTTATGATCCTAGTGTGTTATTGAGGAAAAACCGAAGAATAACAAGGGATCAATTGAGATACTCCCAGATCATTGGCTCATTGATGTATTTAATTAGCTAGTGCTACGAGGTCTGACATCTCGTTTGCTGTGAGCAAGCTAAGCCGGTTTGTTTCAAATCCGGGAGATGATCATTGGCGTGCTCTTGAGAGAGTGATGCGCTATCTAAAGGCAACTGTGAGCTATGGCATTCACTATGCTGGGTACCCAAAGGTACTGGAGGGATATAGTGATTCAAACTGGATCTCTGATGCTGATGAGATAAAAGCCACGAGTGGATATGTGTTCACACTTGGAGGTGGTGCTGTTTCCTGGAAGTCTTGCAAGCAGACCATCTTAACGAGGTCAACAATGGAAGCAGAACTCACAGCGTTAGATACCGCCACTGTTGAGGCTGAGTGGCTTCGTGAACTCCTTATGGATCTGTCGGTGGTTGAAAAACCGATACCGGCTATCCTGATGAACTGTGATAATCAGACTGTAATTATCAAGGTGAACAGTTCTAAGGACAACATGAAGTCATCTAGGCATGTTAAGAGGCGGTTGAAGTCTGTCAGAAAGCTGAAAAACTCCGGAGTTATAGCACTGGACTATGTCCAGACAGCTAAGAATCTGGCAGACCAATTTACAAAGGGTTTATCACGTAATGTGATAGATAGTGCATCGAGTGAGATGGGCCTGAGACCCACATGAGTCATACCACAGTGGTAACCTGTTCTATGTGATCGGAGATCCCGTGAAGTAGGATGGTGAAACAATCTGTTGGTTGACTGGGAGGAGAGACCTTTACAGGGCTCATTTCTTCAGTGATGCGCTTCTCTCCTATTCTGTATGGCAGGTTGGTTTTTACCTTAATGTGATTCAAGTGGCTTTTTAAAGCAGAGATGTCGGCCTACAGGACATCTTAGAAAGAACACACCTATATGAGTTCGACTGCTGGTCACAGTCTATGAGATTTGGGTGATCTCTAGATACTCATGAATAGGCTTGGAGTATGACTTATACGCTCCAACCAGAGGGGATGTTTTAGGCAGCCTAGTACTAGTAAAGGAATTGGGTAAAGCTTGTTCGCACAAAACTGTCAATTCAAGGCATAGTCCATTGTTCAGTTGTGGATGAGTGTAACTCCTTTCCTAGGTGGATGTTCAACTTAACAGTCTCCATCGAAACACTGGTATATCAAACAACAGCAGAACTGAGAGCATTTCTCGTGTGCCTTGAAATTTGGTGGGGATTGTTGGATTAATTGGGATTGGCCCATTTTAATTTAGCAATTAATCAAATGAAATTCCTAGGCCCACAACTAATGCTAGGTAGAAAATTGTTTAGTCCCATATGGAGAATTGAATGGGAGTTACACCACTTTAAAAGGTGGAATGTGGTAACCCCCTTGTGGAATTGGAGAGAGCCATTACACGCGCGCGCTCGCTCGCTCGCTCGCCTCGCCACGCCGCGCCGTGCCGTGCCGTGCGTGTGCGTGCGTACGTACGTACGTACGCGCGCAGGCGTGTCGGGTGCGGGCGCGTTTTTCTTTATCTATTCGAAAAACGAAACGCACTGATGGCTGCCAGTAACGGTGCACGATTATGGCTGTGGTTACTTTCGAGTAATGGTTGCTGTTACTAGTGAATAATGGCTGCAGTTACTAGTCTCTTCGTTTTTGCTGTTACAAAAGAGGGCTCTCCTCTCCATTCCAATGGGATACGAAAGAACAGAATTCTCTCTCTGTTTTCGCTGCTCTCTGCAATCTCCGGTCCAGAACCTTGCGCGCACAAGTTTCTGGGCGAGTAGGCCTCCGGAACTTCGTCCGTTTGTGTACCTGCACGGGTAGGCGGGCGATCAAGTTTTTGGGGAGCGCATCAGCGCGACTACTCAATCTGCGACGTCTTCTTCCTGGTGGTGAATCGTTCGCGGGACTGCACTGCGAACATCTTCCAGCATCAAGCTTCTTCCTGCATCACGCCTTGATCGACTACATCGAATAGGCCATCATGACGACTGATGGTAACGGCGCCTCCGGTGTCTCCGGCACTGGCCCCGCCCGAGGGTATAATCTGAAACCTTTTCTGGTGTATTTGTTTCTGTGCGCTATGAATATGTTAATAGATGTTTCTGTTAGCTTATTCGTTAGCGAATATAAATACGTCGATGATAGATCACTCATGCTTGTTTATGTCATGTTTTATATGCTGAATTTCTGGATTAAAATATGCCGAAAATTGACTAGATGTTCAACAATATGGTAGTAGTGTTTTATACAAAACATTACATATTTGAAAGAACTAAGAAAGTTAGAAGATGAAGATTGGTAAAAAGGAGAGAGAAGATGTGAGATAAGAGGAAAGAAATTAATTAAGTGAGATGGTTGCTAGATATTATGTATTGAAAAGATTATTTCTAGTCTTATATCTATATAAGGTAGCAAGCTATAGATATTACTATATAGTTTCTATGTCGAGAGTGCACTGAGGGCAACTGGTTTATGTACATGTAACATTGTAACCAACTAAGTATTGCGCGCATCAGAGGATAATGTGGCGCATCACACTTTGTCATGCGCTGAAAATAGCTGTTATAAGTTTGACAACTCCTTCAGATAAGTTTATATAGTTGGAAGGTGGTCCACAAAACCATCATAGTTTATTTTGGCTTCTGTTTTTTTTTTTACTTTTCTACAGTAACTAAGTTTTAAACAGAGTGTCTTTTTAAGACAGAGTCTATTAATTAATAGCAACTTTATTTATATCGGCAAAAATTGCACATAAGTTTCTATTATTCTGTAATATCTCACGAACAGCCTAAAAGTTATAAACCATAGCTAAAAATCATAAGATATAGCCGTAAAAAACAAGCCCCCTGCAGCACGCCAAACACTTATCTCACAAACAGCCTAAGAGTTATAAACCGTAGCTAAAAACCATAAGATATAGCATTAAAAAACAAGCCCGCTGCAGCACGCCAAACACTTAATGCCAAAGTTGTTCGAGGTTTGAGTCTATATATACGCCCAAGTAGGTTTGAGTCTATACGCCCAAGTTGTGCTGACTGACGAACCAATTAGGACCGGACATACCTAAAATTTACCGTCTATATGTGCGGCCAGCATATCCCCTTCATATGCCATTGACGGCAAAAGACAAGAACTAGTGCCCCCAGAGTTCTCGACATACTGCAGGTACGTACGACACTTGCACCCAGGGCACGAACGTCCCACCTGTATGTGTTTCCACGCTAGCTAGCGCAGGTATGTGGGAGAAATTTTTTTCAGGAACCGGGTCCTTTCTACACCTAAAAGGACCTCTCCTATATGGTGAACACGTGAAATAACAAATCTCAAAGCAGCCTCACCCCTCCATTCCTCTCTCATCCTTGCTCTCTCTCCACCCCTTCTCTCATTGTCTCATCTCACTCCCCATCGCTGGTAGGGCAGCAACCAGAGACTAGGGAACGGATGCAGGAGGCAGTGCGGTCTCTTTGGTAGTGATATACTATAGGGGTAATCATAAAGATGATTATATCACTTTTATGTTTATGATTTTTTGAAAAATATATTATTTCATTCCTTGAATAAATGTCTTTCATATTGATCAATAAGTATGTGATTTGTTCGTGGAACTCTTTCTTCATGCTTTGATGTTATTCTAAATTATCCTTGATGTTATATCATTATGTGGGACAATTATGATTTACAGATAAGCACATGTATTGATTAATTATCATGTTTCACGGCACATGTTAGAAAACATGATGTTGGATTGACTCACCATGAGACATTGCGGGAATTGTTATATTCTTAAGTGTTATCAGTTGGTCTCATACATAGTGTATTCAGGATTCTTAGACCTGAGATCGTCATTGTTTTCTACATGTGTAATAGTTTACTTAAGGGTTACCGAACACTACTCCGTAACTGGGTGGTCATAAAGGTAGCTTTCAGGTTTACTATGAAACATATGAAGGAATACGAGCGATTAATATGGAATTTGCCCCTCTATATAATAGGAGAGATATCTTTGGCCCCTCAATATGGTTGGATTAAGGAAGTATATAGCCATGTTGAATGTGATTGATGAGTCAATCACAATTGAGTAATCCACTATAGGTTCGAGTGAATGATTGAGCTATCATAGGATGGCATGCTTCTCGTCTTGAGTTTGATATGATATCATGAGACAAATGGATCTATACATAATCACTATATAGGTTCGTCCAATATGGTTTTTATGTATGTTTGGGAGTCGTTATGTCCTGCTAGGGACCGCTACCAACTTATGGACCGGAAAGAAGTTTTCGGCCCATGGCCAATTATACATGAACCTACAGGATCACACACTTAATAGACTGAAACAATAAGGGTTCGGATGATAGTCTTCGAGTGGAATACGATCTCTACTCATATCGGATAAGGATCCAATTGAAGGCTATATAAGGAGAGGTGTGGGGCTGAGGGAGGCATCTCAAAACATACCCGTCGAGCATGGTATTCTATCGCTGGATGTGTGGGCCTCGGTAGAGGTGTTGCTACGACTGTGGTGCTAATCAGGACGATTGCGAGGAGGAGACAGTTGGCTGGAAGATGATCGACTACTACCACTACACCGACACGCTTTTTGTTGAATTGGCTGCTTCAACTTTACTTTTGCTACACTACATGTCTAGTGGTAACGATCCATGATCTCTTACTCATATGGCTTCCTGGTTTATGCGATAGAAAATTTTAATCTGTGCTAGTGTAGTATACTCGTATCCCAACACTCTTATGCACGATCGATGGCACAATGGACAGCAGGATCAGGTTGCTAGAGGTGAGGAAGACAATGGGATCTAGTGGCTATTGGCGAGGACAAAGTACAAGTCTTGTGCATGTCGACGATGAGCATAGGATGGCAGTCAGAGGAGTCGGAGTCCTCGAACATGTCCCCATCACCACCGCTAAGGATTTTGCCATCCCTGCCTTCGGATCCGCTGCAACATGCTTTTTCCCTAGCTTCAACATCACCTCGACCGGATCTCACTATCCCCACCACCAATGTGCGCAAAAGGCCGTGCTGCCTCCTCTACCCCCTACCCCTAGTCTCCAGCTGTTGGCCCACCATCGATGGGGAGAGAGATGAGATAGTGAGAAGGGCTGGATAGGTAGAGAGCAGGGGTGGAGAGAGAAGATGGGGAAGACAAGTGGGTGTGGTCGCTTTGAGATTTGCTTATTCCTAGGTCCTATAAAAATTTTCTTCGGGTACGTGTGCGTGTGGTAGACTAGTCTTTGCCCATTTAATTTCAGCAACATATCTAGTGTTAATGGAGCTTTTGGTGCTACATGCTAATGGCGATGTAGAGCATTGGATCCGGCTCAAGCGGCCTAGATCGAGGCTAGTGGAGGCCGCAGCTCACTTTGGCCATTTCCAACCACGCCTCTCACGGCGATACTTTCTCGTGAATATGTACCCCCACTTCTTCTCTCCTCCCTGCGCTATCCCCTTCTCCCTGACTCCAACTCCTTACGCCGCTCCCCTTCTTCCCCACCGTCACCCCCTTTTTCACCACCATTGCTCCCCTTCTTCTAGGCCATCACCAGCCCCCTTCTTCCCCGCCGCCATTGGCCCGATTCTTCTCGATCGTCGGTGCCCCCTTCTCCCTGACCACCACCGCCCCCGCCCCCCTTCTTCCCCACCACCGTCGACCCCCTTCTCCCCGATCGTCGCCACCCCTTCCCTTCCCTGGCTAGGGTTAGGGTTGGCCGCCGCTCCCATTCTTCCCACCCCCACCCCTAGCACAGCACCCTTCTTCCCTGTCCTGTTGTGGCGTCGAATCAAGCCCCGAGGGTTGCTTCCCTGGGCCTCAGCAATGCTCTTTCCAACCTGTCGCCTAGCTCTACACCCTAACCGACTCCTAGCTTTTAGTATAGTGGTTTGACGATCTTAGTTTTGTGTTCTTTGTGTTAATTTCTGATGATATTCTTTGGGACAATGTAGCAGCCATGGAATCAATGGCCGATGCGAGCATGGCATTGTCATTACAATAACAAGAAAGCCTCATGCACACTCTATCACTGAAATCAGTTCACCTTCCCACCAATTGATTCATTTTGGTACCCCAGAAAAGAGCGAAAGCACCCCATTCATAGTAAGTGTCGTGTTATGTGCACGAGCTTTATTCTATTTGTCAATGCATCATGCTTGACACATAATCATTTGCATTGTAGGGTTCTTCTTATACACCTTGTGTTGACCCAACTATCAGGCCATTTAAAGGGGTGGTTTTTGATGACTTGGACATTGCAGAGGAATTCTACAAGACATATGCACATTCAGCTGGATTTGGAATCCATGTTGGCCAGCGTATGGTTGTCAATGGTGTTGTGAGATGGAAGTGATGTATGTGCTCAAGAGAAGACTTCCAGCTTGAGAAAAGTAAGGACAACATGGAGTCCAGGAAAAGGAAATATGTCAGGAAGTTAACTAGGTGTGACTGCGAGGCAATTCTAGCTATAAAAATACACTGGCGATAATAAGTTTGGGGTGGAGACATTAGTTGAATCACATATACATGAATTGGTATCACCTAGCAAACAACAGTTGGTAAAGTTTAATATGAAAGTAAATGAGAAAGCCAAGCATTCATTAATCACATGTCATAAAGGAGGCTTCTACACAAATGGGGCATATAGATATCTCCATACTAGTGAGGGTAGATTTAAGAATGTAGAATACATGGGGAGAGACTTGCAGAATTATCATAAAGAGCTGAGAGGCTGCATTAAGTTATCGGATGCTCATATATTTGTTGACAACCTTGTAGAAAGAATGATATAAATCCTTTATTTTACTTGAATTAAGTTGTTGATGATAAGGGTAGGTTGGTACATGCGTTTTAGGAGGATAGTATATGTTGGAAGAGTTATGTTTATTTTAGAGATCTTATCTCATTTGATTCGACATATAACACCAACCAATATAACATGATCTTCACACTATTCACTAGAGTAAATCACCATAAGGCATGTATTTTGCTTAGGGATGTATCATTAAGTAATAAGAAGATTGAGTCGTACATATGGTTGTTTTGTACATTCTTGAAAGTAGTGAGAGAAGTTGCACCTAAGCTCATTATAACCGATTGCTAGCATGAAGGCTGCAATTTCCACTATCTTCCCTACTAGCATGTATAGGTTATGCATGTGGCACATTTTGCAAAATCGTCTAGTGAAGGTATCGCCATATTTGAGGGAAAACCTTTTATTGAATCAACATGTTAACTCATATGTATGGTCTTAGAAACTCCAGAGGAATTTGAGCAATAGTTTTCTTTCATTATTTTTTATTTTGGTTTGGAATCTATTGAATGATTGGCTACTCAGTATCGATTCTGTGTATCATGGGTACTGGCTTACTTTAAAGATGTATTCTTGGTGGGAAGCCTTAGAACCACTTTAAGGTCGGAGAGTGCAAACTCTTTCTTCAATTGGTTTATTGGATTCAAAAATACTTTAGTGAAATTTTGTATCACATTTGTTAATGCAGTGGAAGAACAACATCAGAATGAGTTGAAAACTAACAATGACATGTTACACACAATGCCAGCATGCTACAGACTACTTGGGCAATAGAGAAGCATGAAAGTGAGGTCTTCACATTCACCGTCTTCATTGAGTTTTAGAAAAATGTGTTGGCTGCTCGAGATCATTGCAATGTGGAGAATATAAAAACTGTAGGAGAGTACAAAACCTCAATAGTTAGCAATGACTCAAACACGGTAAGAGAGGTGTGATGTAACCTTACAACAAAGGATGTTAATTGCTATTGCATGTTCTTCGAGTTATTTGGAATTCCTTGTCGCCAAATCATTCATGTGTTGCAAAGTCCATCACTTAAGGAGCTACCAAGCCCATTTGTGTTAAAGTGGTAGACCAAAATGGTAACTAAGGATGATGCCATCGATGGAGAGGGCAATTTGTTATAAGAAAAACTAAGGAGTGCAATAGAAACAGCTAAAGAAAAGTTGGCATTGAAAATACACAACAAGATAAAATAATTGATTCATCATGCTAGAGGAACAAATAAAGGTTTGTAGTTTCTTTGGGATCGGTTTGTCACATTTGGTGACAAAGTGACTCCACTGATTCCTGACAATGTGGTAAGTAGAGCTAAAGAGATTGAAGCATTCGTACATTGTCCCACCCCTATGCAAGTCAATGTAAAACCACCAAATGATGTTAACTCCAAGGGTAAGTGTAAGAGAATAAAATTAAGATAGAAGGTAAAGAAAGAAATGAAGAAAGATGAGAATATGGAGAACAAAATAAGGGTGGCACACATGCGTAGGTCATGCAAGGAGATTATGTACTATGACAACCGCAATAGCCCTTTGAGGAGGACATTACAATGATCAAGGTAATAATAACAAAATTTGTTCTCACAATTTTTTAATTTATTTTTACTAACTCTCTTGATTGTTTCAATGTCAAGAAGTGCAGCAACAAAGAGGGTATCAAGCTAGAAATTTCAAGAAATTATGCTCAAGAAACTTATGAATTTCTATATTCAGTGTAGAACCTTATGAAATTCTATGTTATGTGATGTTCCATGTTCTTTGTAACTTGTGAGAATGCTTTCAAGAATTTTCTTATACTCCATGTTATGTGATTGTGTGAGAATGCTAGGCAAGTCTTCTTACTTCTGAGCAGCAAGCTATCTTGTTGTGCCATTGCCCTAGTTGGTTTCAAAAAGATTGATGAATAGTAGTAGTTTTTTTGGAATCTTGATACTAGTGACTACTGTTACCTATACATGCTAAAAAATGATTGATAAATGGGTCAGTTTTTCTTGTGAACTGTAACAGTTGTTGGTGCTTCATCCTTATTATCTGAAGCAATACAGCAGCTACAACACTTCAATTACAATTGAAATTTCACATGCTTATAGCTCATAATTCAAGCACACACTCTGAAATCAAGTCACTGATTCAGTTCATAAAATGATTACTAAGTACAAAACCAGCCATCACTACTGAGTATCGAGTACAAAACTAGCAAGCCATCAACGTCAAAACTGAATAGTATGATGAACAGTATTAGGTTGCAAGGTCACAAAAAGCTGCTATCAATGAAAGAGCTCACATACTTTTTTTTCCTAAAAACAAAATTCTAAAATAAGATGAAGTGCATGGCACCTGGGAGCAAGCATTAGCACCTAGCTTGCAAATATATTGGCACACATGTACAAGTTTGAGATGAAGTAATACACACAAATCCTCAAGCTTCAACGATGAAAATTTTGTAGCTTTGACACACACAAATCACTGATCAAGCTTGGACAATCAAAATGATTTCAAGGTTTGACATTCACTGATTCATTCAACACATTCATTCACAAATGAATTCCACACATTCATTTTGCAGATTAAGTCAGTCACAAATACAACTACCAAAAATGTACAAAAAATATGAGCTGATCCTCTGTCAAAAAATCACAATCATCAATTTGATACCATTCGTGATGATGATGCTGCCACAATGTCGTTGATGTCCGGCTGGGCCACTGGTAGATGGGTAGAGCTGCCCCAAACCATAGGAACTTTCTTGCATCAGGAGGTGGTTGCATGAATCTATGAGATTGATGGAGTCAACCAAGGTTGGGAGGGGCAGTGTGATGGTGTTGGGGAGGGGTGATGGTGGCATAGATGGGTGAGGCAATGCATCTTAGGTGGCAGCACATGTGGAGGCCAGCTAGCGTGGAGGGCGACGAAAGTGGTGGCCAACCCTAACCCTGGCCGGGGAGGGCGGCATCGACGACCAGGGGGAAGGGCCCGTCAGTGGCGGGGGAGAAGGGCGGCCAACAGTGGCGGGGAGAAGGGGGGTGGGCGAGGACCTGGAAGAAGGGGAGCAATAGCGAGTGAGAAGGGGGTGATGGCGAGGGAGTAAGGGAGCAGCGCAGGGAGTTGGAGTAAGGGAGAAGGGGATGGTGCAGGGAGGAGAGAGAAAGAGAGAGTGAATGGGGGTACGCATTCGCGAGAAAGTATTGCCACGCAGGGTTTGTTTTTTGAAAATGGCCATAAGTGGGCTGAGATCTCTACCTGCCTCTATCCAGACCGCTCGTGCTGGATCGAATGCTCCACATCACCATTGGCATGTTAGCATCGAAAACTCCATTAGCACTAGAAATAGCTAGGTTCGATTCGGCTTATGCTTTTTGGCTTTTGTACATTATTACGGTAACTCGCTTTCAAATGGTGCATTTTTCAAGGTATGATCTATTAGTCAATTGTAGTAGACATTATACCAACTTCAGTTGCATCGGCTAAAATCGTATACGACTGCTTCTCTCTTCATAATCTCTTTGAAACAGACAGAATTTAAAAATCATAAGTCAGAAGCAACAAAACAAGTCTAAAAGAACACATCCTATATTGCCTTTAATTTCCCCATCCAAATGGTTGGACGCAGCGGATAAAAGAAGCAGCAGCGCATAGTGCAACGTACTCAGCGCGCACAAGAGGCCGCGCGGATTGGGTTTGCGTCGCGGCCGAGGGGACGCGGCTCCACTAGACCACTAGCTACTACGGCGGTATTGCTGGGCGGCCGGCACGACGTCGCGTAGGATGGAAGTCGGGGAATCCCCGCGCCGGACGTAGTGCCCGCGCGAATATTGTGTCACTCGCGCTGATGGGCTACGTTTCCTCCGGCGATCGACGTACACTGCAGCTAGCGCACCGCACCGCAGCGCGCGCTTGCGCCTCCGCGGTTCCCCATTCGATCTGGCGTCTCGCAGTCATCGGCCGGGGTCTAATAATATGCTGCGTCGGGGAGATTCTTTGCCGCCGGGGCGAATCACGCGGCTTATCAGATCAGGCGATCGATGCTGATCGGTAGGGGTGGAAAACGGTAACGGATAATTCGTTTTATCCGATATTCGTATCCGAGAAAACACAAATATGGTAAGCAAAAATCCGTATTCGAAAATATTCGTATTCGTATTCGAGAATATTCGTATCCGTATTTGAGAGTATTCGTATTCGAGAATATTCGTATCCGTATTCGTATTCGATCTGTTTCTAGAACTTATGAAAAAATCGTACAAATTTTGTGATTCAAAATTTGAATTTGGGCGGTTTAAAACCGGTAACCGATCAAAAACTGATGAAAAATCGGTAAAACCGCTAGGAATCCGTTTTATCCGATATTTGTATCCGAGAAAATCCGTATTCGAAAATATCCGTATCCGTATTTGAGAATATTCGAATTCGTATCCGTATTCGTTTGAAAAATATGAATTCGTATTCGTATTTGAGACTATTCGACCGTGTCCGATCCGTTTCCACCCCTACTGATCGGGCATTACGGTGCGTTCGGGCTCATCTGTACGGTGTAGGCTATCTGCGTACAAAGCAACTAGCAGTCTAGCATAGGAATGGTAATTGTGCCCATTTATCCGTATACCTATGGGTAAATACCCTAATAGAGCCGAAAATAGGATATTTTCTTTACCCACGGGTTTGTAAATGGAAAGAACACTCTACCCATCAGGTAAACGGGCACGGGTCTGGGTAAGCTCCACCCGTACCCGCCCCGCCCGTTTACCCGCGATATAGATTGACAGGTGGCACAGTAATAGCAATACCTCTAATTACTATTGATTGTTATAAACTTTTCCATATATATAATTGCTATTGATTTTTATAAACTTTCTTGATAGCTATTATATTTCTTAGCAACAATTGTTGTTTATATGTACCTATCATTATTTCAACTCTCAGATGGTGACTCTCAGTTCGCGGGTAAACGGGTATGCCTATGGGCGACGGGTATTAGGCTATGGGCGAGGTTTTTCACCCGTCGTTCTTCGCATGTATACCCATGGGCGTAAATCGGGGTCACAGGTATGAGTATGAACGAGCACTACCTGTACCCGCTACGCCCGATTGCTATCCCTAGTCTAGCATCAGTACGTATACGTAACAATTAATCGATCGGGGCAAGCGATGAAAGATCATGGTTATCTAGTGGAGCTAAAGCTAATCATCCGTGTGCCTGTATAGGTGTCGTCGCTGGGAATAATGTGACATGTAATTGGGCCCCTGATCGACATTCTTAGCCATGAGCATATATGCATCTCTTTAGGGTGCAGCTATGACTTATGATGTCACCTTTTTTTGGCACCAACTAGCTTGTTAGTACAATTTTTATAAATAAGATATTTTATTAATATTACATAAATATATCATTGTTAAAAAAAATACTTAAATATCCTACTATTACTATTCCAAATGATGATAGAGGCTCTGTCATCATTTTTAAATGGCGGCAGAAGCTTTTTCATCAAACGAATGAATGACCGAGTACCCGTCGGCACCACGGAGTTTTATGTTTTTTTTGTATATTTTATTTTGAAGCCATGGTAGATTAGTAAATAAAATGATTAAATGTGTAGTTGTATTGGATGGTAGATAGATGTGTAAATAGTATGGTTATAAATATGTAGTTCTTTAGAGTAGTTTGTGTAGGATTACAAATAGTGTGGTTGTAAATATTCTTGTAGATCTATTAATTTTTTAGTTGTTAGTTGTAGTGCACCGATTAGTTTTAGAATATTAGATTTGCTAGTTAGGTCTATTCGAAATATGGGAGTACAATTAATATTGATAAAAATATATTAATTTTTAGCAATTATTTATTTATGTCATTTTTAGTGATGATTAATTTATGTAATATTAATAAAAATAATATATTATTTAAAAATCAAGTACAATGTGTGCATAATCTACTATTAACTATATGTGCTACGTACATAAAGTATGCATGGTAATTTCGATTTTTAGAAGATATATATATATATATATATATATATATATATATATATATATATATATATATATATATATATATATATATATATAGGAAAAATACCTTTTACACCCGGGTGTAATTACACCCACCTCTAATATACCACCTAAACAAACTTGAAATACTCCTTTATCACTTTAGGTATATTTGTATACTAATTATAAGATGCTCCAATGTGAATCACACGAAAAACTTGTAAGGGAGTTCATAGTTTTTAGCGTATTTTGTACATACCCTCATATACGCACATAAAAAGGAGTATGTCAAAAAAATGTACATACCACCTTTGAATAATTGTTCATACCACCTATATGGTCTTAAATACTCATATACTACATGTACATACCCTCCGTTACGCGAGATACTCCCTACATTGCGAGATACGATATAGGGTGTAATTACACCCGGGTGTAGAAAAGAGGCTTCCTATATATATATATATATATATATATATATATATATATATATATATATATATATATATATATATATATATATATATATATATATATATATATATATATATATATATATGATTGATTGCCTTTCTTTAAGATGTTGCATATTAGGAAAATCCCCTCCTATGCAAGTTTATTTGCGAGTAGTGGATTTGTTATTAGGTCTATTTCAGGTTTATTTAATCAAATAAGCAGCTGTTGTTAACATCAGTTTATTTGTTGAAATGATCGACATGTATGAATGAGCTTTCAAAATATACTATGAAGAAGGGGTTCTATGGATGGGTGTAGAAAGAATCGATTAGCATGCTTTTTCCTCTATGACGGCCAGTCTGTCAAATGCATAGCAACATCTATGGTGTACTGGTATGAGATAGTTGTACCAATTATTTCTCACTAGACTATGCATTGCACAACATGAAGTTGCATGGCATTGTTACTCGGGCACGGCAACGCACATACCGGGAGTTAATGGAACTGAATGGGGCAAAATTTATGGAGCTCATATGTGAGATTGGTGAAGGAGTGTGGATGCCGCTAGTCTTGCTGGTCCAAGCCTTTGAGAAAGTCCCTCTAGCTTATGTAGCACAGGAAGATGCCATTGATGGTGATGCTGAAGAAGTTGGGCACTACAACCAAAGTGTGCCATACTGTTTAAGCCAAGTAGGTAGAGGTGGTACCAACTCAGTCGAAGCTTATACTGTAGACCTTCGTATGGTCGAGACGTAGAAACCTATAGGGATTGCAGATGAAGGTGAGTAGATCAAAGCCTTGGTAGAATAGATAGAGCTCGAAGACTATGACTGTGAGACAATGTCAGATGATGAAGGTTCTAATGATGAGCAAGGTGGAGGTGATGATGCCAATTCATCGGAATAAAATGCATACAATTCGACAAACTAGTAGTGAGTGAATGTGAACAGGTGACCTAGGAGTACCAACAGAACAAGGTCAGGCAAGGAGTGTTTTGCAAAGGTAAGGGGGAGATGCATGAGGCAATCAAGTTCTAGGCAGTGTCATTGAGGAGGACATTCAAGGTAGTGAAGTCAAGCTCGTGTGTGCATGACGTGAAGTGTGAGATAGAAGGATTCCCTTAGCGAGTCCATGTATACCAACTTTTGTGGGACACCTATTGGAAGTGCTCCGTAGTCGTTTTGCACACTTGTGTAGTGACAGAGTCCATGTGATTCCACAGAAACATGTCTTTAGGCTTTGTTACAAATGTCATGTACGGAGAGAGCACAACCTGGATTTTGAATCGTGTTCCATTATTCTTGCAGTACACAATAAGCTATGTTTATGCTTGAAAGGTAAAGTAGAAGGCACTTAAAACAAGGTTCGGTACGTTTAAAGACTCTTACCACAACCTGACTGGTCTGCCCCAAGTTATACAACAAAGGAATCCTATGACCCATGTTGATATACTGGAAAAAGCCTCGAAGTGGTTCCTTAGGAAGATGGTACTTAAGTAAGCATTCTTTACTTTTGGTGTGTGCATCAATGCATTCATACACTATCGTCCATTGCATTATGTGGATGGCACTTTCTTGACTAGGAAGTACAAAGGCTAGATATTAACTCCAATCGTAGTGGATGCCAATAACCAGGTTTTTTCTATTTCACCTACACTTGTCAAGACTAGGAATGCTGATAGTTGGTTGTGGTTTTCGAGGAACGTGAAAGCTGGCATCTGTAGACCCGACGCATTAGGAACAACACAGATGAATAGAAGTGAGGCCTCATTTGAAGAAATGCTCCATTTGCAAGGAGACTAGGCATACCTTCAAATGTTACCCTCACCAGAGAGGCCAGTAGAAAGGAGGAGAAGAAGGCCACGGGGATAGGGTGGCCTACCTATGAACTATGTTACGTTACGTTACTATGATCTATGCCTTATGTGTAACCTATGTTACTTCACTTGTAGATTTACCTCGTATTATGTTATTTTACTTGTATATTTATCTTGTGATCCGTTACTTTTTGTTGTACTAACATCCTTTGGTTTTTTTAATAGGTATGGAGGATGATTTAGTAGCTGCGCAGTGGCCTTACAAGCTGCTCGACCCAACTATCGACGCCATGCACTGCGACCGCTTGGTGACCGCCTTGCATCAGCATGGCGAGGCACCCATCAAGCTTGCTCTGTTGTAATTGTGCACCCCCATGAGGGCACGGAGGATCGACCCTCGTTGGCTTGCTAGGTATGTGAATCGGGTAAACTTTTATTCGGCATACGTTGCGTCTCAGCAATCTGATGTAGCATTCTTGGCATGAAGTCATAGGCCTCCTTGTAGGTACTATGCATTTCATGTATGACCTTCCTCCTCGTCTGTCACACTTTACCATAGCTCATCGAAAAACCAACCAAATTCACGGCATCGACCATCAACAATTTCGGCTAAACTATGACATCTGTAACTATGAGATGACTGATTAGGTTAGCAACAAGTCATGAGGTCACATCCTGGTGCCTGTGCAGTAGCTCCGCAAGCTCACAGGTGTGATCCTTCACCACCGTCATCCAGAAGTCCATTGAACCATCTTTGAATCTTTGTGCATGGACTTTCTTGAGACAAGAACTGTCCACACACTTCACCACATACGTATCAGGGTTTGACTTGTGCACCCGATATGTACGACTTATACGAACATCATATCTTGTAATGTCTTGCTGCACGTCACTCTTGTTGGGGAAGCGTTACCCTTCGATGAGAGTATTTTCATCGAAAGACCATTCTGACCTATCTTCACATGGCAAAACTACAGAGGGCAACACAACAATATCCAATTTTGAGGAGACTCACACAATACCATCAGATGCACTGCCCCTACTAGTGCTTACACTAGCCTCGTCTTCACTGCTAGCTGTGTCGGCATCCTAGTCCTCGTCGGAATAGCTTCCATCTAATAGGCCATCCAAATATTCATGGCAATCAATATACGCTACCCACCACCTTCTTACACCTTATGAGCCAACCTCGACAGCCATCCACCATCTTCTGCCGCACCACCACCATAGGCAGCACTAACATGTTCTACTTTGCCGCCACCATCCCCACCAACACTATGCTCCACATTGCCACCACAAACCAACTGCGGCACTTCCACGCCACCACTCCTGCTGGCCTTGCCCTTGCACAATGCTTTCACCCTATTCATACTGCACATATACCATTGGTCTCCCATATATCGATGTAACAAGATTGTTTACAATCTCCATATACTGTCATCAAGCGACATTGCCAACCACCTTCTTTAGCTCCTAGAAGCGCTCCCTCAAATCTCCAACCACAGTGGCTATCATCGCGTCAATGACAAGCTTCTTCTTGCCAACCTCCCTGTCAAACGCACTCTGCACGCACCTCCTGAGCTCAAGGAGATCCGTATCCTTTAACCCCGGAGCCTGGATTATGGTCCGTTCATAATTTTAAAGGCTCCCCCAATATGGCCCATCCTGTACAACACCCTCCCCATAGAACACGAACAAATATTTCATATCCAACATCAAGTACCTACCACCAATACAGACAAAATACACTTATTTTAGATGATGCTAAATACAACTAAAGATAATACAAAATAATCATGCACATGTACATAGCTGAGCTGCCAATTATGCTTATGGCCATATACTAATAATACAGGTGTACATATATTTTCTATATTATTTGAAATGGCACCAGAGCAAGACATATATATATATATATATATATATATATATATATATATATATATATATATATATATATATATATATATATATATATATATATATATATATATATATATATATATATATATATATATATATATATATATATATATATATATATATATATATATATATATACATATTTCCTAATTTGCAAAGGCAGCGATAATTGTACAAATAACAGTGCATATTTCTTCATCTATTTATCAAGAATTGTCATTATCGTCACTAATACATCATTAACATGGCTAATTACAAAATATCGTTCACACGTACTAAATACATACGTCAGCTGAACATAGTTACCAAGCGCATTCTATACAACAAAACCACCGTTATGCTAATGAAATGTTAATGATATATTAAGTGTATTGCTAGTAGGCAAATGAAACATACCTCTTCTTGAAGCTCTTCATCGGATTTGTACTAACTCCAACATTAAAATCCCCTAAATTTCAGTAAAACCACCTAGAAAAACTAATGTAAACTCTCTCTCTCTCTCTCTCTCTTCTCCCTCAGCTCTCTCTCGCTCAGCAGGGAAGATACTCAACTACACGGCTTTGCATCAGAGGGCAGAGAGGGATGCGAGCCATTTCATACACGTGAAAGGCGTTGGTGACCGATAGGGCCACGTAGGTGGATGCGGGTATGGGGAGGGGGGATAGCCCCAAGCCCTGTCGAAGGTCACGAGGATTACTGTCAAGCATGTCGCGTCAACCACCCAGGCACCTACCGAGCCAGGGCGGCTCGGTAGAAGAGCTGCTAAGATAGGGCAACTCGGCAGCTCCTACCGAGCCAGGGGAGCTTGATAGCTCTATGGGGCTCGCCGACGCCTGAGTTGTGCCAATGTCTTCACGCTTGTCATCCCTGCCGCTATGTCGAGCTCCTGCCGAGCTTTAGTGGTGTGGCAGGTAACAGGTGTTGCTGCTGAGCTTAGAGATAGTGCTATTTTTACAAAAACAGGTGTCTGGATGTCAAATTTGAAAAAAAAATGTGCTACACTGCTAATTATGTGAACAGTTTGATGCCCTCCACATCTTTGATACATCTCAAAATAAACAAAAAAAACTTGTTCATGGTGTGGGAAATTATGTGCAAAAATAATAGTACTATATAATGACAACGGTATTAGCTACAAAAATTTAGGTTGTAGTAGTATTATTATTGTATAAGCTTCCTAATAATACAACTAAAGTTTATACCATTCCTACAATTTGATTTTAATTTTTTTGACAAAATTTTTGATCCCTCTTTTAAGGAAGCATAACTTCATTGTAGGAGCCAAGCGCTATCTTGTCCATTGTGTAAGCGTCTATTTTTCATGCAAAAAAAATATGTCAATGTTGTAATTTCTTAAACCGGCTCAAAAGCTAGGTGTGTAGTTGGCTGCTGTGAGCATAGCTCATCCGGCTCAGAATCCATTTTGCTAATGATTCCCCCAAAAGGATGGCGATATCACCTGATTTAGCTTTCGCTTTTACCTGCATGAAAGATTTGGCCATCATGAGCTCGTAGAAATGAAAAGAGGCGCGAAAGCTGGATGCAAGGCTAGTAGTATTGGATAAGCAAAAGCAAGTCTGCATAAATACGACTTAGCAAAGCTCCAGTATTGCTTGTTCTCACTAGCTAGTGGATTGGTTGGCATCTTGATGTAGTAACATATTAATGCCACCTCACCAGAGAGCAAAATAATCTCCCAGCCAGGGAAGGAGGAGATGACTGGGCAACACTATGGCCTCAAGTAACCTATTTAACCTGTTGTAATTAGTGAGAACCGAACTCTTGTCATCAGCTGGAACTATACAACAATGGCGACTTGGGTCTAGCCTAGGCTACAATTATACAAAAAGGATTCCTTGGACAGGGAGTAGGAGAGCAGAGAGACCTGCAAATATTCTCTCCGCGACAAGCCGGCGAGAAGGGCTTGACGTGAGATCTTAATATGTACCATAGCAGCGAAACTAGGTAGGGATGGAAATGGATCGGATACGAACGAATAGTCTCAAATACGAATACGAATCCATATTTTTAAAATGAATACGAATTCGAACATTCTCAAATACGGATACGAATATTCTCGAATACGAATACGGATATTTTCGAATACGGAATTTCTCGGATACGAATATCGGATAAAACGGATTCCTAGCGGTTTTGCCAATTTTTCACTGGTTTTTGACTGGTTACCGGTTTTAAACCGCCTAAATTCAAATTTTGAATCACAAAATTCATACGAATTTTTCATGGGTTCTAGAAATGGATCGAATACGAATTAAATAGTCTCGAATACGAATACGAATATTCTCGAATATGAATACGGATACGAATATTCTCAAATACGGATACGAATATTCTCGAATATGAATATGGATACGAATATTCTCAAATACAGATACGAATATGAATATTTTTTAATACGGATTTTGCTTACCACATTCACGTTTTCTCGAATACGAATATCGGATAAAACAAATTATCCGTTACCGTTTTCCACCCCTAAAACTAGGACCGCCTGCACTAACGGAAAGCTCAGATGCAGCAGGCAAACTTTTACCGGCCGATAATCAACCAAAAATCGAGATTATTGGAAATATCGGAGTCCTCCGTAGAACTTTGTATCGGTTAAAAATTTTCGGTTTTGCATGGTTTTCGTCAAATACTGCTTTAGAGCAGTAGGTCTAGGCTTCGAATCCTAGACACTGCATTTTTTTTCATTTTTTTCGTTTGAACTTAAAAAAATACAAATTTTGATTTGAAAATTTCGGCCGAAATTTTCTAAAAATAAAAAATATTGCTAATTTCGGACCCATCCAGTAAATTTTAATTTCGGTTTTAAAAACCCTGAGATGCAGGTCCTTTATCAGTTATCACCAAAGATGTATAGCGACATTCTATTGAATCTTTCGAAACGTAAGTCAAGGCTGGACAAGAACCTGCCCACTAGCAAGATCGTCAGGTGAAAGCTTTCGGATCCTGATATATATGCACAATAGTGTCAGAGTCTTGATTCTCCCTGTAAATTCTTTGTTTCTTTAGTCTGGATTGCGCCTTTCATTAGGTCGTGCGCTAGCTGCAAGGAATCATGCGTCCGAGTAAATATCAGGAGTTCAACTAAAACTGCATTGCCGGCATATGCGGTATGCGCAGACGGCTTCATCTTTTGGCTTTTTTTTATTTTTAATTTATTTAAATAAGAAGCCACTTGTAACACATCAACTTCTAATTTTAGTTTATTTTGCTTCTTTCGGTTTGTTTGCCTTTTCTTTTTTTTTCTTTGCATTGTCCGTGACGCTATAATTATTTTTTTCTAATCTTTCCTTAATTTTTTCTATTTTTTCCTCATTTTTTCTCAAAAAAGCTAATAGCCGCTAAATGTAATTTCAGTTAAAAGCCATAGTCATAAATTTAAATCAAAAATTAGTTGGAGCACCACCGTATCCATGGAGAATGGAATGGAGTGCCTTCGGTCCATCAATCAGGAAGGAGGAGAGAATTCCAGCTATCAGCCACGCCGTTTGGGCTTCAAAACAGCAAAAGGAGTAAAATTCCCTGCCCCTCTGATCTGATGTGTCGAATTGCTAATACGAGCACTGTCTGTTTCTGACAGAAGGACGTACACAGCCTATTACCAAATTAGTTACTTCCTATACGCATGCAGCTCATAACGCCCAATACGAGTAATAGGATGCGTGGAATGACTTACGCAGACAGCTGTGCTCGCATTCGAATGATGAAGCGGTGATCGCAGGCCGGAAATCACAGCCATCGTTGGGCGAAAAGGAACCTCGTTTCAGTGCATTTCACAGCACAGCACAGCACAGCTCTGCTCTGCTCTGCTCGTGATGCAGAACAAATGACACACGAGGGCTGCGAAGTAAACAAACCCGCTTAAGACGCTCGGAGGCGAATAGCAAATTAGCAATGCACACGAGGGCTGCTGTTTTGTCAGTCAAGCAATAAACTCCTGTTGTTTTATCATGAAAAAATTCATCATGTAGCATGCGCTTTTGCTGGATTAAAATGGCGCAGTGAAGACTGACTCTGGACCTGAAAATTTTGATGGGGATGTATGCGCAGAAGGGGGACTGCACTAGCACTTCGTTTCAAGTGAAGAAAGAGAGAGAGCGATCGACCGAATTATTGTTTAGTTAAATCTTACATCCGATTCCATTAATCATATATGATGTGATGTTTAGTGCATCTGTACATGCATCCCCATGGCTGTTTATTTGTTTATTTTTACCACTAGAGAGTATCACTGTCAGATCATGTACTCTGTTAAGCTTTAACACTAACTGCCCCCTTTACAAGATGCATCTCGATCTTAAAGTAAGACATTCTATTGGAGCAATTGCTTTTCCGAGATTGGCAACCAAAGCAAATTAGTGTTGGAATTTTCAATAGAAAGTTAATTAAAATTTCCAATTTTAGATTTCCTATTTATTGAGGAATAGAAAAGGAAATTGAGAAGAGGATAAGTAGTGGGTCCACCTGTCATTTGAAACAAGAGAGAGAGAGAGGATGGCGAGATGCTCTGTTGCTGTATTGAAACGAAGAGGGCATCATGCCATTGTTGTCAGAGTTGAATCACACAACTCTTCTTACACCTTCACAGTATGTTAGAGTTGAATCACACAACTCTACTTACACCTTCAGAGTGGCTACCAATATCTTTTTAGAGGTATGCTTCACGCACAACAGGAGATAAGGGACCTCAGGATAACACACACAGAGGGAACTTGTCTCATTTTCATTCAATAGCCAACAACTTAAATACATAAACGATGCATGCAAGACTAGCTAATGTGCAGGCCCACTAAAGACGTGCTCCACTTATGGACCTATTCTCAAGCCTTGACTCCTACTAATATGCAACTAACCCATGCAGCCTGTTGGTTTCTCGGCTCACATGCAACACCGTTTCTCACGGCACGTCCGCGTCGCACGGCACGTCGGCATCTCGCCATGCATGCGCTTCAGCTCAAGCCACCAGCTTGTACATCTCACACATGTTGCTAGCATGCACAGGCCTACACAAGGATATTCACTACATACGAATGAATAGAAATAAACATGCATATGCACTAATGACAAGATTATAGCTAACAATTATCCCCCTAATCTTGTCATCATGTCTCCACTCACAGAAGAGCCGGTTCGTCGCTTGCGTAACCTTGAGCTAACAAAGCTTTCTCCTCCTTTTCTTTCTTAGGACATTCCCAAGCAAAATGTCCAACTTCTTCGCAGTTGTAGCATTGTACCTTATTTTTATCTTTGCGCCATTCGCCGCGTCCACGGCCGCGACCTCATCCTCGCGACGAGTCATGTCCTCTTATCATGAGAGGTTGCTCTTCTGTCTGCGTGTCCCGCCCCTTGAGAAGCTCCTCGTGCGCCTTCAGTGATCCAATGGTCTCCTCTACAGCCATCTGGTTGATGTCACCAAATAACGCTATCGACGAAGCAACATTGATGAATTTGTCAGAAACAGATCGTAGCAGCTTCTTCACGACATACTTCTCTTCCACCGCGTCTCCAAGCTCATGAATGCGCCCAACGAGCATCGTGAACTTCGCCGCGAAATCATCCATAGACTCTGCATCACTCATCTTAAGGTTATCAAAATCCGAGCGCAAGGATTGGATCCTTGCCTCCCGGACGCGCTCGACACCCACATGCATAGAGCGCAGCGCCGCCCACACATCAGAGGCGGTCTCCTTCTCTGCAACTCGCAGCAGCGTCTCGTCGTCGATCGACTGCGAGATGATCGTCAAGGCCAGCTGGTCCTTGCTCTCATCGACAGCCCCGGATGCCTTCTCAGGATCAATAGCACCCCACACGCCATTGGTTCGCAGGAGGTACTTCATTCTCATCGCCCACGCCGCGTAGTTCGTCCTTGTCAGCATCGGGAATGGAAGCCTCCCCGCTGTCGTAGTCGTCGTCGAGTTGCCCAAGTCACTGCCCACAATGGTGTTGATCGGTGAAGTTCCATCGCGCAGCATCGTCTTCATCATAACCTGGGAGCTCTGATACCAAATGTCAGAGTTGAATCACACAACTCTTCTTACACCTTCACAGTATGTTAGAGTTGAATCACACAACTCTACTTACACCTTCACAGTGGCTACCAATATCTTTCTAGAGGTATGCTTCACGCACAGCAGGAGATAAGGGACCTCAGGATAACAAACACAGAGGGAACTTGTCTCATTTTCATTCAATAGCCAACAACTTAAATACATAAACGATGCATGCAAGACTAGCTAATGTGCAGGCCCACTAAAGACGTGCTCCACTTATGGACCTATTCTCAAGCCTTGACTCCTACTAATATGCAACTAACCCATGCAGCCTGTTGGTTTCTCAACTCACATGCAACACCGTTTCTCACGGCACGTCCGCGTCGCACGGCACGTCGGCATCTCGCCATGCATGCGCTTCAGCTCAAGCCACCAGCTTGTACATCTCACACATGTTGCTAGCATGCACAGGCCTACACAAGGATATTCACTACATACGAATGAATAGAAATAAACATGCATATGCACTAATGACAAGATTATAGCTAACAATCGTTACGAATTCAACAAAATCTCGTCGTCTTCGCTGCTCAGATTTCTTGTGTAATTGTTGTGCTGCATCTTCCCAAGCCTCAGGTCCGTCATTCGTCTTGCCACGGCTGCCAGACGTTGGTGTTGTATCTCCGGAACAGACGCCGGGATCCCGCGGCAAAGGCGGGGCGACATTGTTCTCTGGGACAACGTCATTGCGACGTGCCTCACCATTCCTCGGATTCCGCAATCGCACTGTGAGAATTTCTTTTCCCTGTACTCGTTTTCTTCCATCAAGCACTAGAAATAGTATTCCTGTTCGTGGTCTGCATGTTGTAGGTTTGAGTTTTGTATACTAGTTCATGTGGCACTAGTTGTTCAGAGTGTAGCCTTTATCGATTGAGATGCTTTTTGTTAATCTATTGCACTTAGTAGTTGTGTTGCTGGCTGTTGGCATTAAGCCTTTCTTTGGGTCTGTAGCATTAGACATCCCCTAGCTATTGATTGCTTGGTGAGTATCTTGTTTTAACCTGAGGAATATAGGCGTGTGACTCCTGTTTTCAGCTACTTGCCTACTTGATTAATAAAGTTTCTAGCCTTTTGTGGAGGGTTAGTACTCTAGTTGCAGGGTTAAGGAACTAAATTTAATTATGCTCTAGTCCAGCAGATGCCCTTGTGTTTTAATCTTAGGGTTTTGTTAAACATCTTCTGGATGTTTTCTTCCTAACTATCATACAAATTTAGGACTGTTGGATTAGAGATCCAATGGCCATGAATTATCCCCCCTCCCCCTTGAATACTACCCCCTCTCCCTTTTGAAAAAAATCTCCCTCCTTAAAAAATAAAGGGCCCCTTGATCTTTAATCTAAGAGTCACAAATTCAGATGATAATTAGGAAGAAAACATCCGGGTAATACCTAAACATTCCCTTAATCTTGTGAATTATTTTGTTATGTTCCACCTTTGTTGTATCACTAATCCACACAAGTTCCAGTGTCTATTACAAGTTCACTCAGAGGAAGATGGGAATTGGAAGGTAGAAGGAGGCGGAAGAACAGATGGAAGAACAGGTGGGGAAAGTAGAGGTATATTGTTTGCGCAGTATCCGGACGCCTCGCATCTTGCCAAATCCCTCTCCATAAGAATATCCATGTTTTCTCAAAACTGTCCCGTGGGTCCCAGTTGGAAGGCACATACAACCTTGCTATTACGCCACCCAATCCTCCTTAGGGTATCCCTGGCCAGGTCATCAACTTCTTTTGTGAGACAGGCTGGCCAGTGTTGTCAGGCCATGAACAGGGCCTAGTCCTGTAACATTCTCCTCCTTTAGAACCAACTTGCCCCCAAGCGGTGCTGCTGGGAATCTGCAGAGATGGTCCTCATAATCTTCCCAAGTAGAGCTAGAAGGAGAGGTACCCGACCATTGCACCAACACTTGCGTAGTCATAGACGCCCCTTTCTGCCAGAAGCAGCGGTCCAAGATCTTCACTGGTACACATTCTTCGTCAAGTTCTAGAAGCTTCAATTGAACCTGGTTGCCAGGTTCCAAGGCTTTCTTCAGTTGGGAAACATGGATGATTGGGTGAATACTGCTGGTCGGCGGCAACTTGAGCTTGTATGCAACAGCGCCAATCCTTTCTTGTACCTGAAATGGGCCAATATATTGAAAAGCAAGCTTATGGTTAGCTCTTGTCGCCACTGAAGACTGGACATAAGGTTGGTCTTCATGAAAACCCAGTCTCCGATAGTAAACACTCTCTCTGAACGCTTAGTATCGGCTTGAGTTTTCTTGCGTTAGTTTGCCTGATTCAGATGTTGTCATAGAAGCCTGGACATAACCTCTCTCTCAATCAGCCATACTTTCAAGTCCAGAACAGCACACGTAGAAACATACACAATTCCAAAGTAGCGTGGAGTGTGTCCATATAGTATCTTAAAGGGGGATTTGCCCAGTATTGAATGGGTGGACGTGTTGTACCAAAATTTCGCTAAACACAGCCAGTCAACCCATTTCTTAGGGCATGCATGCACAAAGCAATGGAGATAGGCCTCTACACATTGATTCACCCTTTCGGTTTGGCTATCCGTCTACGGATGGTAAGCCGAGCTCATCTTCAGTTGGGTCTACACCAATTTAAATAGTTCTTGCCACAAGGCACTAGTAAAAATCCGATCTCGATCAAAAATGATGGATTAAGGCAAGCCATAAAACTTGAAAATATGACGAAGATAAGCCTGTGTAATCTGGAGGGTAGTGAAAGGATGAGCTAAGGCCACAAAGTGAGCATACCATGAGAACTTGTCCACGACCACCATGATACAATTAAAGCCTACAGACCTTGGTAATCCCTCAATAAAATCCATCGACATCATCTACCACGCACGTTCCAGGACTGGGAGTGGTTGAAGCAATCCGAGATAATTAACATGTTCGGCCTTTGCTTGTTTATAGACTATGCAAGCTGCAACATATTCACGCACATCCTTCTTCATACCGATCCATGCAAACAATTTACGGATCCTGCTATATGTTACATGGAATCCCGAATGCCCTCCAATTGCACTCGAATGCATGGAACTAATGATAGTCTGTTGCAATGTTGGATTAGAGCCAACCCAAACCTGTCCCTGCCAGCTCAATATGTCGTCCTTCAATTGGAAACTCAGATGCTTAGCATTCTCCATTCTTAGTTCGGCTAGCAGCTGACTAGACTTTGGGTCCATGGTATACCCTTCCGCTACTTCCTCAAGCCACAAGGGTACATAAGAGGATACTGCTGCCAGGCTATCGATGAGATGGGTTTGTCAGGACAAGGCATCTGCGGCACGATTCTCCACTCCTTTTTTATACACTATATGGTATTGCAGTTCCAACAACTTCTTCATAGCCTTTTGTTGCCATGGAGTGGATAGACGTTGGTCTCCCAAATGCATGAGACTTCTTTGGTCAGTACGAATGAGGAACTCCGCATGCTGAAGGTAAGGGTGCCAATGTTCCACTGCCAAGATGATTGCTAGGCTTTCCTTTTCATATGTTGACAATCCTCGTGTTCTTGGTCCAAGAGCTTTGCTAAGGTAAGCGAAGCGGTGGCTGTCCTGCATCAAAATAGCCCCAATCCCTTTCTTTGAGGCGTCTACCTCAATCTCAAATGTTTTGTTGAAGTCTGGCAGTGCCAACACTAGAGCCGACACTAGGGCTTTCTTCAAAGCTTGGAATGACTCCTTGGCTGTCTAGCAGAAGACCACATGCTTCTTCAATAGCTCAGTCAGTAGCTACCCCATCTTTGCTGATAGCATGTCCTAGGTAGGTAAGGCTTGATTGAGCAAACAAACACTTTGGACAAAATATCAAAAACTTGCTACAGCACCAACACATGCTCCTCCAAGGTTTTGCTATACACAAGGATATCGTTGATGAAAATGAACACCCCTTTATGAGGCAGTGGAGCAAGGATGGTGTTCATCAACCCTTGGAATGTAGCCGGCGCACTTGTCAATCCATATGACATCACCTTAAACTTAAAATGTCCTTGATGTGTTTTAAACGCTGTCTTATGCTCATCAACCGGTTGCATGTGGATCTGATGGTATCTAGCACGTAGATCCAAACTAGTAAACCATTGAGAACCCACCAATTCATCAAGAAGCTCGTCAATGATTGGCATCATATAGCGGTTCTTTATAGTGATTGCATTCAGGTGACAATAGTCCACACATAATCGCCAAGTCTGGTCCTTCTTGAGCACTAGCAGAACCAAGGAAGAAAATGGGCTTGAGCTCGGCTGAATAATTCCTTGGGACAACATTTCCTTAATTTGCATTTCAATCTCATCCTTTTGCACTATGGTGTATCTGTAAGGGCATTGGTTAACTTGTTGCGAACCTTGCATCAATGGAATCGCATGATCAAACTCCCTCCTAGGTGGCAACCCTTGTGGTTCCTCAAATAAATGTAAGTATCCCTCGATTAGGTTCTATACAGGCTCCAGAATTTGCCCAGTTCCTCCCTCCGTATCTAGCTGGCTGATAGCCCATATCCATTTGATGCAACTCTGCATTTGGTAATGCCCTAACTAACAGTAGCAATTCTGTGGCTAGTTGTGACCACAACCCTCCCAACAATACTCTCTTCCCCTTGAGCCAGAAAGACATAAGTTTCTTGCGCCAATGCACTATCATTGGGCTATGTACCTCCAACCAATCCATGCCAATAATTACCTCATAGCACCCTAAGGGCAACAATTTGAGGACCATATAGAATCCGTTCCCTTGCACCTCCCATTGACATTCCACAAACTCTTTGGTGCAGCTGAGCATTCCTCCATTTGCGATGTGCACTTGAACAGGTTTTAGGGATTTTTGGGCTCCATGCAGCTAGCTGAAGAAAGGGCTCACTCACAAAACTGTGCGAACTGCCTGAACCCACTAGGATCAATGCTTCCTGTCCTTGCACTAACCCCTGTAGCCACTGTGCATGGTGCCTCTCCTCCTGTAACGACTTCTTTGGATATGGCCATTAAGTCACCCTCCATGCTCCATCACCACATTCTGATGGCGTAGACAACTGCTCTCGGTCTTGTAGTAGCTCTAGCAACTCCTCCACAACATGTATTTGGACAGTAGGGCCGCACTTATGCTCCTGGCCCCAGCGTTCACCGCAAGTGTGGCATAGACCATGGGCACGGTGACATGCTCGCGGTAATGCCCGGACACCAGAAATGGACTCTGGTCGATGAGTGTCCCTCCAGACCGCCTCCAACACCTCCTCCTGCAAGCAAGCCAAGGAGACAACTGTATCCAAATCGGGAGGTCGGTGCAGGACAATAGCAGAGAGTACATCACTCTAAAGACCATCAATAAATTGAGTAACAAAACATGGGGCCCCAAGAATGATGAGCTAACAACTGATGCATGATCTCATTAAACTTTTCTGCATACTCAATGACTGCACTAGTATGACGAAGATGGTTTAATTGCCTAACTTGTTCGAATTCATCCCTACCAAAGTGAGCACAAACAACGGCAGCAAAGGATTCCCATGTAGAATGTTGTAGGTGTGCAGTAGAAGACTGTAGCCATAACATGGCACTTCCCAGGAAGTACATGGCTGCTAAGTTAACTCTTAACTCTGGATGGACAGCAAAAACACGGAAATAATTTTCGCACTTTAACTGCTAGGCTCTAGGACTATCAACATCAAATTGGGGGAATTCTATCTTTTGTTTGGGAGGGGGGTTGGGATGATGTCCTAGGTTCCTAACTGAAAATCCAAGGTGCTCCATGCCATGGTGCGGAAGAGGTTGCAAATGGTGCTCACCATTATCCAGAGGTGGCAGAGGAGATTCCTCCCCTTTAGCCATCATCCGAATATGTAGTGCATCACGATGGCCATCTGGCCCGTGGCTACTTCCACCGTGAATGGACCACGGAGCCTCCTCCTGCCGTGGTCGACCTAGAATGTAGGGGGTAGGTGACGTCACTTCCAGCTTGGGCAGGATCCCTGGCAGATCCATCAGGCGGACAACGAGCACGGGGTTGCGCATGATCTGCTAGATCTGATCGCGCAACTCACCCATCTTGAGCCGCAGCTCCTCCATTGCCTTCTATACCTCCGGCTTCCACTGTTGCAGCTCGAGCATGGCTGGCTTGGTCTCCTCCACAGATCAAAGAATCTCACTTCCTTGTGCTTGCAACTCCTTGATCGACTCTCCCTGAGTCTTGATGGCCTTGATCAAATCAGTGATTTGATCCATCTCATCCGCTCGGGTTTGGGTTCTTGTGTGATAACGCGGCAGCTCCAAGGCTTTGGACTTGGGCTCTAATACCAAATGTTACATTCCACCTTTGCAGTATCACTAATCCACACAAGTTCCAGTGTCTATTACAAGTTTCACTCAGAGGAAGATGGGGATTCGAAGGTAGAAGGAGGCGGAAGAACAAACGGAAGAACAGGTGGGGAAATTAGAGGGGGGGGATTTGTAGATTTGCCCCACTTAAAAATGTGCACTTTGTAGATTTGCCCCAGTTGTCTCGATGACATGTGGGTCCTGGACCCACATGTCATTGAGACAACAGTGGGGCAAATCTACAAAGCCACTCAACTGTGGGGCAAATCTACAATTTTTCCAATTAGAGGTATATTGTCTGCACAGTATCTGTATGCCTCGCCTCTTGCCGAATGCCTCTCCATAAGTATCTCCATGTTTTCTCAGAACTGTCCCGTGGATCCCAGTTGGAAGGCACACACAGCCTGGTTGTTACAACTTTGATCCAGGAGAAAACGCACACATCGCAAATAAATTGAGAGAATATAGGAGAATTTTTGAATTTCTCTATTCTCTTATTTGCTCCCTCTTTTTCTTGCTTTTCTTTACAAAACTGGCTACAAGCCTTCTCAATATATAGGCTAATAATCTCCTACTAGCACACGTATTCGGACTTCAAGTTAGACACAACTCCAACTTGAGTTACACACGGAGACGGACTCTACTACGTCTTGAACTCTAAGTTGAGATTATTTCTAACACTGGCTGTTACGCCACTCAATCCTCTCAGGGGTATCACTGGCTGGGCCGCCGACTTCTTTTGTCGGACGGGCTGGCCGGTGTTGTTGGGCCATGAACAGGGCCAGTCCCATAACATATGTTTACTTTACTTACTGGTTGTTTCGTATCCTCTGTTGATACTGTTATGTGGTGGAAGCTCGTGTCATATCTGGTTATAGCTATTGTCTATTTCTGCTAAGAGCTCCAGAGTGTATAATTTGTTAATGTTATGTTTACCGGTGTGACCATCAAATTAATTCCCATTTGGCATCATCTTCTTGATTAGTGAGTAGAGATCTATAAACTTCATGCTGTTTATGGTGTGAAAAATTAAGCTTTAGGAGGTTAAGTACCTACAGCCATGTCCAGTAGATTTTGTGGTCTACTGATTAGTGGTAATAAATCTCCCTGTGTTTTTATGGAATTATGTCTTTTTAGCCTAATTATTTCTCGTACTTTCAACAATTAGAGTGGTATTTTTCAGCCAGTGGAAGAACTGTTAGTATTAGATGATGTCAAAGAGAATATTGCATGGGATTTGCGATGGTTAATTTATTCTCTGAATACTGCACATTGTCATTTGGTCTATACATTGTCATTTAATTTTTTTTGAAGACTCTCCATGACTTAATTTGTCAATACGTTTTCATCAGTAAGGCAAGTTTATCCTCTCATACAAAACTGCAAAAGTTATAGAGCGATGGAGAGATTAGATTGCATTTGCACCTACCATGGAAGAAAGAAAGCATTGCACAGTGCATGCTTCAGAGCTAGGCAGCATCTTGACAGACGACAAATGGGATCTACTCTACTTGATCGAGTTGCTCGATGACGTACGGGAGCATTACTCGCGCGCTGTGGCTGAGAGGCTGGTGAATCATATATCCACTAGTGTCTCCAGGCACAGAACCAGATCCGGTGTATATGTAGTGATGTCAAATGATGAGACGATCCACCACGAAAAAGATTAGGCAGGGGACTGCTTCTTCATCTTCTTTTTTAATAAGCTGCACAATTCCATCATCCCATGCATTGTTTGTTAACTTTCATTAGCTAGGTTTACCTGAGTCTAGGCTGGAATCCTTCTGTACTTGTAGTGGATATTTTGGGTGCTAATCATTGATGCTTTTAACCAGGCGGTTTTGTTCTGGATAAGCATGAGGGGGAGTTGCTGCTGTTTGCTTTGAGATGGGTACAGTGTTTGATGAACTCCTTCCAGCAGTGGGGCTAGGGTTATGTTAAGGTAGGAACCTGGAAGTGAAAGAAAGGGAGCCGCGGCAGGGTTTGATGTCTGTTCCTTAACTGTTACTCAAACTAGCTAAATTGTCCGCGCAATTACGTGGCTAGATTTGAAAATACACATGTAGTTGCTATACAATTCTAATATCTATGCTTGAAAACAACATTGTATTCATAAAAACGCAAATACATTGGCTTTATTATAAAGTTTTAACAATATCTAATTAATCTAAAATGTTACAATCTGGCTCCACCAAAAATAAATGGCATATTGTGAGACCATGTGAAGGTCACTTCATGGTTGTAATTCGTAATTGAATTTTGGATTAGATTTTTCATGGAGTTTGAGTTTGGTTTTTGTGGGTTTTGCAAAAGACTACATTCTGGTTGAGTTGTCTGCTGGAATCTTCAGGTTAAGTGATCTGACCGCTTTGTTTTCGCGGTCTGATCGGCAGACTTCGACCATTGACAGTAGTTGGAGGCGTGGTCCTCGACTTTGTAGTCGGGCGGACCGAATGGCCTTTTGCTGAGTGGTCCGAAGAGCTAGTCCGACAGTACTCTATAGTCGAGAGGACTCCGTACTCAGTAGTCAAGAGATCTTGGTTCTCGATAGTCGTAGCTTACTGTCTGGTCGATGTTCGGTAGTCGTAAGCCTTTGCAATCGTTAGTCGTAAGCCTTTGTGATCGGTGGTCGTAGCAACCTGTTATGATGGCTGTAGTTACTTGTTGTGTTGGTCATAGACTTCGCATGTTATCGTAGTCATAGACTTCGCGATTGATAGTCATGGGCGTTGCAATCGGCTGTCGTAGACCTCAAGTTTTAGTGTCAGACTAGCTAGCGGTCTGATCGGCCTGTGCTTGGTGGTCAAACTGGCTTCTCTGATGGTCTGGAACTGTTGCTTGGAAACCTTGGAGTTTGGTCATGGCTTGACCTGGGTATTATTGCTAGTGTGCATATATGTTTATTGTTTGGTCCTAAGTTTAGGATTGGTAATTTGGGTGCATACATTTTGCATTGTTCATTGTATGCATAAATTGCGCAAATTAATGTCTTTGTGTATCGTGCAGTGCTACGCGACGGTTTACTTGTTTATGTTGGTTGTAGGATTTCGGAGTTAGGTCATGGTGAGGCGTAGGAGGATTGGTACTAGGCACAGCGTGATGCTGAGGTTCAAAACGGTCAGGGAGACGCCGAAGATGATCAAGGCTTGCGGTGTGGTTGCAAGCTGAGATGACGAGGAACCGGGGCGAGAGCTACCGGTGGTGGACATGACGGGCAACAACAAAGTGGACCAAGACTAGGCTCAGGGAGGAGTTGAGGTCCTATGTGGTCAAGGATGCCGGGTGTCATCATGCGTGAGGAGAGGCACGTGGTGCACCAAGTGACTTGGGTCGTGTGCAAGCGAGGACGGTTCGGTGGGATCCAAACGCATGAGAGGCTTGGCGATAAGTCATTGGGGCCACGTGGAAGATGGCGAAGCATGGGCGATGCTTCATTGAAAAGGAAGCGGAAAGCTTCGTTGAAATCGGTAGAGGGGCATTTTGGTAAAATTGCTCAATACTAGAGAAGCGTGCATGAGTAAAATCCGGTGTTAGGTGGGGTTAACGGGTTATCCCCAGTTTGGCCTAATAGGTAGATCCATTAAGTTTTGGTTCAGATTGTGAGTCTATATAAGGGGAGGGGAGGCAAGGGCTAGGATTTGAGAAGGTTGGCTAAGCTTTTTGGTGGCTAGCTTCTCCTTCCTCCCATAGAAGATAGGTTAAAGTGTGTGTGCTCTAGACTTAGAGCTCTGTCCTCCTTAGTGGAGTAGCTGTAAAACCAATCATCTCATGTAAACAATACATCAATCTTTGTTCTACCTTTTATGTATCTTTTTTGTCTACTTGAGTTTGCTCTGGTTTGAGTTGGTTTTTCCTCTTCTTGGTCTCTTTCTGTTAATTGAGTTGCTTACATTTTGGTTGATTTGATCTCTCTTATGCCCCTCTCTTGATCTTGATGTGCCAAGGACATGAATGAGATGGAGATAACCTCTTGAAATCGATCTCCAATCATCTAGACATTTTAATAGCAAAATTTTCAAGGAACTTAGTTTTTGCTCGTGCTGGGGCTAATCGGGTGATTTCTTGATCCGAGAGTTTTTTAGTTGATTCCTTTGGTGATCTTGTTTGCTGTGACATATGAGAAAATGCTAAAAAACCATCTTGGCTATCTTCTACTCGTGAGCAAAGATCTTATCATCGATTTGGTTTTTAGTTCTTAGTTGGTGTGCGCTGCTTTAAATTGCAAAAGGGTCTCAAATTTGTCATGGATTTTTTGATCTAGGAATGGAATAGCTTCCTGAGACCTTAAGAAATATGTGTACAAATTTTCACGGCTTTTGGTTTAGTCGATCGAAAGTTATGTCAATTTTGGTTCTCGCGGTCGGCTGAAAACCCTGTTCATATGAGAGGTATAGCAGTACGTAGGCTGTGTAGCGGTAGTACCGCAATACCTGTTCTCTGACCACTTTGGTTTTTGGCCATTCATTGGTCGTTGACAACTTGGGTCATATTTTGAACTATTATGACTACTCTGGTCATCATCTACTCGATTGGTTTTCTGACTGCGTCTCCTGGTCATCAACCGCGAAGGTTACGATCATATTGGTCTTGACCGCATTGGTTTTCGACTACTCATTAAACTCGACCACGCTGGTCTTTTGACGCATAGTGGACATAAACTACATTAGTTTTTTACCACTTCTGTTTTTGACAACGTCTGTTTTGACCACGCTAGTTTTGATCATGCTGGTTCCGACCACGTTGATTTTCGATCACGTTGGTTTTCGACCACTCTCTGGTCGTTGACCACTCGAGTCGAATTTCGACCACGTTCGTTCTAGACCACTGTTTGGTCATTAACCACTATAGTCAAAATCTGACCACGTTGATTTTCGATCAAGTTGCGCTCAGTTTTGTGGGACTTCCGACCACGTAGTCGAAGTTCGGCCACGTTGTTTTCTGACTGGTTTTGTTCAGCTCTAAGAGTCTCTGGTTTTTCAGTGGGATTGCTATCCTGATCTTCATAACTTTGTAGCTATCAGAGGAAAGGATAAGTGAATACTTAGGAGAAAATTTTTAAGCAACATTCATCCCCTCTGCTGCCATCTTCAGTCCTACAATTGGTATCAGAGCCATGTTTGCTCTTTGTTTGATTTTAATCGATCTTGAGCATGGCAACTACAGTAGGCTTAAAATTAACAAGAGAGTGATTTTATTTGCAAGAAACTACAAGTGTGAGTTTTGTGATGCATTCTTTACCTTTGATTATTCAAGTGCAGGGAGAAGAAGCTTTTGAAATCCACGAATGATGATGATAATATTGACAAGGAGGATGAGTTTCGACTCATCATGAGCAAGGTAAAATCTCATGTGACCTTGGCTTTGTCCAAGGTGAATATGTTTGCTTTAGGAATAATGTAAGATGCCTAAATGATAAGAATACTTGATTGCTTGATGATGATTTTGCTAGGTTGGAATCTCACTTACCATGTGTAGGTTATGAGTCTTTGCATGTAGATGTTGAAAATTTGAATACTTCTCTTACATACTTAAAATCTGAAAAATGAGAAATTAAAATTGACTCACCTCACATGTGTAGAGTAACTTAAGTTAGCTAGGCCTGGAATTAGTGAGCCAAGTCCTTCTGTTCATGATTCTCGTATAGTCTCAAGTGTCTCTCATGTTGATAGCTTAGCTTCTCTTGTTTAGTGTTTGTACTAGTTATGTTCCTCTTGTTGATCCAATTCATTGTTTGCTTATATTTTTCATCTCTTGTATATATTGTCATTCTTTTAGAGATGGTGTAAATGCTTTGAGGAGAGAGCGTGATGATGTGAGCACTGAATCTTGCAACTTACTCATCTCTTTGCATTTGGATTTGAATTTTTCTAGTAGTAAGCTTGGTTCTATCAATGTTGGTACTTGTGTCATATCTTTAGATGCTTTCACTTTAGCTAGTGTAATTTTTGTTAGCTCTTTTAGTATTGTTCAAAGGATTTTTAGTAATGACGATACTTGTATTTCATTTGGTCGAGAGTTTGTAGATTATGTGGATGGCATTATGTATTAAAATTGTTGGGTATTGAGAGCAGGGTCGTGACTTGCGAGACTGAAGTTGGTGATAGGACGACATCCCAATGCCAAACAGTAAGAGGTTCGTGGAAGCTCCACGCAAGTTGTTTTGGGCTCCCTATTGTCAGACGTGGGGTTTGGGTTTTTTTTAAATAAACTATTGGATGTCTTTTAAATAAATCAATCTTGCTTAACAAATCTAAGCTCTAAAATTATGGTCGACCAAATGAAGTTTCGAATGTTTTACTTTTTTTTACGTGAATTTTTTGTATTTTTTTTAGCACCCGTCATCGACTTTTATGTATATAATAATAATATTTACTATATAATAGATAAGGAATCTTTACGTCTGTAAACTCTGTTGCGTAATACCCGTATATTCATGACCTAAAGTACAAGAAAATGTTGCTACTACCCACAAAGCCATTTGGGGGCAGCAGCAGCCGCTTCCGCCCGAAGCCTCTATTTGCCCCTCCAACCTATGGGCCAGCCGGCAAACGCGGTCTGGACACAAACTCGAAATAGTACAGGGTCTTCACGGCCGGTCCCATGGGCCGTTGCGCACGATGGCCCATTACGCCGCAAATGATAAATGTCCTGATCTTATGGACGTTTAGTTTTTAATTTCTCTTACAATCGAAATAAACAAGGCGGTTTGGTAAAGCAAATTCTTTAAACGGTTTTTTAAGTCTAAAATTGAATGCATTATTTACATTGATATCTCTGTTATCTACTATTATTTTGATAAGTATAGATAAAATGTATTAGCCGTAGTCTAGAAGAAAGCTAAAAACTTGAACTGGACAAGGCAGCTTGGCAACAGACCTCCTCGGGCCGTTCACGAGGCCCGCCTGGGCGCCAGAATCCCGAACCTGGCATGGAGACGCATCGCTCGCGCTGCCGCACTGGGCAACGGCCAATGCAGCCAGCAGGCACCTCGGGATTGGATCTGGCAGCGGGCCTCCTAGGCCGTGTGCGGCAGGCTTTCCTCCTAGGCGAGCTCGCGCGTACGCGGATCGGTGCATCTATTTGCTGTGCCGCCACCGTCACATCAGCAGAAAGCATGACTACTACTATATTTCAAGTCAAGTTCTTGAGTGAGTATCAGCGGTGACGTACAGTATTTAGTCTCGCTTATTTTAACTGTTTGTGGCTTTTGTCTTATTTTTTACTATTTATAAATTTTATCTTTTTCTAAATTTTCGGTTTCTTTTGAGCTTTTTTGCCGGTTCTTTTTTACGTATTTGTTTACATTATACGTGATGGACTAACATGTTTTTTATATTTTTAAATTTAATTATACTAAATAAGCCACCATCAGCTACAGTATAAAATAAACCAGTTACAGTAAAAATTCAGCTATAAGCTAAGCTTATTCAACCGAAATGAGCACAGCCTTAACGTCCCGGATAGGACTGTTCGTTCGGTTTTTTCGGTTTTATACGGTTCGGTAAATACGGTGTTAGTATTTCGGGAAATACGGTAATTATTAGAATACGGTATGGTATCGGTAAATACCATTTTATTTCGGTACGGTATCAGTAAATACCAATTTTACCAAAATTTGCGCGAATTGCTAAACATTGATTTTATCTCCAATTCTCCATTCCATTGCACAAGCACAAGCAGTGAAGCAGAAAATAGAAATGCAGAATGGCAGTCCGCAGTCTGGGCCGTCCGTCTGGCGCACAGGCGCAGGCCGGCAGGCGCACCGCGCACAGACACCACACATCACAAACACACCAGTGGCAGTGGTAAACTGGTAGTCTGGTAATGTGGTATACTGGTATGGTATTAAGACATTAAGTAGCATCAACAGATCAACTTCAATAGTAACACATGATAACTATATCATAGTATCATACCTGTGCAAGTTAACACTTAACATAACAACCAGTCAACCATATGAAGAATTGAAGATATTGTCTGTATAGCAGCTCCAACTCAGCAGTCAGCATAGCAATTAGCAAAATTACATTACTAGAGAAAGCAAGAAACGGCCATTGCCCTTTGCGGCTTTGCCCGTTGGCCTTGTAACACACAGTCACAGACTCACAAAGTTAACTACAGCAGTTTCATCAGTCCAGAAGCGGGAGGAGGCAACTAGCAACAACATTACAAATTTACAATTTCACAAACAAATCTAGTGAATGGAGAACAAACAGGAGAACCCTGGTAGTCGACCACTCGACGGCGCTGTCGTTGGCTCCACGCGGGGGCTTGGCGCCGGCGTCTTGGGAGAGGGAGCCCCGACGACGACGAGTCTGCGAGCAGCCGAGCACTGGAGGCGGAGGCGCAGAGCATCGGAGCCCGAGCGGCCGCCGGCCAAGCCGCCGAGCCTGGGACTGGGGGGAGCACCTGTAACATCCTGAAATTTTGAATTTAAAAATTTAAAGCTTTTGAATTATTATTGCAATGTATTTCATTTGAATTTGGAGTTTATGGGATTTTCAGAAAAATTTGGTGAAGGTTTCGAAGGTTAAAAGGAACAAGAAGAAAACAAACATGTTTAAACAATAGAGAATTAAAATTTAAAATAAGAATCTGAAAAGATGATCCAGAAAAGAAAGAGAGAAAATTGACTTAAATATAAAATGTCATCCTTGAGAAATAATGGCATAAATAGCAATAGTAGCAAGTAAATAAAATACCAACATATATATATATATATATATATATATATATATATATATATATATATATATATATATATATATATATATATATATATGAATAGACATACTCAGATTTTGCACCTACAAAATTTAATGCCAAAAAAAAATAATAATACTTGAATAACAAGTTAAGTGAGCAAGAGGGAATGAATAAAATATGAATATATATATATATACATTTATATGTGCACACACAAATAATGCAATAAATAAATGGGTAAATAAAAGAAAATGGATTCGGCCGGCCGAACGGCCCAGCCCAGCTCAATCCTCCTTCCCAACTGTTTCCCTGGCCAGCGGGTCCCGCCCTCGCCCGCACGCCCCTCTCTCCCCCGCGCCTGCGCCTTCTTCTCCCTTTCTTCTTTCCTCTGCCGCGCCAGCATTCTTCCTCCGCGTGGCAGCCATGCAACCGCACCGCCCACGGTTTCCCTGCCGTCGCCCCCGGTTTCTCAGGTGCGCCCACCGTCTCCGCAGCGTCCCCCGAGACCATAAGAAGCCCTGCCTCCCCGGTCTTTCTCCCGCATAGCACCCGCACCCGCACCCACCGTCGCGCCCTCACCCTGCCCCGGCCGCTCCGGTGACACTGCCGCCGATTCGACCGCGTCATGGCGCGCCCCGAGCAGCCTCCTCCCTCCTCCAGCGAGTAATCGAACTCCCATTCACCGAGCTCGCAGCACGACCATCTTCCCTAATCCTGGCCGCCGCCGCCATTTCTCCTGCTGTCTCCTCTTCGGTCGGCACCAGCTCGATTCCTGGCATGTGGAGCATCACCACGGGACCCTGCATCTTCGCCAACCTCCGCCCCGGCTTTTCCCTCGCCGCAGCTCGTCGCCATCGCGAGACCCCTCTGCGCCGCCACGAGCTCACGGTGCCAGCCCATCTCCGGCCCTTTCTTGCCCAAAGAACAGTAAGCACCCCCACGCCCCTCTACTGCCCTTACGCCGGTCGGTTCCTCGTCCCCTCCACCATTGCGCCGCCGCCCCTTTTCTACCTCACCGCCGCCGCTCGCCGCCGGCCCGCTCCGAAGCTCCCCAGGCTCCGCCGACGCTTCCACCAGCTTCCCCTGGCCGCGGACAACCCGTTTTGCCGCGTCCGCCGCCCCCTGGCCGACGGCCGCGCCGGCGAGCCCACCGCCGAGCGCCTCCCCCGCTTCATCAGCTTCTGCTCCCTCTCTGTCAACTCAGCCGAAGGTAGTCTCCTCTCTATCTCTGTTATGACATATGGACCCCACCAAACTTTAGCACCTAGCTATGGTATGTCACTTGCATCTTCTCCATTTATTTCTAGCAGCAATTGTAGAGTATGAGATGTAAATGAAAATGGGCATAAAATTTAATGGTGAGATTAAACTAAAAATATTATGAAATGAAGTTGAAAATTTAAGTTGATTCAATGGTATGTAAAGACACATGGTGAATGGGAAATAAGAATAAGAAATCATTTATAAATTCATAATGAAAAAAAAAGATGGAATTGGTTACATGTCCAAAGTTTAATAAAGAGTTCAACTAAAAATACCCTCAAGATTAAGATTAAGGAAATGGATTAAATAATTAAGGTGTAATCCTAAATAAATGCCAACTAAGATTTAACTTTCTTGCTTGAGATTAGAAATTCTCAAATATAATTAAAGAGATATGTCGGAAATAAATCAAGGGAGCTGGATTATTAATTTGGGGTCACCAAAATTTATATACGCATTAAACCAAATATTAGCAGCATCCGGATATAGTGTCCATCTAAATTAGAAGGTTTACAAAATATATAGGCAAATACACCAAAATAGTCTCGCTAATATGTAATAGGGTGTCAGTGATACTAGGCATAACTAGGAATAACATAGAAAGGCTAATACATTTAATTAGGCCATAAAACCATATTGCTTAATATTTAAATGTGGAATGGTTGATATATGTGAATAAGCAATACTATTTGAATGATTAACTCATAGTCTAAATACTGAATAAAGGCATTAGTAAAGACACATTTCTTTGGTTAGGTAATCAAATTAAGTAAAAATCATAATTGAAAGGAAATTCCAAATAAAGCTCAAGGTTTAGAAATTATATCTAGACATGAAACCAGGGCTCCAAACTAAGGACAACCTTTAATTATAATTAAAATCTAATGATTAATTCAAGGAATTAATAAAGAAAGAGTGGCTTTTGGTTAATTACCCAAATTAGTAAAGATATCTTAATTATAATATATACATATATGCCCAATATTTAAAATGCAACCACTGAATAAATACTAATGGTAGGTTATACTAATTAGCAAGGGTTGAGATATAACCTTGCTAGGTAAGCAAATTTTAATTAAAGAAAATAACAAATATTAGAATATAAACCCTATCAGTAGCATATTGCCGCCCATGCAATCTTAAATAGTGGCTTTAATTTAATACCAATGACAATTACCATCATGCCTGGCAGGTTCGAGTTATAAAGGGATAAAATATCAGTAGCAGTAGCACTTTAGAGAGCACTCAAATTAAAAGGGCCTAGTAATATACATATGCTAGAATATAATAGCCCTAAGTTATCAAGTATCAAAAATAATCTCACAAGCATGTAAATATTCTAAAATAAACATTTAAACAATAACGCGGGTAATTAGGGTCGCATAAAATACTGTATCCCAAGCTCTGCCCCGATAGCCGAGTTTAAACTAGAATTAGAAGTGAAGCTAAGCCTAATAGCAGCTAGAGTATGAGCAAGCTAATAATAGTGCCATTAATTAAATCTTAACACTAGCTTTAGTACATAATAGTATTGAGCATAATTGCATATATAACAAGTTAGGACCCATATGACTGGATGCTAATTCAACTTAAATTTAGCCTAGCCATGAATAAAGATACATAAAATATGATAATGGGATTATTAGAGATTTAAATTCTAATTAATTACCATATAAGAATAAATATTGAGCCCTTGCTATTTATCTTAACCTAATTAATAGTAAAAGCCTATATCAGAGATTAGTCTAAAAACTTAATAAAGATATCCAAGTGTTATACTACCTTCGACTAAAAGATTTATAGAATAAGTACAGATCTCATCCATCAGTCCAGTTTGCCTTTATCATAACCTGAGTTGCAAGGAATGCATACCCTAGAGATAAAATTTGTACACTAAGCTCCTGCACCAACTCATAGGTTTAACCTAACTCATGGAACTTCCTTGATAAATACCAAAATAATAAAAGAGATTATTAATAAAAAGATCAAGTCATCGTATTATATCACCGGCCTTGCCTCAAATAACCCAAATCACCCATTAACTCATAATAAAACTAAATTGAGTTTATTCGGATTTATTTGGATCTTTTGAGTTACTTGCTTTTATTTGGATTCAGTCGTTTATCGCGTAGTTAGAAACTGGAGTCCCGAAGAATGAATGGATCAAGCGAGATCGAGATCAAGTTGAAGATAAAGACTGGAAGCTCAAGACCATCAAATGATATAGCTTTGAGTGAGCTCAAGACTGCGGTAAACTGCGCCAGGCGAGTCAATACTTTGAGCATGTTGAACCTACGTTTTCTGCAAATTACTTTTGTTTAAATTATCAAATTGCATGCTGTTATGTTATATGCAAATACATGTTAATTTAAGATTCTAGTTATATCCCATTGTGTACTTGGTTAATATTACCCCTCCTTTGAAATATTTGAACATGTGAACATTGTCGCCCTAGCACAAATTATAATAGTAACCTTTCAAAAAATAAGTCCGTAATTATATGTCATGCGTAGTATTGTTTAGATACTCATGGGCACGAGAGCGCCCAAGCATCACTTTTAATCCTGAGAAAAATTGGTTGGGCAGTCATGGTGGTAATGACTGATAAATGATGGATATGATTATTTTATGTTTCCAAAAACCCCAACATGCTTAAATATCTGAGCGGATGGTTTGGGGGCTGGTATGTGGTGCGAAGGAATGCACAAAATTATGGAGTGTGGTAGAACCGCTCAGATAATACTAAGGACTGAATCTTGTCATGTCAACCCGTGTAAAACAGTACAACCACAAGCTGGCAAAATGTAGGCAGGGTTAACTAATTTGTGTAGCTTCAAGGTGGTTACGTGAAGGTATGACCACGAGCAAAGGAATGGATGCATAATATTCCTCGCCTTTGCCCGTGATGGCTCACGAGGGGCCCTTCCCGGCGTATGCGTAATATTACTACGGAAGGTTGACCTTAGCGGGCGTAACCACAGTGTGCTATGCATTGTAAAGGCCCTGTGATAGTCTATTCAACCACATGGCTAAGGAATCATGTGGGGCAACGAGTAGATCTATCTCTTGTGGGTAAAGTGTGCAAACTCTGCAGAGTCAAAAACTATTCGAATAGCCGTGCCCACGGTCAAGGGCAGACATGGGAACTTAACTAGATATAGTTCTGTTTACAAAATATTGGAACTTGGGAGAATGGAAACTTGAAGGGCGAAGGACTGCCCTGGTTTGGAATTGTCCTGGGTGTCGTCCCAGTGGTAAGTTAAGCGGCTATAACGCTGAAGAAATTGCTATATGGTGCAGATGCCATGTAACGGTGGATGGAATCTGAATCGATATTAATAATGCATTTCCTTGTACATTATGTTTTAATCCAAAAATTGCTAAGTCATAGGGCTTTTTAATTAATTGTATTCAAAAGCACTCCTTGCAAAACAAAATAACCCGAGCCTCTCCTCTGTTAAGCCATGCATACTATTTATTTGCATTCTGTGTATTGGCTCGCGGAGCACGGGGTCGGAGTGCTCATGCTCGCTTTTGCGACAAAAAAATTCAGAATCAGGAAATCAAATCACCTCGCCTCAGCAACAAGATTGGACAAGCTGGCCAAGAAGATGAAGATGTCAAGGGCTAGGTCGCGAACCTCCAGTTGGCTGCCTGTGGGCATGTCCTGAAGGTCCCACCTGTGTGCTTCGTTCTTCCGCTGCTGCAATTTAATGATTTCGGCCTAATCGGCCCATGAGTAAGTCTACTATTACATTTTACGCTTCCGCATGATATGTATTTTGATATTCATTACTGTAACTGTGAGCACTATCTACTGATCCAGGGAATAGTGCAGTAATCACAGAGGAATCCGGATTATCAAATCTGGGTCCCTACAGCACCGGAGGTCGGAGGCTGCCTCGGAGCGCCGAGCGCCTAGGGTAGTGGCCGTCTGCGGCGCCGCCGACCGCCGAGCGCCTGGCCTAGGGTTAGGGTTTGAACTTTGAAGACGAGAGGAAGTGAGGAACCGAGAGTCTCGTGAGCTGCCGGCTGCGGATCTGGCGAGGCGGCGAGTGGCCGTCTGCGCACCAAAGGAGGTGGAGACTCTGCGGCTACGCTGGCTAGGGTTGAATCGGTGGAAGTGAAGACGTCTGCGCGTGCGTCGGGCCGTCGGGCTGTGTCGGTGCCTGGTGGGCCACTGGGCCGAGACCGGAGAGTAGAGACTAGAGACGCCGCCGACGCCGAGTGTTCAGTTTTTCGGTAAATTCGGTTTTTATTCGGTTTCTACCGAAAATACCGAATCAATGAAATACCACTTTTTTACATACCGAACCGAATATCGAATACCGGTCAAACCGAGTTGACCGGTTCGGTTCGGTTTTTTCGGTTCGGTTTGTTCGATTCGGTATAAAACTGCACAGCCCTAGTCCCGGATATAGAGGTTTTTAATATTTGTAAAGTCAATTCTTTAAAATAATATGAACTTATATATAAATTTTTATAAGATTATTTTGTAAAAAGTTGTTGGGTCAATTGACCCGGCTCGTATGTGGTTCCACCATCTAGCATTTTCGTACTTGTGTCAATGGATTATTCATTTTATTCTGTATCCGTATTCAGATTATTTGATACATTAAGACTCAAAGAACTTGTGTCAATCAGATCCAGATTATCCGTTTTATCTAGTATCTACATCTGGACTATTATATTCATATTTGATACATTAAAACTCAAAGAGTGCTAATCATTTCTTTATTATCTATTTTATTCGATATCGTATCTGGACTATTCGATTCATATTCGATCTGTTAACATACCTATGTGTTCATCGCTTCATTTCCGATGGTAGCACCAATAGACATTGCCATTTAACAACTCATTTTGCTTCAATTTCGTTGCAACTTGATTAATCTGCCGACAAACAATGCCAATGATTAGCAATACGTAGGAATTGGCAACGCCCGTCATTGTTCTTGTGACGATGCTCCTACTCGTATGTTTTTCTTGAGAGGCCGTATTCGTATGTTATGGTTGCGCTTACAGCCGCCGTCGTAATCAAGCACGTCCAGATCGTTAGTAACTTGTGCTGATATACATTGACGAGATATTACGCGTTTCTATCATTTCATTTCCTTGCGAATGTGAACCCACGTTGGTTTGCTGGAACGTTTGCTCCAGAAACAGCAGAATACGCCACGCATGTTTTATCTTTTCAGCTCAGTAGTTACAATTAGCCGAACTCCCAGTGAAAACAGCGTGGTTATATATTTAGACACCACATATATCTCAACTCCTTAAAAATATGAGTTGATGGTCATCGGTCCATTCTCCCTCCTTTATTCACAGCTGTCCAATCAAAGATCAGCCATCCAGATCCGCATGTAGATTGTTCTTCCGCTACTTGTAGAAAAGATCGGGCCGACGCGTGGGCCACGCTCCTCCTCTTCTCTTCCCCCGCATCCTTCACCTCCCGCAACCACTCCACCTCCTCTTTCTCTCCCCCAAACCTCGTGCCGCGCCTCCTCCTCCTCAGTGCCACCACCAATTCCTTCCACGCGTGGTAGCGTCTGATCGCAGTCCCCCAACTTCCACCAGTAGCACTGCATCCCCCCGTCGCCGCCTCCCCAACGCATTCGCCCACCGCTTCCTCTCCCCATCTGCCCGTCACTGCCTCCCCACCTCCACCTCCCACAACCGCCGCCTCCATCTCTCCCCCGAACCCTCGTGCCGCGCCTCCTCTTCCTTGGCACCGCCACCAATTCGCAGTCCCCCAACTTCCCCCAGAAGCACCACATCTCCCCGTCGCCGCCTCCTCAACACATTCGCCCACCGCCTCCTCTCCCCATCTGCCCACCGCCGCCTCCCCACCTCCACCTTCCGCAACCGCCGCCTCCTTCTCTCCCCCGAACCGTCATGCCTTGCCTCCTCCTCCTCGACGCCGCCACCAATTCCATCTCCCATCGCCCTTCCAACCAGCGGCACAACGCTCGGCGACAGCTGCCGGTGGATCAGAGAGAAGGGTGTTCGATGACAGTAGTCGGTGGATCAGAGAGAAGGGCACTCAACGATGGCGGCAGTGGCATTCTCTTCCTACGCCCGCCCATGTGGCTCTCCCCCGCTGCCACGGCCCAGTGGTCGCTCGTCCGGTGAGCCTTTCTACCTCCTCCTGCTCTTCGCTCGGAGCCTATCATGCTGTCTAGCGATTTTGGTCTCCCAAGCTGGTCGTCAAAGTCAATGCCGTGGTCGAAGGGGACCGTGATCAATCGGCCATGGCCGAAGTCAAGTGGTGGTGGTTGAAGTCGAAGCAGTGGTCAAATGGGGCCATGGCTAAAGTCAAAGATCAATGGTCGAAGTCGAAGCCGTGGTCAAAGGGGCGGTGGTCAAAGTCGAAGTGTCATGGTCAAAGTCAAGCCATGGTCAAAGTCAAGCCATTGTCGAAGTCAAAGGTTCGTGGTTGAAGTCCAAGCCATGGTCAAAGGGGACAGTGGTCGAAGGGGGCAGTGGTTGAAGTCGAAGGGCCGTGGACGAAGTTGGTCCGCGGTCAAAGTCGAATGTCCGTGGTCGAAGTTAGGCTATGGTTGAAGTTGAAGGGTCGTGGTCGAAGTCCAAACCATGGTCGAATGGGGCAGTGGTTGAAGTCAAAGGGTCGTGGTCGAAGTCTAAGCCATGGTCGAAGGTGACAGTGGTCAAAGGGGATAGTAGTCGAAAATTGAAAAGATGTGGATGAAGTTGGTCCACAATCGAAGTCAAAGGGTCGTGGTTGACGTCGAGATCGTGGTCGAAGGGGGTCGTGGTTGAGCAATCATGGCCGAAGTCGAAGATCCGTGGTCAAAGGGGGAAGTGGTTGAAGAGGGCGGTGGTCGAAGTCGAATGGGACAATGGTTGAAGGGGGCGATAGTCGAAGTCGAAGGGGACAATGGTTGAAGGGGGCGATAGTCGAAGGGAGAATTAGTTGATGTCAAAGGGTCATGGTCATCGAAGGGTCATGGTCGAAGGGGATAGTGGTCGAAGTAGCAGATCCGTGGTTGAAGTCAAAGTCGAAGCCTTTGTCAAAGGGGGCCGTGGTTGAAGGGGAAAGTGGTCGACGTCGAAGGGCTGTGCTCGAAGGGGACAATAATAGAAGGGGACAGTGGTCGAAGTCGAAGATCTATGGTCAAGTCAAAGATTCTAACCGCGTTTTGACTACGCTTTCAATCACGTTTTCAACCGCGTTTTTTACTACAAAGGTGTCGACCACGTCGGTTTTTGACCATGTCAATCTTCGACCACAGAGGTCATCGACCACATCGATCTTCGACCACGTTGGTTCTCGACCATGCAGGTCTTCGACCATGTTGATTTTTGACCACAGTGCTCATCGACTACGTTGGTTCTCGACCACGTAGGTCTTCGACCACGAACGAACGCGGTAGTACCATGATCACATAGCCAGTACTCTCGGAAGGCGGAAGTACCACAAGAAACACAGCAGTAGTTCTGATTTTTTTGGAACTTTCAGAGGAACTGAATTTAGATCAGAGAATTGTGCAAATGATTCCTAGTTTAGTAGAAAAATATAAGGCTAGACTTATTGCTAAAGGCTTTACACAAAGTGCTTTGATGGATTATTATGATCTTGAACTCCACCAAATGGATGTTAAAATTGCTTTTTCTTAATTGTCCTTTGGAAAAAAATATATATATGTGAAATAGCTAGAAGGTTTTGGAGAAAAAGAAAATGAAAATAAGGTTTGCAAATTGAAGATTTATGATATTAAACAAGTTTCACGTCAGTGGCATATTTTTTTGATAATGCTATCACGTCATATCCGTCCGTATATATTTATATGTTCGTGATATGAGGAAGTCTATTGGAACTTCACTTAAGAACAAGATAATAGATAGGTGGTTTGGTGCATCTAAATAGGTAGAAAATATTGAGTGCTCTTCCTTCAATATCTCGATGATTAGTCTCTCTGTGTTCGCTTTGATTGCTCCTTGCTATCCAATATCCTATATAGGGGGTGTAAAAGAAGGAGATAATTTTCGTCCAACCGATCGGAATGAAGAAATAAGTATCTGGCAATATCCGTGTTCGATTCCGACTTCAAAAAAAATACAAAATAAAATAAAGATAAATGGTATCCATCCGTATCCGTTTTGATTGCACTCTATGTGCTGGTGCGAACCAATAACGTTCTGTGGCTTGTGCCGTGGCCGTGGCGTGTGGGGGTTAGGTCGGGCCCGTCCACGGAAGGCGTGGACAGGAGGGGCCGTGGGGTCCGGGAACTTGGGTAGTCTTGGATTGGACGGGGCCGAGCGTCGCCCACTGTCAGGGTGGAAATTGGAACGCAACGCGGCAACTAAGGCCCAGTTGGGCACGCTCGTGGGCAGAAATGGGCCAGGTGTGTTGCGGATGGCGGATGGCCGGGAGAAAAAGTTGGTTCGCGCGCGTGGTAGTGCTGGGCTGACGATGCTCACGGGCAGGCCGTCGCCGTGGAGTTCTTGAACTCTTGGACCTTACTTCAAATGCTTGTTTCGTGATGGCCTTACTTCACTTGTACAGTCCTACTCATATATTGTTTGGGCTGTAAGTCATTGGAGGCCTTCAAGACTCGGCAACACGACTGAGTACCGTGTCTGCTGACTATCGTGTGACGTGAGCCCGTCTCAGCAAGCGTTAGAGCACTCAAGGCAACAGCGTGTGAACTCAACGGTGGAGCGCGAATAGGTTTCCTCGAAAGGAACAGCGCACTAGCGCAGTCCGAGCAGACCTGGCAAGTAACGTGCAAGTGAAAGCAATTTGCCCAAAGTAGTTACGTGCGGTGCAGCAGTAGAACGTTAGCAAATGCCCAAAACAAGCGTAGAGCGGAGCCTAGCGATGTCATGGTGTGGCAAAGGATGCGCGATGGCTGAAGCGAGCGGTCGAAACACTTGCTTGGCCGAAAACCAATGGTAAAAACGAAAGCACGATATTTCTTCAGAGCAAATATCTGCTGCTGGGATTGCTCAAATGATGTGCTCACCTTGATGTTGGTACGCTCTTGGTCTTGGACCACCCTGTGTATCCTGAAGAGTCTCTGGTTCGGTCCCTACGGAGGTGTTGAAGGTGTTAACACCTTCACCACTGACCGTCCCAATTGTTTGGGGGGCATAATCATATATTTAGTTTTGAGAAAAAGCTAACACCCATGTTGGCTAGACGGTTCACTAGGGTAAAACTAGTGGCGGAGCGAAGAACAAAATTAAAGGGTAGGCTAAGTTAGATTGTCACAAACATAGTATGTTACTCTTACGTAATTCAAATTCATACATGAATAGAATAGAAATGAAGTAAAAGAGAAATAAGTACAACAAAAGTATCTTAGTAAAAGAAAACATATCTCAACTTAGGCGTTGTCTTATCCTTATTGTTTGATAGAAGTTCTACCATCATTAACCTTGGACTATCCTTTGACATACTTATTTTTCTTCTTCTGCTTTATCCATGTTATTTTCTTGCTCCGTGCCAATTCAATGAGGTATATGATGTGCATATTTCTTATCGGTTGAATGCAACAAGTGGCTGTGCCGCATCGCCCCTCCCCCCAAAAAAAAACTAATTTAATAAACAAAGTCACAATCAGAAATGCCTCAACACATGAACGACTGTCGCATCACCATATCAAAACAAATAACAGACCAAATGCAGCATCTCGACACACTCATGGGTGGGGAACTAAGGCAACTCACTGCTATAAAAAGAGTCATCATAGACGATTTGAAAATGTCATCACAGACGGTTTTCTGAACCATCTGAATTTATGGGTTAGTGGTAATCGGGGGTTATCACAGAAGCTTTGTGAGCCGTCTGTGATAATCACAATATAGATGATTTGTAACTAGAACCGTCTGTGAAGAACACTATCACAGACGACTTGAACAAAAAAATCATCTGTGATACTCACACATTACAGACAGTTCTAGCTACCAATCATCTATGATGGGCGAGTATCACAAACCATTGGTATATAGAACTATTTGTGATACTTTCCCATAACAGACGGTTGATAGATAAAACCGTCTGTGATGTACTAGTATCACAGATGGTTTTTAGTTTGAGCCATCTGTGATAATCCTTCACAGACGGTTTATATCACAAAACCGTCTGTGATAGTTCATTCTATACCTATTTTTTTTGCTAGCCTTAGGAAATATTAACTATGCCATCTGAAAACAAGCAAATACAACAATAAACACAGTAGCACATTCCATTTCCATTAAGATTAGAGTCCACCATTACAATATCCTAAGATAACGAGTATGTTACCCATCTATGATGTACATGTAGCACAGACAGTTCTACAAACCAACCATCTGTGACTTGGACAATATATATCGGTGCAATGTAAATAGCTTGTCTCCAAAGATAAAATAGCAAAGTTTATATGGCTTATATATACTCATTTGAAAGGTTTTGACGAGATCTATAACTTTATAGTTGAGGTAAACTCCAAATTCCATAGGGAAGATCAAAATTTTTGACAAAAACAGAAACCGCAAACTTGTAACACAATTTAGGGCTAAAGATGGCCAATTTTTGGGGTCTTAGAGGGCGACTGGCATGAATCGGTCATTTTTTGGATCGGGCTCGTCATTAACTTTCCAACAAGTACAATAACGTTGAAAACGGACATCATATGCAAAAGTTATGCCCGTTTTACTAAAGATGTCTCAGAACGGGATCCTACTCGGACTCAGTCGGGGAGATTATAAAATTTTAAGGGATTACAAGACAGGAAAGATATCCCAGACGGTTTTTATTATAAATCGTCTGTGATAACTCATTATCACAGACGTTTTAAATAAAAAACGTTTGTGATATTTGGTAATATTACAAATAGTTCTTACTAAGAACCGTCTGTGATATTATCTCTCCACAGACGGTCTTTAAACCTAAACCGTCTGTGATTGCATTCAACACTGATGGTTTTGATCAACTGTCTATGATAAAATGTCTAATACAAGTTTTCTTTATAGTAGTGACTTGTGATGCAAAATTTCTGCTTGGTATCCACATAATTGTTTTAGGCTAATTGAATCAGCTACAAGGCTCTAATTTCCCCCGATTCAAACAAAAATAAATCTAGAGAATGAAAGCATCACCGTATTAGACACGGACATTACTTAAATCTGCAGCCAGCTAGTCCTAGACCACAGTAATCCATTATATCCTTCAGTTACTTTCCAAAAAAAAATGGAAACATCACTAGAAGCACGTAGCTTAGGAAACAACAAAGCGATTACTGCTGAGTCCAGCTCGCAACTACCAAATGCAAGGAGCATCCAGAGTTAAAGCTGCTGCAACTCAACAAAAGTAGGGGTACCGCTACAAGCCGCCCGCTACCGACACGAACCGCGCACATCAATTTAGGGGCCACCGCAGCAACACAAGCTTAAGACACATCAATTCACCGCGGCAGATCCGGCGCAAGACGAGATACCTGCGTTGCGCTCACAGGAAGCGGGGGCGGTGATCTGCGACGAGACGGCGAACGGACACGACGATTAGCGGAGAGAGGAGGAGGATGCAAGATGCGAGGTGTCAGCGGTGTGGTGGAGAGGGCAGGGTAAAGGAGGCTCATCTCCCGAGCAGTGTTGGGCCGGGGCCTTAGTGGATGAACTCATATCCCAAGGGGTGCCTTGGCCGGTCCATCTTTGGGGAGAGGAGGGTTTCGGGGCGGATTGAGAGTGGGCCGAAGCTTAACGAAGTTCATCTGATGGGTTCCATCCCTGAGTAAAATGGTTGCGTGGGTGCCCCTCCTAGTTGGCCAGGCAGTATGGTTTGGCGCAGCAATTTGGCCGGCATGTCAGCATATTCATTCTATTTTCATTGCCTATGTATAGGTGTGAAAAAGGAGTGGATATGGAACATATAGTGGTCAAATTATATCTACATCTATATTTTTTCTCGGATTTAAATACGAATCGGACAAACGTCGAATATAAATACGAATCGGATAAATGTTGGATATGAAATCTGATCGGATTCAAATATTTTTGGGATTCTAATAAGTATTTGTGACCTCTCCTATTTAAAACATGGCATCGAATTATTTTTAATATTTTTAATTGAGAAATAACTGACTCTAACACGTAACTGCATATTAAATATTGGCAGCAACAAATGAGTTATTTATCTCACATATTTATATAATACAACTTCTGATGATAGCTTTATATTTGTAAGGGTGTCAATAGATTGAATACGAATCGAATAATGGTCTTCCTATATTCGTATTCATATTTTTTTAAATAAATACAAATTCGAATAAACTCAAATGCGAACATGAATCAAATATTATAACGGATATAAATACGAATTGAATACCTACTCAATTCGGTCGGATGTGAATATCTTATGGCACAATGAAGTTTAGCAAATTGACACCGGTTTTATAGTAATATTTATACCATTTTTCCTTTAATTTATCACATAATCATTGATCATTAATGATATTTTGCCACTAATTCTAGATATATGCAAATAAATTGGTTATAGACATATCGAATTTAGCTAAAAAGAACATGCAAAAAGCTTTTTTGGGGATGTGTCAAAATAAAAAAATATGAAATGCCAAATTAGAGCTCACCATGACAACGGGCTCGTGGAGATGATCGAAATACATATATAATATGCCCAATTTGTAGGTCAAATACAAAAGATATGTATTAGCTAGTTGCTGCTATTATGTCTACCAAATTCGTATATTGTCCAGATATCCGACTCCGAATCCATTTCATGTCGTACCGAATTCACATCCGAAATTCATAACTCCATTAGGCAAATATTCGAATCTAGCTCTAATTTTCTATTCGGATTTAGATATTTACTATATGGATCCGAAAAATCCAGATTATCTGATCGAATTTGGATACGTTTTCACCCCTGCTATGTAGGCGCCGTTCCTTCCTCCGAATCCCGGTCTCAATAACCGCGTACACTTGTGCATCTCATTCTCGTTGATTGAAGGACATTTGAACTAGCTAGTTGGATTGCAAGTGTTCAATATAGTATTAGACGAGGACTGCTAACCGAACATAACGTAAGATGAAATGACCTTCGTACCCTTCTTGGCAGAACCACCCATATAAACTACTGATGCGCACACAGGAGACGCTGGAGGCGTTAGACCATCACATCCGTTCGATCTTATATAATGGACGACTCGGAAATTAAATATGGACTAAACTAGGACTCCTAACGCGTCCAATTAATTCGAAAACATCCATTCTCTGTTGAGCATGTTGGACGATCTGTTCCCCATGGGCCATGGAGCACCATGGCTGTCAACTGTCACTAGTTCGGATTAGCTCAGACCTCTCTTGATGTCCCCTGTAGTTTCGTACGGGGCACCATGTACAAAGGTAGAAATATCACCCCTCTCTAGCTTTCTTCTAAAAGGTGATTGATTACAGTGGATTCATCCATTCTGTTAGCGACGCTCACCTCAACCAACGGCAACACACCCGTCGATACAACGCTCAAACTTGGCACACAAGAAAATTGAGATCCAGGAACTGAACTCACGACCTCCTTTTGCGTGGGTGTATGTTCTCTCTGTCCAGGTGGAAGAGTGCTAGAAACGACCCCCTCTTTGCACCACCGTCTGGGCTTTAGCGCTACATGCTCAGGAAACACGAGCTGGACGGCCTGAACTCGCTAAGCCATATGAACACCAGAACCAGCTCCTCGACACAGCAACATCACACGAGCATGCCTAGATAGGTAGGTTCATTAACATGTCACGCTCCCTACGCACCATGCATCTCCCAGACCCACATAGCAAGAGCCATCTCCCTCGCTCCAGGCACGTGTGCTGCTGCTTCAGGCCGCAGCGCCGGGAGGAGGGGGGGCCTTCCACGTTCCATGGCCACCGCGGCGACGTACATATGCATGGCTAGCTCGGCTTTCTCGCCCGTCTCTTTAAGTCGATCATGGCGTCTCACCTACCTAAACAGGGCGTGAACACCGGCTAAGTACGTGCCATTGCAGTTGAGTACACACTACACTGTGGGGCAAACAGTGTCCTCTCGAGATCTCGCCTGGGATCTAATAACTTGCGGGGTCGCCGGGATAACAACCGGTGATGAGGTCCCTTTCGATCTGGTTAGGGAAAAGTGTATCAGTCTAAAACTTTTATCGAAAGACAGCAATATGATCAATAACTGTCGGTTACCGAAAATTTCAGAACTTTTCAGCCGAAAATTTCTTTTGAAATTTGCAAATTTTTAGATGAATTTTGATGATTCCAAAATTTTTTACCCAATATAAAATTTTACCGGTCTAGATCAGTTACGTCACCATTCCTGCTTTGCCAGATCGATGTATAGCTTGGTGACCATCAGCTATCACAACAGTTACAGCTGATATATAAGAGCAAGTACAATAATGCTGACTAGGTCGCCTCTAGTGAAATCCACGTCAACACAATCCTATGTGGAAGAGAGAGACAAGAGGAGAGAGAGGCAAACTGCCCCTTATATAAGAGGTGACCTCTAGCACATCATACGAGGAGAGAAAGACAAACTACTCCTCATGCAAGAGGTGACCCCTGATATATTTATGCAAGTATTAAATGTTTGAGTGATTTAGTAGAGGTAACCTCTACTAAACTTATTGTATTAGCTAACTCCACATGAGCCACGTGTACTCTTTTTACTTATTTGGCTAGTCCTAGAGATGGCAGCCACCTTTTCTATTAAACTTGCTCTAACTATCATGTATGCGTGTCACTGTGTCTCACTCACTGGTCTCAGCGAGGGATTTTGTGCGCGTTTATTTTCGCGCACATCATTTCTGAACAGCTAGCAGCCATGTCTTCACGTGCTCGAGCCTTGCCCTTTTGACGCCTGGCATAGGTAGTGGCTGGACCAATTAAACACCAACGATATTGGTTTAGGTGAAGAGAGCTACGATCGTGCTTGGTTTAGGTAGCACAGCGGTGTTTAGGTTAGAAGCTGTTGTTGTAGTAGTACCTGAGAAGGTATCGCCTATTAGGACCAGCGCCGGCCTAGGAGCTCGACGCTTGCGAGCCGTGCAGTCCTGAGACCAGAAACTAGTTGGGCACTCGATTGCAAATGACTGGAGTCCCAGCTAAATTTTCATCACGTCTAATCTACGAGCCAAGTCAAATCATTTCATTTCATGCATTATTCACATGTCATCCAAACACCACGTCATCACATACAGGAGAAAGAAACTTGGGTCAAAGTTTTCTCCTCCCAAGACCAGCTTTTGTTTCAGGCGCGACAGGCAGGCGTCGCCGGATACCGACGGCTTCCCACTCCCGTCCCACCGCACGCGACCGACCGCGAGCCTCGGTGTGATTTCGAGTCAAAAACGGGGGGACCTTGCTGTCGCGCCGTCGTACGTCTAGCTCGGCATGCATGCGGCCGCGAGGGCAACAGGGAGGTAGATCGATGCTGAAATGGCGCACCTCGCAGGCAAAGCAAGCGGGGCAATCTTGCTGTCGGCACGGTGTGATCCGGCCGGCCGAGATGACAGCAGCAGCGCGCGCGGCCGGCGTGTAGGGCCACGCCCCAACATTCCATGCACCCGAAAAGTCGGCGATGCGTGCCTTTGCCGGCCGGCGCTACTCCGAGATCAAGAAAGATCTTCCCGGGCCCCAAGGATCCACCTTTCCTGTCGCGTTTGACGAACAGGTGGTGCTGCTGCCACGGTGCCACTTTGCTAGCTATATAAGCCCTATTTGATAGAGATCTAGCTCTAGAAAATTTGTAGATTTTCTAGAGCTGGTCATCTGTAACTCTAGAAAATCCTGGATCTAGAGTTGCAGGCATGTTAAATGCATTTACATGACTCATTTCATTTATATTATATATTAAATAAAAATATTTAAATCACTTTAATTTAGTCAACAAACTACATATCCAACATAGATCTCAGAGTTAGAGCTGTGTCAAATGGGGCCATAGCTACTGCTTTATCGTTTATATCCGTCAGGGGAATTTTCTTCTCTCTTCTTCTGGTTGTGTTCGTTCGCTAGTCTTGCGGGTATAGGTGTACCTAACAGGGTGCAAACGTGCCGCACGCAGCGCGCACGTTGCGGTAATAGGAATTATATGAGAAGCACGAGCGCACGATTGATTTGCATGTGTTTAGTTTTCCCAAAAAGAAAAGGAATTTTTAGCATTTTAATCTTTGTAGATATGATCCGATGGTCAGCAAGCAATTAAATTATGACAATTTTTTGAGATTACAATGAAAACGCACATGGACATAACCACACACATACATATGAGCATGCCCTCTTAGCACATATGTAAACTGAGAGAAGCCGGGGATAAATCCGTGGTCTCACGAAGTTTCTACTAAAATAACCTTGCATGTGTGTAAAGGTAGGTATTAGGCTTTGAACTTTGCCGGGTGAGTCTGATCTGGTACTCCATTTCTTTCATCATTTAATAATGTGAACAAATAATGAATGTTTTTTAGAAAAAAAAATCTATGCTGTTTTGGTGAGAGCATAGTCAAACTTTCGTAACACTCACTATACTAGTACAAGTTAAAGTATGTAGATTAATCGTACGAAAGTAACATACGTTAATCATTAACTTTTTGTATACTGTATTTGTATAGCATTTTCGTAATATATTGTGATATAAATTAGTAGTTGAAGTTACATATGGAGAATGTGCCAATGTCCAAAATAATATATATTTATATAATAGAGTGAGTGATATCTTACTGCTTCCTTTATAAAAGATTAAGATTTTGTTGATGCTCGCAGATCTGAACTCAAGATTTTGTTGTAAAAGATATTTGCAATGCTTAAAAACATGATGGAGCAGATCCGGGACCCTCAGATATCTTCGGTCACATCTTAGACTTTATGTCATCTGACGTAGAAAATGGTAGGCATGCATCCGGATAAGGTCACTGGATTAGTTTAGACTACGCAAAAGTGAGGATGACGCCTGAAGATTGTGGACAATATTGTGACAAAGAATTGCTAAAAATGCATAGTTATTTATCAAGCTAAAAATGAATAAAATATAGTTATCTTATCTTATTCATGCTCTATGTTCTTTCATACATCTTGATGACTCCATTGTCAAATAGGGGAAAGATTGGTAAAATGCATATTTCAAACATGATTTGGAGTTTCTTGTCCTCTGTTGTGACACTTTTGGTCTTTTGATCCTTTCTCACTATGACCAATGGCAAATAGAACTATTAGGCCCTGTTTGGTTCATGACCAGAAGTTGCCTAGCCACAAGTTAGGCGTGCCACAGTTTTTTGGTAGCTGTTTGGTTCACTGACGCAACTGTGGCATGCCACATTTTCTTAGCACCCGGACCCACACGTCATAGACTCAGTTTCTTGCCAAACTTTGCCACAAGTGTGGCTTCGATTTTGTTAGCCACACTTTCTGTGGCAGCCACACATTGCCTAAGCTTAGGCATGGCAAGCTTAGGCACCAACCAAACAGGCCCTTATTCTTTCACATGGAGCTAGAGTGAGATTTTCCAATCTTGTAGAGTTAAAGTCTTTTGTGGAATGTTTAATTTATTCAGTGGCTTCACTCTATTTCTGGCTCATATGGTCATTTTTAGTCTTTCTATTAGACTATGTTGTAGTCGTGCATTTAGTGATGATAAATAATTGACATTTAGGTTTCATTGGAATTTGCATTTATGAAAGTTTTGGTCGATGTGCTATTTGTTGCTGGAGTTTTTAGTATAGATGGATTAGTTGACAGACGTCGACCACGGTATATCAACCACGACAGTCAACCAAGGCATAACAACCATAGTAGGTAATCGGTATGCTTCAACCTCGAACAAGGAACCAATCGTACTGAATAGTGAACAAGATACAGTGGACTACGGTCGGTAGTCAGCAGGCTTGACTAGGATGGTAGGGGTTGTGAGCTTCAGTGGACTGATTGGAAGTGACAGTAATCGATCGGTGGTCATTGCTACAGTGCCAAATCGGTACTCGGTGGTCGGTGCTACAGTAATCATTGATGCTAGTGTCGGACCTCGGGTTACAAACCCAGATCCTCTGTGATTCATTTGCACTATTCCCTGGATCAGTAGATAGTGCCCACAGATACATTGCTGATTCATTTCATACACGGCATAGGCCATAATATTACAATACCAAAGTACACAGGTCCCATATAAGGACAAGTATTACAAAAGGGGCCTTCGGGCCACAAAAGTTCAGAGTACCATTGCATTATTGGCGGAAGCAAAAGGGAGAGGCTCATCTCCCCACAGGCAGGTGACCGGGATAACCTAGGGGCGCTTAATATTACCCAGGGGACCTGGTTAACGTTAAGGACGCCACCAATTAGCTTGGTCGGCCCGACTGTAAGGAAAGGCTAGATCCTAGCCTAACTACCACCATCTTCATTCCCTTCGCCAGCCAGGTCCTGGTAGTAGTCGTACTGATCCTGATTGGCAAACTCTGGAAAAAGGGGGGTAGATAGCGAGCGTGAGCACACACAACCGTGCTCGCGAGCCAACATACAGAATGCAAATACTAGTATGCAAGGCTTTATACAAGGAAGGTTTAGGCTCTTTTATTTGCGCAAAGCAACAGTTGCAAGTAACTTAATTACAAATCCTATGTTCTAGCCCTTTTTAATATCCAAATCTTGGATGATTGAAAATTGTGCAGTAAGTATAAGACGGTGCTGGTTCCATCCACCAGTTTCATGGCTCCAACCACCTATGCTAGATTTTTAGTTTAGATAACCCATACTAACACTGGAGTACTTCCCTCCAGGAAAGATTCAGAATTTGGAGTACTTCCCTCCAAGCAGTTTTCTTCCCACCCACAAAAGGTTTTTTCAAATAGAGCTAACTCGAGTGGGTTCCCATGTCCGCCCTTGACCGTGGGCACGGCTATTCGAATAGTTTACACTCTGCAGAGGTTGTACACTTTCACCACAAGAGATAAGTCATCTTAATAGCCAACATGCTTCCTTAGGCATGAGACCCAGATGGTTTATCACAAAGCCGTTACCTTACTCCGAATTAGCTATATACCACCCCGCTGAGGTTTCACCGCTGAAGGGCTACATCCACCACAGTCAGAAGCCCCCTCTTGCGCCGTATGAGTAAACCAGTGCTCTGGCACCCATCTTCCGTGATGATATCTAAACTAACCCTTTTGTAAGTTAATTAGCTAGGTCGTACCCATATAGACTTGTGGTTGTACTGTTTTACACAAGGAGGTCAGCACAAGATTCAGTCCTTAGTTCGTCCAGGCGGTTCATTCCACCAACCACGGGTTCTCGTGCGACATCAGCACCCACCACTCTTACCACCCGCCTAGACAGGTATAGCAGGTTTTGAGGGTTTTGAGAAGCATAAAATAACTAGTTACAAAGTATTCAGCCACGTACATCCCGCAACTGCCCAAAACAAGTTCTCATATTTGTTTAAAGATTAATGATCAGGGTATATGACCCTGGACTTAGACCAACAGCATGGCATTTTAATTTGACTTATAACTATTAAAGTTAACCTTATTTTCTAGGGTGACAAGGAGCAGGTAATTCGAGTTATCAAGGAATGGCATATTAAGTTTATTATAATGTCAAGTGGGCATGTAGCTACCTTAAGCTTTGACATATATTTATATGAAATAGCTCATGCAGTTTCGAGTAATTTAAATGAAGATAATTTTGCAGGAAATTTAGGGGCAAAATGATCAACATGCTGATTCGCCTGGGTCTAGAGTAGTAGGATCTTGCTCGTCCTGGAGTGGATCTTCTTGTGGCTCGGGGGCAGCTACAAACTCTACTCGAACAGGAAAACCCGAAGCACACCCAACAAGCAAAGAGAACAAAATAAGCATAAAATAATAAGCAAAACAGCTCAAAAATAAACCAAACCACAACCAACAGAAAGAGCTTGAATTTAGAAAAATTTAGAAACATGTTTCACCCGAATCGAAGTTACGATGAGGGAGATAGAGCTATTCGAAGTTTCATTTTCAGGAAAATCCTAAAAATGAAAAGGGGAGAGAGAGTCCACTCTCTGACAAATGGGTCCCGCCGGGTTTTATTTTATTTTCAGATTAATTTTTATTTCGGAAAATCACAGTGTATGACATGCGAGCCCACGACATTTTAATTATTTTCTTTTCTGAAAAACCGGCCAGAGACCAACACGTGGGGCCAAGTTACTGTGTGAACAGTGCCTCGGATTAAGTTTTAAAACCACCGGACCCACTTGTCAGTTGGTGGATTAACGGCCATTAACCCCAACGGTTAGCGGTTAACCGTGGATTAGCGCGGGAGCAGGGGCTCCTCCGGCCGAGCGACGGTGAGGTCCGCCGGCGGGGAGGGAGGCCTTGGCCGCACGGGGAGATGCCCAAAACGGAACCCCCAGCCCCATGCGCATTCGACGGCGGGGGTGAATCGGCCCGAGGTGGGCCGGGAGGTCGCCGGCGGCGAGCTAGGCGGCAGCGGAGCCAGGGGACGCTCGGGAGGGCGACTCCGGCCACGGGGGTGCAATTGAATGGTAAGGGAGCTTCTCGAGACGATTAGAAACTCACCGGAGAAGAGAGCGGAGCTCAGGAGGCTGTGGAGGTGGCTGGCATCGGTGAGCTCCACGGGCGGTGGGGTCGATCGATGCCGGAGAAGACGTGGCGGCGGAGCTCCCAATCGATGGCTCGGTCGAGTTCCTGGGGTGGCGAGGGTGCTCTTTGCACGAGGAATCGGCCGGGGACCCCTTGGATTGGCGGCGGCGGAGATGGCCGGAGATGGGGGAGAAATGGGGGCCGGCGGCTGCAAAGAGAGGGGAAAAACCCGATTAGGCGCGAGGGGAGCTTCTAGAGAAGGTAAAAGGGTCGGGGAGAAGGGCAGTGCCGCGCGGGGCTCGCCGGAGGACGCTGGCGACGGTGGCGGCCCGAAGAACGGCCGCCGGTGGCGGTTTTTGAGGCGGAGAACGGGGGGTGAATGGGGGAGAATAATGGCAATTTGGGGGGGGGGGTTTATAGTGGCGAAAAGGCATAGGGGAGGACGGGGAAGGTATGGGCGACGGAGCTCCCGCTCCTGTAGTGTACTCGACGGTGACGAGGCTAGCGCCGGCTAGGGCGGACGGACGGCATGGGCGAGGTACCACGCTCTTACGGCTGCACAGAGGAGGCATGGCGCGCGGGTATGGGCGGTGCTGTCCGGCGGCTACGGCTCGGGTACGGCGATGCGGCGGCGCGGCCACGGGGCGGTGCGGACGGCGAGCAACAGCACCGGGGAGGCGGGGAAGGACGTGGCTCCACTGCCACCCATTGAATGCGACGGCGACGGCCATGCCTGAGGTTGGCGAGCGGCGACGTGGCCAGGACGACGAGACCGGGGGCGGTTCCATCGGGTTGCCATGGCGACGAACAGGGAGCCGACGCGCGGAGCGCCTACGGTGAGGGGGCCGGGAGCCTAGGCCGGCGGGGGCGCCGGGGATTGCGGCGGAGCTGCCACGGGGAGGCACGGGGTGAACACGCTCGGGGAAACCATGGGCGGCACAGTGGTTTGGCTCGGGCGGAGAGCAGGCAGCGCGGACGGGAGAGAGAAAGAGGGAGAGAGCGCGGCCACCGCGAGGAAGAAGACGGGGAGGAGGGGGCCGCGCTGGGCCGGGCGAAGCCCAGGAGAGAAGGGGAACGGGCCCCAGAGGGAGCAGGTCGGCCGGGAGAAAAAGAGAAGGGACCGGGCTGGGAAAAAAAAGAAAAGGGGGTAGAGAAGGCTGGCCCACCCGGGAAGAGAGGAAAAGAGAGGAAATTTAGGTAAGGCCAAAAAGGGTTTTGGGCTAAAATATTTAAATTTAAAATTTGAATTTTTGAGATTAACTTTCTAATAATCAAGTAAAACGAGGCAATTAACCAAATTAAAAATGGGGTGTCAAAGGTAGTCTGTGCTTAAGTACCTGGTCGGTACTCGGTAGTCGGTACTTGATGGTTCGGTGACTGGTTGGTAGTCGATAGCGCTATGATACTTGTGATTTTTGAGTGTTCTGAACGGTTGTAATTCCCGAGTACTTATGGTTTTCGAGTACTTGTTGAGCCAGCGATACCAGTCATACTAAGTGGTCGGAGGCTGATTTCTGGAAAGTGATAGAATTTGTGGTCGTGGCTAATCTGGTTGAACTTGATAGATGGTTAATGGTGTGGTTTGCATATGTGGACTAATGTCGGTCAAGTTGTGAAGCACTTATGCTGGGAAAAATATTCTTTGGTCTTTGCATGTGTAGGTTGGCATGGACACGGTCATGGTCAATGATGAGGACTGTGACTAGGATGGGAAACTCTGAGGTCCAAGCAATCGAGGATGTCACGTGAGGTGGTCGGGCTCACCCTTGGGCACGTGGAGATCAGAGGTGGTGATGCGTCGAGAGGCTACAGGAGGTGTTGTCTTGGAGGCTTCGATACATGAGTTGATGGTGCGTGATGAAGATACAGGAGGTGATGTCTGAAGGCTTTGTTACGTGGTGAGTCAGGAGTTGTGGATGGAGTCCACAACAGAAAAGATTTAGAGTTTGGTTAAAACCCGTGTTTGGAAGGGTTTTCAGAAGCGATAAAGTATTAAGTCCGTGGTTGAGATAAACACGATTTATGATGTCAATCTATAAAAGAAGGGAGAGGCTATGGGTCAACGTATGGTTTTTAGAGAGATTAGAGAAAGTTTTTGAGTGCTTTCGACAGGAAGGCTTTTAGAGGTGCTTGTGATGGCACTTTGTAAATTCACAAAAATCCAGCAATAAATATCATCTTGAATCAGACTAGTACATTGTTTGCTTGAAGAGTGCTGGTAGATTGAAGTTTACGACCACATGCAAACTGGTTGTAGATTCTATAGGTTGAAGCGGTCGAGCGATCAACTGCTGAGTGGTTGAAACCATCTCAAAGTATACGATGACCAAACAATTGAGTGTTGAGCGGTTGAAAGCTTCGCTGACCGCCAGGAGACTTCAAGAAGCGATGACAATCATTCACCCCCTCTGATCGTAGTATTCGATCCTACACTTTCCAATCTTTTTGTGATCATTTTGAGCTTATCTATGCAAAATTCCCACTTTTCTAATAAAACCACCTCCTATTTGCATTTTTGAGAAATTGACAATAGATTCATCAAGGAGGAGATTGAAGGACCATGTGAGAAGGTCTAGGATAATATTGTAATAAACTATTGCCAAGTTTGTGGAGCTGAAGTGTGAATTTTGCAAAGTTTGAATTTTGTCAAGTGTGCTATCAGACAAACCAGTCAAATCATTGTCTAACCACCGGTCAGACCACTGGCATGTTGCTAGTCAAACTGTTGGTGTGTTGTCGGTCAGACTTTGTCAGGCGGTATGACCACGGTGATCAGAGCGCCAGCCGGTATGACTGGTGTTTTGTTGCTGGTTGCAATTTTCTAGAACAGGTTGTTTGCATTGTGTTTAACCGACCTGACTAACCTCTGGTTGGCGGTCAGACCGGTCCAAAAAATTGGTTCTATGATTTTGAGAAATTGGTTCCTAGATAAATTGAATTATGATTGGTTAGTGCATTAATATTGCATGAAGTATGTTTTGGCCAATGTATATCAAGTTGTGAATAACTTGTGCGTGGAAATGATTTCTTTGTCTTTAAATGTACAAAAAGTTTTGGAGTCAATTATGATCAATGGTGAGGATCGAGGCTATGCTCATGAAGGAATTGAGACCCAGAATGGTCAAGGATGCTGGGTGAGATAGTTGAGGTAAAACATGGTACAAGAAAGTGGTATCATAGTAGGTAGCGATAGAACCATATAGGTATTTGAATCTTTCCCCCTTGCTAGATGGTACTGATTTTTCTTTTTGGAAGTGTCATATGTAAGCTTATATTGAGGCTCGAGGTAGTGATGCCTGGAAAGAAGTTTCTACTACCAAAAATAAAATAGATGTTGATTTAAATGCCCGTGCTCGTAACTTGATTTTTCAAGGGATTTCTCGCAAAGAATTTGATCGTGTAGCTCATATTGCTTCTGAACACTTAATATGGAAAAATCTTTGCGATTATCATAATGGAACCACCAAAATTAAAAAGGTGCATAATAATCTGTATCAAAAGAAGCTCTGATTTTTCTGTGAAGCATGGTTAATCTATATATGATCTTTTTGCTCATTTTGAGAAGATTTTGAGTAACTTACATGGAGTTAGTGTTATTCATGCTGATGGAGATAATACAACTAAAATTTTGAGGTCTTTAGGTTTAGAGTGGTTGATGATCGTGACATCCATTAATCAAACCGTTGATCTAGATACTCTAACCATGGATGATTTGCAATTTAGATTGAAAACCTATGGGATAGAAGCCTTACCATCTAAGACTGATAAATCTTCATCTTTAGCACTAGTGACTAACCCCATGCAGGCTGCTTCGTCGAGTGCATTGTCTTGTATTTGCTTGTCTGCTTTGTCCTCTCTTTTAGAAGACCAGTTCGAGCAGCTCCCTGAAGAGGACTTGGTATTAATCTCCTCACGAGCGTACAAGGCACTCAACAATATGAGGATGAGAATGCGAGGTGGAGCTCCAAGTCCGATCAGATGCTTTGAATGTGGTGAGCCAACCACAATAAGATGAATTGCCTCAAGATGAAAGGGAAAGTGAACAAAGAAGATAGGAATTATCATCATCGATCATCCAAGAATAATACCAAGGATGGATTTTTCCATCGCAAAGTTGTTGAAAAGGTTTTATTAGCCATCGAGCGTCTTGATCTGAGTGATGGTGATTTTGAGAGTTGTGATGACCACGACTACGACAAATATGATGTCAAAGGCAAGAAGAAGAACACTGACGACTTCACGAGCATGTGCTTCATGGCAAGCAACAATGATGATGACTATAGTAATCCCGATGAGGTAAGACCGTCATTTGATGAGATTGAAAATGGTCTAGTTAAACTTACTATTGGATTGAAAAGACTAAAAATAAATTTAAAGAAAATAATTTTGTAGTTAAAAGCTTGAATTCTGATATTAATAGACTTAGAGCATCTATTCCTAAAAATGATTTTTGTGAGGCTTGTCAGGTCTTACATTCTGAGTTGAAAACTACTAGATCGGTTAATGCAATAAACCTGATTCAACTTAGAGTGTAACTGATAGATTTGATGAACTAAGAATGGTAAATGATTCTTGTGATGGAAAATTTAAACTTGCTATTGATGAAATTGTAAAGCTTAAGTTTAACTCTTCTAAAGCATGTTCTAAGTGTAAGCTGCTACAAGCTAGACTTAATTCATCTTAGGAATCAATTCAACAAATACTCTATCATGGAAATATTTCTTGTTCTAACTATCTTAAGTTAAATATTGAAATTGATGCTCTAACTAGGCAGTTGAAGGAGTTTGCGGAAAAAGAAGATTGACTCAATCTAGTGCTCCCAAGAATCCTGTGATAGAATATGTTAATTGCACAACTTGTCCTTCATTGACTAGAGAAAAACAAGTACCTTAAGAATTTAGGGAGGTTTTCTTTTAGCAAGAAGAATTTGATTATGATCCTAGACAAGTTGAAAACTAGTGTAAAAAGTCATGGTCTACGATTTAATTTTATTGAACATGCTAAGAACAATCCTCCTAAAGTTGTCAAGATACTTGAACCAGGAAAGTTTGAAGTAGAATCTGAACCAAAATAAATTGTATTTAAATATGTTGGTATTGCAAGAGAGTTCTCTACCAAACTGAGTGCTGTGAAATCGATTGATATGACCGCTCATTAAGTCACGTATCAATACACTCATTGTGGTAAAGATGGTCATTTGGTTCAATTATACTTTAGAAAAGTAAAGAAAGAGAAGAAAAACAGGATAAAGAAGCATTTTCGAACCAGCGTGCCTAGATCAGATGTTCAACTAGTTGTTTCTCATGGTCGTACCAGTGTAGTCAAACAAGATTTTTGACTAGTTGTTTCCCACAGTTGGATCGGCTTCTCAAGAGACTTTCGACCAACAGTTTTTGCTCGTTTTGACAAGTTGGAGGTCAAACCAGCTTTACGAAGGTGGTCAGATCATTTTCAACCAACTTTTTCTACTTGTCTAGACTGGCCGATGGTCAGACCAGCTCTGCTGAGGAGGTCAGACCGCCCTTTGGTCGAACCGGCGTCTCAATGACTATCTAGTCAAAATGTGTCAGATACTAATTATTCACTTAAATCTATATTTGTGCATGCTTTTGCTCTTGTATTGGATACCAAAATCTTCATTGTTTACCCCAGTATTAAGGTACCGATGATTGTTTATGCTCTATAGGCTTGTCACAAGAGGAAGGAGAACATATGGTTCATTGACTCCAGTTGTTCTTGCCACATGACTGGAGACTCACAATGGTTCTCCTCTCTCACTTGTGCCCTCGATGATGAGATGATCACGTTAGGGACAACTCTCAAGTACAATTCTTGCTAAAGGCACCGTGCGTGTCAATGACAAGTTCATCTTAAGGGACGTCGCTCTCATCAGTAAGTTGAACTATAACTTGCTTTTAGTTTCACAGTTGGTAGTCGATAATCTTTAGGTGAATGTTAGAAAACATTCATGCTATATTTCAGATTCATTTGGTGATGTAGTATGCAAAATTAGTCAAGTTAGTCACTTGTTTACGGGTAACTTTTTGTATTCAGCTTCTACTGATCTTACGTGTCTTATTTATTTTGACTCTAAAGATTTGCTCTTCTGGCACCATAGATTACATTATATTAGCTTTAATCATCTTATTCGGCTTAATAATATGAATCTGGTTTGAGGAATTCATAATCTTAAGATTGAAAAGTCAATGGATCAAATTTGTTCACCCCGTTGACATGGTAAGATAGTCCCATTGTCACATTCTCCACTCACACTTGTCATGATTGATTCTCCAGGTCAATTATTGCATATGGACACAGTAAGTCCTTCTAAGGTTTAGTCGGTTGGAGGTAAATGATATGTTCTTGTTCTTATTGATGATTATTCTAGATACTCTTGGGTTTATTTTATGGTATCTAAGGAAGTTTTCAGTCACTTTAGAGGGCTAGCTCTTATACTTGCTAATGAACTTATAGGAGCACTTAGAGCAATTAGAAGTAATAATAGAATTGAATTCAAGAACACATCATTTCCTCCTTTTTGTGCTGAAAAGGATTTAGACCACCAATTTTCGTCAGCTCGTGTGCCTCAATCGGCCCAACCGGTACTCATTGAGACAGCTACCCAACCGGCCTATGCATGGCGGTCATAGAGGGCATAATGAGTTGTCAGAAGTTGATTTACTGAAAAGCAATAGAATTTATGGTCATGGCTGATCTTGTTGGTGTTGATGAATGGTTGAGGTTGTGGTTTACGTGTGTGGATTGATGACGGTCAAGTTGAGGAGAACTTATGCTGGGAAAATGTTCCTTGGTCTTTGCATATGCAGGTTGGTGTGGAAACGATCATGGTCGGTGACGACGAGGATCGGGACTAGGATGGGAAAAATCTGAAATTCAGGTGGTCGAGGATGTCATGCAAGGTGGTCGGCCTCACGTTGGACCACATGGATATCAAAGGTGGTGATGCGTGGTGAAACTACAGGAAGTGCGGTGCTAGAGACTTCAACACGGAAGGTGATTGTGTGTGATGGAGATATAGGAGGTGCATTCCTGGAGGCTTTGTCGCATGTTGAGTTAGGGGTTGTGGATGGAGTCCATAATTGGGAAGAGATAGAGATTGTGTAAAACCCATGTTCAGAAAGGTTTTGGGTCCCTTGATTTCGAAAGAGATAATGTTTGTGTGTCCGTGTTTGAGGTACACATGATTTGGGATGTTAGCCTATAAAAGCAGGGAGAAGCTAAGAGTTAACGTGTGGCTTTTGAGAGAGCTTTTGGGGAGAAAGCTTGTGTTGGTTTGAGAGGACTTTTATCGAGAAGGCTTTTGGGGGTGCTTACGAGAGCACTTTATAAATCCACGAAAATCTAACAATAAAGATAATCTTGAATCAATCTAATTCATGATTTGTTGAAGACTACTAGTGATTGTGGTTGGTTGAAGCATATGACCACGTGCAAAGGTGTTGATTCACTACCAGGAAAACAGAGGAATCACTAAGTACTTGAAGGTGCTGGTTTTCTCGAAGGTACAATGATCGAGAGATTCCACTGCTGGTATCAATGAATTCTAGTATGTACAGACTGGATGTAAATCAAAGCTGAGCGAGCAATCGAACAAGGCAATTTAGCACCAAGTGGTCGAAAGCTTTGGCAACCACTAGGAGACTTCAAAAAGCAACAACAATCATTCACCCCCTCTGATTATAGAATTCGATCCTACAAGTGGTATCAGAGCAGGTAGCCATGGAATCATAGAGGTATGTGAATCATCTCCCGATGTTAGATGGTATTGATTTTGCTTTTTGAAAGTGTTGTATGCAAGCTTACATTGAGACTCAAGGTAGTGATGTATAAAAAAAAGTTTCTCAACCTTATGTGGTTCCTTCTTGTGTTACCACTGAAAATAAAATAGATGTTGATTTAAGTGCTCATGCTCATAACTTGCCTTTTCAAGGAATCTCTCACAAAGAATTTGATCGAATAGCTCAAATTAATTCTGCCTATTTAATATGGAAAACATTTTGTGATTATCATGAAGGAACCACTAAAATCAAAAAGGTACACAAGAATCTAAATCAAAATGAGTACTCAACTTTTGCTATGAAATCTGGTGAATCTATTGATGATCTTTTTGCTCGTTTTGAGAAGATTTTGAGTAATTTACGTGGTGTTAATGTTATTCCTGTTGATGAAGATAATGTAACTAAAATTTTAAGATCTTTAGATTCTGTGTGGTTGATGATTATCACGATTATTAATCAAACTGTCGATCTAGATACTCTAACCATGGATGATCTTTATTCTAGATTGAAAACCTATGAGATGGAAGCTTTGCCATATAATATTGATAAATATTTATCTTTAGAACTTGTGACTAACTATGTGCAGACTACTTCGAGTGTGTTGTCGTGTGTTTCCTTATCTGTTTTGACTTCTTTTTCAAAGGAATAGTTCAAGCAGCTCCCAGAAGAGGACTTGGTATTGATCTTCTCATGTGCATTCAAGTTACTCAACAACGTGAGGATGAGGAGGCGAGGTGGTGCCTCAGGTTCGATCAGATGCTGTGAGTGTGGCAAGCTAGGCCACATTAAGGTGGATTGCTGCAAGCTCCAAGGGAAAGTGAACAAAGAAGGCATGAATTACCATCGTCGATCATCCAAGAATAACACCAAGGATGGATCTTTTTGTCGCAAAGTCGTTGAAAAGGTTTTATCAGCTATCGAGCGCCTTGATATGAGTGATGGGGATTTTGAGAGTTACAATGATGATGACCACGACGGTGATAATGCCAAGGCAAGAAGAAGAGCACCGATGACTTTACAGGCATGCGATTCATGGCGGGCAACAACAACGATGATGACTACAGTGATCTCGATGAGGTAAGAAGGTTTAGTTAAACTTGCTATTGAATTGAAGAAGACTAAAAAGAAATTGAAAGAAAATAATTTTGTAGTCGAAAGTTTAAATTCTGAGGTTAATTGACTTAGAGCATCTATTTTTAAAGATGATTCTTGTTAAGCTTGTCAAGTATTACATTCTGAGTTGAAAACTGCTAGATCTGTTAATACAACTAACCTGGTTCAACTTAAAGATGTAACTGATATATTTAATTATATAATAATGGTACATGATTCTTGTAATAGAAAACTTCAACTTGCTTATGATGAAATTGAAAAGCTTAAGTCTAAATCTTCTAAAGAATGTTCTAAGTGTGAGTTGCTACATGCTAGACTTAATTTATCCCAGGAATCCATTCAACAAATGCTTTATCATGAGACTCTTTCTTACTCTAATTGCCCTAAGCTTAATGTTAAAATAGAAGTGTTGACTAGACAACGTAATAACTTTGCAAAAAAGGAGAGATTGGCTCTGTCTAGTGCTTCTAAGGATCTTGCTAATGAATCTATTAAGTGCTCATTGTGTTCCTCTCTATCTAAAGAATATGAGTATCTTAAGAACACTTTCGATAGGTACTCTTTTGGTAAGAAGAATTTGAATATGATCCTAGACATGTCAAAAACTAGTGTGAAAAATCATGGCCTATAATTTAATTTTATTGAGCATGCTAAGAATAATCCTCCTAAAGTGGTCAAGTTACTTGAATAGGAAAAATTTAAAGTAGAATCTGAACCAAAAAATTGACTTTAGATCTGCTAGTATTGCAAAAGAGTTCTCTACCAAACTGAGTGCCATGGAGTCGATTGATATAACCACTCATCAAGTCAAGTATAAATGTACTCGTTGTGGTCAAGACAGATATTTGGCTCAATTCTGCTTTAGAAAAGCAAAGAAAGAGAAGAAAGAAAGGATAAAGAAGCGTTTTCGACCAGCTACTTCCCATGGTTAAACCAGCGTGGCTGGACTAGATGTTTGACTAGTTGTTTCTCGTAGTTGGATCAGTGTGGTCAAACAAGATTTTTGACTAGCTATTTCCCGTGGTCAGACTAGATTCCCAAGAAACTTTCGACCAGTGTTTTCTGCTTGGTTAGACCGGTCAAGGATTAGACCAACTTTACCTAAGTAGTCGGATCATTTTCGACTAGTGATGTCCATGCAATCTGACCGATTGGCAGTTAGACCAGCTGTGCTAAGGAGGTTAGACTACCCCATGGTCGAACAAGTTTCTCAATGATCGTTTGATCAAAATATGTCAAATGCTAATACTTCACATAAATATTTATTAGTGCATACTTTTGCTCCTGTTCATTGAGTATCTCAGTACTGGAAATCTAAATATTTATTGTCTAACCCTAGTACTATGGTACCGATGATTGTTCGTGCTCTGTAGGCTCTTCGCAAGAGGATGGAAACATATGGTTTTTAGACTCCAGTTGTTCTCGCCACATGACCGGAGACTCATGATGGTTCACCTCCCTCAATCGTGCCCCCAATGATGAGATGATTACTTTTGGGGACAACTCTCAAGGACGAGTTCTTACTAAAGGTACAGTGCGCGTCAACGACAAGTTTATCTTAAATAACGTCACTCTCGTCGGTAAGTTGAGCTATAACTTGCTTTCAGTTCTATAGTTGGTAGACGATAATATTGAGGTGAACTTTAAAAAGCATTCATGCTGTATTTTGGATTCATCTAGTGATCTTGTATGCAAAATTAGTTGAGTTGGTCTCTTGTTTAAGGGTGACTTTTCATATTTAGCTTCTTCTGATCATAGGTGTCTTATTTCTTTGAACTCTAAAGATCTGTTCTTCTGGCACCGTAGATTAGGTCATATTGGGTTTGATCATCTTGCTCAGCTTAGTAATATGAATCTTGTTTGAGGAATTCCTAGTCTTAAGATTAAAAAGTCAATGGATTTAATTTGTTCACCTTGTCAAATGGTAAGATGGTCTCATCGTCATATCCTCCACTCACACTTGTTATGACTAATTCTCCAGGTCAATTGTTGCATATGGATACAGTAAGTCCTTCTAGGGTTCAGTCGATTGGAGGTAAATAGTATGTTTTTGTTATTGTTAATGATTTCTCTATATACTCTTGGGTGTATTTTATGGCATCTAAGATTGAAGCTCTTTGTCACTTTCGAGAGTTAGCTCTTAGACTTACTAATGAACTTCTAGGAGCATTTAGATCAATTAGGAGTGATAATGGAATTGAATTTAAGAACACATCATTTGCTTCTTTTTGTGCTGAAAATGGTTTAGACCATCAATTTTCGTTAGCTCGAGTGCCTCAACAGAATGATGTGGTCGACCGTAAGAATAGAAATTTGCTCGAGGTGACTAGAACAATGTTAAATGAACACACTACTCTTAGGAAGTATTGGGCTGAAACTATTTCGATTGCCTGTTACATTTTGAATAGAGTATTATTGCGCACTAAATTGCATAAGAGCTCCTATGAGCTTCGGTTTGCTCATTCTTCTAATGTTTCTCACTTGAGGGTGTTTGAATGCTGATAACTCATACTTAAATATGGTAATTTTGATAAATTTGAATCTAGATCCTCATATGGCATCTTCCTTGGATATGCAATTCACGCTCGAGGTTATCATGTACTCAACTTAGAAACTAACAAAATTGTTGAGACCCACGAGGTCACATTTGATGAGACTAGTTCTGGTACTAGACCCGATAATACTGGTACACAGGTAACTGATGCACACGAGGACATCTTCTATGACTCCAATGACGACAACAAGGAGTCCCGAGTCACACTACGATCACTCCTATGACCATCTCTATGATCACCCCTACGACCAATCATGAGGGAATTCAAGATGAGCAGGATGGGAGAGCTCATATTCTTTCTAGGCTTTCAAATCAAACAATTAAAATTAGGTACTTTTGTTCATAAACTAAGTACTCCAAGAATCTACTTCATCGCTTTGACATGGGGACAGTTAAACCCATTTCCATGCCATGAGATCTACAGCTGTGTTGGATCCTGACGAAGATGGAGAGATGGAGAGCATGTATCATATTTACTCATTTACTTTGTAGTCTTAGTCGTAACAGGTTGTAATCAATTTGCTATACCTGAACTAAAGCATGACATGGCTTAAGACTTTAACTAGATTGATTGTAGATAGATCTTGTGATGTTTATCAATAAGGATTAGCTTGATTGTGAGTCCTCTTTTAAATCTTGGTAATGAGGTTCGTATGTTTCATATGGAAATCTTTTTATGTTCACTCAAGTTGGCATGTTATGATAAAAATAAAAAAATGAGAAAGTGAGTATTGAAAAGATGTATATGCTTCAAGCATGCTATGGTTAAACAAAAGAAAACACACAAAAGTGCTCGAATGAAAAGAAGTATGCTTCAAACATGCCACCATTTAAAGAAGATTGCTACAAAAATAGCATCATGAAAAGATATATGCTACTAGCATGCCATATGCTTATAAATTTAGTGTGAAGCAATAGGTTGCTATATGAGACTGCTAACTCACCTAGATTTAAAGTTTGCTTCACTTTTAGGCTTACTCTTTTTCGGTGTGATATTCCTTTGTGCTATTTATAGATCGGATTGGTCATGGTTGAGATGTCTGTCATTAATCCAATTTGCTTAATTATGCTAAAGACTTATTTTTACTTGCTATATGGTATATGATTTTATATGATCTAGGGGGCTCTACTCAAAAAGATGGCTTGTGTCATTCTTAACTCAATGCAAAGTGACTTAGATAATCTACAAAGCTTCTAGATGTTTCTCTCATGACTTCTTTTTAGAATTATTCTTTCTCTGGTGTTCTTGATGATTTCATTGCCAAATGGAGAGAAAGTAGAAGAAAGGGGAGTTTGGAGAGATTGGGGAGGAAAAAAATTGCTCGTGTGTTGAAACTTGTGTTGAGGGGAGTTTTCTAGCTTTTTGCGTGATCTAAGGGGGAGTTTTCTGAGCTTTCGACTGTGGTCTATAGTTCTTTGCAGCCAGATCTTTCAGCTTTACTGTGGTCAGTAGCTCTTTCTACTGTGGTCTGTAGTCTGTGGCTTTGAATTTTTTTCGCAAATTCTCTCATTCAAGAGTTTTTGAAGTGTTGTCAATGTATTCATCAAAGGGAGATTGTTAGATCATGTTGTGGGCATGCAATGAGTGATGATGAATAATTGATATTTGGGTTTCATTGAATTTGCATTTGTGAAGTTCTGGTCGATACACTATTTGTTGCTGGAGCTTTCAGGTTAGCAGAACTGGTCGACAGATGTCGACCATGGCAGGTTGAGCACAGCAGAACGACCATGGGTGAATGACTATGCCGGAACGACCTTGGTTCGAAGTCGGAGAGTAGAGCAGGTGATGAGGTTCAGTGGACTAGCTGGAAGTGACAGTAACCAGTCAGCAGTCGGTGCTACAGTGCTAGGTCAGTACTTAGTAGTCTACAGCTGGTGTTAGAGTACTCAGTAGGTACTCGATAGTTGTTGCTACAGTGCCTACTCAGTGATGGGCAGCTAAGGATTTTATGATCGATAGTCATAGACTGTGAGTGCTATAATGCTTGTGATTTGTAAGTATTCTGATTTCCTAAGTACTTGTGGTTTTTGAGTACTCGTTGAGATAGCGACTCGACCAGCCTGTGCATGGCGGTCATAGCGGTTGTAATGAGTTGTTAGAAGTTGATTTACTGAAAAGCGATAGAATTTGTGGTCATAGCTAATCTGGTTGGTGTTGATGGATGGTTGAGGTTTTGGTTTACGTGTGTGGATTGATGACAGTCAAGTTGGGGAGAACTTGTACCGGAAAAACATTCTTTGGTCTTTGCATATTCGGGTTGGTATGGTGACGATCATGGTCGGTGACGAGGAGGATTGGGACTAGAATGGGGAAATCTGAGGTCCAGACGGTTGAGGATGTCACGCAAGGTGATAAGGCTCATGTTGGAGCACATGAAGATCAAATGTGGTGATGCATAATGAAACTACAGGATGTACAGTGCTAGAGGCTTCAACACAGAAGGTGATGATGCATGATGGAGATATAGGAGGTGCATTCCTGGAGGCTTCGTCGCGTGTTGAGTTAAGAATTGTGGATGGAGTCTATAACTGGGAAGAGATAGAGATTGTGTAAAACCTGTGTTCGGCAGGGTTTCAGGTCCCTTGATTTCGAAAGAGATAGAGTTGTGTGTCCATGTTTGAGGTAGATACGGTTTGGGATGTTAGCCTATAAAAGTAGGGAGAGGCTAAAGGTTAACGTGGGGCTTTCGAGAGGGTTTGTGGGAAAAAGTTTGTGTTGGTTTGAGAGGGCTTTCATTGAGAATTCTTTTAGGGGTGCTTGTGAGGCTACTTTGTAAATCCACGAAAATCCAGCAATAAAGATCTTCTTGAATCAATCTGGTTCTTGATTTGTTGAAGATTGCTAATGATTACGGTTGGTTGAAGCATACGACCATGTGCAAATGTGTTGATTCACTGCCAGGAAAACAGAGAAATCACAAAGTACTCGAAGGCGCTTGTTTTCTCAAAGGTACAAGCGGTTGAGAGATTCTACTGCTGGTGTCAACAAATTCTAGTTTGTACAAACCAGTCACAGATCAAAGCTAGGCGAACAGTCGAACAAGGTGATTTAGCACCGAGCGATTGAAAGCTTCACCGACCACTAGGTGACTTCAAAAAGCGGTGATAATCATTCACCCATATCTGATTGTAGCATTCAATCCTACAGAGTCGTCACCACCTTGGCTTGCAGAGCATCTAGTCCATTGGGATAGATAACCTTTTAAGCAATTTCGTTAAAGAAATAACATAGCCTCATGATTGTCACTCAAACCTTGTTCGTCCACTGGGTAGAGTCAACAATGTGTCTTATCTTTTCATCTTTCTTATGCTCCTCTGAGTGCCCATGCATCAATCTTGCATCCTTTCGTTTCACAAATAAACGCTTCAAACGGAAATTATAGGCAGATGCCACAACACCTTAGCAGGTGGTCCTTGCTTTATCTCGATGCCCTCGCCATCATCAGAGTCATTCTTACATTTGTATCGGGATGTTTTACACACTAGACAAATATGTAAGTTTGCATACTCTTTACAATAGAGGATACAATCGTTTGAATATGCATGTATTCTTTCTACTTCCATTCAGAATCGATAAAGAATCTTCTTGGCTTAGTAGGTGGTTCTCGGTAATACATTTTCCTCTGGAAGGATGTTCTCTAGGAGAACTAATAACATCGTGAAACTCTTGTCAGATCAACTATTGCATGCCTTCAATTTCAGCTAGTTCAAGAAGGAGTGACAACCTGGTGTATTACGGCTTGTCCGAGCCCTCCATCAAGCCGACGAATTTACCAAACTCTCTCTCACTATAGTTCCCTCCTGCATCACGTAGCATCTGATCCAGATTGTCATTGTGCGACCTATCCTCATCGAAAGCATAGTTCACAACCGACATATCATTATCTCTCTCGACGATGTTATAACACCCTTCCTGTATAATCTTCTCTTCACCATGACTGGTCCAATATATATACCCATTTTAAAACCCCTTCGAATCAAGTGAGTTATGATCTACGCTGAGTTGGTAAATATTTTTATATCGCAATCAATGCATGGATAGTACATATATTACATCCTCTTCTTCAACATATCCTACTCGGTCGCTTGTCTAAAAGCAGACACGCTATTAATATACTCTTCACTCACACGGTTCTCAGCGTACATCCATCTTTGGTCCATTTACGCTACATATGTAATAAATTAGTGTCAATTAGATTAATGCTCCTATAGCTAGCTAGCCTAATACTCATACATAATTGTCATTCATCCTAATAAATTGTCCATCTAAAGTAGCTAGCTACATACTATTTATGAAACTATATATATATATATATATATATATATATATATATATATATATATATATATATATATATATATATATATATATATATATTATATATATCATGCAAGAATATATTAAAGTAAACTGGATGTAGTGACCCATTCTTAAATTGAAGCAAACTACCAAGTTAGATCTAAACCTAGCTATCATCTCTCTTTATTGTAATGCATATAATTAGAAGCAAATACTAATATCAAATCACCAAGAACAAATTGATCTACAAACACACTTGCAAATATGGGTATGCTTTCACCAAACTCTCCAAAGCCGGCCTCCTCTCTCAAAACAGCGCAATGCAGAGAAGACAGATCTATCAAAACTGGCCTGGTGAGGTATTTGATAACGCAATGTATCACAGACACTTCCAACCACCAACCATCTCTGATGATTACTTATCGAACCATCCATGATAATTGGATACTTCATGGACAGTTCGTATTATGAACCATCTGCAATTTATTATAGACGGTTCTTAATAAGAACCATCTATGATAATGAGAGACTTCATAGATGGCTCTTTATTAAAATTGTCTATGATAATTCACAGATAGTTATTAATATGAACCGTCTGTAATAATTATGTATCACAGATGGTTCTATCCATCGCTACTAACATAGACGGTCACGCATGTAAAATCATCTGTGATAATTGCAACACTGACGGATTCGAGGAACTGTCTATGATGAGTCGTCTAGTATGACCTTCTCTGTAGTAGTGTCTTCTCTCCCCTTCTTGATCTTGTTGTATGCCAAGAATATGTAATTGATGGAGATGACTCATGGAGACCAAATCCCATCCATCTAGGCACCAAGTCTTAAAGGATTTTGAAGTTGCTCAGTTTTGTTTAGTTTTGGTCTAATGTTGAAGTTTCTTGATCTCAAGGTTTTTGCTTAAAATCTTTGAAAGATTTTAATTGCTATGATATGTGGGAATACATTTAAAGCTATCTTGGCCATTATTTACCCATGAGCAATCCATATCCCGAGTTTTCAGATTTTGTCCGATTTTGGTGTAACGTTGCTCATTCTTAAGAAAGATCTGAACTTTGAAAAGGATTCAAGATGAAATAGGTTCCTGAGACGCAAAGTTTCATCTTATTTGGTTATGAATTTTGAAAGTTGCATCAAAAGTGGTTTGGAGTCAGGCTGATTTTTTTGTTCTAGAAACAAGGGAGTGATTAGACCACCTCTTGGCCTGGTCATACTAGTCACCGGTAAGACTGCAATCCTGTCGCCGGTCAGACCGCCGTGTTGTCGACGATCAGACCACACCTCAGTAGCCGGTCAGACCGCTCAGGTGCAAAGAGTAGGCTCTTTGGTTTTTAGAGATGTTGCACTGTTCTTAGCTTTCAATTCTAATCTCATAGCTCTATAGTTATTGGAATGAAGAGTTTGAGAATACTTCAAAAACAAATTTGTGATGCTCGATTCACCCCTCTGTTGCTATTATAGTCGTACAAAAAGCTTAGCCTATATGCGTTAGGTAGCCCCCTATCGCATCCATGCAAAGTGGAGAATGAATGGTTGTTGCTTGTTTGTAATGGCTGGCAGCAGCCAAGTGTCGTTGACAGGATATATACCAGACTGGCTAAGGTGGTGGTGTAGAAAATTTCAGATCGTCGCAACGCACACACTCCTTAGGTTGTGTGACTTGGAAGTATTAGAGTTGTGAGAAACTCAGTTGCGATTTCTCATATTTCTAATTAGAATTGGATGACTAGTGACGGAATTATATAGCTGCAGCTTTGTAAATGTGAAGGAAATAAAGAGTATTGTGTCGTTGACAGGATGCATACTAGAATGGCTAAGATGGTGGTGTAGAAAATTTCAGATCGTCGCAACGCACACACCACTTAGGTTGTGTGACTCGAAAGTATTTTCTCACAGTTCTAATTAGAATTGGGTGACTACCTATGGACTTCGCCGTTGTAAAAGAGCTGTGAAGGAAAGAAAGAGTACTACAAATTCTTATGTTTGTACGGTGTTTGATAGTACAAACCAACGAGATAGATTCAAGTCACGAAGGGGTATTATTTCACCATACTTGGCATGCACATTCAACGTTTTGATTCGGTGGTTTTATACACGTGTACAAGTGCTGCACAACCGTGTCGATTCTACTTTGACTGTAAGCTGAGCTTGGGACCGTCCAAT